>CAMTZC010000012.1:16206528-16820431 GCA_947086505.1 Morpho deidamia | reverse complement strand
GCTTGTATAGGATTTTATGGTAGAACGCACACGCGTAATTATGCGTTTTGGACGCGACCGTCTGCGGTTTTAGTACGCGTGTGACCTTACGAAGGTTGTGTGCACACCGGGTGTTATTTGTGTTATTTAACCGCGTTAGTGAAGTGTATACGCCGGGAGAAATAGACAGTACGTGTCCGTGGAAGACTGCCGAGGCGAGCCAACGGGTTCGGGAATCGGCCAAGTACATACAAGCGCACACACACACGTACACATATACACGCAGTTATTCATGAGGCCGGACCGCATACAGCTGACGGCCGCATAAGGTAGGTTGAGGCACCGAGACGGCGGGCCCAGGTCTCGGAGGTTATTTCATCCGCCCGCACGTTTGTGCGGAACAGCTTGACACCGGTTCGTTACGTCTTTGATCACGTTTGTAAAATTTAAACGATATCGATATCTCGTTAGGCTTCGGGCTGTAATGTTTCCCTAAAACTATTTCTATTTCACTAAAAGTCACTTCATTTGCCTTCCTTGGGGTAATTAATGCAAGTAAAGTCTCATACACCCGCGAACCGCACACCGTAAAAAAATTTGCACGCTTCACTGTATCTACAACGACGCCATTCGCCTCAAAACAAAACTTCAATCGTTCTATATAATTGTGTAAACTCGCCGTGTCTGGATTGAATTCGTCAAACGTTATTGCTTTTTTATCCATATTTAACACTTTTACCGAACGTCGCCATTAATATGTTTAAATTAAAAGCATGAAGAGGTCTTCGATGACGCCTTTATTCGCCCGTGGCTTGACACACACACTGACATAGACAGCTCAGTCTTAACCTATTTTATTTGACAACAAAGTATATATAACAACGGTAATCTGTGCTGTAGCTAATATAACTTGATTGCTTTCTATTTCAGAGTTTATGCTGACAGTGTTACACGAAGCAGATGCAGTTTCTTCAAGACTACTAACAGACAAAGTTTGTTTCTTATCAGGGTTTGTCAAATGTAGCAATGTGTGATGTCTACGTCCACATTTTCTGCATGTGGTGGATTGCCGACAGTGATTAACAATGTGACCTTTGACAAGACAATTGAAGCAGATGTTATTTTGTTTAACAAAGTCGCGACGTTCAGTTATATTTAGTGCGGCAAAATCTTTACAGTGACAAATATAATGGTTCTGTGAACAGTATGTACAAGTGATGTTAACTTCCGTTGTAAAACTTTTTACAGGTGTGTTTTGTATAAATTCACGCGCGACGCGGCGCGACCGGCCGGATCAACGACCTTTGGACATTGGTTTGCCGCCGATCGCGTCCGACACTTAGTAATGTTCCGAATACTATAAAGACAAAACGCGCGCGCGCCTGTAGACGACTTTATTGTATAACGCACACGCGTAATTATGCGTTTTGGGTGTGGTTCTAAGATTTAGTGACGCGTTCAATTAGTGAAACGTTTAACAAAACGCGACCGTCCGCGGTTTTAGTGCGCGTTCGGGTTAATGTTCCCCGATATGGGACGATTCAATAACGTGTGACCTTACGAAGGTTGTGTGTACACCGCGTGTTATACAGCTGACGGCCGCATAAGGTAGGTTGAGACGCCGAGACCATGGGCCCAGGTCTCGGAGGTTGTTTCATCTGCCCGCACGTTTGTGCGGAACAAGGTGTAATTTTCGATGTGTTGTGCAAGGTAGGTTTAACGGTATCTTTTCTGGGTACATCTTTTCTGGAGTTACTAACAACTTCCATTGCTTTAAAACGGCTTTCAAGGTAAGATGCTAATGATGCGAAAAAGGGAGTGTCTTGTGAGCAACCGAGAGATTGTTCCCATAGCTTGTGAGACTCCAAATCTAGTTTGGAAACAACGATATGAACGACTATGGCATCCCAACTACTAGTCTCGATTCCAACATTCTGCAAAGAATGCAGACATTCTTGTGTAGTGTCTAAAATCTCTTTTAGACCACGTGCACATTCAACACTCATCTTCCTTTGGTTCAAAAGGCGATTTAATATGTTATTAACGATAATTCTTTTATTATTGTAGCGCTCTTCTAATGTCTTCCAAGCCTTTTCGTAGTTAGCCGCAGTAAGTGAAAAATGCTTCAGAAGCTGTTCAGCCTCGCCAGATATACTAGATTTTAAATAGTGATGTTTTTCAATATCTGATAAATTGTTATCATCATGAATAAGGGACTTGAATATATCTCTGTAACTAAACCATTCAAGATAATTCCCAGAAAATTTAGATATACTTATTGGGGGTAATTGAGTACGACGACTATCACATTTTGTGGAGTTAGTATAGCTAGTAGTTTTTGTAGACTTTAGTTCCGTAGCATTAAAATCATCTAAACATTCTTTTATTAGGGTTTTTAGTTCAAAAAAAATATCCTCCGTAGTGTCATAATTACTAATAGGATCAAATTTAATCTCTTCCAAAGTAACGCTTGAAATCTTGCTTAAAATCTCATCATGAAGTTTTGTGTGTCTCCCAATACTCGTATAAAGTCTCCAATCTTGTTTCTAAATAAGCCCGTGTGTATCGTGACTTAGATGTTTTCTTTATATTCATTCAAAAAAATTCATTCATCAAAGAGAAAATTTCATTCGCATAAATTCTTCTAAGTCAAGCGAATTATTGTAAGTGTTTTTTGAACGAAATTTTTCTAAGTCCTCGCTCATATAAATTTTTCTAAGTCTTTTATGAAGCGAATTATTCTAAGTGTTTTGAAACGGAATTTTTCTAAGTCTCAAATTATACGAAATTCTCCAAGTCTTTTTATTATTTAATTTTTCTGTTTCTTCTAATCTGAATTTAACTAAGTCTTTATTCACTATTAAAAATTTTTAAAGTCTTACCAGAATCCGTTGCACAACACTTACACTGAATAACTTACTTGCACTGTACAAACTTACTATAATCCGGCTCGAAGGACCAAACAATAATTAATCAAACACCGAACGCGTACTGAACCGTATTTTTGTATTTTATTTTCATATATCACAAGTTTGCACTTATACATTCTACAATGGAACATTAAGGATGATGTGCGGCGTAATATGGAACAGCGCCATCTAGTTCTGCGGTAACAAAATATCTCAAACAATACCTTATTAATTATACCTCAGTTAATAGCGAATATTAAGTTGAAGATAGCAAATTTTTGATTATTGAAAATCATTTTGTGAACATATAGTCATAATTTCGCTAGAATTTTGAATGTGGAAGGTGCTAATACAATATCTCATAAGGTCACTAACAATGGCCCAATAATGTATCTTATTATTTGTGTGTAGAGAATCTCGAAACCAGACGACAGAGCGTCTATAAGTCTTTTAAAGTCAACGTTTAGAATGCGATAAACTTCAATACGTCATGCTGTGCTGGTTATTGTAATTATTTAACTTCATTTTCACTTTATAGAAGTATAAAAACGTCATTGGAACAAACACGTGTTTGGAGGCAAAATCAATGGTGGGGGTTAAATTGTTTATATATAATACTGTTTGCCTGAGTGATACAGTCCCTTGTAACTTTCGTGGAGCCTATCTCTTGATGATGCTTCGGTTGCGGGGTGAAACGATCGCTGAGATTGTAGTAGTGAATGTTTGTAGTGCTTGTGTAGTGTGTTGTTTGTGGCGGTGCGTTTTGATGTAAAACGCATGTATAGGGAAGATTTTTGCTTTCTAGACTCACCATTACATACATTTTTCTTAACATACGCGGATTATAACAAAATAATTGTATCATAATATACTATGGAATTTTGGAAACTAACGCCTATATCTATAAATAATGCAACTGTTTAGTTAATAGTTTTATAATAATTAGCTAAATTTCAATGATATAATATGTTTTTTGCTGACCATACGGTAGCAAAGAGTCCTTACCATTAGGGGTGTTATTAACATAGAATTTTGCATTTACTTTGAGCGTGTTAGCTCAAACGTAAATAGCTGAATACATAATTTTAGAAAGGCAGCGAAATTATGAGTCTGAAACACTATGGCAGCTGACCGCAGTGGGCATCAAATTAACCTTTCAAAGTATAACATACTTTAATAACTAAATGATGCTTTTATTTCTTTGTAAAAAGTAAAGTAACAACCTGTTACTATGCCCACTGCTGGGCTAAGGCCTCCTCTCTCCGTTTTTGGAGAGAAGGAATGGAGTTAAGACCTACCACGCTGCTCCAATGCGGATTGGTAGGTTACACATATCCCTAGAATTCTCTAGAGATATGCAGGTTTCCTCATGATGTTTTCCTTCACCGAAAAGCGTGTGATAAATTGCAATTATCTATTAGACACATAAGTTTTAATAGAAAAACTCATTGGTGCCTGCCCGGGGTTTGAACCTATGTCGTCTCTAGAGAGTCGCACGGTCTCACCACTAGGCTGTCACAGCTTATTCTTATTTCTTTGATTATGTCTGTTTAAAAAAGAGTTTTTTTAAGTGTGTGAAATCTATTTAAAAAATAATGCGTAAATTGAACCGATAATTTAATTACATCTTATTTAAAAATTGTTACTAAATGACGTCACTATAATAAGACGTGATAACTGAAATATATTGTTACGAACATGCGAAAAGAGTTCATAATGCCTATGACATAGAATTCGAATTTGACAGTGGCAGCGTTACGAACAAACGAAAAGAGTTCGTAAACTATATGGCTTAGAGTTCAAATTCGCTTAACTAATTCTCTGGAACATTCGACGTATTTACCGAAAACATGTTTACGAACGAGACGTTTCCAAGGTCTCGCGAATGTTCATGAAATCGGTTCGTTCGATATATAAGCAGACGTATCGTGGGCCTTGCAAAAGTTCGTAGTTCGAAAGCCTATTATACTATTGAAGATTATCTAGACGATAAGAATGCGTGGATATAGCTTCTCTTCAACCCTGTACAAGACATTAATAACTATATGTAACTAGTGATAAGGATTATTCTTTGAATAGAGCAACCGCCGAGTTTCTTGCTGGCTCTTCTCGGCAGGAACAGCTTTCCGAACCAGCAGTAAAGTTGACGATTCAAAAGCACTTGTTTACAAGTTTACTTGTATAAAGAATATTTTGATTTTGAGGTTTGTCCATATCATGGACGCACAGCGAACACGTCTATAAACGTCCGCATCTAACCACCATTATACTACGACTGTATATTGTATTTAAAAATCCATACTAATCTAAACCTAAAATACACACCGCAACACCCTACATAAAAAAACAGTTAATTCAATGAAGTATATTAGCCGCAGCCGCAACTAATTTATATTAAAAAATAAATAAACACTTTTTATAGAGATCAATGACCGCAGTTTTTTCTAGTATTTTTGTACATCTTCAATTCAGAGAGAATCGCAACACTAAAAAACCGGAAAAACCGTACAAAAATCCGTACCGTAGATTTTGAGAAAATCGATCACATAAACAGACAGCTTTTAGAGACTTATAAGTATAAAAGTAATAATATAATTATCTTGCTATAATCCGCGATACAGTAAATAGAAAATATATATACTGTTAAATGTATAGTGGACTATCCGTATTTTCATACCCGATACGCGCAGGATTCGTAACAACACATTCACAAACCTCCACCATATACCTTTGCGATTATATATTTTCTATTTACTGTATCGCGGATTATAGCAAAATAATTTTATTATTACTTTTGTATTATGGATCTCCGCAAAGTAACGCCTAATTCTATAAATTACTTATAAGTATATCGGATATAATATCTCAGGAAATCGGCCGGTCCCGAGAGTCGAAAGTCGGCTCGAACCTCGGCTCGCTAAAAATTCGACTCGGAAAAATCTCGAACAACACAAATTGAGAAAAACAGTACATAATTGGCGGTATTTTAGCGCAAAAGTTGTCGCAAACAAAGTTACCGCTTGTTAAATATGTTCGATTTTTTCTATGTAATTTTATGATAAATTCCAAAGTATACATCTTAAATAGATGAAAATCCTTTTAGAAAGTGCTTTCTGTACATAACAGAGGGAAGTTTTACATATTTGCTCGGCAAGCGATCCCTTGGAAGGTCGGAATGCGTGCGGCGATATTTGCAGGGTCCTGTACCTATAATAAAAGCGAAGACTGCTCAGTATATTGACGGGACATTCTCGGAAGGGCCAAAAATTTATATGCCTTATCAATATTTGAACAGTGGATGAATACGAAATTGTGAGTACATATAATTTAATTTGACTTGCTACAATCCGCGATAAAGAAAATAGGGAACATATACATATAACGCTGAATGTAGAGTGGAATATTCGTTTTCATACTTGGAACATGCAGCATTTGTTCAGCAACTTTGCGATTTTGTCGTGGAGTCTATCTCCTGATGATGCTTCGGTTGCGGGGAGAAACGATTGTCGAGTTTGTTCTAGTGAATGTGTGTAGTGCTTGTGTATTGTGGTGAAATTGGTGGAGGTGTGCATGTGTTTTAACTGCATGTTCTAAGTATGAAAACGAATGGTCCATTCTATATTTAGCATTATATATATTCCTTATTTACTTAGTCGCGGATTAAAGCAAAATAATTTTACTGTTATTTTTGTATTATGGATCTCTGCAAAGTAACGCCTGATTCCTTAAATTATGACTTTTTTGTAACGCCTGTCAAAAATGCGTTAGCAATTTAACTTAGAAATCACTCACGTTTTTTAATGATAGAAATAAATAAACTGTTCTTGTACGGAACAGCGTTATCAAGTAGATGATGAATTTGAAGTAAATTCATCAATTTCGGTTTGAACTTGAATATTTAATACAGAGGCCTCGAAGTTTTGTGCATGTGGTTGAAGTTAGTGCGCCAAAATTCACGGCGAAATCTTCAGAAGCCACAAGAATGTAGAAAATCAAGAGTTAAACGTATATGCCTTCATAATGTTATTTATATTGGGCTAATACGATACGAATTTCCATACGAAAATTTTCAGTGATATTTATGTTTATACTATGTATATATTAAATTAAAGGACGGATGTTAGTCGCGCTGTAACCCGAGAACGGCTGAGCCAATTTGCCGAATTTTGGTATTTGAAATATTAGCCGAATCATATGACATGTTTGAGAGCTGTGATAGCCCAGCGGTGAAACCGTGCGACTCATTCGAGGGGAACACGAGTTCAAACCCGGGCAAGCTTGAGCTTTTCTATTAAAACTCATGTGTCTAATTGATAATTGCAATTTATCACACGCTTCTCGGTGAAAGAAAACATCGTGCGGAAACCTGCATATCTCTAGAGAATTCTGCAGATATTTGTAACCTACCAATCCGCATTGGAGCAGCGTGGTAGGTCTTAGCTCCAACCCTTCTCTCCAGAAACGGAGAGGAGGCCTATTCCCAGCAGTGGGATTGTAACAGGCCGCTACTTTACTTGACTTTATGACATGTCTGTAAGATGTTATGCCGACCCCGATTAGAGTGGGATAAGAGCAAAAGGATGCAAAGAGAATTATTAAGTATATTTAATTTTATTTATCTTTTACTACAGGGAGGCAAAGTGATCGTTGAATTGTGTGAAGTATGACATGCATACTCATTACAAAAAAGAGTCATACGTCGCATCTACAATTTAAGTCCGCGTGATTCCCTGCGAGAGAAGTTTAAGGAAATAGGTATTCTTACATTTGCTTCACAGTATTTTAAACAATGTAATTTTTGTACATAAAAATATAAAGAATTATAAAACTATAGGTGATGTATAATAGACAAAGTAGGAACCGACATAAGCTTGCGATTCCTGCTTTGCGCCTTGCAAAAGTTTGTAATTCGTTTGTGGGTTTGGGTATACGATTCTATAATAAAATTCTACAATCTACTTTAACTTTACTGTTACAGCAGTTTAAAAATACTATTTAAAAAGGCTAATTCAGATAGCCTATTATATATATAATACTATTGAAGATTACCTAGACGATAAGAATGCGTGGATATAGCTTCTCTTCAACCCTGTACAAGACATTAATAACTATAATATGTAACTAGTGATAAGAACTATTGTTTGAAAAGGGCAACCGCCAAGTTTCTGGCTGGTTCTTCTCGGTAGGAACAGCTTTCCGAACCAGCAGTAAGTAGATGTTGACGATTCAAAAGCACTTGTTTACAAGTTTACTTGAATAAAGCATATTATGAATTTGAAAAAAAAAATAAGAACGAGCTGTGCGTGCATCCATGCTTATGCACGCGCAAGTGTATGTATTGAGTTTTTGTGTGTGTTTAGTGTGTATGTTGTGTGTAAGCGTTGTGTGTAGGTATTTGTGAAGCACAGTGTGTAGGTATGTGAACGCATTGTCTATATGTGTGAAGAGAGTGCCGTGGAATGAGAAAGTGTGACTGATGCTGCAGATTAATATTTACTTTAAATTCTTTTTTATTGTTTTCCGTTCGAGTAGCTTTTAGTGAATATTGCATGCCTAGATCATATTTTGGAGTGTTATTATGTGAAGCTCATTAATCAATTAAACTTGTAAATTTATTTTTAATAACATTCTGTACTTGATCTTAAATATATTAAAAAAAAAAAGATGGCTTATTTCAGAATAGTAAGTAAGCTTTCCGTATCTTCGTATGATTTATTCAGTAGTAGTTTTTTTAACATTGTTTTACATGTATATTTAGGTAAATTAATAATATCAATGTATGCCGATATCCTGTTGCATAGAAAAGGATACAAAAAACCGGAGAATTTTTGAGCAAATACTGTGTTAAAACTGGTATTTCGCATAATCTATCTTTCTTCTCTTTCCAAAAACGTTATGCATTACTTGTACATAATTTATTCTTTTGTGTCGTATTTACCTCATAACATTTATTTTTGAATTAGGTCCATTTAGTACTAAGTGTGCGATATATTTTCCCGTTTTACCGTCAGTAACGAGAATAAAAGAAAGCAGTACACAATTATAATGTACTAGCTGTGCCAGCGGCTTCGCCCACGTCGAAATCAGTTGTCACAAAAAGAATCCAAATTGTGAACAAAAAGTAGTTATTGTTAGTTAACTGTAAAAGATAGAAACATGCTATCGCGGACTTTTTTGTAGTATTTTTATAGATCTACAATTCTATACTACATTATTTTAGCGTAACTCTGCTGGTTTACGTAGCGCACGCGACGAAACCTCCCATCAAGCAAGTTTTTTAACAACTGCTCCATCTCTTCAACACAATATACATAATACCGATATGTACTATTTACCTAAACTATCTGGAAGTATTGCACTAACTTTTAGAGGAAACCGAACAAAAATCCGTCCAGTACAATTTGAGAAAATCGATTACATACAGACAGACAGCTTTTTGGGACTTTGTTTTATAAGTACAGACTTTAACATTTTATATGACGCGATTGAAGTTCGCTGATACAGCTTGTTTAAAATGAAGACATTGATTATTGTATTAGCACAACAAAAAATCTTACCACATCAAATTTCAAACACGCTGACGCGTATCTTATGCAACAGTATTACTTGACACATAACAGCCTATTCTAGCAATACTGTTATCGCCCTGGATATGCCTATTAAATTGTCTTAATATATAAAAACTAGCAATGCCCCGCGATTTCAACCGCGTACGGAATGTAGTCACAGGGACATAAATACAATACGCTACAATTGTTATGGCATTATTTTCTTTATTCGTTACATCTTTTGATTGGAATGTCCGATTTTAATAATTTTAAAAGTATTTTACAGGTATTGAAACAGTTTTTAATAAAATTTCATTAAGTGGGATGATTATTAATACGGAGGTGTAAATAGTAGATTATAGTCGCCACTATTATTTTACAATGTAAAAAAGGAGTTATATTGGTATAACTATAATAGTTAGACATAGGTATCGCGGACTTTTTTGTAGATATTGATACGTTTTATAATAATGTAGAACATTTTTTTGTTCTATCATCAATAGTTTCCGCAGCGCACGCGATGAAAGATTTGTATGATTAAATTTTTCACACCTTATTAGAATTTTATTCGGGATCCCTATTTTTTTTGAAAATGTAATATAGCCTATGTTTCTCAGTAAAGAAGTAGCTTTCCAATGGTGAAAGAATTTTTGAAATCGGTTAAGTAGTTTTTTTCTTGAAAACATTACAAATATAACATTACATACACACATACACACAAACATAAAAATCTTTACTCTTTTTAATATTAGTATACATATATGTACATATATGTATACTAATATATATATATATACATAATATATATATATATATATATATATATATATATATATATATATATATATATATATACATAAATGCTTCTCTATATGTCCTTTAGTGACTACGAAACGGCCGGACGGATTTTAATGAAGGTTTCAGGCAATCTTTAGATCTTTAGACCCAGCTGATGATTCTGTAAAATTTTGGTGGCGGAAAATGTAAAATCGAGGCATTTCGCGATCGCTCCCTGCCCACCGATATTTCATGTTACGGTGGACAACGAGAGACCGTGCCCAGGTAGAGGTTTTCTTCCTCGCAACCCGAAGGTCCCCGTTCCCATTGCTGGGCTTCCGGGCTTTAACGACGGTGGCCGTAAACCATCTCCAGTTAGACTTAAAGCAAGCCCAACTGAACCCGTCGTCTATTGGAGACTCCACCCACCCCCCTCGGAGTCCCCGGCCCATCCAGATTGCCCTCTGCTGATCAGAGGGACAACTGGACTGGCCACCGCACAGTGGTCCATTCGCCTAAGGAATACTCAAATATATATTATACGTATTCCAAAGGCCTGCCCAGGGTGCGCCACGAGGAGGCCAACCGAATTGGCACCCTAACATTATCTGGACTTGCCTTTACACAAGTTTAGAAATTATCTGAAAACTGTACCGCTACATAAACATTTTTATACAATTGAAGATTATTTGAGTGATAGTAGCATATCTTAACTGCAGTCAGCTACGCACCAAGCTGCAACGATTAATTTGTAACCATCAATCAAATTGAAAAAAATTACCACTGCTGGTTCTTCTCGGTAGTAGAAAACTTCTGAATCAGGTAACTTCTTTAAAAACATTTGACGATTCAAAAGTACTGAAAACAGTCTAGTTGAATAAAAAATATTTTGAGTTTGTGTTTGAGTTAGGTACATACTTTCATTGATTTTTTTAAATAAAATTGTGTTGTTGTAAAACGGACAGATTGTATAACTAAGTGTTTAATTATACTCAATCAATTTCATTAGTTAGCATATATTGAGCCTATTTTGTCATATATGTTTTCATAAATAATTTTCACTGCGGCTGAAATGGATTGCATTACGTTTAAAGTAAATGGAGCTAAATGTTCAGGTAATTTTATATATTAGTTAAATATACAATAATCTTAGAGCACTGCAACTAATGAGAATAACCCAGTAAGAAATTTAGTGGCTTTTTGCTCATACTTTATTGTACAGTCTATACTTATTTTAAAACCAAGTTCCCAAAAGCTATCTGTCTGTATGTAATCGATTTTCTCAAAATCTACCAAACGGATTTTTGTACTGTTTTTACTGAAAGGTAGTGCAAATTTTCTGGAAGGTTTAGTTGGAGGTAATAGTATATTATAGTTTGATGCAAATTGTGTAAAAGATGTGGCACGGTTGTCTCTACAAAAACAGCACAAAAAGTCGCCAAACATCGTGTTGGTATATCGCAGGCATAGCTAGTTATAAACGAACAACACTGCTTTTACTTCTAACACAAACAAAAAGAAAACAAAACATAAATAACGTATTATATTATATGCCTTAATATTATATAATACATCAATACACACTCACACAAACAGTGACATACACATACATTTTATATAATAGAATATTACATGTGACATCAAAAGATTTATTTGGCCATGGGACATTTAAATCCAATGATTTTATCCGTTTTGGCTTACCTTATATGCACATGCAAGACGAAAAAAAAGGTAGCCAATGTGTCTAGTGTTTGTGTAGTCTGTTGGTTTTTGTGGTGATTAGTGATACTTTGATTACTAATCCTATCCTATAAGGTTGTATAATAAAATCATTGTCATGACAGCAGTTTAAAAACACTGTTAAAAAGAGGCTGATACAGAAAGCCTACTATACTGTTGAAGATTAAGTAGATGATAAGAATGCGTTGATATTGTTGAAAAGATTATATTTTTAGCAATAATAACCCATGTTCGATTTATATGACTTTTATTAGAGTGACAGCACAAATTGTTTTTTAATGTTTTTAGCCGGAAACATCACACTTATATTTTTTTATAGATTATTAAATTTACATATTACAACACGCCTCCTTAAATTTATAATCTTATACCTTTAACATAACTAAATTAATCCTAACTCGAATTTGTTCTTCAAAAATTTTTCCTTACCTAAACTTTTAGTTAACATGTCTGCCAAATTAAGTTTTGTATTAATTTTTACAATATCAATTATTTTCTTTTCGTAGTTCTCATTTACATAATGATACTGCACTTCAATGTGCTTTGAATTTTTTGTAAAGTTGCCATATTTAGCAATTGCAATGGCACCTGAGTTATCTACATATATTTTTATAGGATAATCAAATTTTACATCAAATGATTCACATAGTAAGTTTCTAACAAACAGTACTTCAGTCACTGCCTCCGACAAAGCAGTGTACTCTGCAAAAGTTGAACATTTAGTTACTGTATTTTGTTTACGTGTTTTCCAAGAAATTAAGTTTCCATATAATCTAATTATAAAACCAGTTGTAGATTTTCTGTCCACATTATCTCCTGCGTAGTCAGAATCTACCATACAATCTAATACTTCAGTATCCACATTATCATAGTATGTTAGCTTTAGATCCTTAGTTTTATACAAATATTTTAAAATTCTCATAGCATATTTGTAATGTGTTTGGTTATAACAACTTTGGTATCTACTCAAATAGTTAACACTGTATTTGCAATTGTTCTATTTTTTAGATATGCAGCTGTTTTTATAGCTTCAGGCCAATAACGCATATTAATTTTAGCTTCTCTCATTAAACACCTACCAATGTCCATAGCAGATCTATTATATCTCTCCGCTACTCCATTTAATTCATGAACGTAGGGTGGACACGGTAATAACCCTATACCCTTTTGCCTTATAAAATTATAAATATCCCTATTTAAATATTCTTCACTGTTATCACATTGAATTTTTTTAATGCTTTTATTAAATTTTATTTTCTACTAAATTTACAAACTCTATTAAACAACTAGCAACTTTAGCTTTTCTTTTAATACAAAATATCCTTGTGCATTTACTATAATCATCAATAAACGTGAGAAAATATTTTTCTCCGCCATAACCAGTAATGTTATGCGGACCATTCAAATCAGTATGAATCAATTCTAAAATTTCGGTAGCCTTTGTTATTTTATTTTCAAAAGGTATATTACTCATTTCACTTTTAATACAATTTGAACATTTCATCTCTGTGCTTTCAATTTTATCAGGCAAACCAAGAACTAACTTATTATTTTTTTAAGTATTGAAAATTCACATGACCTAGTGCCCTATGCCATTTATCTTTCTGAGTTAATGTTACTAAATGCTTTATTATCATTTTTGCATTTTCATTTTTTGCAACTATTGTGCAAGTTTTAGTTATCTTTGAAAAACTTAACAAATTTTGTTTCATGCCTTCAACAAAGTAAACATTATTTAAATCTACATGTTTTTGATTGTAAAAGTTCTGAAAATAAATTTTGACAGTACCTACTTTGGTAGCTTTTAACATTTTTCCATCCGGTAGTTTTACATTAACAGGACTTTTTAAATCTATTGAATCATAAAAATATGAATCGTTATTTATTATAAGATCAGTACATCCACTATCTAAAAGCCAATTAATTTCATTGTTATTATTAGATTCTTCTTTTTCAGTAGACCCACATACCTGAATTACTTCTGAATCATATACTTGAGCTATCCATGACTCTGATGAACAGTTGTTTGAAGATTCACAACTGTAGTGAACTTGACCTCTATCTGGGCTATGACCTCTATTGATTGAAGATTCTCCACTAGACTGACCATGACCTCTGAAATGATATTTGTCTCTACCTTGAGTCCGACCTCTGTAGAATGCACCTCTGTTGTAACCTCTTTGTAGTCCTCGCTGACCTCTGAAACCTTGTTGTCCTTGATTATATTTCTGATCATACCAGCAGTCCTTCTTGAGATGACCTGTCTTTCCGCAGATAAAGCATTGAGCTCCAATTTTGGTTGTAAATGTACTCACATTGTTTTTCTTGTTCGAGTCACTGATGGTTATATTTTTTCTTTTATTTTTGAACATACATAATCAATCATTTGTTCTTCTGGAATCACATCAAGAAAATCTCCAAAAACACTATAGCTTGGCGGAAGCGCTCTGAGTAAATAGCTTAACTTCTCAGGTTCATCTAAATTTCCTCCGGCCACTTTAAACTCATTTATTGCCTTCTCGAAATCAACAAAAAAATCCGTATTGTAATTGTTAAGTCTTATCTCCTCAATTTTTCCTCTACATATTATTTGCATAGCCGTAGATTTTGTTGAATACATTTTATCAAACTTCTTTATCATATCATATGCTGTCTCGCACTCACTAATATATTCCAGTTGTTTATCTGTAATGGTACTCATTATTATAGTCCTTGCTTTTAATTGCTTCTTTTTCCATTACGCTTTACCATTTTAAATTTTGCAAATGGCGGGCTCGATGCACTCTTTGTATTCCAACAAAGTTAACAATCTTAGTATCAAGCTTGAATAAGTTGCACCATCAAAAATAGGTATCATTATATCTTCTATTTTTGCTTGTCGAGCCATATTTATAATAATGACGTCTTGTTATGAACGTGAATAAATCTTTATGTCAAAATTATTTTTCGTTGCAAGTCTCAATGCAACCTAATCTTAATCGATACTAATCGTACTTACATCTTTATTTTATTACTCACACCTAGTTTTTCTTTTTAACCACGCTCTGCTACCATGTTGAAAAGATTATATTTTTTAGTAATAATAACTCATGTTCAATTTATATGACTTTTATTAGTGACAGCACAAATTGTTTTTTAATGTTTTTACCCGGAAACATCACACTTATATTTTTTTTATAGATTATTAAATTTACATATTACAACAGATGTAACTACTCTTCGATCCTTAACAAGAAAGTAATAACTAACCGTTTCTAGAAATAAGATTAATACACGCGGAGTATAGCAAAGTAGTCCTATTATAGTTTCTGCAACTTCTGTTTTATAAAAAATTAATTCGTCTTCTCAAATTCCACAGTAAGCAGAGAAGTGTCATCCACGACAACTTTGCTGGACTACCTCCGACATACCCTGGAGCTACGCGGGACCAAGTTCATGTGCTTGGAGGGAGGCTGCGGAGCCTGCATCGTCAGTATCACCAAGTGTCCTGGTGGTAAATCACAGTCTGTAAATTCTGTAAGTTCAAATTCAAAAGGTATTAATCACTTTTAATATTTAGTCGTTACATTAAGGTTGCATTGTAATGTGTTCTAGTATTGGAAATTACCGTAACTTGTCTACTGCTTTGAATAAATTATCGAATTTTATTTTATTAATATTAAATTTGATTAAAAGACATTGTTTAAAAACTTTATCTATTTGAAATGTATATTTGATATTGATTCAATATTTATAATCTCAATCAAATGATATTTATAATCTCTGTTGGAAATAAAACGTCGAGGTGAACACACGCATTTCTTTCAATCCTCAAAACATCGTCCAGTTTTATTAATCATATTAAATTTAATAAACAATCATATTTATAAGAATATCTACATTTAATTGAATAATTAGTCGAGATTATATATTATCAAATGTCAAGTTAAAGAGAATGAAATTTGGAAACAGAGCTAGCACGGACAGCTTAATGCGTAAGCCTTAATTAGGCGTAGAATCTTGAACTTGAAAAACTGACGTCATAAATTGGTATAAAAGAACTTTTTAAATGATTTATAGAAGCAGGTGTTACTTTGCGGAATTCCATATTACAGAAACTATAACAGAACTACTTTGCTATAATCCGCGCGGGTTAACCGAATGCATGCAATGCTAAGTGTATGAAGCAGGCAAAATTCACGCACCTTACACATGCAGGACAAGTGACCACAAATCAAATCAAATCAAATCAAAATAATCTTTATTCAAATAAACCATTTCAGGCACTTTTGAATCGTCAAGCATCAATATGATTAATGAAGCTACAACTGGTTCGGAATGTTGCTCTTACCGAGAAGAACCAGCAAGAAACTCGGCGGTCAATCTTTTAAATATTTTTAATTATACATTATTAAACCGCTTCATTGTATGAAGCTGAAAGGATTTTCAAATCCAGGCTTTCGTATCTTCCAAATAATCTTCAATTTTGTAATATGCTTTACGTGCACATGCATCCCAAGACGCCTCCACCAGCAACAATGCACACAAGCAATACACACAGCCACCAACAAAATCTCTACGATCGTTTCACCCTGAAACCAAAGCATCACCAGGAGGATACATGATTATGATGAATTTTGCCTGCTTCATACACTTAGCATTGCATGCATTCGCTTAACCTACGCGGATTACAGCAAAGTAGTTATGTTATAGTTCCTAGTTTCTGGAACATTTTAAATAAAATTAAGTATTAGGTATTTCTGGATATCGTTCGCTCATCGCTATATTGTTATATGAGCATGTTTGTTTTGGAAACTAACTCCCAAGACAATCCTCTTAGATTAGGACAGGCGTAGTTTACTTTGTTATTAGGAACATGTTCAGAATATTGTACATAAATAGTGTTTGTTAGTGTTTGGTGTCAGTAACATCGTGTCAGGGATGGGACATCACAACAATAGAACAAGTTGGAAACCGTTTGAAGGGTTACCATCCTTTACAAACTACCCTCGCAGAGAAGAACGGGACGCAATGTGGATACTGTACGCCAGGATGGATTATGGCTATGTACGCGTAAGTATTTATCGCTGTTTATAACAAAATAATTTAACTATTAATTTTGTATTATGAATCTCCGCAAAGTAACGCCTAATTCTATAAATTAATAACTCGTAAGTACTCTATCTAATTTAAAATAAAAAGCAGCAGGATTTGGCTAGTTATTTCACGACCGGCCACCTGCCTTACGTCAATTTACAGTAGTCGCCTTTCACGACACCTCGGCACGTGATGAGGGTGATCTATTCTACTCAGCCGGTTACCATACGACGTTAACTGATTGAAAAATATCGCAGAATAGTAATGAAAAATCTTTTATTTACAAAATGTGTAGCTAAAGATAGGCATATTTTATTTAATTACAAATACGAGTTACATGAATATACCTACAATAAAATCTTTAAATATTGCATATTCCATCTTATTTATTCATGTACTGATGCGCGGTATCCTGTTCGGGTGAAGGGATAAGAGATATAAAGATGATAAAAAAGTGGACTGTATTAAAGGTGATAGTTCGTTGCGGGTAAGGAAAAATGGCGGCGAGGAAGAACTATAATTTAAGGGAGCGGAATGAAGGGAGGCACGCTTACCTTGGTCTGTTGCTATGCTGGGCACTGAGGATCGGCAGGTTTAGTTTCTGGTCTCCACAACACTTTCACTAATAGCACAATATGTAAAATTTAATTAATGCGCGAGCGCGGCGTGTTCGTGCTGAACGTTCTTGCTTGCGGAACTCGAGTGCGCGCCGCCCTCTTGCGGCGATCTTCGTGCGGTGATTGGAAGCGTGCGAGAAGGACGGGACTATGTATGAGGGATATAGAATAAAGCGGTAACATTTCCCCCGGCCTTAAAGGGTCGCCTTTAAAGAAAATATGTATAAATATATATAAGGTATAAATATAGCGGAGTGGTAATATTAAATGGAAAATATATATATGCTAAACTAACCTACTGCTAATAAATATACATAAAGTTAGTACTATTGGGATGGTAGAGGGCATAAGCGAATAGTGGGTCGTACGTAGCTACCCTTAGACGTTCTCACTGTGGCTACGCGGACAATACCATCCTTTGATGGGTGTATCTCTTCTATTACCCCTAAGGGCCATGTAAATGGAGGGATATTATCCATCACTATCACTACAACCGTCCCTACTTTAATAGGAGCGACAGGAGTATTCCACTTCGCTCTCGACTGAAGTTTATGCAAATATTCCATTCGCCAACGTTGCCAAAACGACTGAACTAATTTAACCAATAACATGTGTCGTTGGTTGATAGATGTGGAATGGACATCTGGCGCAGGTATCGATCCTAATGGGACAGTGTTTAAAAAATGAGCCGGAGTAAGCGCGGTCGGCTCACTGGGATCACAACTCAATGCTGTGAGCGGGCGCGAGTTAATCAGGGCTTCTATCTGTGCTAATACAGTTAAAAGTTCTTCATAAGAGAGTATTTGTTCGCCGATTACTCTAAAAAGGTGTGTCTTAACCACCTTCACCATACTCTCCATGCATCCTGCAAAATGCGGTGATGCAGGTGGAATATTTTTCCAATCTATACGGTTTTCGGTAAGCTCGTGCTCCATATGCGGACGATATTCGTCAAGAAACTTGTATAAATCTCTTAAATAGGAACGAGCTCCCATAAAATTTGTACCTCGATCAGAATAAATGCATTGTACCGGACCGCGGCGCGAAAGAAAGCGTTTTAAAGCATTCATAAAGCATGCCGTAGATAGATCGGTAGCGACCTCTATATGCGTAGCTCTGGTTGTCAAACAAGTAAACACACACAACCATGTCTTACGACTCTTAACACCCCTGCCACGATAAGGAGTGCATTGTAACGGCCCCATATAATCAACGCCCGTGTAAGTAAAGGCTTTCTCGACCTGATTTATTCGCTGGCTGGGTAAATCAGCCATGAGCGGGAAAGATGGTCGCGGCTTATATTTAAAACAAATATTACATTTAAAAATACGTTGACGTATTATGCGACGCGCGGAAAGAATCCAGTAGCGTTGCCTCAATATGGACATTAACAATTCCGGACCGGCGTGTAGGTTTCGGGTATGATAATAGTCTACCAACAAATCAACAATATGATCGTGTCGCGGCAATACTATCGGATGCTTATAATTGTAGGCTTCAGCGGAATTGATAAGACGGCCTCCAACGCGCATAAGACCATCGTTGTCTAAAAATGGCTTAAGTTTTACCAAAGCGGGTGAACAACCTTTATTGTTCTTTAAATCGGTAACGTCGCGAGAAAAGTATACATTCTGCAATACGCGTAATAATTTACTTCTGCAAATTCGATGTCTGTATGAGAGATTGTGCCTACACGAGGCAAGATTTTTAAACAGCGGTATATGTACACTATGATACGAAGCAACCGTTTATAGGATGATGTACGCAAAGCGAGTCGATATATGATCGATTCGTTAACGTCTACAGTAGCGGTGTATGCGAGCGATTTCTGTTCTGGCACCTCTTCTACAGAATTACAATTAAATTCTGTAAGTGGCCAATCTGAAGGGTTAAGCGACGCCCAGGCTGGTCCGTGGAACCAAAGGGCGTGGTCAATTTGTTTATCTGGAGTCAATCCTCTCGATAAACAATCAGCAGGGTTATCAACACCTGCCACATGATAAAAATGTTTAGCAGGTAAATTCTCAGTCAGCGTGACAACTCGATTGGCGACAAAGGTCTGCCAGCGGTGAGGAGGAGAATTGATCCAAGAGAGAACAACTTTGGAATCAGTAAACGCGAAAATATTATTTATTTTATACAAAGAATCGAGAGCGTTGTGAACCTTGCGCAGTAACTTTGATAGCAGTACTGCCGCAAGTAATTCAAGCCGAGCAGTGGACACAGGTTTAGAAGGTGAGACCTTGGACTTTGCACAAACTATGTGCACGAGATTACCCGAGCGGTTTTTGACATGCACATAAACTACTCCACCGTAAGCGCGTTCGCTGGCATCAGCGAAACCTAAAAGACTTACAGCAGAACCTTCTACAATACCTATGTGGCGCGGTATGAGAATCTCATGAAGGCTGGATAGCTGAGAACAAAATTGCTCCCAAGCGCTGACAATGTGACGCGGCGGAGTGTCATCCCAGTCGCATTTCATCAGCCAGAGCTCTTTGATTAAGAGCTTGGCGAACAATACGGTGGGAGCCACGAAACCCATGATATCCCAAAGTCGAGCTACCGTAGATAATATGATGCGCTTGGTACACTTGTCGCTCGGGCATACCACCTCAAAGCGAAAGCAGTCTTTATCTTTGTCCCAGCATAAACCCAAAACCTTATGAGGCACTGACTTATCAAATTCCACGTTAGGGGATGCTCGGTGCGATGCGGGAATATTTTGCAAAACGGACTGTTTATTAGTAGCCCACTTAACAAGATCAAACTGACCCATCTTGAATAACGAAATTAATTCATTACTAGCGGTTATAGCGGCGGTTTCAGACATCACTGAAAAGTTAATGTCATCCATATATAGGGAAGACGAGGCGGCAGAAATATTTTTAAATTTATGTCCTTCATCTTCTATCAGCTGCTGTACAACACGAAGAGCGTGAAATGGACTCGACTTTAATCCGAAGCAGACTCGGTTAAACTCATACACTGCTAACGGATCTTGCGGACTAAATCTATACAAAATTCTTTGAAACTGTCGGTCGTTTGAATTCATGCCTATTTGCATAAATTGTTGTTTACAATCAGCTGAAAGTGCGATAGCGAAAAGGCGAAATTTTAAAATTATACAAAACAAATCACCCTGTAAATTAGGGCCGGAGTGAAGCAAATCGTTGAGAGACGGGCTTCCACTGCTGGCATCCAAAACGACTCGCAGCTTTGTGGAGGTTTTGTCTTCGCGGATCACCCCGTGATGCGGTATATAATAGGCGGGTCTAGAAGCATCGTATTTTGGTGCGGACACTAGAGATAAGTAACCTTTATCGACGTACTCTTTAATAACACCATCGTATGCCTTGCGTAACTTCAATGACGCTTCTAATTTTCTCTCAAGGCATAAAAATCGCCTATGAGCTGCGGTGTATGATTCCCCAAGTGAATAAGGATCGCCACGAAACGGCAGCGATACTGTATATCTACCATTGCTGACGTCACGTTCCGTAGTAGCTCGGAAATGTTCCTCACATTCGATGTCATCTTGACTACGGACAGGACGGGAATCAACCTCTTCAAGTTCCCAGAAGCGCTTTAGAAGAGCGTCCATAGGATCGGATACGACAGCACAACATGAAGTTGTATTACTAATATTCAAGCGGCGCGGTTGTAATACAGGAACGGTGCCCATGATAATATATCCTAAAGTAGTTTCTATAGCGGTCGGCAAATTTAATTTGTTGCAAGAAACCCTTCCCGGTAGCAACAAATGCGAGAATAACGAAGCACCGATCAGCATTTGAATCGGGCCCGGCGTTGTAAAATTATTATCAGCGAGCGGGAGCCGCTGCAAGTATTCAAGCGCAGCAGCGTCTATTGGTGCGGTTGGTAAGTCGTCGGCAATGCGATCGACTATAAGCGCGGAGATATCATAATGAATAGCGGAATTATAACGCGAGTATAACCTTAAATCTACTGAACCCTTAACGGATTTCTCAACTCCACCTATACCCCTAATAATAAGGTGCGAATTTTGTTTAGTCAATCCCAAACGATGGTATAAATCATTTGTTATAAGATGCGATTGTGATCCACTATCTATAAGACATCGAACAGTAAGCGGAATGTTATCTCGGTCGTAAATTAAAACATGCGCAGTCGCAAGTAATGTACATTGCGGGCTCGAGTCGCTCGACCCATAGGTCGCTAATGTATGCGGAGCGGCAATGAACGTCGAACAACTTGTAGAAACCGGCGGGCTCACGGCGCTTTCATCGTTCGAGACTGGCGGCGGTCTATGAATCATACTCGAGACAACCGACTGCGAAGCAAGGGGTTCGATACTCTGTTGAACACTTTGTTTATTGAAATGCAAAAGCGAATGATGTTTGCCATTACACGAGCGACATCTACTATTCGATTTACAGTGCATAGACTTATGTTTAGTACTTAAGCAATTTATACAGGTATTTTTATCCTTGACAATTTTAAATCGTTCACTGGGAGTGAGTTTATCGAAGGCCGGACATTTAAAAAGATGCTCGTGCACTATATTAGCACATAAGCATTTATTATTATCCGAAACAGTTAAATATGAATGCGGGTTAGGGACATAATTATTTGTTTTACGCGATTTTATTGGTGGATTTAAACAATTATTGTTATTAGTCTGAAAACTTATTTTATATTGCATTTTAATAAAATTAATAAGACTTTGCAGCGTTGGAATCGTATTATTATTACTATAAGACTCCATTTCGAAAGCGCGAACAGTCTCCTTATCTAATTTTTTAAGCGCGATGTGAAATAATATATAATCACCCAAGTTATCTAAGCCTAGGTTTAGAAGCGCGTTAGTTGCAGTAGATATTTTATCCATAAACGATTCAAAATTAGCGAGCGACGCGGAATTAAATGATTTAGTATCTAGAATTTGATCGATATACATGGATGCAAGAGTGCGCGTGTCCTGGTATCTATCGATCAACGACTGTAAAATAGCGTTATAATTATTGCCACTCGGCGTTATTCCGGAGAATACACTTTGCGCCTTGCTGGATAATTTTCCTACTAAATAATATAATTTTTCATCATCTGTCAATGACGGATTGTCATGGACAGTGGCCTTGAAACTAGCATAAAATAATGGCCAAGTGCGTATATCACCGGAAAACGTCATAAGTTCGATAGGAGGCAAAGAAGGTCGAGAGCGAGGTGGCGGTGGAGAACATTTAACGTCACTGTCTGATTGTTTAGGCGGTGATAATACAGTATAGAGGTACACAGTACAGTATAGTATACAGGGGTTAACGGTCAATAATACAGTATTGTACTTATCAACAAGCGACTTAAACTCCGAACGAATGTCGTTCACAGTTTCGACAGCGACTAAAAAAGATTCTAAATTATTCTCGTTTAAGTGTGCAATTTTTGCTTTATTAAAAATAACTTGCATTCGGGCAAAAAGTGCACTGCGTCTCGCCTCTAAAACACGAAGTTTTATTTCTAAAGATGACAGCGCAGTGTCTTCATCACTTGATGAAGCCATTTTTTATATTTAATATTTCTAAAGATAACTCGTTAACAATACGCGTATTAAGCGATAACACAAACACGAACGAACGAAATAAATAATAAATAAGTGGGTAAGCGGACAGCGTTTTGCCTATGAATTAGAGAGGCGCGATAGAAAATAAAAAATATTGCGGGTGAAACTAAAACGTTCACTTCGGACGATGAGATTATATTCCTTTAAATAATTCTTCCTATGATGTATGCGGTTATATAATATAAATGTTAATAAATTTCCTATGTAGGATTGCGGTTATATAAATTTAAAGACCTATTCAGGCGACTTATAGGAGCGGGGAAAGAAAAATATATAAAGAAAAAAGGGGGTCCGACTCGAACAGGACCACTAAATGATGCGGCGCGGTATCCTGTTCGGGTGAAGGGATAAGAGATATAAAGATGATAAAAAAGTGGACTGTATTAAAGGTGATAGTTCGTTGCGGGTAAGGAAAAATGGCGGCGAGGAAGAACTATAATTTAAGGGAGCGGAATGAAGGGAGGCACGCTTACCTTGGTCTGTTGCTATGCTGGGCACTGAGGATCGGCAGGTTTAGTTTCTGGTCTCCACAACACTTTCACTAATAGCACAATATGTAAAATTTAATTAATGCGCGAGCGCGGCGTGTTCGTGCTGAACGTTCTTGCTTGCGGAACTCGAGTGCGCGCCGCCCTCTTGCGGCGATCTTCGTGCGGTGATTGGAAGCGTGCGAGAAGGACGGGACTATGTATGAGGGATATAGAATAAAGCGGTAACATGTACTATAAGAAACGTTTATTATTATTATTATTTTATAAAAAAATATTATTAATATTTTTTTATAAAATAATTTTTTTTTTAATAAAAATAGGGTACACAGCTCAACTTATCCCTCTGACATCTTGTTATTTTGAAATATTGAAAATCAAAATAATTGTCTATTTGCAATTATTAGTGAATTTATTAATTACAAATAATTAATATATTGTCACTAATAGAACAAGCCCTTTTTTCAGTCTTTTAGCAAGCAAAAGCAACCTCACAATGCTAGATATTGAGAGATCTCTTTCGAGTAATATCTGTCGATGTACGGGATACAGACCAATTCTTGAAGCATTCAAAAAGTTTGCTGTCGATGCTCCTGATAAAATTAAACTAACTGATATAGAAGAATTATGTAAAGACACTAAAGATATATGTGTTGGAAGTGACTGTGAAAAACACGAATGGTGTCTTGTATCTAAGGAAGATTTGGAAGATTGTGTTATACATATTGATCTCAAAGATGGCAGGCAATGGTACAGAGTCCTAACAGTATGTGATTTACTTCGTATTCTACGTACTAAGGGTTCTGATAACTATATGCTTGTTGCTGGTAATACTGGCAAAGGTATAATAATTTGATTTCTACTTAATATCTACTTTAACTTTACCATTGCAGCAGTTTAAAAATACTATTAAAAAAAGGCTAATACAGAAAGCCTACTATATTATTGAGAATTACTTAGATGATAAGAGTGCGTGGATGTAGCTACTCTTCGACCCTGTACAATTACATTAATAACTATATGTAACTAGTCATAAGAATTATTAATTGAAAAGAGAAACTGCTGAGTTTTTTGTGCTGGCTCTTCTCGGTAGGAACAGCTTTCAGAACCAGCAGTAGATGTTGACGATTCAAGAGCACTTGTTTACAAGTTTAATTGAATAAAGAATATTTTGAATTTGAATTAAAGAGACCTGTTTATCGTTGTATTACTTTCATAAAATTTTGAAACATTTCCTTTTCAGGAGCATATCCAATTATTGAATATCCACAGTTACTAATAGATATAAGTGGAGTGTCTCAATTGAAAGGATTTATTTATGACCAGAATTTAATAGTTGGAGCAGGAACGACGCTCTCACATTTTTTAGAAATACTTAAAGAAGCATCTGATACAGAATATTTTTCTTACCTCAAAACTTTGTATGATCATATACAGTTTGTAGCTCATGTTGCGGTTAGAAATGTGAGTATTGATATTTATAATATCGCATTAGTTAATTAAATTATACGGAGAACTATGAACTTCAATGATATCTGATATGACATCTCATAGGAAAATCTTGGGCCTCGAATTAATCGATAGATATTTATTGTAATGAATTTAGTTGATAGGGAACAAAAATGTAAAAAAGGATGCATGAATTTTCTAGCATATAGCAATTCTACTTCTATTTATATATTTTACTGAGAATATTTGTTTCAGATAGGCACAATAGCAGGTAATCTAATGGTAAAATATCAACATCGTGACTTCCCATCTGATATTTTTCTTCTTCTCGTGATGATAGGTGCTCGACTAACTTTAAGTAAGCAATACATAATATTTTTATTTCAATAACGAATATTAACGTGACAGATCCTTAATTGGAACCTTAAGATTTCTAAATTTTGTGGGAATTGGCTTAACCAATTACTGTAATAAATTAATCTAGAGAAATTTGAATAATTCTGTAATTCTTTTCATAGCTTTTTATTTTTATTTATAAATTGATTGATAATTTTAGTTAATTTGGCTGGTACTAGAAAAATTGTTACTTTGAAAGATTTTCTTAACGAAGATATGAAGGGCAAAGTTATATTTAATGTATTAATGCCACCATACAACCGAGGAAATAAATTTGTTAGTTACAAGGTAATATATATTTATTAAGAATATCACAATTACGTTGTTTAGCCATAAATTTTGTGGTGAATTGCAAATTTTTACGGTGTTATAGTATTTGGATCCGTGTCAAAAAACTTAAACAATTATTCAATAATTATCTGAAAATATATAATTGGAATACTGTAGGTTGTTTATCTAATAGGTGTTGTTAGTTACTTAGTTCCAAACTTTTTGTAATGTTAATTAAAATTAAACTAAACAAAAGTAATAATAAAATTATTTTGCTATAATCCGCAAAGTAACGAACGCCTAAATCTATAAATTATTTAAAGTAAACAAATTACATTTAAACTAATAGGTTGCTGCACGATCTAGAAACGCACATGCAATAGTCAACGCCGGATTCTACTATAAACTTGACCAAAATAACAAAGTAATGAAAACCAGAATTGTGTTTGGTGGTTTATCGCCAGATTTTATTCGTGCAGTGAAAACGGAGCGTTACTTATGCGATAAAATACTTTTTAACAATGATGTCTTGCAAGATGCTTTGAAAATATTATCTGATGAACTTGTAGTAACAAAAAATCCACCAGAGCCTTCAGTAGAATACAGAAAAAAGTTGGCACTAGGACTGTTTTATAAGGTATATGATTTATTTTTATTATAATTTATTTATTGCTTTCATCAACTTTTTCATTGGATGTCTTGAATCAGATGGCGTTATACCGGTTTCAGACCTGACTTGTGTATGACGTAAACATGACATATAGATAATTTTGAGCAATATTTTAAGTGATTTTGATTCCGAACGTTGCATTGTGATCCGCTCAAGTTGTTTTATTATATGTGTATACACAACGTGTACACACATAGAATCAAATCATCTGCAACGTTCTTTCTGTTTCTTTGTCTTTCTGTTTCACTGATGTTCTTATGTGTTGGATCAATTTCTACTCAATTGATGTTTATGTATGTGTGAGTGTGTTTGTGTGCGCTGTGTATTCTTTCTGCGTGTATGTTTATTGGTAGCAACATGACGTTTTCTGATCCAGAGTCACCAAGTCCTTAAAACCCCAACAGCTTTTAGTTTGTTCTATAATGCTGACGTATTATTCATTTTATCTAATTTGTTTCAAAGAGTCTCATATCACTTTGTCCGAAGAGTATTCTAAATCCACGCTTCACGTCGGGCGCTGTAAAGTTACACGAGGCACGCCCAGTGTCCACAGGCTCTCAGTCTTTCACAACTGATCCAACCATATGGCCCCTCAACGAGCCTGTGCCTAAAGAAGAAGCTTTGGTATGATTTTAATATTAAATGCTACTTGGGTCCTATCGATTCTATAGGAACCTAGAACCTTTTTTAATATGAGTTTGTCAAAATAATTGGCATCATTTGTTTTTTATTAGATACAATGTGCCGGAGAAGTCAAATATACTGACGATATACCGAAATTACCAAAGGAAGTATTTTGTGCTTTCGTTCTCAGTACCGTAGCCTTGGGCAAAATAGAATGTATTGATGCCACTGAAGCCCTGGTAAGTGAAGTAATAATGAATACTCTAAATCACTAACGTTCGTGTAAGGTTTTTAGGGAATTATATTTAATGAGGGTTTATAAAATATATATAGACAAATATAGCAAAAGACTATTATATCAGAGATAGATTCATTGTTTTTTTATTAATTTTTCAGCAACAACCGGGAGTTGTAGCATTTTATACAGCTAAAGATATTCCAGGTCTTAACTCGTTTACATCTCCTGCTGTATTAGGTTTTATAGCTTACGAAGAAATTCTTTGCAATGGAGATGTTAAATATTACAATCAACCAATTGGTATTATCGTGGCCGAATCATTTTATATAGCAAATAGAGCAACACTTATGGTTAAAGTCACATATAGTGATGTCAGAAAACCAGAAATTGATATAAAAGTAAATAAAAATAATCCAGAAAAATCCACATTATTTGATATAATACCTGCTCAAGATAGAGGCGTTGATGTAAATAAAGTGATAAAAGGCAATGTAACGATACGCGGACAATATCATTTTACTTTTGAGACTTTTATGTGCGTATCATGGCCTACAGGAAAGGGAATAAAAGTGCGTCCTACATCTCATTTTATAGACTTAAATCATTACCAAATATCTCGTATGCTAAACATTCAACAAGGCAGGTGGGTACCCTTTAACATAATTTTATCTTTTATGTACTATTTGAAGTAATATAGTGTCATATTAAGATTTAATCTTTAGATGATATAATTATGTAGCGATTGATTAATAGAAGCAGGCGTTACTTTGAGGAATTCCTTATTACATAAACCTAAATTTCACGTGTGTTAAGAGAATGTATGTTATGCTAAGTGTATGAAGTAGGCAAAATTCACATACCTTACACATGCAAGACAAGTCACAACGCATATCCCAAGATGCCTTCACCAGCCACAATACAAACCACCACCAAAATCTCCACGATCTTTTCACTACGAAACCGAAGCATCATCAGGAGGATAAGATTTTGTACTGCAGTAGGATTCTGTACTGCAGTACGATTTTGATCGTGGATTTGTCATTTAACGATGCATTGTGTCTTTTAGTATTGATATCGACGTTGGTCAGGTCGGTGGCAGTTATGGTTCGAAGTTATCTAGACAAAATATAGTGTCTACCTCTTGCGCTCTAGTTACATATAAGTTAAATCGACCCTGCAGATTCATTTTACCACTACGAAGTCAAACTAGAGCTACTGGAAAGAGAATGCCCTCTTCTACGAATTATGAGGTACGTAGACATATTAGTTCTGTTTAGTCATAACATTAATTTTGTCTTTAAATGCATTTTACAGGTTTTTTTAAATATTTATGAAACTAACTAAACCTTTATTAATAATAAATTTCTTTTGCAGATCGGTGTTAATAGTGATGGAGTTATTCAATATCTTAATTATGATATATATATTGATAACGGTTACATAGTCAATGAACTTATTATTGTACTCACAATTGATCAATATTATAATTGTTATAAGAGAGATAGATGGAATTTCAAATGTTTTAATACCATTACAGATAACCACTCAAACACTTTATTTCGCGCACCAGGTATTTAAAATATTACAATCAATGCAGTTGTTTTATTAAAACATTTATTGCATTGGTCATAACAATTTTCAGGTACATTAGAGTCTATCAATAGTGCAGAAACAATAATGGAAAGAATAGCTTATGAATTAGACAAAGATCCTTTGGAAGTGCGTCTGAATAATTTGGATAAAATACTATTCAGTGATCTAATAGAAATGGTTGATACCATTAAGGAGAACTCTAATTACCAAGAAAGAAGGGTTGCAGTTGATAATTTTAATATCGAAAATCGATGGAAGAAACGTGGCATAAGATTTACTCTTATGAAATGGTCGACTGTATTGCCATATTTTTTTAATGTCACATTATCAGTTTTCCATGGAGATGGATCCGTTGCTATAAGCCACGGCGGTGTAGAAATTGGGCAAGGAATCAATACTAAAGTGGTTCAAGTTTGTGCTTATTTCTTAAATATACCGACACATAAAATTTTCGTAAAACCCACTAACACTGTATTGAGCCCGAATAATTCTAGTACTTCATCTAGTTTAACATCTCAAAATATAGCAATAGGTGTTCGGAGATGTTGCGAGAAGATTTTAAGAAGACTTGAACCATTAAGGACACAGTTGAAAAATCCAGCTTGGGAAGAGCTTGTAACCGCAGCCTACACTTTAGGCATTAATCTGCAGGCTAACGCAGTTGTTGATTATGAAGATATAACAGACTTTAATGTATACGGTGTAACTGTAGCTGAAGTTGAATGCGATGTCTTAACTGGAGAATGGCAGATAATAAGAGTTGATTTATTAGAAGACGCTGGCCGTAGTGTTAGTCCCAAAATTGATATAGGACAAGTAAGTAGTATGTAAACAAATATTGTAACTGTGGATGTACAGTGCCGTGTACGTAATTCATAATTTAGAGTTAAACTATTTATTCTCGTTTCCAGGTGGAAGGCGCCTTCATAATGGGCTTAGGTTATCAAACAACTGAAGAATTAGTATATGATCCTAAAACTGGGGAATTAAAGACAGATCGAACGTGGAATTACCTTGTTCCAACAGGAACGGACATACCGCTGGACTTCAGAATATATTTTAGAAAAGGATCTTATACCAGCGACAAAACTTTAGGCGCAAAACGTAATATATGCTAAAAGCGTTCATAACATATGTTTTCTCAAATCGTGGATTATAGCAAAATTATATTAACATTACTTTATTTCGAATTTGTTTCAGTTATATCAGAACCGCCGACGTGTATGCCTGTGGTGGTTCCTTTCGCCATAAGAGAAGCCGTTACTTCAGCAAGGAGTGAAATGGGAATCCCATCGACGAAATGGTTTGATTTTGGTAATTATAAAACCTTATATTATATATAGCTCAGAAGTTGGCTAAATATGGCTAAATCTCATAATAAAGCTCAGAGTCGCTCAGTGGGCCTTTGAGTAAGCTATGGTTGCTAGCATGAAGAGGGTTAAAAGCCAAACAGGGGTTGTGGGTTGAAAACCTGGGCAGACAGCCTATTTTGTTCAAGACACACTTACGTGCCTAATTGATATTTAAATCTTATATACGCTTTTCGGTGAAGGAACATACTGCAAGGAAACCAGCATATCTCAGGAGAATTCTCGAGATATGTGTAACAGTATATCCGCAGCATGATAGGCGTTTGCTCCTTCCCCTCTGTCCAAAAAAGGAAAAGGGCGGTCTTGCCCATCAGTAGCATAGTGATAAGCCGCTACTTTACAGAAGTTAGCTGAATATCAGATAGTCATATAAGATGGTAACAAAAAAATATTTATAAATTAATTACATGTTTTTTACAATTTTGAGGTTTCGCGAGATTTGATCTTTATAACCCTTAATACTTAAGGGATTAAAATGGTTTTTTCCCGCTCTTCTACCCTGATATTCTGACTTACGTGAATTCTTACGTCTTCCATTTTCTCTTCTATTTCTGAAATAACTTATATTGTGTGTATGTGTGTTTTACAATTCTCTAATATTTTTTCAGATGGACCTTACACTGTTGAAAAAATTTGCTTGTCGTGTGAGACAAAAATAGAAGAATTCAAGTTCTATTAATTACTGAATTTTGGGGATTATCAATAATACCAATACTGGCAAACCTGATCACCTGTTGCTGTTGCTCAGTGTGTTTCGAGTTCACCTTTACTAATATTTTGGCCCACGTTAGTTTTAATTAGTAAACTGTTCTTAAAAATATGCTGTCGTTGGTTTTTGAAGCCTATATCATTATACATTGTTATATCTCATATGGTTTTGGCTATTTGCGATAAAGTTCCGAGCCGTTTTCCAAAATTTTCAATAATTATAACATATCATTAAATACATAAAGTACTGTTTTTTTTTTCAAGAAATTTCAAGACAAGATTTCTGGCTACAACCATGTAAAAAAGTTATGATATAATTATTTTAATATAATCGCTATTTGCTTTGCTTTGCTTTGTTAACGACAAAATCGCAAAGCTTTGCGGTTTTAAGGCCTATCTCCTGACGATGCTTCGTGACTCGCGCGGTAACTAAAACTACATGTATAGGTATGAGAACGGTTTTTGCTACCTACAATTTAAAAACACTGCTAAAAAGAGCCTGATACAGAAAGCCTACACTGTTGAGGATTACTTAGATGACAAGAATTTGTGGATATAGCAACTCTTCCTTGTACAAGACAGTAATAACTACACGTAACTAGTTATAAGAATGATATTTTAAAAAGAGCAACCGCCGAGTTTCTTGCTGGCTCTTCTCGGTAGAGAAGAAACAGCTTTCCGAACCAGCAGTAGATGTTGACGATTCAAAAGCACTTATTTACAAGTTCACTTGAATAAATAATATTTTGAATTGAATTGAATACACTTACCATTACATAGATTTTCTTAACAAACACGGATTGTAGCAAAATCATTCTATTATAACTTTTGTACTATAGAATTCTTCGAAATCACGCTTACTTCTATAATTATAACTATCTCGTGCCTTTCATGTTTTTAAATGGCTACGGTTAATGTTTAACACCATACGATTGAAGGTTACCTAGCTATCGTATCATAATAGGATGATATGATAGAACAAAAAAACAGGATTTTTTAATATAATAAAGGGTCGGGTAAATCTTGTACGGAGTGAAGGGAAAAATTTTAAAAAAGAGCGAACGAATATTTTTATGAAATGACAACTAAAACATGGCCGAAAGCGGTAACAAGTTTCGGATACACGGACATTTGTAAAAAGAATTTTTTCAAGAATACCTTTATTTAATATCAACAAAGAAGAAAGTAATAATTTCACCGTTTTTTCTCTTTAGCCGGCTTCTCCGAATATTAATTTGATACTCAATCCTCGTGTTTCAAGGAAATCCATGGTCCCAGTGAAAAACATAATAAGAAATTTACGAATACCTTACAGGTCAACTTACATTATTCGCCTTTTACGACATCTCGGTAAGAAATGAGGGTGTGAGTAGAAAAGACCACCCTCATTTCTTACTGAGGTGTCGTTAAAAGCGACTAAGGTCAGTTGATCCGCCGTGTGGTATCCGGTTGAATAGAATAGACCACCCTCATTTCTTACTGAGGTGTCATAAAAGGTGACTAAGGTAAGTTGATCCGCCGTGTGGTATCCGGCAGAGTAGAATAAAACACCCTCATTTCATACCGAAGTGTCGTAAAAGGCGACCAAGGTGTTATTGCATACATGCGACTTAGGTAAGTTCACGTCAGGCAGGCGGCCGGTCGTAAAATATCTAGCCAAATCATTTTACAACATGCTTAAAACATGTTGTGCCGACCCCACTTAGATTGGGATAAGGGCAGGAGGATGATGATGAGAAAATAATATTAACATTTCTTTTACAAGATTCCTATAGATAAAACTGTAACTTATTCATAACATTTGCGCTCTAAAATAACTAAATATTTTATTACAGTTGCAACACAATATTACTATGTTGGTTTTACAATATAATAGTCAACTATATAAACCTCCAGAAAATAAACGGTCAAAGTTATTATGAAAGCTTAAAATTGGGTAGTAAATAGTATTTCTACCGCTTAACTTGGCTCCCGGGAAATATGCATTTTGTTTACTACCTTATATTTAAGGGAGCTTGCTCTGAAATATATTGCACTAGAATCTGTCCCGGTTTTACTTTGCTATACAGTATGTAATGCCTTTAGTAAGCCCGCGTTTGATTCAGCATACGTTAGTTTTAATTTTACGATAAAAGTAATGGCCTGTTACTATCCCAATGTTGGGCATAAGCCTGTTAGACTCACAGCGATGCTCCAATGAGGATCGGTAGGTTACATATAACCAAAGAACTCTCTAGAGCAGAGTTCCCCAAACTTTTTTGTGTCGTAGACCCCTTGCCGTGTTTTTCCGTGTTAGGTAGATCCCCTACTTACCTGAAATTGATTTCCTGACAATTTCTAACTGTAGTGAAGTTTATTGTTAAAAACTTAAAGTAAAAGCTCGTGTTAATTTATACATTTATTGAATTTAAATTAAAACTTCGCTACCTTGCACAAAATAAAATTTTGTGCAAGGTAGCGAAGCTCTGAGACTGTGACTCTCAGGTTTTTACAAGTTCAAAATTTATTGCGAATACCCACATCCTACAACTTAAACAATTTTATGAACATATATAATACTTTTTTTTCTTCATAGGTACTTTTATAATTAATGTATATGTTTTGATATTATAAGATAGTATGATGTGAGTAAATAGGTACTATCAGTGTATGTGTTGAGATCCACTATCGTGGACCCCTATTTTCATTTCATGGACACCCAAATTTTTTTTAGCTGACGTAGACCCCTTGCAGGTTGTCATAGACCCCTAGGGGTCGATATAGATCACTTAGGGAATCACTGCTGTAGTATCCAGGTTGGATAAGTTCACTGCACTGTCTCACTTTGGATGGTAACATTTAATCAAAGATTAATGATTATGCCAGTTAGAAGGCGGTTTATTTACTACGAGTATATTAGGGGAAGTATGAAAGTTGCTCCCATTATGGAAAAGATGAGAGGTGCAAGATTGGGATGGTATGGGCATGTAACGTGGAGGGATGAAGATCATGTGACTAAGCGAGTGTTGAATATGAATGTGGATGGATATGTGACTAGAGGGAGGCCTAAAAAGAGATGGTTGGAATGTGTGAAGTATGACATGCGTATAAAAGGAGTAGCGCCAGAGTTGACGAATGATAGAAGAGAATGGAAGAGGAAAACATGTTGTACCGACCCCACTTAGAGTGGGATAAGGGTAGGAGAAAGAAGAAGAAGGCGGTTTATTTACATTTTATTTCGGGCACTGACTAATGCCGTTAGTCTTGAAGGCTTTGACAGCGACACCGGGATGGACAGATTTATTAACAAAATATTTACAACCACAAAATATTCTTCGTAGCGCGATATATTTATATTTATTGCAGGTAACACGCTATCTACCGTACCCCATCAAAAACCTCTTGGCATAATAATTGATTTGCTTAATCAACTCTTTACGTGTTACGTGTAGTCCGATAGATGGCTTTGACTGTTTCTTTGTATGTTGTTTATACACAGGATTTCTCCCAATATTTTCCTTCTGCGTGTGATAAGTTGCAAGTATCTATTAGGCAGATATAATAGAAAAACTCATTGGTGTCCGCCCGAAATTTGATTTTGTAGGAATATGCGTATTAAACACAGTATATTTTGAGTAATTTAATTTTTGTACATATGAATATAAACAATTATAAAAGGATTGGCGATGTATATAATAGACAAAGTAGGAACCGACATAAGCTTGCGGTTCCTGCTGCCTTTGCAAAAGTTCATAATTCGAGTGTATTTGGGTATAAGATTCTATAATAAAATTCCACAATCTACTTTAACTTTACCATACCAAACTGCTGTAGTTTAAAAATACTATTTAAAATAGGCTATATACGGCCTATTATACTATTGAAGATTACTTAGACGATAAGAATGCGTGGAACCAGCAGTGACGATTCAAAAGCACTTGTTTACAAGTTTACTTGAATAAAGAATATTTTGAATTTGAATAACGCATTGAAGCAGCGTGGGGGGTCTTATAAGGTACAACCCTTCTCTCCATAAACGGAGAGAGGAGGCCTATACCCAGGAGTGGGATTGTAGAGATAATTTTGAACATAAACGTAGTTATAGTGAGTTAATCTTAAGAGATAGAGAACTGTCGCGGACTTTTTAGTAGTATTTTTGTAGATCTACAATTCTTTAGTAGATTACCGTAGTACATCCTTGTTGGTTATTGAGGCGCAAGCGATTAAAGCTCACAGTAGGAGAGTTTTTTTACATCTGCGCGACGTCTTCAACACTGTATACTTATTTATTTATTTTTATTTATTTACTATTTATCTAAAGGGTAGGGGTCATCTAAAGGGGTGTAAGGGGGAGGCTCGTCCCAGTCAGTCTCCTCAATTGTCAACCTCACCTGCACGCGGTGCACCCTGCAGATCAACCGACGAGGCTCTGGCGACCGATAAATGGCGGTATAACCATTCCATTTTGCTGGCCTAAATACCAGACCGACAGTGGGCAGCAGCACTGTCGGTGCAAAACGGTCAGCACTGCGATCACCAATCCGCATGCCAAGCGTGGTGATTATTGGCAAAATAACCTTCATGGATAAAAACAATAAGCCACAGCCCCTAGTTCCCGGCAGCCCCGCTATTCTCAGCTCTGGCAGCGGTTCGGGTAACGGTGGGGCAGGGGGTGTTAAGAATCTCCGGAAGAGATTCCGCTGCCAACCCCGACGACTGGACCTGGCAACGTACAACGCACGCACTTTGAGGGAAGACGAAAAGATACTCGAGCTGGAAGAAACAGTAAGCAAGTTGCGGTGGGACGTGATAGGATTATCTGAAGTCCGAAGAGAGGGGGAGGAGACGATGATCCTAAAATCCGGCAACTTGCTTTACTACCGGGAGGGAGAACAACAGTCCCAGGGTGGTATCGGGTTTCTCGTCCACAAGTCCCTTGTAAACAACATTGTTCAAGTCGAGAGTGTGTCGAGCAGGGTCGCGTTCCTTATACTCAGAATTACCAAACGGTATTCGCTGAAGGTCATACAGGTTTACGCACCGACATCGGCACATCGAGACGAAGAGGTGGAGGCCATGTATGAGGATATATCTAGAGCCATGCATGCCTCCAAAACCTTCTACACTGTTGTTATGGGGGATTTCAACGCAAAACTGGGCAGGCGAAGCGGCACAGAGGTGAGAGTAGGGCAATTTGGATACGGGCAACGGAACCACAGGGGTCAGATGCTGGCCGATTTCTTGGAGAGAGAGGACCTCTACATGATGAATTCTTTCTTCAAGAAACGGCCGCATCGAAAATGGACCTGGATAAGTCCCGACGGTTCCACGAGAAACGAGATTGACTTCATCATGTCGACCAGGCGTCATATATTCAATGATGTCTCTGTGATCAATACTGTGAAAACCGGGAGCGATCACCGTCTGGTTAGAGGCACATTGAATATATGCGTACAGCTGGAAAGATCCGGACTGGTGAAGTCTACGCTCCGACCAACTCGAGCTCATATCCAAAACCCCGAGAACTTCCAACTCGAGCTGATGAATCGTTTTGACTGCCTAGCTGACTGCGCTACTGTGGACGATGTAAACAACAGGCTGGTGGAAACTGTCCATACGGTGGGGTCCAAATTTTATAAGACACACCGTAAGAGAACCAGTAAATTCTCGACCCAGACTCTCAAACTCATGGATGAGAGGAACGAAATGAGGCTACAGTTTTCTGTAGACGCGACACGCTACCGCCTGATCAATAGACAGATTTCTAAGGCGCAGAAATGCGACCTGCGACACTTCAACACCGAATACATTCGAGGTACTATTGAGCGTAACAGGGGCTCAAAAGTGTTCGCAAGAGATCTGTCTATTGGGCAGAGGCAGTTAACGCGATTGAAGACCGATACTGGTAGTATCATTTCATCTCGTCCTGAGATTTTGAGAGAGGTTGAGAGGTTCTATGGGCAGTTATACACCTCAACACAACAGCCTGTTGTCAATTTGGCAAAAGACCCAAGAGCCAAGTTGACCCGACACTATACCGAAGATATCCCGGACGTCAGCCTATACGAGATTAGTATGGCTCTCAAACAACTTAAGAACAACAAGGCTCCAGGTGATGACGGAATCACTACCGAACTCCTGAAGGCGGGTGGTAAACCGGTACTTAAAGTCCTTCAGCGATTGTTCAATTCCGTCATTCACGAAGGCACTATGCCGGAAGCATGGTACAGGGGCGTGGTGGTTCTCTTCTTCAAGAAAGGTGATAACACCTTATTGAAGAATTATAGACCCATCGCGCTGCTGAATCATGTTTATAAGTTGTTCTCGAGAGTCATAACGAATCGTCTCGCTCGTAGGTTCGACGACTTCCAGCCTCCCGAACAAGCCGGTTTCCGAAAAGGGTACAGTACCATAGACCACATATTCACGCTGCGGCAGGTTATACAGAAAACCGAGGAGTATAACCAGCCACTTTGCTTGGCGTTTGTGGACTATGAGAAGGCCTTTGATTCGGTGGAAACATGGGCTGTGTTAAGATCGCTCCAGAGATGCCGAATCGACCATCGGTACGTCCAAGTGTTGAAGTGTTTGTATGAAAACGCCACAATGTCTGTCCGTATCCAAGACAAAACTACGAGACCAATCCAAATGCGGCGAGGTGTGCGACAGGGAGATGTCATCTCCCCGAAGCTGTTTACCGCTGCATTGGAAGATGTCTTTAAGCTTTTGGATTGGAACGGATACGGCATCAACATCAACGGCGAGTACATCACTCACCTTAGATTTGCCGACGACATAGTCGTTATGGCAGGCTGTCTGGAGGACCTTAACGCAATGCTCGACGACCTCAGCAGAGTATCTCAACAGGTGGGCCTTAAAATGAACATGAGTAAGACGAAAATCATGTCAAACTCACATGTTCCGCTCCACCCGGTCATTGTTGAGAACTCTGCACTCGAAATTGTAGACGAGTACATATACCTGGGACATACGGTCCAGCTGGGTAGGTCCAATTTCGAGAAAGAGGTTAGCCGCCGAATCCAACTCGGATGGGCAGCGTTCGGGAAGCTACGCGAGATCTTTACGTCCGAAATACCTCAGTGTCTGAAGACCAGGGTCTTCGAACAGTGCGTGTTGCCAGTGATGACCTACGGATCTGAAACGTGGTCGCTCACTATGGGCCTTATAAGAAAGCTCAGAGTCGCTCAGCGGGCGATGGAGCGAGCTATGCTCGGAGTGTCTCTACGAGATCAAATCAGGAAGGAGGAGATCCGTAGAAGAACTAGAGTCACCGACATAGCTCAGCGTGTCGCGAAGCTGAAGTGGCGCTGGGCGGGGCACATAGTGCGGAGAACCGATGGGCGCTGGGGTCTTAAGGTGCTGGAATGGCGACCCCGCACCGGAAAGCGCAGCGTCGGTAGACCCCCTACGAGGTGGACAGACGACCTCAAAAAGGTCGCAGGGAGCCACTGGATCCAGGCAGCGCAAGATCGTGTGGTGTGGCGATCCCATGAAGAGGCCTATGTCCAGCAGTGGACGTCCATCGGCTGAAGAAGAAGAAGACTATTTATCTATAACAATATTGTCGTGTAACTTTTGCGAGATAGTACTAACAGAAAAGTAATAATTTGGCCGTTGAAGTGGGAGAACATCTGACTCCTAATTAAGAATCTTGTGTAAGGAATATCAGTAATTCTGCAGACTTGTTTGTTTTGCCAACATTGTAAAACAATATGGATGCTCTGGATTACCACAATATAGAATAACATGCTAAAAATTCTAGCGATATAGAAAAGAAGACAAAATGAAAAAAATTAATAAAAAGAAACAATGATACTGAAAACCAATAACAAATATTTTGACTGTATTTCCATTCTCGCATCAACTAAAACCGAAGCAATTTATTAATGTACCTACTTATTAATATAAAAACTTTCCGCAAGAATTGATATCAATTTAATTTCATGGACTGTAATTTAATGTTGCCACAGAGTAAGTCAGAAATGACACTTGTAAAGTTGAAAGTCGACATGAGTCCGTCGTATTATTAATATAATTTGCACAATGAAGTAAATAGTAAGTTATATCTACGCACATACTCATTTAATTTTGCTATAATTTGTGTTACTAGAGAGAAAGAAGGATTTGATGTATTCTTGTGTTGTTTATTTTGTACTTAAACTCCACTAAATTTGATACCATTCCGTTTTACGATCAATATGCATATTAAAAACTAATTTTTAACTATAGATTATTTATTACAAAAATTCGTTGGCGTTTAGAACTTATTAGAATTATTTTTACAATTAATTGCACTACCTTTTAGTTAAAACCTTATAAAAATCTGTTCAGTAGATTTTGAGAATATCGATCACATACAGAAAGACAGCTTTTAGGGACTTTCTTTTAATAAAAGAAAAGTAGGGGCCTGTTACAATCCCACAGCTGGGAATACGCCTCCTCTCTCCGTTTCTGGAGAGAAGGGTTGGAGTTAACACCTACCACGCTGCCTCCAATGCTGATTGGTAGGTTACACATCTCAACAGAATTCTCTAGAGATATGCAGATTTTCTCACGATGCTTTCCTTCACCGAAAAGCGTGTGATAAATTGCAATTATCAAGTAGACACATGGGTTTTAATAGAAAAACTCATTGGTAGCCTGCCCGGGTTTGAACCCGTATTCCCCTCGAAAGAGTCACACGGTATCACCGCTGGGCTATCACAGCTCTTCTTTTAATAAGAGGTAATAATTGGTAATTTTTTATAATCTAAATAAATAATTAATTATTTATTTATTATATCGGAATTTCAATAAGAGTTATATTTTTATGGCAAAAGATCCATAATCCTGCAATGGTTCTTTCAATCCATATTTCATCATAGCCACAAATCCAGAATACGAGCAGCGTATAACGATACTGAATGCAGTCCCTAGGGAAATCGGGACGCCCAGTGTCTCTGTAAGCTACGTTTTGAAAGCCTGATTAAATCCATGGAACAGTTCGCATTGTGCGGAAATATCGAGAATACATTTTACAATTCTCATTATCATCATTTACCAGGCTTAGTTTTAAGCGCACTCTAGAATCTAATCTGGTAAAATTTGCTAATATCCCTTTGTTTCTTTATTGTCTTGCCCTCCATAGACCTCGATCTCCCTACCCTTACTCACCTCTTTAAACGTTTTTTGAAATCTTACTTCGAGAAATCTGAAGTACACCCGAACCATTATTTCAGTTGCTTCCACCTCCATCCCAGTTAGGTCCGACCACCGAAAATATGGGCGGCCAAAAAACGTCCTATATGACCCTGACGATCAAATAACGATCGCAAACACAGAAATACGTATTACACACAGCGTCTTCACCGGCGAAGACGAGGTCCCAGTTTTCTGACGTCGGTCGGTCGTGGCTTCTCGCCACCCTTCCGACGTCGCAATGACTAAACAAAGTCATACATCAGCCCTCCATTACGCGTCGCCCTAAGCGGTGGTCCGGCCTCACAGGAGGCACCGTTAGGACGACATTCCCCGACGCCAGTAGAGCTTCTGCGCTCTACTTTCTGCATTTCGCAACCTCGAAGTTGCTTCTGCGCTCGCCCGTCCCACCCGGCGACGCTGTAAAAGCCGTTGGGGCTAACAGCATACAAAATAAACAGCATTCAGTTTACGACCGGCCGCCTGCCTGACGTCAACTTACCTAAGTCGTCACACAATCACTCGGTAAGAAAGAGGGTGGTCTATTCTACTCAACCGGATACCACACGGCGGGTCGACTTAACTTAGTTGCCTTTTACGACACCTCGGTAAGAAATGAGGGTTATCTATTCTACTCAGCCGGATACCACAGGGAGGGTCAACTTATCTTAGTCGCCTTTTACGACACCACGGTAAGAAAGACGGTGGTATATTCTACTCAGCCGGATACCACAGGGCGGGTCAACTTATCTTAGTCGCCTTTTACGACACCACAGTAAGAAAGACGGTGGTATATTCTACTCAACTGGATACCACACGGCGGATCGACTTACCTTAGTTGCCTTTTGCGACACCTCGGTAAGAAATGAGGGTGATCTATTCTACTCAGCCGGATACCACAGGGCGGGTCAACTTATCTTAGTCGCCTTTTACGACATCACGGTAAGAAAGACGGTGGTATATTCTACTCAACTGGATACCACACGGCGGGTCAACTTACCTTAGTTGCCTCTTACGACACCTCGGTAAGAAATGAGGGTGATCTATTCTACTCAGCCGGATACCACACGACGGGTAGACTTTCCTTAGTCGCCTTTTACGACACCTCGGTAAGAAATGAGGGTGATCTATTCTACTCAGCCGGATACCACACGACGGGTAAACTTTCCTTAGTCGCCTTTTACGACACCTCGGTAAGAAATGAGGGTGATCTATTCTACTCAGCCGGATACCACACGACGGGTAGACTTTCCTTAGTCGCCTTTTACGACACCTCGGTAAGAAACGAGGGTTATCTACGAGTATTCTACTCAGCTGGATACCACACGGCGAAACGATTTAATTCGCCTTTTCAAGACCTCGGTAAGAAATGAGGGTGGTCTGTTCTACTGGCTGGATTGAAGTGAAGCAAAATAGGCATAAACAAGCCAGTTGGCGCAGTGGGTGTGACCCTTCAGGTTCGATTCCCGCCGAGGGTCAACATTTTCTATAAACAATTTGTTGGTTCTTCGACCCTGGGTATATTTGTATTTAAGTATGTATTTAAAATTATATACGTAGCATATTTACCAATATATCACCCATGACACAAGTATCAAGTCATTTGGGGACAACCCTGTGTGTAAGTGTCCCATATATTTATATTTATTTATTTATACAAGATGGTACGCACTACTTCGTTCGCACCAACTCCAAGGTTTAAGTACCTTCAAGAAATGCGATTATTCTATCCTACAGCAGACCGGTGTTTAAGCATTAGTTGTGCCAAAATTTCATCAATATTGGTCCAGCGGATTAGCTGTGAAAGCGTAACAGACATACACATTACTTTCGCATTTATAATATTAGGTGTTACATAACTAGTCAAGGAACTGAACGAATAAAGTAACGCTCGCAAACTAGACCTACAATGTGCATGTGGGGCGAGCGAGAGGTTATGAAATCCGGTCTCTACCTTATTTTACTTTGCATCTAACAACCTATGACGAATTATTGTTTCAAAGTCTTAAAAGTTAGGTGTCAACAATGTTTTGTGAGTTTGTATTAATAATGTAGTATCTTAATAATAAATAGTAAAAAAGCTACAATAGTTGGACATTTTATAGACTTTTTTTAGAAAATTACGGTTTTTTTTGGAAAAAAAAAATATTTTACAATTATTTTTTTTAAATTGCGTCTTTTATTTGAAAATTTTATTTACATCGTTAGCGTAGTTATTTAGCTTTTAGAAATATTAAACGGGATCTAAATCGAGCCAAAAACATCAAAGATATGGCGATAAATATCCAACAGGGTCACCAAAGGTATCAAAAAAAATAAAAATTAAATTTAAAAAAAGTATGATAGTTAGACCACCCCCCCTTTAAGATTTTTTTCGATAATTTTTCACAAATAATCACAATATTTCAGGCGGTCACATGCCGACGAGCCGGACTGTTATTTATTTGACAAAAAAGTGCGTGCTGTTACAGAACTTGTATGACAATAGGCTATTGTGTAACCGTTCAACTGTTGCCAACTTGTGAAAGTTGATATCGCAGTGATATTGTAGACTGGGGTTAAGCCCTAGTTATCATTGACAAAATGTACAAACTCAACGTCGCCGAAATGAAATTGCTTAAGGTCGGCCAGTAGAATAGGCCACCCTCATTTCTTACCGACGTTTCGTAAAAGGTGATTAAAGTAAGTAGACTCGGCGTGTGGTATCCGGCTGAGTAGAATAGACCACCCTCTTTCCTACCGAGGTTTCTTAAAAGGCGACTAAAGTAAGTTGACTCGCCGTGTGCTATCTGGCTGAGTAGAATAGATCACCCTCTTTCTTACCGAGGTGTCGTAAAAGGCGACTAAGGCGACGTCACCCAGGCGGCCGGTTGTAAAAAAAAATATACAAATCATGTAACTACATATTTAAACCTAGCTTTGCCCTGCGTAGTAACGCAGGGCGAAGCTAGGTTAGGTTAGGCTACCTACTACCCGCGTAGGTAGTTCTAAAGTAGTTAACTCTGAACCTTAGAGCGCGCCATCTCTGGATTTCGGCCACTTTCTAAGTGTCCCCTCCCTATCCTAGACAGTTAATTGAACCCCTCTGAGACCTTTTCAGGCGTCCAATAAAAATCAAATAATATAGTAGGACTCAATATAAGAAGTCGCAAAAATGCGCGATGCAAATCATTCCCTCTGCAAGATGATATTAAATTTCTATCTCCTTACCTTACTCGGTTTCAATGTAGGGTTTCTTATATATATCTGTTATTGGTTGCCTTATTCGTTGAAAGGCTTATATTAGTTATTTTGAAAATTTATTAATATTCCAATTCAACATCAAAATCATCATCCTCCTGCCCTTATCCCACTCTAAGTGGGGTCGACACAACATGTTAAAAACATGTTGTCACATGATTTGGCCAGGTATTTTACGACCGGCTGCCTGCCTGACGTCATCTTACCTTAGTCGTACTTTACGAAACCTCGGTAAGAAAGAGGGTGGTCTATTTTACGTAACCGGACACCACACGGTGGGTCAACTTACCTTAGTCGCCTTTTACGACACCTCGGTAAGAAATGAGGGTGGCTATTATACGCAGCCGGATACCACACGACAGCCAATTCAACATCAAAATATTTTTTTTATTCAAGTAAATATGTGTTTGTATTTACCGCCTGCTACTAACCCAATGAAAAAAACCAATATTGTTATTGCTACTTTTAGAAGTTCGCTGCTGGTTACGAAACAACAATGTTTAAAAACTTTTGAAAGATGCTAAGATACCGCATAAAGCGCCTCAAAGCTTTCAATGCCTTATGTGAAAAGGCATTGAAAGCTTTGAGGCCCTTATCCTCCAATTTATGCTTAAATAAAGTCAAAATTCCTGCTCCACTTGTGAGTATCACAGTAAAAAAAAATATTGTTTAAAGACGACACAGAAAGCCTGTAGAATAGATATTCTAAAGAATTACTTAAATGATAATAATGCGTGGTTACAGCTACTCTTCGACAAGACAGCGATGACTAAATGTAACTATTAGTAAGAACTATAATTTGAAAAGTGCACCCGCCGAGTTTCTTGCTGGCTCTTCTCGGTAGGAACAGCTTCCCGAACAAGCAGTAGAGTTGACGATTCAAAAGCACTTGTTTACAAGTTCACTTGAATAAAGAATATTTTTAATTTGATCGAATGATACAAAAAGTGAATAAACTAATAAATATGCTAGACCACACGATATTAGCTTGATAAATTACTGTGATGATATAAAAACCGGTAGAATACATAATAACAAATTTAATTAGCAAATTAATCGCGATAAGTCGTAGAGCGTGAAATTTTAACTGCCCATGTTATCGCGAAAAAACATCAAATTGGTACTTCCAAGATAATACTATAACATTATAGTTCTTTGCTCTAAGCTGTGATAGCCTAGCGGTAACACCGTGCGACTCTCCAGAGACGATCATGGGTTCAAATCCCGGGCAGGCACCAATGAGTTTTACAATTAAAACTTATGTGTCTAATTGATTGATAAATGCAATTTATAGCACGCTTTTCGGAGAAGGAAAACATCGTGAGAAAACCTGCATATCTCTAGAGAATTCTAGGGATATATGTAACCTACCAATCCGCATTGGAGCAGCTTGGTAGTTCTGAACTCCAATCCTTCTCTCCAAAAACGGAGAGAAGAGGTCTTAGCCCAGCAGTGGGCATAGTAACAGGCCGTTACTTTAATTTTACTTTATAGTTCTTTGCGCGAGCAGTTGCGACAGCGGGTAGATTGCAGAATTTTAAAACGGATATTTAAGTCTACGTTATTATGATAAGGATCTTGCCTGATCTCGAACAAAAGCAGCGGGATATTTTAAAATATAATTACTTATAAGTTAAGCTGTGTGGTATCCGGCAGAATAGAATAGACCACCCTCCTTTCTTACCGAGGTGTCGTAAGAGACGACTAAGGTAAATACCGTGTGGTATCCGGCTGCATAGAATAGACCACCCTCCTTACTTACCGAGGTGTCGTAAAAGGCGACTAAGGTAAATGCCGTGTGGTATCCGGCTGCATAGAATAGACCACCCTCCTTACTTACCGAGGTGTCGTAAAAGGCGACTAAGGTAAATGCCGTGTGGTATCCGGCTGCATAGAATAGACCACCCTCCTTTCTTACCGAGGTGTCGTAAAAGGCGACTAAGGTAAGTGGACGTCAGGCAGGCGGCCGGTCGTAAAATACGTAACCAAATCACATGACAACATGTTTGTAACATGTTGTGCCGACCCCACTTAGAGTGGTATAAGGGCAGGAGGATGATGAATTACTTATAAGTGAAATTTCGTCATTACTATCTTGAATACGGTCAGTGATTAATTGCACAATTGAATAGAAATGCACGCAGTTTTATGTAATTCTCAATCATGTAATTCTCAATAGTATAATGTTGTATGTTTTAACAGTTCATCTAATATTCTTATCTATATTTATGATTATATAGCCTCGAAAACTCTGTTTAAGTGATCGATTATTCATAATCTACTCAACTAATTTTTGTTTTTAGTTTAACGGTTTTTAGTATAAGATAGTGAAAGTCCTCCGAAAGGTTTAAGTTCATAGCACATAACGGTTTTATCTAAATTATATTGAACTGGAGCTGTGATAGTACAGCGGTGAGACCGTGCGACTCTTTCGAGGGGAACACGAGTTCAAACCCGGGCAGGCAGCGATGAGTTTTTCTATTAAAACTCATGTGTCTAATTGATAATTGCAATTTATCACACGCTTTTAGGTGAAGGAAAACATCGTGAGGAAACCTGCATATCTTTAGAGAATTCTGGAGATATGTGTAACCTACCAATCCGCACTGGATCAGCGTGGTCGGTCTTAGCTCCAACCCTTCTCTCCAGAAACGGAGAGAGGAGGCCTGTTCCCAGCAGTGGGATTGTAACAGGCCGCTACTTCTCTTTTTATTACTATATTGACTATATAACTGGTTGCGCAGTTGTACAAACAGCATAGATTTGTGGTTCTCAAAAAAGTCCGCGATAACATGTATCTCGACTTGAAAACCGAATTATTAAAAAAAAATTAGAAGCAGTTATTGTGAGTTAAGTCTAAGAGATAGAGACATTTTTAGTGTTTTTATAGATCTACAATTATTAAGAATTCAGTGTATCTCTGATAGTTTATGCTGCGCACGCGACTATAGCTTCCGGCAGGGGAATTTTCTACGCAACACGTTCAATACAATAAGCAATTAACTTAAACCTTCCTAAAGAATTGCACTATCTTTTATTAAAAACCGTACAAAAATCCGTTCAGTAAACTTTGAGAAAATCGATTACATACAGACAGACAGGCTTTGGTGGCCTTTGTTTTATAATAAGTATAGATATAGATATAAAAAAAATTAACAAATCTGATATTCGTTTGCTAACTGGACAAAAACACTTAAATAGTTGTTGTATAATTGATTTTCATTTCTCTCTGCTGATTTTTTATTGACGTGGGTATTAACTGAATGCGATTATCCAGATTAATGCACAGAAATTTTTGATACATTTGAATATGCCAGAAGTTGAAATTATACAAAAAGATTGCGATCTCATTCAAAAATTTTTTTGCGTAATACTACGCACGCAGTGCGCATAAATTTTGCGTGTTAAGAAAATTATTATTAAACTGTGTTAGCCCAGTCGTAAGACCATGTGACTCTTGCGAGGATATCTCGAGTTTAAACCCAAGGCAGATCAGATCAATCTTTTTTGACAAAAACTTATGTTCCTAATTATAGCAATTTTCCACAAGCTTTTCAGTAGAGGAAAACGTCACAAGGAAACTATCTGTAGATAATTCTGGGGGTATGTGTATTATATACCTACCAATCCACATTGGAGCATCTTGGTGGGTCTTAGCTTCAAACTTTCTCTTAAAAATGGAAAGATATTTCTTTTTTATCAGTCTCAACAACTATTGTCATATTTTAACAAACATAACTTGAAACTTTGAAAAATATTAATAATTAAACACCTAACTTCCTTACAAATCGTTCTATCAATTAGAGAAAATCACATAAAAATTTGTTCAGTAATTTTTAAGTGAATCCCGAACGGATAGACGGTGGCTTGTTTTATAATACATAGTGATAAATACAACGGTTTATCATGTAATTAATTATTCATTCAAATTGGCGTAAAAAATTACAAACGTTATGTCTGCGCTCTAATTTAATAATGCCTTTCGTTCAACGCTAATGAATTGAATAGTAAATTAAAATTAATAAGGTTTGAATGGCTTAGTGTGAACAGTTCATGAAGTTGGTTCAAATACAAAGCAAAATAACTTAAGAGGTTTAAAAGTGTATCGAAACAACATTATCTCCCACTAAGCAACTAAAAAATGACTGTTTAAAAAAAAAAAATATATATATATATATATAAAGTATGTAAGTAGTCTATATGTATATTCATATTAGTGTTAGCCGGCTGAGTAGAATAGACCACCCTCATTTATTACAGAAGTGTCGTAAAAGGCGACTAAGGTAAGTTGACTTTTATACGTCAAACTGACTTTAAATTCGAATTAAGTGGGTCGTAATACTTAATCAGTCCGTACAAATGCACTTTCAATTTTTTCTTTTTTGTGTCACTGTTACATTAACCTTTTCTTTCTTTTATACAACAGTTTCTTTAACTAGTTGTTCCTCGCAAAGAGAAAGCAAAAGAAAGAAAAGCAAAGCGTAATAAAAAATAATAAAGCAAAACAGGTTTTAATAAAATAAATTAATCATGCCCCGGTTTTGAACCCGTGACCGGACACGCTGATTCGGCTCTCACGGCGTATATTTCGCAATATATTAGTTGTAGAGTTACATTTATTCGTCTATAGGAAATGTGTGGAAATTTCAATAATATGGAATTAATTTCGATACAGTTTGTTCAGAAATATTAAAATAACTTTCTACGTAAATTATCGACATAATGTGATTTTGCAAGTTATTTTTATAAGGAAAATGATGACTTCTCATTAATGATTGTCATAATACTTACGGACAAATTAATGCGATGTAGCGCAATAGCCGTTAATATCTAATGTAAAAGTAATAATATATATTTTTTTTAATATAAAAAAAGTATAGTAGTGGCCTAGAATTCTTTGAAGATATGCAGGTTTCCTCACGATGTTTTCCTTCACCGAAAAGCGTGTGATAAATTGCAATTACCAATTAGACACATGAGTTTTAATAGAAAAACTCATTGGTGCCTGCCCGGGTTTGAACTCGCGTTCCCCTCGAAAGAGTCGCACGGTCTCACCGCTGGGCTATCACAGTTCAAGTAAACTTGTTAACAAGTGCTTTTCAATCGTCAACTCTACTGCTGGTTCGGAATGCTGTTCCTAGTGAGAAGAGCCAGCAAGAAACTCGGCGGTTGCTTTTTCAAAATATAATTCCTACTACTAGTTACATTCAGTCATTTCTGTCTTGTACTGAGTCAATACAATATATCACATATTGTAATTATCAATTAGACACATGAGTTTTAATAGAAAAACATAATCGTCTCTAGAGAGTCACATGGTATCGCTGCTGGGCTCTCAGAGCTTATTAAAAAGTCATTAAATTATTTTAATTCTCAATGCATTAATTAGAGCACATAAATCACAATAGCCCTAAAATAACCCTAAGTTTTAATAGAAAAACTGATTGTTGCCTGCCCGGGGTTTGAACTCGTGTTCCCCTCGAAAGAGTCGCACGTTCTCACCGTTGGGCTATCACAACTCCTTTTTAATATAATTGTACATACGGTCGCCCGTCCCCAAAATAACTTAATACTTGTGTTATTGTTGACAATAAAATACACTAAGAAATTGAATTAAATTACAAGTGCAAAAATTTTAAACCACGTCGTCGTCATAATTTCAAATACTCATTAAATGACAATAAAAAATATATATAATAATAGTTCTCTAAAGAAATTTTTGTTTTATTTTAATATTTAGAAAGAAACAGTATAATAATCATGCTAATTACATTGATGAAACTAAAACAGACCAGTAAAGTTTCACTAATTTTAATAAAATAAGAACAAGTTCAAATTATTTTTAAAAATTAATTTCTAAAATGATTCCGAAAACAAGTTAACGTGACGAAACTGTCTGTTGTATTCATCACACTCTCTAGGAGTAAATGGATTTTGGAAATTGATTCTGGATTGTACTAGAGTATTATCGTCAGAGCAATTTTATTGTAATTGCAGTTCTTTAGTCATCAGGAAACCATCTATAGTCAATAAATAGCAAGACCTAACCTTTTGTTTGAATAGCCATCACTTTATAGGCTTACCGTTTAACTGAGACCTCGCTTGCGGGCTACAAGAGTGTGGAGGTAGGATGAGAATGGGGACTGAGGTAGGTGCGGGCGGCACCTCTTGTATATCACGTTACGAACGCTCGCCGCTGCTTCTGGGTTAAACGTCTAGTTTAAAGATACTATATCTGTCACAGATAATTACGAAAGTCAAAATTAACTTTTACCTCTTTTAATTACTAGCTTCTAAACGTTACACAATCAAAACTAACTTTCATTGTTTCGATAGGACGCGACGGATAAACAAATAGATACACTGTACGCTGCACTGTGTACCTATTTGTTTCTCCATCGCATACAGGCTTACTTCTTTGTTTATTCATTTCACTAATAGAAACGATATTCTTCCAATTTAGTCTCACACGCCAAACAAATCTTTTCAACGGTGTATGGTCCATCTGTAAAGAAATGCAATAAATATAGAATTTGTTCATGAAATAAGTTAGTACCAATCTGATCCTTTCTCAGCGCAGTTTGCACGTAAATTGATGAGATTGTCCCAATTGACCGAAGACGGTTGGAACGTTGGTAACAACTGGGCCCAAACACTTGATAATAAAATCAAATCTGCAATCTCCTACATCATTGAAAATTTTCGTCATAGTCGGACACACGTCCAGAGGAACAGTGCCTCTTCCGGTGCGTGATTGCCCTTCCAACACCTTACAACCTCATGGTCTATCGATTCTTCGTACTATATTTCTACTATTTCAGCTGCCCCACATCAAATCTTTATTCTTACTTTACCTTTTCATTTTTGTCTTACTTTGGTCCTAACACAGATTTTCTCAATTTTGCTTGATAATCGATTTCATCAATAACCCAAGCATAGCTCTTTCTGCCTTCCCACTGATAGACTCTAATATCAAGAAGTCTATAGCCACCAAATTTTAGAATACTGTGTCGCTGGCAGCATATACTATTTGCATGAAATTCTCAAGCAATTAAATAGTGCTTCTGATTCTGGTCTACTCAATCAAATACATCTTCAAAATAGTCAAGGTTTATAATTACCAACATCAAACCAGTTATTTGATGGTATTCCAGTTTCTAATCGCGCTGAGGTTATAGCCTCTCTCATAGCGAAGGGTATGACCACGCTCATACAGAGTGCTGGTTCAGCGGTTGCTGAAATAATAATCAGTATTTAAAACAGTTATATTTTATTGAGTTTTGTATCTATAAATATACAAAAACTTGTTTTTTATATTAATTAATATAAAATTAATTAGTTCGAACCGACACCATTATAACCTTGGATGATGATAAAGATATTACTGTTGTGGTAAAATGATGAAGGCAATCATAAATTACCGGCAGAATTGTAAATTTTTATAGTTTAAGTGTGATATTGCTAGTATAGAGTAACGTTTATTTCTAGTGATGCTTCCGTAGGGTCAGCATCCATATTTACCATTATGTTTATGCATTTTCGACAAATAGTGCAAATTACAACTATATATTCATTAACCTTTTGATCCTAAAATTATTGGACTACTATATGATCCTTTTCTTAAATATATTCTTAAGTCCACAGGTGTATCTGTTCCTGTTGGAACAAAGTAGTTCCACGATCTATCTGTCTGTAATTCCCCAGTATTCGGATCATATACTAATTCTTCAGTTGTTTGATAGCCAACACCCATTATGAAGGCGCCTTCCACCTAGAAATGAGACAACTCCTTTTTTTATTTTATTCAATAGCATAGTTTAATACTCTTAAATTGAAAATAAATTTTCACTTACTTGTCCAATATCAACTTCGGGACTAACACTCTGGCCAGCATCTTCTAGTAAATCAACTCTTATTATCTGCCATTGTCCAGTTAGAACATCAACTTCAACCTCGGCTACAGTCACTCCATAAACATTAAAATTGTATACATCATTAAAATCAACAATGTCATTAGCTTGCAAGTTTATGCCTTCCTTATAAGCTTCGGCAATAAGTTCTTCCCAAGTAGGATTCGACATTTTTGCTTTTAATGGTTCTAGCCTTCTTAATAGCTTCTCACAGCATCTCTGAACACCTAATGCTACATTTTGAGATGTCAAACTACCTGCACTGCGTGAGTTATTTGGACTCAATAAAGTGTAAGTTGGTTTTACAAATATTTTATTTAATGGTATTTTTAAGAAGTAAGCGCAAACTTGTATAGCCTTAGTATTTATTCCTTGTCCCATTTCAACACCGCCATGGCTAATAGCAACAGATCCATCCCCGTGAAAAACTGATAGTGTGATATTTAAAAAAAAATCAGTTTTGCTCAACCATTTCATGAGAGTAAATCTTATGCCACGTTTTTTCCATCGATTGTCGATATTAAACCTATCAACTGCAAGTCTTCTTTCTTGGTAATTAGAATTTATCTTAAGTGTATTAACCATTTCTATGAGATCACTGAATTGCGTCGTGTCCAGATTATTCAGACGTACTTGCAAGGGATCTATACCTACTTCATAAGATATGCGTTCCATTATCATCTCTGCACTATTAATTGCTTCTAATGTACCTAAAATTAAAACTCAGGTAAATAGGAAAATAAAAATAATCTAAATAATATGTAATGTATCTACGTTTAAAAAGACAATCTTAACATTAAAGTAGCGAACGTAAAATTTAAAGATTAAAATATTATAGTTAAATGTTTAATAACTAAATTGCGTTAATCTACTGCCATGAACAATATAATTCAAGAAATAATTAAACTACACGACTTTATCTTGTAGGCAATCATCTACTGCGTAATAACATTAATTTATTTGAAATTTACTTAAAAAAATTTCCGGTTACTTATATAAACTGTGCATGGCATTAAAGTATGTATACAATTATTTTTACTCGTGTTACAACATGTTTCAAATATACCAACATCGTCCTGCCCTTATCCCACCATAAAGGTCGTCACAACATGTTTAGCATGTTGTCATATGATTCGGCTACGTATTTTACGACCGGCCGCCTGCCTGCCATCAACTTACCTTGGTCGCATTTTACGACCGCCCGGTAAGAAAGAGGGTGGTCTATTCTACTCAGCCGGATACTACACGGTGGGTCCACTTACCATCTTACAACATGTTTCAAATACAACCTCCGTCATATATTTGGTCAATAGCTTAAAAATACATTGTCGCCGACAATGTCATTGAGTTTTTGGAAATGATTAAATGGGTTGACTTTTGAGAAAATTATTTCTTATTTATTACATAAGTGTAAAGGAAAAATATCGTTATTATACACGCTTTAAAGTACTTTCACTTGTATGTATGTAATTATGGAATTGCCTCTTTTGAACATAATTAAACCAAACTTTATACAAAAGTAATAATAAAATTATTTTGCTATAATCCGCGATACAGTAAATAGAAAATATATATAGTGTTAAATGTATAGTGGACTATCCGTATATTCATACCCGATACGTGCAGGATTCGTAAAAACACATGCACAAACCTCCACCACTTCCACCACAATACACAAGCACTACACACGTTCACTATCACAAACTTAATCGTTTCGCCCCGCAACCGAAGCATCATCAGGAGATAGACTCCACGACTATATCGCTTTTGCGATATATATATTTTCTATTTACTGTATCTCGGATTATAGCAAACTAATTTTATTATTACTTTTGTATTATGGATCTCCGCAAAGTAACGCCTAATTCTATAAATTATTCAAACTTTATAAACTTATTTACCCTATCTCGCTGTTCCTATGTCGTAATGTACGTATATCGTTTAAATTAAATATATGCCGAAACAACGGGCAAATGTGAAGTAACTCATAAACCGTATCACTTGTCGGCCTGATGTATATACTGCAACAATCTCAACGGCAACTTATTTATACTGAACTAGCTGTACCAACAACGGCTTCGCCCGCGTGGAAATTCAGTGATTTACGAAACTCTTCCCAAATTTTCGAAATTTTGAACATAAAAATAGTTATTGTGAGTTAACCGTGAGAGATAGAGACATGCTGTCGCTTACTTTTTTGTAGTATTTTATAGATCTACAATTCTCTAGTACATTACTTTAGCGTATCTCTGCTGGCTTACGCAGCGCACGCGGCTCAAGCTCCCATCAAGCAAGTTTTTTAACAACTGGGCGATCTCTTCGACACAATTTACATAATACCGATATGTATTTATTTACCTAGACCATCCAGAAGTATTTCACTATCTTTTAGGGAAAACCGTACAAAAATCTGTTCAGTAGATTTCGAGATAATCTACTGAACGAGAGATTACATGCAGACAGCTTTTTGGGACTTTGTTTTATAATAAGTATAGATATTATACATTGTTAATAAAGTGGTATTTTACGACACCCATCGATTCAACAGGGGGTTAGCTATCTAGAATTAAGAATCGGCGACAATGCAATAAATGAAAAACACAATTATGACAAGACAATAAATATAAAAAAATAAGAAAAAAATATAGTATGGCACTAAAAAGTAGAAAATAATTAAAAAAAAACCTAATAATATTATATCGAAAATATTAGGAGTATCGAAAAATGCGTGGAGCGTTTAATATTTATCACAAGATTAGTATTGAAGTGACATAATTTAGAAAAGTAGTTTTGAGTCAAATTGAAATAAAGCGCGTACAAAACTCAATGCCACAAAACGCCCAGAAACACACAAAAAAATGGTTCGTTTTTATTTACTTAATTATAGTTACTAATAAAAAAATCATCGTTTTAAATCTCGAAATATTGTAATCACCTGGCGATCGGAACCACGAGTTTGACGGCGTATCGGTTATGGTATTAAAACATCTGAAATTCCATGTCTCTTTTCTATAGCAGTTGAAGTACTGATCTACGGTAAATCCGATAAGAAGTTCATTGACTATGTAACCGTTATCGTCGTATATATCATAATTAAGGTACTGCACCACTCCATCGCTATTAACACCAATCTGCAAAAATTCTACAACTTTAGTTCTTAAATACCCAAAATTACTAGTAATTGTGGTTTCTTTATGATCATGATGCAATATGTGTGTTTGACTCTGTTACTATCTCATTGCTGGGCATGAGGCTCTTCTCTTCCCTCCTTTTTTGGAGAAAAGGCTTGGAGCCAAGACCTACCACGCTGCTCCAATGCGGATTGGTAGGTTACAGATATCCCCAGAATTCTCTTGAGATATGCAAGTTTCCTCACGATGTTTTCCTTCACCGATAAGCGTGTGATAAATTGCAATTATTAATTAGGCACATGATTTTTAATAGAAAAACTCATTGGTGCCTGCCACGGGTTCGAACCCATGACCTATATATTATCATACAATACTCAAGTTTACTTAATCAAAACTTATAAGCCGTGTGGTATCTGGCTGAATAGAAAAGGTCACCCACATTTCTTAATCAGGTGTTGTAAAAGGCGACTAGGTTAATATGATCCGCCTTGTGGTATCCGGCTGACTAGAATAGACCACCATCATTTCTTACCGAAGTAACGTAAAAGGCGACTAACGTAAGTTGACCCGCCGTGTGGTGTCCGGTTGAGTAGAATAGACCACCCTCTTATTTACAAAGGGGTCGTAAAATAAGACTAAGATAAGTTGACAGTCAAGCAGGCGGCCGGTCGTAAAATCAATCAAGCCAAATCAATTGACAACATGTTTGTAACATGTTGTGCCGACCCCACTTAGAGTGGGATAAGGGCAGGAGGATGATTTAATTATTACTTATATAACTACAAATACACCGTCTACGTACTTCATAATTTGTTGTCGAAGGCATTCTTTTTCCTGTAGCTCGCGCTTGGCTTCTAAGAGGTAGAATAAATCTGCAGGGTCGATTTAACTTGTATGTAATGAGAGCACAAGCTGTTGACACTATATTCTGTCTCGATAACTTAGAACCGTAACTACCGCCAAGTAAACCGACCTCGATGTCAATTCTAGAAGTTTAATAAAAATAGAGAACATAAATAGAAAATATTCGAGAAAATATTAAAAAAAATTAAACAGTTAAATGTAGTATACATTTAACTGTTTACTAATATACTACTCGTATCTACGTGTCACAGTCTAGTAGAGTAGAAGATAAAGCCTTATTATTCATGTGCTATTTTATGTATAACCGTTTTATTTGCAAAATAATAATTTAAATTCGCGAACTGATAATTTACACTTACCGGGCTTGTTCTATATTCAACATGCGCGATATCTGATAGTGGTTCAAATCAATATAATGAGATGTGGGATAAACTTTCATTCCTTGTGGTGTCGGCGAAGATATGCACATAAAAGTTTCGAAAGTGAAATGATATTGCCCGCGTATCGTAACATTGCCCTTTATAATTTTACCAATATCAGAGCCTCTACTTGTAGCTTTTATTGTCTCATATAATGTCGTTTTTTGAGGGTTGTTTATATTAACTCTTATATCAATATCCGGCTTTCTGATATTGCTATAAGTAACTTTAACCATCAGTGCAGCTCTATTTGCTATACAAAACGATTCCGCTACTATAATTCCAATTGGTTGATTGTAATATCGTACGGTTCCATTGCAGAGTATTTCTTCGTAAGTATTATCATCCGGTTCAATCGGTGATGTAAAAGCATTGCATCCAGGAATATCTTTTGCCGTATAAAACTTTATAACTCCTTGTTGTTGCTAAAAATTTATCAATCAATAGATTAAACGTAAAACATTACTCTTCAATGAAGCAGCAACGCATATCTTAATTTTTTGTAGATTTAATAGAATGATATGAAAATACAATGAAATTGTCGCAAAAATTGATTTTCATCACGGCTCATTCATTCAGTTAATAATTTCAATATAAATATTATATTATTCTCCAAATTATAAATATATAACTTTTTACTTTATTAAAAACTTAAATTTGGCAAAAATATGATTCACACTTTTACTATAGATATTAAGTTCTCATTATAATTTATACTTTTAACAAAAGACTACGTTATGTGCCAGCCATACGAATTCGACAAAATAATTCATAACTGATCAAATAATATATTATTGAGACCGAAAATATTAAGGTATGTTTAGTTTGTACTTACTAAGGCTTCAGTGGCATCTATACTTTCAATTGTTCCTAAGCCCACGGTGCTAAGTACAAAAGCACAATACACTTCATTTGGTAATTTTGGTAGATCTTCAGCATATTTTGCTTCCCCTGAACATTGTATCTGTCAGAACAAATGAGAGAGATCAGCATTATGCAGTTATTAAGATATATATTATATATTAATCATAAATTTTTGAAGATAAAGTTGGATTCCAAATTTTTACCAACCGGTTTGACATACAAGATAAATTTGAATTTGTATGAGTAACTGTTTTTACCTCCGACTTTGTTCTTTGTTTGCGTGAACCTAAGTTCCTCAATCTCACATCCTCAGTTACATATCATCATCCTCTTGCCCTTATCCTTACTTAGACCTCACTTAGAGTGCTAAGTGAGGTCGGCACAACATATTACAAACATTTTATCACATGATTTGGCTACGTATTTTAAGACCGGCCGCCTGCTTGACTTCAATTTACCTTAGTCGTATTTTACGACCCCTCGTTAAGAAAGAGGATGGTCTATTCTACTCAACCGGATACCACACGGTGGGTCAACTTACCTTAGTCGTCTTTTACGACACCGCGGTAAAAAATGCAACTTCATTTTTTCTGATCTACTCTGCGAGATATCACACGGCATACCCTCAATCATATATATTCCTTAATTTAAAAAATATACTAAGCATTGACATGGATGTTTAAAAATCGAAAAACAAAGAATAAAGATAATATCGCGAAAAACTAATAACTGGAATTTTAAAAGACGAAGTGAATGTGATTCTTAGGAAAAGAGAGTTTTTGGGTGAATAGAAGAGAAGCAGCGTCTAGTTCGGACAGATTTTAAATAAAGAAGACATCCAAAAGAAAACACTTAAATCTAAGGTAAATACATATAATGTTCAGTATTGGTTTCATTTCTTTATCGACTTCAAAAGGTAAAGTTCTGAAACTAAATCGCACGCTTAGTAATCAAAATAAGTCTTAATTTTAAGTTAGATATATTTTGTATTTCAATGCCATCTATGACATCACACTACGAAATATTAAAAAGTAGTTTTTTTGCTCTTCCAAGTTATCGGTCTCTTTAACGCTCACGAATTTTGTAGGCACTACTCTATGCATAATCGCAATTTGTCACAAAGTCACTTTTAAACTAAGCGTGCGATATATTAGTTTTGTATGTAACCTTTAATTGTAAGATATTCTATCAATACTGGTCCACTGGATGTCCACTTATACCCGTAAAAGTGCAACGGATAGACGAAAAACAGATTGTAGCATTAATAATATAAGTATGGAGTGACTTACCAAAGCTTCAGCTTTAGGCACAGGTTGATTAAGAGGCCATATTGATGGATTAGTTGTGAACGACTGAGAACTTGTTGAAACTGGACGAGTTTCATGTAATTTTATAGCACCAGATGCGTAACGTGGATTCAAAATTTTCTTCGGACATAGTGATAGAAGACCCTTAAAAAAATATATAGGGTCAGTTACTGTAACGAACTTTTCCTTTCTACTGCTGGGTATATGTCATTCAGGACTTCCTCTCTCATTTTTGGAGGTTTTGGGGTTATAGCTTAGCCATGCAATTGGTAGGTTGCACTTATCCCAGGATTTCTCTAGAGATACGAAGGTTTCGCCACGATGCTTTACTTTCAAAAGTATTAGTAGAAGAATGTATCGGTTCCTGTCCGTGTTTTGATCCCGTTAACATCTTGAAAGAGGTCTCTGGATTATCGCAGCTCTTAATATTAATTTTCTTCATTAGACAGAAAAGTTTAAATTAAGTGTACGAACTATGCTTTTACGTAAGGCATGTATCAAAATTAAAGATTATTTGAATGATAAAAATGCTTAGATTTGGAAATCCTTTCAGCTTTAAACAAGACTGCAGTAAAATGATGTAAATTTAAATGTTTCAAAGATTGACCGCCGAGTTTCTTGCTGGTTCTTCTCAGTAAGAGGAACATTCTGAACCAGTTGTAGCTTCATTAAATCTAATTGATCCTTGACGATTCAAAAGTGGTTGTAAAGAGCTTACTTGAATAAAGATTGTTTTGATTTGATTTGAACCAATCATACATAACTTTAATGAAATATGGTTCAATAACCTTGTAAAAAAGTCCGATTGCCAATTTTTTCCTGTACCGTACTGAAGGTTCTGGGGGAAGTTCCGTTACTATCAGTTCATTTGCTAATACTCTTAAAGCCATTTTCAACGTATCATTGTTGAAAAGAACTTTTTTGAAGAGATATTTCTCTGTTTGCACTGCTCGATTGAAAATTGCTGATAAGCCGCCATACACAATTCTGCATTTCAGTACTTTGTTATCTTTGTCAATTTTATAATAGAAACCGGCGTTAACTATTGCATGAGCATTTCTAGAACGTGCTGCAACCTAAAAGAAAAAGTCATTACTTGATTAAAAACATTCAACGATATTTTAGTCATAATTTTAGTTCTAGTAGCTTTTTACGTTTGAAATACTCTTTGTATACTTACAGTTAACTTGAAATTTTGTTTACCGTATGTCCGCCTGGTATACAAGCTTTAAATATACTAAATATCATCAATATAGGTCTAGCGATTGGGTCGTAAAGGCGTAACAGACCGACAGACAGACCTTATTCTATGGATTTAACTTAAGAATTTGTCTAACAGTCTCACTAGCCCATTCGCATAGTTGGCAGTGACCCTGTCTTCAGGTTCGGAAGTCGCGGGTTCGATTTCTGCCGAGGGCCAACATTTTCTGAACACAATCTTCTTCAAATATAGGTGTATATATTTATCTAAAAGCATATATGGTATTGGCTAGAACCAGGCAGCAAACAGAATAAATGTAGGATTCATGAAGTGGTGACAGGTCTCAGGAATTATATACCACCCCAAACGCCTCTTAAACTTAAAGGGTAAAATTAAAAGGTTATAATGTATAAATCACAATGTTGTACAGTAAAAGGAAAGTGTAAAATAAAGATGCATGTGAATGAGATGAGATTGTTATGGTGGAAGTGTGGTGTTAAAAAATTTGTTGTGAAATGATTTGCGGGGAAGTCTGAAAGCTGCACCTATTATATAAAAGATGAGGGGTAAAAGTTAAGTTGATACGGTCATCTAATGAGGAGGGATGAACATCATATGACAAAAAGAGTTTTAAAAAGCAAAATACCAGAAGAATGATAGTATGCATATAGAAGGAGTAGCACCAGAGATGTCGAATAATAGAAGATAATTAAAGATGAAGGTGGAAGAAGAGTGGGATAAGAATTATTAAATGGCGATGATAATGGACAGAGCTATTGTTACACAAGTATTTCGGGATGTCCGCAAGCAAAAGTATTACTTACTCTAATCAAACCCAATTCTTGCAGCGTTACTGCTAAGACAAGCACTGAGTAACTCTTTACATCTACCCGCTTTACTTATATTGAGAATAGCCCGCCAAAACTTAGTCGTTATTATACTACCTTATTTATTTTATGCATTATTATGTTACCTGTAATTTATTATAATATTTGTATTTTATCATCGGCCTTTATATTTATTATATAACAATCATTTTATAAAGATCCACGTGCGCCACCGGAAGTAGGTAGACTCACTTTGTAAATATCGGGTTAGCCCGAGATAACGAGATAACGCAAAAAGAACATAGAATAGAATAATAAGTTAAATTGAATAAAAACTGTTAAGGATTTCATGAATGACCTTAAAACATTATCTAAAAATACTTCCAGCTTCGTATGGAACAGGCAATGCTAATCATGTTATATCTATAAACAACATTTAAATAATTTACTGCTGTTTTTTTCTCATTTTTTTAAATAAGAGTAATATGCAAATTTACAGTAGCCTCATTTAAATATGATTAATGTATAATTCAAAACTGTTTTTTTTGTTTTTGTAAGTAATAATAAAATTGTTTTGCTATAATCCGCTATACAGTAAATAGAATACCACGTGTTCAGAGGTAAAATAAAATAAATGGCGGGTTTGAACCGATTAGTATCTAACAATGCTTGTTTGGATAATGCTTCGCTTTGCGATTTTGTCGTGGAGTCTATCTACTGATGATGCTTCGGTTGCGGGGCGAAACGATTGTTGAGTTTGTGATAGTGAACGTGTGTAGTGTTTGTTTATTGTGGTGGCAGTGGTAGAGGTTTGTGCATGTATTCTTACGAATCGTTTAACGTTACTTTGCGGAGATCGATAATACAAAAGTAAAAATGAAATTATTTTTGCTATATTCATCGCGGATTATAGCACAATAATTTTATTATTACTATTGTAAGAAAATTCAATTCTAACGAGATTTGTAATATTGAGTCTTGTACATTATATGGAATACTTATATACATAAAACACTCTTACTATTATACTGACCGAATTAAGCCTAATTGAGCTAGGTATTATAAATGGATATAATAGAGCTGTGATAGCCCAGCGGTTAGACCGTGCGAATCTTTCGAGACGGTCACGGGTTCAAACCCCGGGCAGGCGCCAATGAGTTTTTTATTAAAATTCATGTGTCTAATTGATAATTGCAATTTATCACACGATTTTCGGTGAACGAAAATATCGTGAGCAAATCTGCATATGTCTAGAGAATTCTGGAGATATGTGTATCCTACCAATCCGCATTGGAGCAGCGTTGTAGGTCTTAGCTCCAACCCTTCTCTTCAGAAACGGAGAGAGGAGGTCTATGCCCAATAGTGGGATAGTAACAGACCGTTACTTTACTCTTTTTTTTACAACATTTTTAACAGCAACTTTTGAGACTTTAATTTTTAAATACCCTCAATATTTACAACGTACTTCTGTTACCAAAAGACAAAAGGTATTTTTAGCCTATATGTTGGACAAGTATATGCGCCATGTGGTATCCGGTACTACTGTACCGGAATAGAATAGACCAACTTCTTTCTTACCGAGGTGTCATCAAATACGACTAAGACAAGTTGACGTTAGGCAGGTCTTAGCTCCAACCCTTCTCTTTAGAAAAGGAGAGAGGAGGCCTATACCCAGCAGTGGGATTGTAACGCCGTTACTTAACTTTTTTTTTTGAGCTAGATACATTGTAATCTTTATTTCGATGTTTATTTCTATTAAAAAAAGCTAGTGTTTTCTTGCTCTTCCAAGTCATGGGTCTCGTTAACATTCAGGAGTTCTGTAAGCGCTACTCTACGCTTTATTATAATTTGCCACGCAATTTTTTTCGATTTCTGTCACTTTCATACTAAGAACTAATATAAAAAATTTGAGATAACAGTAATTTACCTTGTATGTAACAAATTTGTCCTCTTTTGTATATGGTGGCATTACGATACTAAGTATTACTTTGCCTTTCATATCTTCAATCAGAAAATTTTTCATCGTAACAGTTTTTTTAACACCAGCTAAATTAACTGAAAGATTAAAACCATCTGTAGTAAATTGTATTACAAAAAAGAGTCATGCGGTTCATAATAGTTTGAAAAGCCGTCACACAATTTTATAAAAGTTATACAACAGTAATCAAGTCTTTTTAATTCAAATTTAAAATATTCTTTATTCAAGTAAACTTGTAAACAAGTGCTTTTGAATCGTCAACATCTACTGCTGGTTCGGAAAGCTGTTCCTACCGAGAAGAACCAGCAAGAAACTCGGCGGTTGCTCTTTTCAAAGAATAATTCTTATTACTAGTTACATACATATTATTATTAATTTAGTTACATATAGTTATTCATGTCTTGTGCAGGGTCGAAGAGTAGCCTATACTCACGCATTCTTATCGTCTAAGTAATCCTCAATACTATAGTAGGTTTTCTGTATTAGCCTTTTTTTAATAGTATTTTTAAACTGTAATGGTAAACTTAAAGTAGATTAGTTGTTACTCCGCAATAAACATTAGGAAAGATATAAATTAAATATTGAAGTTAATGAACTTAGATAAAATTTAGAATACTAACTTAGAGTTAACTGTGCTCCTATTGTTTGCAGAAGTAGGAAAATGTCAGATGAAAAGTCACGGTATTGGTGTTTTAGCATTAAATTTCCCGCTATGGTGCCGATCTGAAATCATTTCAATACGACGAGATTAAAATATGATCAGCTAAGGAATTTATTATTCGAATAATTTATATTTCACTCGTTTTGTGCGGCAATCTCTCTCTTGTTTTATTTTAGAGTAGTTGAAGAACGCTAAATCTTGTCACGGAATACCCAAAATCAGAATCAAAATTATGTTTTTTAATTATAATATTAATTTTATTGATTTTTAAATATCATTAACATTAAATGATTTATAGAATCAGGCGTTACTTTGCGGAATTCTATATTACAGAAACTATAACATTACTACATTGCTATAATCCGCGCGGGTTAAGCAAATGCATGCAATGCTAATGTGTATGAAGCAGGCAAAATTCACACCAAATCTCCAAATCACCAAAATTTCGTTTCGCCCCGAAACCGAACCATCATCAGGAGCATAGGCTCCACGACAAAATCGTAATGCATAACGATGTTATCGTTATCGAGATTTTGGTGGTGGTGGTGTGTATTGCTTGTGTGCATAGTTGCTGGTGGAGGCGTCTTGGGATGCATGTGGAGACTTGTCCTGCATGTGTAAGGTACGTGAATTTTGCCTGCTTCAGCATTGCATGCTTTCGCTTAACCCGTAAACCGGATTATAGCAAAGTAGTTCTGTTATAGTTTCTATCATAAACGTTCATTATTTCAAAATTAGTAATAAAGAAATGTATGACACACACGGTCGTCCGTCCCCGAAATAAGTAACTTAATACTTACATGTGTAAGGTACAAGTATTTTGCCTGCTTCATACACATTGACTTTGCATACATTCGCTTAACCCGTGCGAATTATAGCAAAATAGTTCTATAATAGAATCTAATATACCGGGTTAGCATACGATAAAAAAGGTTTAAATACAGAAAACCTATCACATCTCTTCATGTAAAATCTTAAAACAATATCTTGACGTGATACCATAGAGTTATTATGAAGGGAACCTATAGGCAAGCCTTACTTACAAGTATTGACACAATAAATAATGAGACGGAAAATAGAAAACATACTTCGTCTTTGTCTAACACATAAATAAGAGAGACCGATAGATCACTCTCATTTGCTTTCTCTTTATATGGCACATTTAGGCTGGCTTCCCTTGTATAAGTATGTTGACATTCGACTCTATGCGTTTCAAGCATAGAGTCGAATGTCAACATCACCATCATCATTCTCTTGCCCTTATCCTACTCTAATTGGGTCGGCACAACATATTACAAACATGTTGTCACATGATTTGGCTACGTATTTTACGACCGGCCGCCTGCCGACTGTCCCCAATATAAGTAATTTAATTCAAATTCAAATTCAAAATATTCTTTATTCAAGTAAACTTGTAAACAAGTGCTTTTGAATCGTCAATACTTCTATTATGGATGACAGACACGTATACAAATTTTAATATTATACTTAATTAAATACAAATATACACTCGAAGAACCAACAAAACGTTTAAAAAAAGTGTCGGCCCTCAGCGGGAATCTAACCCGAAACCTGACAAGATTTTCATTATCTAATTTTAGCCAATTTATTAGACAAAATGTTATATTTTTACTTATATTTCGTAAATTAAATATTGATAAAGAGATTTCAGAAGAAGCAGTTTCTTTATAGTTATTATATATGTATATTATAACAATAATAACACGATTAGAAAGTAACGACAACATTATTAAACTATATGTCGCAATAAGCCTAAAATGTATTAAGAGTTGATTGACCTACTCTCACCTTTACATTCTCAATACTATAGTTTTGTTATTCTGCTGTATGCTTATATCTTAAATTTCAACACATAAAACATAAAAAGCACAATTATTGTAAAATCTAACACATCTATTAATTAAAACATCCCTTTGATCAGCATAAACATATTTTCTTTTTATTGCAAATAATTTAACATTAATTATGTCCTTCCTGTGAGCCCAGCGGTGAGACCGTGCGACTCTTTCGACGGTAACACGAGTTCAAACCCTGCCAGGCACCAATGAGTTTTTCTATTAAATCTCATGTGTCTAATTGATAATTGCAATTAATCACACGCTTTTCGGTGAAGGAAAACATCGTGAGGAAACCTGTATATCTCTAGAGAATTCTGTTGATATGTGTAACCTACCAATCCGCATTGGAGCAGCGTGGTAGGTCCTAGCTCCAACCCTTCTCTCCAGAAACGGAGAGAGGAGGCCTATTCCCAGCAGTGGAATTGTAGCCGCTACTTTACTTTATGTCCTTCCTTTTGTTAATTGCACTTACATTTCTTACAGCAACATGAGCCACGAGCTGTAAATGGTCGTATAATACTTTAAGGTAATCAAAGTATTCAGTGTCTGAAGCTTCATTCAATATGTCTATAAAATCTGACAGCGTTGTTCCAGCGCCAACTATTAAGTTTTGATCATAAATATAACCTTTAATTTCAGATACTCCGCTTATGTCTATCAGTACGCGAGGATATTCAATAATTGGATAGGCTCCTAAAAATATATTATCTTTTATTAAATATGTAATAGTAGCAACTAAAGTAAACTTAAAGGGTTGGAAAGTTTCCTCATATACTTTATAATTCTGATTAGAAAAATGAACGAGCACAGTAGTAAATAACTTAATGATATATAAATGACTAGCGGTCTGCATCTTCGCCCGCGTGGAATTTTAAATATAAAAATAGTTATTGTAAATTAACCGTGAGAAATAGAGACATGCTGTCGCTGACTTTTTTATAGCATTTTATAGAACTACAATAGAGGATTGTATATTACTTTAGGGTATCTCTGCTGGTTCACTCAGCGCACGCGACTAAAGCTCCGAGCAAGCAAGTTTTTTAACAACTGCGCCATCTCTTCAACACAATTTTACACAATACCGATATGAACTATTTACCTAAACCATCCGGAAGTATTGCACTATCTTTTGGTGAAAACTGAACAAAAATTTGTTCAGTAGATTTTGAGAAAATCGATTACATACAGACAGAGAGCTTTTTGGAACTTTGTTTTATGATAAAGTATATATTACCTTTCCCTGTATTGCCCGCTATAAGCATATAAGAATCAGTTCCCTCAGTGCGTAGTATGCGAAGTACGTCGGCAACCGTTTGCACTTTGTACCACTGCCTGCCATCTTTGAGTTCAATATGAATAACACGATCTTCCAAATCATCTTTAGATACAAAACACCATTCGTATTGCTCACAGCCATTTCCAACACATGTTTCTTTGGTTAATTTACATAATTCTTCAATATCCATCAGTTTGGTTTTATCAGGAGCATCACTGGCGAACTTTTTGAATGCTTCAAGAATCGGTCTATACCCGGTACATCGGCAGATATTGGTCGCAAGAGATCTCTCAATATCCAACATTGTTAGGTTGTTTTTGCTTTCTAAAAGACTAGAAACATAATGAACTTTATAAATGACACGAATATGCATTTTTAGAAACAAAAAATTAATATAAATTATGCATTTTATAAAACTTTTTGAAATAATTACGAGTATTGCACATTAAATATAATATGATTGCAGAATTATTAATCATGAAACGGTAATTAAAATAGTTGTTTGCTATTCTGTACACTATTGTATTTAATTAAATTATTATATGTCGAAATATCATGTACGGATGTTGTTTATTTCGCAATATTTGAATTTGAATTTAATGAAAATTTTTGTAAAAGATTTTCCTAAAATTTTGTAATATATAGTAGTAACGGCCTGTCACTATCCCACTGCTGGGCATAGGCCTCCTTTCCGTTTTAGGAGAGAAGGGTTGGAGCTAAGACCTACCACGCTGCTCCAATGCGGATTGGTAGGTTACACATATCTCTAGAATTCTCTAGAGATATGCAGGTTTCCTCACGATGTTTTCCCGCACCAAAAAGCGTGCGGTAAATTGCAAATATCACGTTAGACACATAACTCATTTGTGTCTGCCCGGAGTTTGAACTCGTAACTCACTCGAAAGAGTCGCACAGTCTCACAGCTGGGCTATCACAGCTTCAATTATTATTCACAGCAATATGTAACTTTAAGATTACATTAAGGTACATTTAATCTCTTTTATTCTCATGTGGTTTTACACATCAATACTTTAAAATCTTTCCTTCCTATTAATCATCTTTTGTTTTCGGTGATTAGAACATTTCTTCTGACTGTTTGATATTATAAATGCAATAGTCTATCCCTTTATCCGTCTGTCTGTCTATCTATTTATTTGTTGCCCTATCACGGCTAATTCGATAAATATTGATTAAATTTAATAAAATTTCAACCTGGCGGACATATGCGATAACATCTATTTTAAAGTTGATGCAAACGAGGGTGCAGGTACAATTACTAACAATGATACTTATATTTATTAAATTCTATGTAAATACTTACGAGTACATAGACATTATCCATCCAGGGGTACAGAACCCGCACTGCGTGCCGTTATTAGCTGCGAGGGTAGTCTGGAGGGGATGGTACCCCTTCAAACGGTTTCCTACCCCCTCCACGGTCTTGATGTCCCATCCCTGACACGACGTTACTGATACTAAACACTAACAAAATTATTTATTATAACCAGGCGTTACTTTGCGGAATTCCATAAACTATAACAGAACTACTTTGCTATAATCCGCGCGGGTTAAGCGAATGCATGCAATGCTAATGTGTATGAAGCAGGCAAAAATAATGTGAACATACGTTACACATTAGCTTTGCATGCATTGAAATAGCAAACTATTTCTGTTATAGTTTCTGTTTCACTAACAAAATTATATTTATATAGAGTACGGACAATTTAAAGACGTTCATCACTACATAAAGCGTCCCCCTGCCGCTTCTATCTATGTTTCTGTTTGTTCTCTAAATCTATTAAACTTTTTTATGTATGACTCTGCTCTCACTTCGCGAATTTAAGAGTATTTTATTATTCTCTAAAATTCGCAACACCTTATGAAACAATCAATGAACAATAAGCTGATATCGTGCAAGATTTTCCTTGTTCGTTGATATTTAAACGCTAAGAGTGATCTTACGTATACACCAAAAATCGAATGGAATGCTGTTGTCTAGCTCTAAATATTCTTTATTCAAGTGGACTGTTAACTTTTTGATTCGTCAAATGTTTTTAAAGTAAGCTACCACTGATTCGGAAGTTTGCTCCTACCGAGATAATTCGGCAAGAAACTCGGCGGATAATCTTTTTAAATTTTTGTTTTTACAATTTGATTTATGACTACAAATTAATTGTTGCCGCTTGGTGCGTAGCTGAGCAGTTAATATATGCTACTATCACTCAAATAATCTTCAAATGTATAGTAAGCTTTATATAGCAGCATAGTTTTAAGATAATTTCTAAACTTGTGTAAAGGCAAGCCGCAAGTCTAGATAGTCTATGTTCGTTTGGCTTAAGCCCGCCTCGATACATCGGCAAATGATCTGCGAAAAAAAGATTTTCGTGTCAAAATTGCTTGCTGGTCGGTTGTATTTTTGAACGATCTAGAATCAATAGCTATATCATACTCGTTTCTAATTGAAATATATTTAAACTTATCAGTTTATTTAAACTAACAATGAGATAAATGTTTCTAGTTCAACACGTGTTCGGAGACAAAATAAATGGTGGGGGTTGAAACAATTAGTACATACTAGCTTGTTTGTTTGAGCTGTGATAGCCCAGCGGCGAGACCGTGCGATTCTTTCGAGGGCAACACGAGTTCAAACCCGGGCAGGCACCAATGAGTTTTTCTATTAAAACTCATGTGTCTAATTGATAATTGCAATTTATCACACGCTTTTCGGTGAAGGAAAACTACATATCTCTACAGAATTCTGGAGATATGTGTAACCAATCCACATTGGAGCAGCGTGGTAGGTCTTAGCTCCAACCTTTCTTTCCAGAAACGGAGAGAGGGGGCCTATTCCCAGCAGTGGGATTGTAACAGGCCGCTACTTACTAATTAATCCCGTGGCTTCGCTATTAACATAAACTTTCCTCAAGAATTGCACTACATTTTAAAAAATCCTATAATATCTGTTAAATAGATGAGAAAATCGATTACACAAAGACAGCGTTTGGGCGCTTCGTTTTATGATAATATTTTGAATTTGAATTTGAATTTAAACATTATGTAGGCAAACCGTTGAAAAATAAGCGAAAGAGAAAGTCGTTAAGTTAAGTAACAATGTTGTGTGTCATTGAATTTGTATCGAAACTGAAATTACATTTCAATAACTTTTGAATACACTTTGAATCAAATTTGAATTGAGTTTGAATCGTATTTGAAACAAATTCAAATCAAAAGTAATAATAAAATTATTTTGCTATAATCCGCGATACAGTAAATAGAAAATATATGTAGTGTTAAATGTATAGTGGACTATCCGAATTTTCATACCCGATACGTGCAGGATTCATTAAAACACATGCACAAACCTCCACCACTACCACCAATTTTCTTATAAAATCTTAATGTACTTACAGAATTAACGGACTGAGGTTTATCTCCAGGACACTTGATGGTACTGACGATGCAGGCTCCGCAGCCTCCCTCCAAGCACATGTACTTGGTCCCGCGCAGCTCCAGGGTACGCCGGAGGTACTCCAACAAAGTTGTTGTAGACGATACTTCGTTACTAACTAACAATTATTATTTTCATTGTATTTATGTAAATTCAAAATAGTCTTTATTCATCATCCTCCTGCCCTTATCCCACTCTAAGTGGGATCGGCACAACATGTTGTGACATAATTTGACTACGTATTTTACGACCGGCCGCCAGCCTGACGTCAACTTACCTTAGTCGTATTTTACGACCCCTCGATAAGAAAGAGTATATTCTACTCACCGGATATCACACAATGGGTCAACTTACCTTAGTGCCTTTTACGACACCTCGGTAAGAAAGAGGGTGGTCTATTCTACTTAGCCGGATACCACACATTTACAACAACATTCATTAACATCGTTTTTCTATTATCAATAGCTATTAGTAACCAACATGACACAGAAATGTTATTTCGATATAGGCTCAGTTAAAGATAACCATAAATTACATTTCTGTGGGTCTATAGCCTTCACATATACATGTAATTCAGAATACAAATTGTAGTGTATTAATTAATTGACAAACGTGAAAGTGTAAAATATTATGTAGTAAGAATTATTTATAGTAATCAAAAAACAGTAATATTAACAAAAATATATGTTATTCGTACTATAACCAATCTAATTAATGGATAATCCGTCTGTGCTATCCGGCTGACTAGAATAGATCACCCTCATTCAAATTCAAATTCAAAATATTGTTTATTCAAGTAAACTTGTAAACAAGTGCTTTTGAATCGTCAACTCTACTGCTGGTTCGGAAAGCCGTTCCTACCGAGAAGAGCTAGCAAGAGACTGGGCAGTTGTGTTTTTTAAAAATATAATTCTTATAACTAGTTACATTAAGTTATTAATATCTTGTACAGGGTAGAAGTGCATATCCACACATTCTTATCCTCTAAGTCCTACTTATATCCTATCCTACTTCCTATATATATATTCTCCTGCCCTTATCCCACTCTAAGTGTGGTCGGCACAACATGTTACAAACATTTTGTCACATGATTTGGCTACGTATTTTACGACCGGCCGCCTGCCTGACGTCAACTTACCTGAGTCGCCTTTTACGACACCTCGGTAAGAAATGAGGGTGGTCTATTCTATGCAGCCGGATACCACACGGCACATACCTTAGTCGCTTCTTATGACACCTCGGTAAGAAAGGAGGTTGGTCTATTCTATTCTGCCGGATACCACACTGCATCCTATCCTACTTCCTACTAATATTATAAATGCGAAAGTTTGTGAGTATGGATGGATGTTTGTTACTCTTTCGCGAAAAAACTATTGGACGGATTTGCATGAAACTTTGCAGTTAAATAGGTTATATATCGGAATAACATATAGGCTACAATTTGTAATGATTTTATGTAATATAACGATACATCTTAATAAAGCCGGAAAAAATGAGAGCTTTCTTTGCGTACGCTGCCTAAACCGTTACACAAAGTTACACAAAGTTGATGTACCGTAGTATTGTTTGTCTTTAATAGTTCTAAATAAAAGTCCGCGACAGCATATATCTATCTTTTATGTGGAACTCACTATGACCAAAATTGTGAATCATAAATTTAATTACATTAGATACTGTGACAGACCAAATTCCTCGCGAGCGAAGCGGCAAAAACTAGTAATATATAAAATAATACCGTATGCCTCGAAAGGAACCACAGAACTGAACTGAAGCCTCGTTAGTGCGAGTAACGTCTAAAATAAATGACATTAATCTTTTTAAATACACTAGCTGTAATTATGCTATCTTTAACTAAATATAAGTAAAAGTATAAACTATATATGTATAAATTTTCTAGATCTGTCACATATACCCCAAGTAATTTATAGAATTTGGCGTTACTTTGCGGAGATCCATAATACAAAAGTAATTATAAAATTATTTTGCTTTAAACCGCGATACAGTAAATAGAAAATGTATATAGTGCTAAATGTATAGTGGACTATCCGATACATGCAGAATTCGTAAAAACACATGCACAAACCTACACAACTGCCACCATAATACATTATCCACTATACATTTAACACTATATATATTTTCTATTTACTGTATCGCGGATTATAGCAAAATAATTTTATTATTACTTTTGTACACCTCAAGTATTAAGTTGCTTACTTCGGGGACGGACGGCCGTGTGTGTGTCCAGATGATATAGGTGTGTTCGATAATTAATATTATATATGCGAAAGTAAGTGTATATGTTAACTTTATTTTTTAACCTTTAAAAAAAACTAATTTTATTCTAATAGTTTATATTTTACTTTTATATTTTTCAAGTGTATATTTTTGTTTTTCATTTTTATATCAAAATTTGCATCAATTGTTGTTTGAAGTGTTATGTAAATGTTGTGCGTACCTGTAATTTGGAAACATATAGAAAAGATGATATATTGAATGTTTATATTAGTTTATTAACGTATATGATTTCTAGTTGGTAAGCCATATCAATAAATAAAATATAAATAAAAAATAAAAATGTCTGTTTACTTTCGCAGTTAATCCGCTGGACCAATATTGATAAAATTTTGGCACAAATAATGCTACTGGTATGTTATAGGGTTTGAAAATTCTGGTTTTTCTTTAGAATACAGAAAAAACACTGCTTTTCTTGAAGGTTCTTAAACGTTTTAGTTGTCGTGAACGAAGTAACGGGCATAATTTTACATATTATTATATATAGGAAATTATTTACAACTTGCTATAATAAGTTTAAACCTTGTCTCGATTATTAAAAGTTTGCTTATAAGCAAACAATCCGAATTTCGCAATGTTTTTTTCGTTTGCATATTAATATACACATTACCTTCTTCAATCTTTTTAGTATCCTTGCATAGGATAGCACTAACGAAATTAAATTAGTTATAAAAATCATTTCAAAAACCTCCACCGAGTTTCTGGCTAGGATCGTACGCATAACTTTTCCTAAAAGTAAATTCCGCGATTCAAAAGTACTTGTCCATGAAACTATATGATTAAATTTCGAATTTGAATTTGAATTAAATTGTTACCTGAACACTCTGCACCGTTCACTTTAAACGTAACACAATCCATATTCAACTCGCTTGGCCACTGTATGTAGAATGAAACTCGCTCGTGTCCGATGGTTTTATACGTTCATATTATTACGATATGACGTATTACACCCGGTTATATTTAAAGTAAAAAGTGACAGAATTAATTATTCGTTAAAAACACTAAATTATTATTTATTATTTTGTTTTACCACCGGCTGAGAGAATAGATCACCCTCATTTCTTACTGAGGTGTCGTAAAAGGCGACTAAGGTAAGATGAACCGCCGTGTGGTATCTTATTGAGTGGAAGAGATAACCCTTATTTCTTACGAGGTTTCATAAACGACGACTAAGGTAAGTGCCGTGTGTTATCCGGCTGCGTAAAATAGACCAACCTCATTTCTTACTGAGGTGTCGTAAAAGGCGACTAAGGTAAGTTGACCCGCCGTGTGGTATCCGGCTGAGTAGAATAGACCACTCTCATTTATTATCGAGGTATCGTAAAAGTCAACTAAGGTAAGATGACCCGCCATGTGGTATCTGATTGAGTAGAAGAGATAACCCTTATTTCTTACGAGGTTTCATAAAAGGTGACTAAGGTAAATGCCGTGTGATATACGGCTGCGTAGAATAGACCACCCGCATTTCTTACCGAGGTGTCGTAAGAGGCGACTAAGGTATGTGCCGTGTGGTATCCGGCTGCGTAGAATAGACCACCCGCATTTCTTACCGAGGTGTCGTAAGAGGCGACTAAGGTAAGTTGACGTCAGGCAGGCGGCCGGTCGTAAAATACGTAGCCGAATCATGTGACAACATGTTTGTTATATGTTGTGCCGACCCAATTAGAGTGGGATAAGGGCAAGAGAATGATGATGGTGATGTTGACATTCGACTCTATGCTTGAAACGCATAGAGTCGAATGTCAACATACTTATACAAGGGAAGCCAGCCTAAATGTGCCATATAAAGAGAAAGCAAATGAGAGTGATCTATCGGTCTCTCTTATTTATGTGTTAGACAAAGACGAAGTATGTTGTCTATTTTCCGTCTCATTATTTATTGTGTCAATACTTACAGGCTTGCCTATAGGTTCCCTTCATAATAACTCTATGGTATCACGTCAAGATATTGTTTTAAGATTTTACATGAAGAGATGTGATAGGTTTTCTGTATTTAAACCTTTTTTATCGTATGCTAAACCGGTATATTAGATTCTATTATAGAACTATTTTGCTATAATTCGCACGGGTTAAGCGAATGTATGCAAAGTCAATGTGTATGAAGCAGGCAAAATACTTGTACCTTACACATGTAAGTATTAAGTTACTTATTTCGGGGACAGTCGACCGTGTGTCCCATATATTTCTTTATTAATTAAATAAGGTAATTTTGAAATAATGAACGTTTATGATACTCTATAACAGATCTACTTTTCTATAATTGGCGTGGGTTAAGCGAATGCATGCAGTGCTAATGTGTATGAAACAGGCAAAATTCACGTACCTCACACATGCAGGACAAGTCACCACATGCATCCCAAGATGCCTCCACCAGCAACAATGCACACAAGCAATACACACAACCACCACCGAAATCTCGACGATCGTTTCGTAATGCGGTGCATTACGATTTTGTCGTGGAGCCTATCCTCCTGATGATGCTTTGGTTTCGGGGCGAAACGATGTTGCTGGTGGAGGCATCTTGGGATGCATGTGGTGACTTGTCCTGCATGTGTAAGGTACGTGAATTTTACCTGCTTCATACACATTAGCATTGCGTGCATTCGCTTAACCCGTGCGGATTTTAGCAAAGTACTTCTGTTATAGTTTCTGTAATTTGTAATTCCGCAAAGTAACGCCTTCTTCTATAAATCATAAAAAATATACAAACAATATTACTGCAGGAGTAAACATGAAAGCATAACACACAGAATTTCGCCTTTACAATATTCGTATGGTTATAGATAAAGTGAACAATTAATTAATTTGAACTTGAGCCAGTTAACTGAAATATTGGTGTTATCCGACTCATTTCAGATGCACGCTCTACGATCTATTTTTGTCAGTATTGTGATTCATTACAATTTAGTAGCATTTAGTTTACTAATCCAATGTATTTTATGTTGTTTATTTTGTCAGCTGTTTGAGCAATATCTATTTCGAAAGTTTATTGTTCAAATTTTTACAGCATTGTCACAATTATTGTGTACAAGCTGAACTCGCAACTTTGTTTATTTGTCAAATTAACGGGAAAAAACGGGATTTTTTAAAGCGTTTAAATGATTTATAGAGCAGGCGTTGCTTTACGGAACTCAATAGTACAGAAGCTATGACACAAAAAGTAACAGCCCTTTACAATCCCACTGCTGGGCATAGAGCCTCCTCTCTCCGTTTCTGCAGAGAAGGATTTGAGCTAAGACCTACCACGCTGCTCCAATGCGGATTGGCAAGTTACACATATCCTCAGACAGCTATAACCGAAATATTTAACAAACGCGGATAATTGCAGAACAATTCTGTTATAGCTTCTGTAAAAGCATGTATTTAATTCTAGCTGTTCAACGGCTTCGCCGCGTGGAATTCACTGATTTACGAAACATTTACCATACATAAAAGTAGTTATTGTAAGTTAACCATGAGTGATAGAGACATGCTATCGCAGAATTATTTATAGTATTTTTGTAGATCTACAATTCTTAACTACATTACTTTAGCGTACCTCTTCTGGTTTACGCAGCGCAAGCGACAAAAGCTTCCAGCAAGCAAGTTTTTTAACAACTGCTCAATCTCTTCAGCACAATTTAAATAATACCGATATGTACTACTTGCTTAAACCATCCGAAAGTATTTCACTATCTTTTGGTGAAAACTGTACAAAAATCTGTCCAGTAGATTATGAGAAAATCGATTACATACAGACAGACAGCTTTTTGGGACATTGTTTTATAATAAGTATAGATAGATTTATGTATGTTTGCATGTGAAGGTGGAATCTTGCAAGTTTTATTAATTGATCTACATCCCAGTGGTTTTAGCAAGCATATTTATGATCGGCATGACCTGATGCTGCCAGGATTACCTTCAGACAAGGGAACTCCTAAACGGTTAACAGTAGGGAGATGACATTTTAATAAAAGGTTTTTTTATTACGGTTTTTTGAAAAATTATTTATTTATCCTGGTGGCTAATCCGGTAAACTTTAATTGTACCAAATTTTATTAAAATTAAAACTAGTTTTTGAATTTTACATTGAAACTAGTTGTATGAATTAAATTTTGAAAAGAAACACTAAGTTTCTTGCTGGCTCTTCGCTAGACGCAACTCTTGTATCCAAGAATAGATTTTATAAATTTTTATTTTTGCAATAATAATGAGCAGTACAATGAGTTTAAAATTACAAGGAAAATTATTTTAACAAAACGTTCTATTAGGTGGTTACGGATTCAACACCCAGGCAAGTATAATAATTTTATGCGAGATTTTTGGTGAAAGTTAATACAGTGAGAAAAGTCGTATATTTTTATTAAAATTTGGGTATAAGTGTTCCGATCTGTATTGACGTAACATGGTGGGTTTAACCTCCATTTTTTTTCAAATACGTAAAAGGTCAGGTTCCTTTTTCACATACCAATTAAACTTCAAATTCAAATTCAAAATTCAAAATATTCTTTATTCAAGTCAACTTGTAATCAAGTGCTTTTGAATCGTCAACTTTACTGTTGGTTCGAAAAGCTATTCCTACCGAGAAGAGCCAGCAAGAAACTCGGCGGTTGCTCTTTTTAAAATATAAATCTTAGAACTAGTTGCATTTATCTATTACTGTCTTGTACAGGGTAGAGGTGCACCTATATCCACACATCCTTATCATATAAATAATCTTCAACGGCATAGTAGGCTTTCTGTATCAGCCTCTTTTTAACAGTGGTTTTAAACTGCTGTAATGGCATGACCAAAATTGATTTCGGAATTTTATTATAGAATCTTATACCCAAACCCACAAACGATTTACGTACTTTTGCATGGCGCAAAGCAGGAGTCGCAAGCTTATGTCGGTTCCTACTTTGTCTATTATATACATCACCTATCGCTTTATAATTCTTTATATTTTTATGTACAAAAATTACATTGTTTTAAATATATTGTGAAGCAAATGTAAGAATACCTATTTCCTCAAACTTCTCTCGCAGGGAATCACGCGGACTTAAATTGTAAATGCCACGTATGGCTCTTTTTTGTAAGACGAAAAATTTTTCACTATCCGCGCATTTACCCCACAGCAATATTCCATAATACATAATGCTATGGAAGTAAGCAAAATAAACAAGTTTTGCTGTTTCGGCATCTGTAAATTGTCTTATCTTTCGAACAGCGTAGGCTGCTGAACTAAGTTTCCCTGCAAGAGTTTTTATGTGTGTGCTCCATTGGAATTTTGAATCCAAGGGCACTCCCAAAAATACAGTTGTATTTTCTGTTTTCAGTGGTACATTATTTATGGAGAGCCTATTTGCTGTTTTTGCAGCATTAGGTAATGCAAATTCAATACAATTTGTTTTCTTTGAGTTTAGTACCAAATTATTTACCCTGAACCAATGGGCTAATTGCGATAAACCACTGTTTACTTCGTCAATATTATGGTCATTTCTATTTACTTTAAAAATTAAAGATGTATCATCCGCAAACAGTACAATATCGCAAATATTATGAATGAAATATGGTAAATCATTTATATAAAATAAAAACAGAAAGGGACCAAGGATTGATCCTTGAGGCACACCCATAACTAAGGCCATTCCGGATGACTGCACCTCATTAATGCACACTCTTTGAATCCGGTTGTGAAGATAAGACGCAACGAGACGAAGCGCACTTCTTTTAATACCATAATGGCCAAGCTTTTTTCCAAATTAATCAAGAGACCTCTGTATAACGGAACAACTTTATAACATTCTCCAAAACAAAACAAAAATTTATAACGGTCACTTAGTAAATGACATACAATTAATTTAAAGACATATTACGATGCAAGAACTAACAAAAACGGTCAATTAAAATATACGAATATTAACTGGATGCAAAAAGATGTTAAACAGGTTTACCGTTAATTATCAATTAAGCTGTTAATTGTTATCTTTATATGCTATACCACGTTTAAATTTAACCCGATTTATAACGTTCAATTTTAGTAATTATAATATATGAGTCACCAGATTAGCCTTTAAGTCGTAACAGAGAGACATACAAACTTTTGCGATTTATTATAATTATAGAAGTAGGCGTTTATTTGCGGAATTCCATGGTACAAATATTACGATAGAATCATTTTGCTATCATCCGTGTTTGTTAAAGAAATCTACGTAATGCTAAGTGTAGGAAGCGAAACCGTTCTCATACCTTATACACGCAGGATTAGATACCACACGTATCACAAACACTACACACATTCACTACGACAATCTCATCGAAAATCCACCGTAACCGAAGCATTGTCAGGAGATCGCTCCACTATGTAATGCTTAGACAAAGTCTTGTCCGAGCATTACATAAATGTTCTTAACAAATGCGGATTATCGCAAAATAATTATTATAGCGTATAATGATGTACTTCATGATATTGACGTATTTAATGATAACGTATTTTCTGTTAAAAATGAAATAAGAAATATACTGTATTAAAAACTAAATATTTAAGACGTTAACTTAGTTACATAATATAATTTCACAATCTACTTATAATAAAATTCCACCTAAATTTTAACTTTACCATTACAGCAGTTTAAAAATACTATTTAAAAAAGGCTAATTCAGAAAGCCTACTATACTATTGAAGATTACCTAGGCGATAAGAATGCGTGGATATAGCTTCTCTTCAACCCTGTACAAGACAATAATAACTATATGTAACTAGTGATAAGAATTATTGTTTGAAAAGAGCAGCCGCCTAGTTTCTTCCTGGCTCGTCTCGGTAGGAAAAGCTTTCTAGATGTTGACGATTCAAAGGCACTTGTTTACAAGTTTACTTGAATAAAGAATACTTTGAATTTGAATTTGAATATATTCGTCTAACATATTTTAGAGGAAACTTGATTGGTGTATGCTACATTTATGTTTAAATATTTATATAGTAATAGAACCATTGTTTGTTTCCTAAATAAAGGCAAAATAAAAAAAATACTCCATCATAACTTTTGTTCCTAATTGCTTTATTTGGTGACCTTTTATTGGACGTTGCTCTAGTTTTAATACGATATATACAACACGTTGATGTACCATAAAAGCAGGGGTAAATGTTATCACATAAGAGGGTGAATGCTAAAGTGTCTCCAAGATAAGTGGACATCGCCGCAAGCCATTAATAAATTTACCTGTGGTTAGCCGGGATCGATATTATCACACTGTTTGGGTTAAAATTTACATATCGATTGAGTTCAATTTATTTACTTATTAATACGAAGCTATGGTATTAAAAGTCTTTATATAACTTAACATGTAACGTGTATGTGAAGGTGGAATCTCGCAAGTTAAATTTGACTAACTTCACGGTGCCTGACTGAGCGGAAATTTTATAGACTGCTCTGGAGCAGTCTATAAAATTTCAGTATATTATTATCGGTCTGGTCCGACAATAATATATGTTGTTTAGGATTAGCTAAGCCGTGTGGTATCTGGCAGAATAGAATAGACCACCCTCCTTTCTTACCGAGGTGTCGTAAGAGGCGACTAAGGTATCTGCTGTGTGGTATCCAGCAGAATAGAATAGACCATCCTCCTTTCTTACCGAGGTGTCGTAAGAGGCGACTAAGGTATCTGCCGTGCGGTATCCGGCTGCATAGAATAGACCACCCTCATTTCTTACCGAGGTGTCGTAAGAGGCGAGTAAGGTAAGTTGACGTCAGGCGGGTGGCCGGTCGTAGAATACGTAACCGAATCATGTGACAACATGTTTGTAATATGTTGTGTCGACCCCACTTAGATTGGGATAAGGGCAGGAGGATGATGAAATGTTGTTTACGATTAGCTCCAGACGAGGGTACTCCGGTTAACAATAGGGAATGCAATGTTTTAAAGCTTTTTAAATTTGTTTTTTATAACAGTAAAAATGTTGATCCTTTATATTTGCAGGTTCTAACAAACTTCTATAACTTTTATACTACATTTATTTATAAATCAGAAGCGGGAATAGTCAAATGTTTCATTGATTCTTAAGTTGTCGGAAATGGGATCCACAGGTGCTCAATAGCTGTAGTTTATCATTATAAGAAATAAATATTGGTGGTAGATTCGATCTGTTATATACATTCTGAAATATTAACTGATCCGTGTCAAGAGTTTATCGCCCTTTTATACAGAGTGTTACCGACGGTATCAAACTGGTAAATTGTAAATAGGGAGTTTATCGCCCTGTTATACAGAGTGTTACCGATGGTATCAAACTGGTAAATTGTAAATAGGGAGTCTATCGCCCTGTTATACAGAGTGTTACCGATGGTATCAAACTGGTAAATTGTAAATAGGGAGTCTATCGCCCTGTTATACAGAGTGTTACCGATGGTATCAAACTGGTAAATTGTAAATAGGGAGTTTATCGCCCTGTTATACAGAGTGTTACCGATGGTATCAAACTGGTAAATTGAAAATAGGGAGTTTATCGCCCTGTTATACAGAGTGTTACCGACGTTATCAAACTGGTAAATTGTAAATAGGGAGTTTATCGCCCTGTTATACAGAGTGTTACCGATGGTATCAAACTGGTAAATTGTAAATAGGGAGTTTATCGCCCTGTTATACAGAGTGTTACCGATGGTATCAAACTGGTAAATTGAAAATAGGGAGTTTATCGCCCTGTTATACAGAGTGTTACCGACGTTATCAAACTGGTAAATTGTAAATAGGGAGTTTATCGCCCTGTTATACAGAGTGTTACCGATGGTATCAAACTGGTAAATTGTAAATAGGGAGTTTATCGCCCTGTTATACAGAGTGTTACCGATGGTATCAAACTGGTAAATTGTAAATAGGGAGTTTATCGCCCTGTTATACAGATTGTTACCGATGGTATCAAACTAGTAAATTGTAAATAGGGAGTTTATCGCCCTGTTATACAGAGTGTTACCGATGGTATCAAACTGGTAAATTGTAAATAGGGAGTTTATCGCCCTGTTATACAGAGTGTTACCGATGGTATCAAACTGGTAAATTGTAAATAGGGAGTTAAAAGGCGATAGCCTTTTTATACAGTGTTTCTGATGATATCATACCGGTAAATTGTAAATATAGAGTTTATCGCCCTTTCATACAGAGTGTTACCGACGGTATCAAATTGGTAAATTGTAAATACGACGTATGACTCATGTTTGCAATACATTTTTTTTATGTCCGCGCATTTACCCCCTAACAATATTCCATAAAACATAAAAATTATAAAATCTACCTGAACTCAAAATTTCATACCAAACCGTTAAAGCGGTAAAAACACACACTCGCACAAACTTTCGCCTGTATAATATTAGCAGAATTTTCAAACAAACTTTGAAATGTCCATTCATTTTTATTGCACTTCCAGTAATATTTTATAAGCAGAATTCATAAATGGATGTATCAAAAGAACTGTACAAAGTCTCAAGGGAAATCACTGTCAACGTAAGACATCCCACGATTCATTGTCCTCAGGTTTATGGATTAACTAAGTATAAAAGTTTTCATCTATGTACTATCCTTACTAAAATTATAAATGCGAAAGTCTGTCTGCCTGTCTGTCTTTTACGTTTTCACGGCTAATCCACTGAACCAATATCGATGAAATTCGGCAATATTATTCGTTATACACTTGGGTAATACATAGGCTTAAGATATTTTGTAAATTCAAGAGGAATAGGATAACATTAAAAAACGCCATATATTATCAAGATACTCAGTTATTTTTATTCACAATGTGTCAAAGTTTATTAATATATTCCTGGAATTAGATTTCATAAGCTACACTTAATTTTGCAAATCCCTGACGAGTTGTTTAATGTTTTACTTACTATTAAATAATTGTGCAATAAGATTCAAAAGGGAACTTACTTTTAATCTTTTAAAATCTAAACTAAAAATGTGGCTTATAGAAAGGTGCTTCTATACAATTGACGAATATATAAATATCAAACATTAAAACGACGAAATAAGATTAGCATTTTTACACAAATACGATTATATAAATAATAGAACAATTGAGACATAAAAATTGACATCCAACACGAACGTAGTATATTGATATAATTTTAATTCAAATTCAAATTCAAAATATTCTTTATGCAAGTAAACTTGTAAAGAAGTGCTTTTGAATTATTAAAATCTACTGCTGGTTCGGAAAGCTGTTCCTACCGAGAAGAGCCAGGAAGAAACTCGGCGGTTGCTCTTTTTAAAATATAAATCTTATAACTGGTTACATTTAGTCATTACTGTTTTGTACAGGGTAGAACTGCAGCAATATCCACACATTCTTATCATCTAAGTAATCCTCAACAGTATAGTAGGCTTTCTGTATCAGCCTCATTTTAACAGTGTGTTTAAACTGCTGTAATGGTATGGTTAAAATTGATTGACGAATTTTATTATAGAATCTTATACCCGAACCCATAAACGATTTACGTACTTTTGCTAGGCGCAAAGCAGGAGCCGCAAGCTTATGTGGGTTCGTACTTTGTCTATTATATACATCACCCATTGTTTTATTTATTTATTTCTTTCTTAAGTCCGACACAGTCCACCACAGTGCGTCGCTTTAAGCCGAGTTTCGGCCTCACAGGAGGCACTGTTAAGGCGACGCTCAAGATGCTGCGAGCCTCGCTCGAGACTCGCTCTGCCAGTTCACACCCCCGACGGTGCTTCCGCGCTAGCCCACTCTCTCGGTGACGCTGTAAAAGCCATTAGGGCTAACAGCATTAGTTAGTGTTCGAAAAAAAAATCTATTTCGTTCGTCTCGTTTTATTACCTATAATTAATTTTTCATTTTGCAGATTTTCATGCCTATAATAATAAGTGAAACATTTGTACTAGATAATAATAACACACCTTATTGTAAGAAAATGTTTCTGCAAATAAAGAAATTTTAATTTTAATTTTACAAATAATTTGATACAAACCCTGATTACAAACCCTGTTGTACACATATAAGGAATCCCATCATTGTTTTTTCCAAGAATAAAACGTAATTTTTTACATTCTGTAACTCGTTTCTAATACAATAATGTATGTTGATGAAATGAGGGTAGTAAAAGAGCTGAAAAAGTAAACTACTTCTTTTCATCTCTTAAAACTAGATATACGACCGTAAAAAAGGCTTAAACTCACAACTTTCTATATTGAAACAGACTTTTATTACCACTTTTAAAGTTTCTAACGTCAGTTCGCAGATAATAAGCTCTTCTGCACTTAATGTTAAGTTTTATCCTTCCTTTGTAGAAGTGTTTAATGTTTTAAAAGCCATTTGAACTCCTGATAAACTCCAATTTGTCCTTTCAAAGTACATGTGGGTGTTCGATTGAGACTACAGCGCGCTATCTATTCCTTTTTTAACAAAGTATTGTTAAAGTGACCACAATTTTTTGCATCGCTAATATTTGATATCTTATCAAGTCTAAAATTTCAATCGACAATTCATCGTATCGCACGCTTAATATTAAAGTGACCTAATCCAAATTTAGGCTTCATCGAATAAAATAAATTATAATCTAAAGATTAGAATTTAAAATAAATTTCAATGCCATCTATGATATCACACTACAAATTATTAAAAAAGAGGAGTTTCTTACTCTTCTTTGTTGTAGGTGTTCATACTAGACTGGCCCATTAGTGCAGAAGGAAATTATTTGACAACACTCAGACTCGAGAAACCAATATATTTTTAAAAAACGTTAGCGAGTCGATGAGAATCAAACCCGCGACCCCTAGCGCTTATGACAGCGTCATTGCCACCAGAGCGAACGGGGAAATCATATGTATTGCTATTAAATTTTGCAAGGCGCTTTCTTGCTTACGTCGCGGTTAAGGAAAAATAAACAAGAAACTGCATAATTTATAGGATTAGGCATCACTTTGCGGAGATCCATAATACAAAAGTAATAATAAAATTATTTTGCTATGATCCGCGATAAAGTAAATAGAAAAAATATATAATGCGAAATGGACTATCCGTTTTTCATACCCGATACATGCAGGATTATAAAGAAAGCCTATTATACCGTGGAGGCTTACATTGATGATAAGAATGCGTGGATATAGCTGCTCTTTGACCTTGTGCAGGATAGCTATGACAAAATGTAATTAGTATTAAGAATCTTCTTTTTAAAAGAGCTCCACCGAGTTTCTTGCTGGCTCTTCTCGGTAGGACGGCTTTCCGAACCAGCAGTAAAGTTGACGATTCAAAAGCACTTGTTTACAAGTTTACTTGAATAAAGAATATTTTGAATTTGAATTTGAATTTGAATTCGTAAAAAAAAAAGTCCACCACCGCAATACACAAGCACTACACGCGTTCACTATCACAAACTCAATTCAACCGAAGCATTATCAGGAGACGGACTCCACAAGAAAATCGCTTTCAGATTATGAAAAAACAGATACAATGCATTATAAATATTTGTTTACCCTACATGTTAGCCCCGTTTTCGTCAATATTGCTCGACAGAATTAGCCGATCAGACAGACTTTTGCATATAGGTACAATATTAGCTTGGATATTATATATAGATTTCTGTGACCTTATATTCAGCTATACTATATATTATATATATACTGCCACTACTGAAAATTACCTATAAATTTACCCTTATACGCTCCGTCTGTCTACTTATTGCTGAGTCGTAAAATGCAAGATGGCTGGAACCAATTGCATTGATCAACGTGAGTTCACTTCACGATAGAGTTTATATGCATTTACGAAAATATTTCTTTGCTACAAACTCAATACTTATATTTCGTGAAAAGAAAGAAGTAAAACTTTTTTGAAACGCTTTTTGAGTTTTCAGTAAACAAAGCATGGCCTGCAATAGTAATAGTGGCATAACTCAAAAAATCATGTTTTGAGATAAATGGGTTTAAAGTTTTAATTGCTAAGGAAATCATCATCCTCCTGTCCTTATCCCACTCTAAGTGGGCTCGGCACAACATGTTACAAACATATTGTCACATGATTTGGCTACGTATTTTATGACCGGCCGCCTGCCTGACGTCAATTTACCTTAGTCATATTTTACGACCCCTCGGTAAGAAGGAGGGTTGTCTATTGTACTCAACCGGATACCACACGGCACATAAAATTTTATGAAAATTTTCCCAGGCGTTTCAGAGTCTATAAGAAACATACATTCTTTCTCTTTTATATATAAAGACTATAGCTTTGAAACACAAGAATATGTGTTTAATTATTAAAAAACTTTTATCTAACTTTCTATGTACGTGGGAAGGTGGAATCTTGCAAGTTAAATTTGAGCCACTTCCCGGGGTCTGCGAGAGTTCAAATTTTACATACTGATCCGGTCTCGATAATAATGCATGTTTATGATAAACGATCTGATGCAGCTGCCAGAATTGGCTCCAGATGGGGGAAACTTTACGGTTTACAGTCAGGACATGAAATTTTATTAATAGGCCTTTTAATTGACTTGTATATATTATACAGATTATAGCTTTGAAACACAAGAATATGTGTTTAATTTTTTATATAAGGTAATTTTTATACCATGTGGTATCCCGCCGAGTAGAATAGACCATTCTAATTTCTTACCGAGGTGTCGTAAAAGGCGACTAAGGTAAGTCCACCCGCCGTGTGGTTTCTGGCTGAGTAGAATAGACAACCCTCTTTCTTACCGAGGGGTCGTAAAATATGACTAAGATAAGTTGACCTCAGGCGGTCGTAAAATGCATAGGCAAATCATGTGACAACATGTTTGTAACGTGTTGTGCCGACCTCATTTAGAGTGGGATAAGGGCAGGAGGATTATGATTTGTATATAAGTTGGTAACGCCCTGTTATCATCCCTTTCTTGGACAAAATCCTTCTTCGTCTTTTGAGAGAACAATTGAAGTTTGCCGTTGGCGCAGTGGGTAGTGACCCTGCCTTCAGCTCCGCGGATCGCGGTTTCGATTCCCTACGAGGGCCAACATTTTCTATAAACAATTTGTTGGTTCTTCGAGCCTGGGTGTGTGTTTGTATTTAAGTATGTATTTAAAATTATATATGTAGTATATCTACCAGTTGTCAGTCACCCATAACACAAGTATTACGTTACTTACTTTGGGGACGGACGACCGTTTGTGTAAGTGTCCCATATATCTATTTATTATTTATTAGTATTATTAATTGAAGTCAATACCCACTTGCTGCTCTACACCGGGTTGGCAGGTTACATATAAGTTTATTTCAATAAAGAGTATTCTGAATTTGACTCACTAGTCTTCAAAGCTGAGTTCGAGATCCAATAAACTTTACAAGGAGAATATGTAATCGAGAAAACAACTCTAGAAAGAAAAAGAAAGAGTACAATATGGTAGTCAACAAGATTTATAACAAAATCATCTTGAAACTATATATCGTTGGAATTTCTCTTTGACAATGCGCCTGAATCGACTTCAGACTTCGAGACAATTCGTGTATTATGTCAACTATTTGAGGTTTAAGGTTTAAGAGAAAGCGGTTAATTTAACTAAAGCTTGTACAAGACATGTTGAGTAAGTAGTAGTTCGCGTGATTCCCTGCGAGAGAGGTTTAAGGAAATAGGTATTCTTACTTTGGCTTCACAGTATATTTTTAGCAAACTAATGTTTGTGCATAAGAATATACATAATTATAAAAGGCTTGACGATGTATATAATAGACAAAGTTGGAACCGACATAAGCTTGCGGTTCCTACTTTGCGCCTTGCAAAAGTAAATAAGTAATTTGTGGGTTTGGTTATAAGATTCTATAATAAAATCCCGCAATCGATTTTATCTTTGCCACTACAGCAGTTTAAAAGCGCTGTTAAAGGGAGACTGATACCAAAAGCCTATTATACTATTGAGGATTATATAGATAAAAATGCGTGGATGATACTCCTCTACCCTGTACAAAATAGTAATAACCAAATGTGAGTAGTTATAAGAATTTCATTTGAAAAGAGCAACCACCGAGTTTCTTGCTGGCTCTTCTCTGTAAGAACAGCTTTCCGAACCAGCGGTAGATTTTGACGATTCAAAAACTTGTTATCAAGTGATAACAAGTTTACTTGAATAAAGAATATTTTGGATTTGAATTTTAAGTAATCACGAACTATAGTACTCGGGAACGAGGACGCTGTGGCGCTCCAGTCAGTTCGTGACCATGGCGGATGCAACTCTGCCCAAACGTCGAACCTTGTAAAAAGTTAGCTCGATTTTGTCGCGATGTGACCCATATTTTTTCATATTTAAATAAAACACTTGTATCAGGTGAGGTGAAGACCTTATGTCTCCTGGCAACCCAGCCCTGGAGAATGACCTGGATGGATAAAATGGTTCAAAATCCTGCACTGGGTGATTCCAAATGACGCCCCCATTTGCTGAAAAGCTCCTCCTGAACTGCCCTCAACCAGTCCACTTCTACATCCGCTATGGCAGATGACTTTGTCAATAAATAAAACACTTGTATCAGGTGAGGTGAAGACCTTATGTCTCCTGGCGACCCAGCCCTGGAGAATGACATGGATGGATAAAATGGTCCAAAATCCTGCACTGGGTGATTCCAAATGACACCCCCATTTGCTGAAAGCTCCTCCTGAGCTGCCCTCCGCCAGTCCACTTCTACCACCGCTATGACAGTTGATTTTATCAATAAATAAAACAATTGTATCAGGCGAGGTAAGAACGCCATATTTCCTGGCGACCCAGCCCTGGAGAATGGTTTGGATGGTTGAAATCTTCCAGAATCCCGCACTGGGTGATTCGAGTCGACGCCTCCATTTGCTGAAGAGCTCCTCCTGAACTGCTCTCCACCAGTCCACCTCTACCACCGCTATGGCAGATGACTTTATATTTAATTAAAGTCATTTGCCATAACTGCTTGTCACTTGGACCACAGCACCGTAACAAAAGTATGAAAGGACTCCGCGCCGCTTTGTGACACTTTGCACAGCTATCAGTCTAACTCTAACAGCTTGATCAGACGCTATTATTGCTTTCAATGGGTATTCGATTTTGAAGCGATTCTATTATTTGATGGATGGCTATAAATTACGTGCAACTAGGGCGTGATGTCTCAACAGCGTCCTCCACAGTATTGGAGGGCATTTGTAGACATGTACTGTATTTTAGATTGCAATCGACGACGCTGATGTCATAATATTTACTAAAAGCTGTACTCGCTGTCACGTACGCATCAACTTAAACGTTAAAATTCCTATAACTTATAAACATTTCTATATTTTTAATTTTTATATATATTTTTGTTTTATTTTTATTTAGTATTACTTTTTTTATTATTATAAATTATTTCCTCTCCTACCTACATGAGATAGACAGGTTTTGGCATTCATATAACACTAGGTGCGCCTAAGATAAGTCGACCCGTCGTGTGGTATCCAGCTGAGTAAAATAGACCACCCTCTTTCTCAACGAGGGGTTGTAAAATACGACTAAGGTAAGTTGACGTCAGACAGGCGGCCGGTCATAAAATAAACATAGCCAAATCATGTGACAACATGTTTTTAACATGCTATGCCGACCCCACTTATAGTGGGATAAGGGCAGGAGGATCATGACAACACTAGGTGCGCCGCAGCTTCACCCGCGTGGAAATCAGTGTGTTGTAAAAGTTTTGTTCCGTGTATAATAATATGTTAGTATGTTGCTCTTCAACCTTATCTATCTTCCAGTGAAAGTTCCATTAAAATTGTTTTAGCCGTTCCTGTGTGCTACTCAACTAAACCTTCCTCATAAGTTGCACTAACTTTTATTTAATTCGTACAAAAATCCGTTCAGTAGTTTTTGAGATATTCGATTACATACAGACAGAAAGCTTTTAGGCACCTTGCTTTGTAATGTTTCTATATGTGTTGTTTCTATTAGTGGATTTCAGTACTCAATCTACTAGTCTGCTAGTAGTATAAGATATGATATGAGTTTTGAGAAAAATTTTGAGCAATTTAAGTGTTTTTAGAATTATTCCAATCTTAATAGTAATCTTAAAATCGTATCGTAAGGAAACATATGTCGGAATTTTTTTTTCATTGGGAATCCAAAATAATGGGTAGAATTTAGAGAAATGTACATATAATTTATTTATAATAAACATTAAGATAATATAAGCACACTATTTATAATCCTATGGCCGTTAAATTCTTCTTGATCTCACAAGAAATCACAAAGTTTCTAAAGAAACACTTTACACATTCAATTAAAAAGTTCGTTTGAGTAAAAGAAGGTTCTTATAGTACGAGAGCGGCTGTAAAATGTCTGTTATTTCAAAACCAAAAAATTTAACATTATCTCCTGCATGCATGCAAGTTGCAAGCATGTTGTGATAAGATTTGGCTACGTATTTACGTTACGTTTTACAACCGGAGGCCTGCATGTCAAATTTACGAAACCTCGTAAGAAATGAGGGTAGTCTATTCTACTCAGCCGGATACCACACGGCACACATACGATGCCATATAACTATTGTATCACATATCAATAGAAGCATAGAATCAATCAATAGATCAAATAGATATTCAGAAGCCTATTATACTATTGAAGATTACCTAGACAATAAGAATGCGTGGATATAGCTTCTCTTCAACCCTGTACAAGACATTAATAACTATATGTAACTAGTGATAAGGATTATTGTTTGAAAAGAGCAACCGCCGAGTTTCTTGCTGGTTCTTCTCGGTAGGAACAGCTTTCCGAACCAGCGGTAGATGTTGACGATTCAAAAGTACTTGTTTACAGGTTTACTTGAATAAAGAATATTTTGAATTTGAATTTGAATATTGCCATTTTCAAAAATATTAAAAAAGAGAACGAAAATTGTTTTTCCAGTATAATTTAAGTTTTGTCATTACTGGGATGTTGCACGAGGGCGATGATAAATTATTAGATTAACTATTTATTTCTCAAGTACTTATTAAAATAATTGTTGTCCAGGTGTGAATATCTCTGAAGCTGTAATTGATCTCAATTTTAAGTTAATTTAATTGATATATAAAACTTCCTTAAACTTATATAATGTATAATTGTTACTGACTTTAAGAAGCAGTTTCCATTACACCTATAATTTGTTTTTGTAGTATCTTATTTTAAAAAATGCTGATATGGGTTTTGTTTTCGATAAATTAAACAATTGCTGACAATTGCAGTATTGCTTTTGAGAAAATATATGAAATCCATTTTTGTGTGCTCATTCGTATTCGATTGATTATAGTGGCTGCCTCTGCGACTATCTAACAAGATTGATAGGTGAAATTGCTCGTGCGATTAATTCGCTAACGGCTGTGGATTCAAGTAATTAAACTTAGTCACCTCCAGTGCTCTGATAGAAGATTTTTAATACCGTTAGTACCTCATTTGAATTCTCTACGATAGTCTCCTCCGAAAAAAAGGGGTCTTTTGAGCAGGTCGAATCCAAATTCAAAACATTCTTTATTCAAGTAAATTTGGAAACAAGTGCTTTTGAATCATCAAGTCTATAGCTGGTTGGGAAAACTGTTCCTACCAAGAAGAACCAGCAAGAAACTCGGCGGATGTTCTTTTCAAAGTACAATTCTTATTACTAGTTACATATAGTTATTAATGTCTTGTACCGGGTCGAAGAGTAGCTATATCCACGCATTCTTATCGTCTAAGTAATCCTCAATAGTATAGTAGGCTTTCCGTATTAGCCTTTTTTAATAGTGTTTTAAACTGCTGCAATGGTAAAGTTAAATTGCGGAATTTTATTATAGAATCTTATACCCAAACCCTCGAACGACTTATTAGAATAGTAACCAATGCTTGTGTTGAGCATTGAGCTACAGTTTCATTAGTATTCACCAAATGAACCCATTTCATTGTGAAACACCCATTATGTGCTATTAGGTGCGCTGTTACAATCAAACTGATTGTTATGTGAGATACAACAAATGAGATACTCACCGTTGAGATAACTATGGTGATTGGATTCTACGCTTGTATTCGCGCTGTTTAAATTTGCCTGTTTTAACGAAATAAAACAATATGGTGCTGCTAATTTATAGAATTAGGCGTTACTTTGCGGAGATCCATAAAGCCGTGTGGTATCCGGCAGAAAAGAATAGACCACCCTCCTTTCTTACCGAGGTGTCGTAAGAGTAGACTAAGGTAAGTGCTGTATGGTATCCGGCAGAATAGAATAGACCATCCTCCTTTCTTACCGAGGTGTCGTAAGAGGCGTCTAAGGTAAGTTGACGTCAGGCAGGCGGCCGGTTGTAAAATACGTAGCCAAATCATGTGATAACATGTTTGTAACATGTGTGCCGATCCCACATAGAGTGGGATAAGGGCAGGAGAATGATGATGATTTGCGGAGATCTATAATACAAAAGTAATAATAAAATTATTTTGCTATAATCCGCGATACAGTAAATAGAAAATATATATAGTGCTAAATGTATGGTGGACTATCTGTTTTTTCATACCTGTTACATGCAGGATTCGTAAAAACACATGCACAAACCTCCACTACCGCCACCACAATACGCAAGCACTACACATGTTCACTATCACGAACTCAACAATCGTTTCATCCGCAACCGAAGCATGATCAGCAGGCCTACCATGAACTCTTATTGCGACTCAATTGAAGACGTAAACGACGACCGCGAACCGCTTTCTTTTCATACCATGAAGTGTGAATTGCATTGGGGTCGTAATGTTTGAAAAGGATAACGTTATATGAACTATAGATAACTCTGTCTCTTTTACTCATATGTTCTTACGATGAGTTCCGAATGCTCATTCGGCAACGACTTAAAGTTTGCGTCTTTAAGACGTCGTGGTATGTAAAAGCAAAACAATTTAATTTACGTCTTCAATTGAGTCGCAATAAGAGTTCATGGTAGGCCTGCAGGAGATAGACTCCACGACAAAATCGCAACGCTGAGTTTGTGATATCGAACGTGAGTAAAGTAAGTAAAGTCTGTTACTATGCCCACTGTTGGGCTAAGGCGTCCCCTCTCCGTTTTTGGAGAGAAGGGTTTGAGCTAAGACCTACCACGCTGCTCCAATGCGGATTGGTAGGTTACACATAACCCTTGAATTCTCTAGAGATACGGAGGTTTCCTCATGATGGTTTCCTTCACCGAAATGCGTATGATAAATTGCAATTAATGGTGCCTGCCCTGCCTGCTAGGCTATCACAGCTTCACAGCGAACGTGTGTAGTGCTTGTGTATTGTAGTGGAGGTTGTGAAGATTTGTGGATGTGTTTTTACGAATCCTGATTGTTATAATGATGTTATGGTGCAGTCTACATCTAACATTATATATATTTCCTATTATTATCGCGGATTATAGCAAAATAATTTTATTATTACTTCTGTATTATGCATCTCCGCAAAGTAACGTCTAATTCTATAGATTTTTAAAAATATTACTAATTTTTAAAGAAATTAATTTCATGACACTTTGATATATTCATACTTCAGCTTGAAGTACTAAAAAATCGAATATTTATCCTGAATGGTTTAATACGGGCTTGGTTATAAAATGTAGCCAGTTAATGATTAATTAGTAATCAATTGTTCAAGTTTCTACAAAACGGACGTAACCGAACGTGTTAGTTACTCAGTTAAACATAATTGGTCGATTTCATACAGTTTGTCTATTTCGCATAAATTGGTTGGTTTTTAAGAATGGATCAAGTAACTTTCCGAGTCAACGGTATCCAGCATTCAGGTAAGTAATAATTTATCGGTGATAAAACAACTTTATATGTAACATAACTGACTGGCTCGTTGGCGCAGTGGGTAGTGACCCTACCTTCAGCTCCGCGGGGCGCGGGTTCGATTCCCGCCTAGGGCCAAAATTTTCTATAAACAAATTGTTTGTTCTTCGAGCCTGGGTGTGTATTTGTATTTAAGTATGTATCTAATCTTATATATGTAGTATATCTATCAGTTGTCCGTCACCCATAACACAAGTATTATGTTACTTACTTTGGGGACGGACGACCGTGTGTAGAAAAAAAAAATGTTTGTGTCCGGATTATTTATTTATTTATTATGTAATCAACACCGTTACAGATAATACTTATTTAGAAAATTTAAAACTATACAATAAGGCCATATCTAGATTACAACACTTATAAACAGTTTGCATTAAACAGAGCGAGGGAAATATATATATGTTAAATAACAACAAGGAAGATATAAAAGATAAAACGAGACATAAGAATTGTAACTAAAAATATTCACAAAGTGCATGTGCGAACGTAGTTATAGTGTGTCAGCGTGTGTGTGTGTGTGTGTGTGTGTGTGTGTGTGTGTGTGTGTGTGTGTGTGTTATTTATCACGATGACATTGGATGATCTCTTTTTTAGCTGTGCATTGGTCAGATGAAATAAATCCAATAATAATAACCCAAAATTTAATAAATTAATAAACTTTGCACTTTAATATTATTAATACTTTAATATTATTAAGTTCTATTTAGGCACAGACCTTGTTCCGACTCACAACATACTTTGCGGAATTTGTCAAAGAAACTTTTGGTGAGAATTATTGGCCTAAGTATTTTATATTTAATGTGTGTTAAGTAGTAAGTTATTCATTGGCTATAAATAAACTAGCAAAACCGGCTACACGTTGTTGAAATCAAATCAAAATAATCTTTATTTAAATAATCTCTTTCAAACACTTTTGAATCATCAAGGATCAATATGATTAATGAAGCTACAGCTGGTTCGGAATGTTGCGAGAAGAGCCAGCAAGAAACTTCACGGTCAATTTTTAAAACATTTTCTATTTTACTTCATACTAGATTCCCGTGTATTACACACGGGAATCTTGTGTGAAGCTGAAATGATTTTCAAATCCAGGAATTTTTATCATCCAAATAATCTTCAAATATGTAATATGCTTTACGTATATTTCTTACGCTTCATTTAAATCTTTCTGTAGACATTATCTATAATATTTTGTCAAAAAAAAATTGTTCATCTTTTGTAAATGGGTCATTTAATATATACAAATTAATGTTTGTCTGTATGTCCTTTATAGACTCCAAAACAAATGGACCGATTTTAATAATTTTAAAACTCAAAAATTGAAAAGCACTTGTTAACAAGTTTATTTGAATAAAAAATATTTTGAATTTGAAAGTTTTAAGTGAAAAGTGAACAAAGTTGAGTTACAGCTAGTATTGTCTAAATGTTTTTCAAAGTTGGGTGCGAGGTAAGCTCCACCACCACCCTCCTGGAGTACCTCCGGCGTACCCTGGAGCTGCGCGGGACCAAGTACATGTGCTTGGAGGGTGGCTGTGGAGCCTGCATCGTGAGCGCAGTCAAGTGCCACGGTGATCATCCTCGAGGAGTTAACTCAGTAAGTTAAAACGAAAGTTATAATAAAAATTATTTTGCTATAACCCGCGTGAATTATAGCAAAGTAGTTCTGTTATAGTTTCTGTAATATGGAATTCTGCAAAGTAATGCCTGCTTCTATAAATCATTTATTATTATAATTATTTTTGGAAATTGCACTTGAGAGGCGAATAAATTGATTTAATTGAATTAAAAAGATACTGGTAGAAGTTAACTAACTAAATAATTTATAGAATTAAGCATTACTTTGCGGAGATCCATAATACAAATGTAATAATAAAATTATTTTGCTATAATCCGCGATAAAGTAAATCGAGAATATATATACTCAAACTCAAACTCAAAATATTCTTTATTCAAGTAGACTGTTTACAGGACTTTTGAATCGTCAAATGTTTACAAGTAGTTACCACTGATTCGGAAGTTTGCTCCTACCGAGAAGAACCAGCAAGAAACTCGGCGGCCATTCTTTTTTTAAATATATATATATATATATAATGCTAAATGTATAGTGGACTATCCGTATATATGCACGATTCGTAAAAACACATGCACAAACCTCCACCACTGCCACCACAATACACAAGCACTACACACGTTCACTATCACAAACTCAACAATCGTTTCGCCCCGCAACTGAAGCGTCATCAGGAGATACAATAAACGACAAGCTGAGATTGTGATATCGAACGTGTGTACCTACTACGTGTAGTACTTGTACACACGTACTTTGTACTGGTTACAAATAATTGTGCGTTCCACTATGTTGCTTTCCATTTCAGTGTATGGTGTCCATAACTTCATGCCAAGACTGGGTGATAGAGACAATAGATTATATAGGCAATCGATTGAAAGGATACCACCCACTGCAGACAACGCTAGCCCAAGAAAATGGGTCACAATGTGGTTATTGCTCTCCAGGAATGGTTATGAATATGTATAGGTAAATTTCTAACTTAAATAACCTTAATGTAAGGTATCCATTATATGGATACTAAAAAGGTATTCCGATGAATGGTACGAATCATATACATATGTCAACACTGTTCAAAGACTAAGGTCTTGAAGAGCTTAGGGATTCTTGACCAGATTTAGTATCATATATTCAAAAGTAGCAAAATAATTTTATTATTACTTTTGTATTATGGATCTCCGCAAAGTAACGCCTAATTCTATAAATTATCAAATATTCAATTGAGTCTCACTACATGGATACGGAAAAATCAGACACATATGTCAACACCGTTCAAAAGCTAAGGTCTTGAAGAGCTGGGTGATTCTTGACCTAGTTTAGTACAGAATACTAAACCAGAAAAGCCATTGAGCTGAGCATGAGTCCTTCAATGTCTTGTAGGTGTCTAATATGATAATCTTAAAGTAAAAAATTAGGAATAGTAAGCTTAGATTCAACATTCTCCTGGTACCTTATCCACTCTAAGTGGGCAACATATTACAAACATGTTGTGCCGACGTGCCAAACATGTCACATGATTTGGCTACGTATTTTACGACCGGCCGCCTGCCTGACGTCAACTTACCTTAGTCGCTTTTTACGACACCTCGGTAAGAAATGAGGGTGGTTTATTCGATGCAGCCGGATACCACACGGCATTTACCTTAGTCGCCGCTTACGACACCCCGGTAAGAAAGGAGGGTGGTCTATTCTACTTAGCCGGATACCACACTGTGGGTTAACTTACCTTAGTTGCCTTTTACGAAACCTCGGTAAGAAATGAGGGTGGTCTATTCTACTCAACCGGATACCACACGGTGGGTCAACTTACCTTAACCGCCTCTTACGACACCTCGGTAAAAAAGGAGGGTGGTCTTTTCTATTCTGCCGGATACCACACGGCTAATAAAAATAAATATATATATTGCCTACATATAATAATGTCCATGGTAAATGGAATCACAAGTATATTGTTGCAAAAATTCTAAATGAGTGTCCAATTACATGACAAGTTATATCCGTAAAAAACATATATTTATTAAGAAGGTTAAAAGATATTTGCTTAAAACTTAAATAAATAAATATATGCTGCTACTTATATTTGAATTTGTTGTAAACTTAAAAATTAAGCTTAAACTTTTTATGTTTTCATTATTATTAGATTACTAGAAATATTGCGAATTCCACACTTTCATATAAACCCTGTGGTTTTCGAAAGGTGTGTTAATTTATACTTATTATAAAACAAAGTCCCAAAAAGCTGTCTGTCTGTATGTAATCGATTTTCTCAAAATCTACAGAACAGATTTTTGTACGGTTTTCACCAAAAGATAATGAAAGACTTCCGGATGGTTTAGGTAAATAGTACATATCGGTATTATATAAATTGTGTTGAGGAGATCGAGAAGTTGTTAAAAAACTTGCTTGCTGGGAGGGTTAGTCGCGTGCGCTACATAAACCAACAGAATTACGTAAAGTAATGTAGCAGATAATTGTAGATCTATAAAAACACTACAAAAAAGTCCGTCATAGCGTGTTTCTATCTCTTACGGTTAACTCACAATAACTACTTTTATGTTCAGAATTTCAATTTGGATTTGTGACATCTGATTTCGACGCGGGCGTAGCCGCTGGCACAGCTAGTATATTAATCTGAATCATAAAGATTGTTATTGGAAAAGAAAATCAAAAGAGATTCAAATTCAAACTCAATTTTATTATTTAAGTTGGCCTTTTAAAGCATTTCGAATCGTGAAAATAATGAAGCTACAATTCGTTCAGAAAGGTGCTCTTATCGAGGAAAACCACTAAAAACTTACTGGTTCTTCTTGGTAAAAGCAACTTTCTGAACCAGTTTTAGTTTCATTAAACATATTGATAGTTGACAATTTATAATTTACTGGTTCTTCTTGGTAAGAGCAGCATTCCGAACCAGTTTTAGCTTCATTAATCATATTGATACTTGACAATTCAAAACTTACTGGTTCTTGATGGTAAGAGCAACATTCCGAACCAGTTTTAGCTTCATTAATCATATTGATCTTTAACAGTTCAAAATTGCTTTAAATAAAATTTGAAAAAAGATTATTTAGATTTGTCTTAATTAACCGGTACATTATTTGTTTGGAATTTTCCAGTCATATCTGAGTATATTAGAAAATGACTGGAATATAAACTTTTAGACAGTATTACTTATTATTTACGCCCAAAAAATTATTTCTAAACATTTGACTCTAATATGAAGCGTAATTAAAATATTCAAATACAACTGTTTCGTTCTACTTGGTTAGGTTTACAGCAGTTATTAGGTTATTAATGTTTTGCAAATCATAACCCAAACAAGTAGATATTTTGTGGCAATTCTACGATAATTGGCATTTGATATGCATCGGTGAATATGGAATTTTCCACGTATAAGCTAGAAATCTTTACTACTTACATCAATATACTATAATAAACTTAATATGATTTATGGAAGCAGGCATTACTTTGCGAAATTCCATGTTAAAGAAACGTAATTTACCTTACACATACAGGACAAGTCACCTCATGCATCCCAAAATGCGATTTTATCGTTGAGTTTCTGAGGCGTTTGCCTGCTTCATACATATTAGCATTGCATGCGTTCGCTTAACCCGGCGGATTGTAGCAAAGTAGTTCTGTTATAGTTTCTTTAATATTTTTAATTGAATTTTTGAACATAAAAGTACTTATTGTAATTTAGCCATAAGACAAATATACTACGAAAAGTCTGCGACAGCATGTCGCAAATTTTTTAGCAGATGTTTGTAGATACGTGGATTTTTGTAGATGTACAATTTTGTACTACATTACTGTAATGTATTCCTGACTAAAGCTCTAGCGAGTTTTTTAACAACTGCCTTACCTCTTTTACACAATTTACATAAAACTGTATGAACCTTTCGCAAGAATTCAGTACCTTTTAATAAAAACCGTACAAAATCCGTTCAGTAGATTTTAAGAAAATCGATCGAATACAGACAGAGCTTTTGTGGGCTCTGTTTTATAACAAGTTTAGATTAAGAAAGTTTTTTTTAATTTTTAATTTTTTTTATTCATAAGAATAAAAAAAACTTTCTCCTGGCAATAATTAACACATAAAAAAATTATTGAAATTGCTTCATCTGTTCACGCGTGATGCGTTTACCAATGGAAATAAAGAGTCATTTCTATATATTATATATAGATAACGAATGGCGTGTGGTATCTGAGTAGAATAGACTACCCTCATTTGTTACTGAAGTGTCTTTAAATGCGACTAAGGTAAGTCGTCCCACGGAGTGGTATCCGGTTGAGTAGAATAGACCGCCCTCTTTCTTACCGAAAGGTCGTAAAATACGAGTAAGGTAAGTTGACGTCAGGCAGGCGGCCGGTCGTAAAATACGTATCCAAATCACGTGACAACATGTTTGTCACATATTGTGCCGATGATGATATTGTACAGATAATGAACGGACTTTGTGTACTTTTCCAGTCTTTTACGGGCAAAAAAAGCTACAATGTTGGAAATAGAAAAATCGCTGGGTAGCAACGTTTGCAGATGCACTGGATATGTACCAATATTGCGAGCTTTTAAGAAATTCGCTTCAGACGGACCAGATTCATTATTAGATATTGAAGATTTGAAAATATGTGATAAATCAAAAAAGGTTTGCTTGAAACAAACATGCAAAGCATCTGATTGGTGTATAATTTCTAAAAACGAGGTTCGTAATGAAATCGCAAATATTAAATTGAAAGATCATAGATATTGGTACAGACCGGATTCTTTAACAGAAGATTTTAATATTTGGGAACAGCACGGCGCAGTGTCTTACATGTTGGTTGCTGGAAATACAGCCAAAGGTATTATTCTATTCTTACGACTTATAATTTGAAGAACTAGACGTTAATTTAAGGAGATTAGTACAAAATTAAGTATTTCAGTATTATATTTTAACAAGCTGTGACAGCGGCTTCGCCCGCGTGGAAATCAACGTGTCACAATTTTTTTCTCGAATTCAAATTTTAAAAATAAAAGTAGTTATTGTAAGTTAACCATAACTGATAGAGGCATGCTATAGCGGAATTTTTTTTAGTATTTTTATAGATCTACAATTCTCTAGTACATTACTTTAGCATATCTCTGCTGGTCTACGCAGCGCACCAAAGCTCCCTGCGAGCAAGTTTTTTAAACAACTGCGCGATCTCTTCAACACAATTTAATTAATACCGATATGTACCATATATTTAAATTATCCGGAAGTATTCCACTATCTATTGGTGAAAATTGTACAAAAATCCGTTCAGTAGATTTTCAGAAAATCGATTACATACAGACAGCGTTTTGGGACTTTGTTTTATAATACTCAAACGCAAACTCAAAATATTCTTTATTCAAGTAGACTGTTTACTTTTGAATCGTCAAATGTTTTCAAGAAGCTAATAAGTATAGATAGCTCAGTTTTTTAAGAAAATCAAATTATGCATCAACATCCGTTCTCATACCTAACATACTGCACAAACACTGCACATTTACTAGAACATCATCGATCATAAATATTGCTCCAGTGCAAGACAGAGATAATGACTACGCTTAGGAAACAGATGAGATGTGTGTGAAACATTGTAGCTCAATTTGAAACATCAAAACAAAATAAAACAATGGTAGATTTTAATGGTAGACGTAGTCAGTTAGTGACCACGGTGGATGCAACTATGCCGAAACGTCGAACCTTGTATAAAGTTAATTCGATTTTTTCACGATGTGACCCGTTTATTTATATAATAAAATAAAACAAATTAAAGTGCAAAGTAAACTCCAAGCCTACGAAAGTAATATTAATAGGTATTACTCAACATTACTCGTCATATATAGATTTTTAAATATAGTGGTACCCGCAACTTCATTTGTTTCAAAATCAGGGTTCAAGTGCCCTAAATGAAATATAATGAAATGAAAAAATATTTATTCAGATCTATATACAAGATAAGATACAAAACTAAAAAAAAGGAAAACTAATCTAAATAACTATTCTAACATCTAGTACATAGCTCTGAAAAGGCTTTATCTCAGTATTAGCTGAATGTCGAAATTAAGACATTCAGCACTGATTTTCAGATGAAGCCCAACAGATCAAGTCACGGACATACACTATAAATATTTATATATTAAAACTAACCTAATCCACTATATCTACTTATTAACATACAGTCTCCTTATATTCTAACTATTAATATATTACTATTACTATATACTATACATATTACTGTTACTATTTTAATGTTGTTAATCATTATAGGATTATAACATAATTAAACACTAAAAAGAAAAATAAAAAGCAACTACTACTTACAATAAATAACAACAATAAATACAATAACAAAACAATAAATGATGCGTGTCTTTTGCCTTTTCTCTAAAGAACAAAACGGGAATGTTTGTATCATATATGCTACCAAAGACAAGCGAATACCCATAACAGGAAGACAGACACACTTTTGCATCTATAACATAAGTATGGATAATACGCTTGCAATATCCCAGCGGTGAGACCTTGCAGTATGGAGCAGCCACCAATTATTTTTTCTATTAAAACTTGCGTCTAATTGATAACTGCAATTTATCACACGCTTTTGGTGAAGGAAAACATCGTGAGGAAATCTGCATATCTTTAGAGAATTCTTGGGATATGTGTAACCTACCAATCCGTTTTTGAGCAGTGGTAGGTCTTAGCTTCAACCGTTCTCTCCAGAAACGGAGAGAGGAGGTCCACAACCAGCAGTCGGATAGTAACAGGCCGTTATTTTAGTATACGTTTTTAACGGTTGAGAAGTAAAAAGGATCAATCAACATATAAAGAAGCATTCACTCATTTATCAGATCAAGGGTAGGATTCAAAAAGCATTAAAACGGCATTTGAGTATATAGCGAAGAGGTTTCTAACACCGAAGTCCTAACTACCCGGAGTTTGAGCCCTTTTTTGTAGAAATTTAATATCTTAGTAAATGTTTATAAGATACATATTTCAGGTGTGTATCCAATACTAGAGTACCCCATATTGCTGATCGATATCAGTAGTTTAATAGAACTAAAAGGTTTTTATATTGACCAAAACCTTGTTATTGCCGGTGGAACAACGTTGTCAGAGGTTATTAATATATTTACTGAACTGGGTACGAATGATGATTTTAGTTATCTAATTATACTAAAGGACCATTTGGAATTAGTTGCACATATCACTATCAGAAATGTAAGTATTGATTTATAGAAGCAGGCGTTACTTTGCGGAATTCCATATTACAAGTAATATAACAGAAACAACTACTTTGCTATAATCCGCACGGGTTAAGTGAATGCATGCAAAGCCAATGTGTATGAAGCAGGCAAAATCTACGCACCTTATACATGTAGGACCAGCCACCACATGCACCCCAAGGCGCAATTCACCAGCAACAACGAACACAAAAGCAGCACACACACCCACCACCACAATCTCGACGATCGTTTCGCCCCGAAACCGAAGCATCATCAGGAGGATAGGCTTCACGACAAAAATCGTACTGCGCCGCGCTACCCACACAAGCAGTCTTAAATAGTTCAACTCCCACCAATACCCTCCCCTCCGAACACATGCAGCAAAACGGAATTAGATACATTTACTTGCTCGTTAATTAAGTGACCATTGTTATTTTTTATTATCTCAAGATGCTCTAACGTATTGAGGCGGAGTCCCTTATCACAAGTGTGGAGAATATGATATGAATGGTCATTAGGCACTTTATGACCGCTTTCTAGCAAATGTTTTGCAAAATTAGAATTTTGTGGTTTATTATTCCTAAACGCAGCCATATGTTCCCGGAATCGAACCGCAAAACTTCGGCCAGTCTGACCCACATATGTACCGTTGCACTCAGGACAATCTATTTTATAAACCCCAGATTTTTTACCCTTATCTAATGTATCTTTATTTTTACACAACAAACTACGAAGCGATTGGTTAGTTTTAAAAGAGAGTTTAGTACCCGATTTTGATTTAAATATATTTGCCACTCGATCTGTTAATTTTCCAAAGTAAGTCAGACTGGCTTTATAGTTAGTTTTATTAAAAGATGGTACCGCATACAAAAGTTTAGCGACTTGAGATTTGTGTTTATTTTTAATTATGTTTTTAACCGTGTCTGTAGTGTAACCATTGGAAAGTGCTATCTGGTAAATTATTTGTAACTCCTTTTCATAGCTGTTTTTTGAGAGAGGGACCGACAATAACCTATGGACGTAGCTATGAAAGGCAGCAAGTTTATGCTGCCAAGGGTGGCAAGACGAAGCCGGTATGATCGTATCGGTGTAAGTCGGTTTGCGAAAGATCTCAAATGAATGTTTATTATCAACGCGAGTAATAATCAAGTCTAAAAAGTTCAGCGAGCCAATTTGTTCGTATTCTAATTTAAATGTTATTTTGGGATGTTTTTTATTTAAAGTATGGAAAAATTTATCAAGTTGTCTAGTAGTACCTGTCCAGCATATAATAATATCATCTACATATCTATAATAGTATAGAATATTTTTGTTATGAACAATATGTTGGTTTTCGAAATTATCCATGAAAATTTCAGCCATCAGTGGACTCAAAGGTGATCCCATTGCTAAACCATCCTTTTGATGAAAGAATTGGTTATTGAATCTAAAATAATTTTGTTCCATACATAGTTGAGTTAATTCTAACAATTCTAAGGTCTCACCAGGATGTGAACATTTTTTCTCGAGTAAATTGCTTAAAATGTTCAATGATTCCTTATATGGCACATTCGTGAATAGACTATCAACGTCTAATGAGACTAATTTACATTGAGGTGGTAAATTTATATCTTTAACCTTGTTAATAAGCTGAAGGCTGTTTTTTAAAGCATATGATGGTCGAAAGGACGTTTTCATAGGTATAATTTTATTTAAATGTTTGGCTAATTTATATGCTGGGGCACCAATGTAAGAGACAACAGGACGAATTGGAATATTATTTTTATGGATCTTTGGCAAACCATATAACATTGGAGCGCGAGGATTCATCTCAGTGACCTTCAATTTTGATGTATTTGTGGGAAGTATATATTGACAATTGTTAATCAATTGTTTAAATGCACATGAAAACTTTTTCGTGGGATCTGTAGGTAACTTAACAAAATCATCACCTTGGATAACATTATTAACCTTTTCGAGATATATATCCCGTTTTAAAATAACAACTGTGTTCCCTTTATCGGCTTTTGAAACTACAAGGCTATTTGCGGATATAGTTTTTTGTAATGTCTTAATAGTTTTAATTTCTGGATTAAGTGAGCGAAAAATTGGAGTGGTTTTAATTTCATGCGCAACTAAATTTCTGATGATGTTATCCTCTTTATTAGCGATAACGGCCAACTCAGCATCAACAGCTAATGTCTCTAATGTTTTTTTACTGGTGTTTTGGGGGATGCTATATTTTAAACCTTTTTCCAAGAGTGTTATTTCACTGTCAGACAAAAGAACATCTGTAAGGTTCTTAACACGTGGGTAAAACGAGTGTGAGTTTTCCTTATCCAAATAATTGGATATTTTATTATTATTTTTTGGGGTAAGACTGACTAAGTGTTTCAACTTATTACGTTGTGACAAGTATTTTTTGTGGACTTCTATAGAAGCAAGCTCCATAGAGCTCCATGGAGCTTGCTTCTATAGAAGTCCACAAAAAATACTTGTCACAACGTAATAAGTTGAAACACTTAGTCAGTCTTACCCCAAAAAATAATAATAAAATATCCAATTATTTGGATAAGGAAAACTCACACTCGTTTTACCCACGTGTTAAGAACCTTACAGATGTTCTTTTGTCTGACAGTGAAATAACACTCTTGGAAAAAGGTTTAAAATATAGCATCCCCCAAAACACCAGTAAAAAAACATTAGAGACATTAGCTGTTGATGCTGAGTTGGCCGTTATCGCTAATAAAGAGGATAACATCATCAGAAATTTAGTTGCGCATGAAATTAAAACCACTCCAATTTTTCGCTCACTTAATCCAGAAATTAAAACTATTAAGACATTACAAAAAACTATATCCGCAAATAGCCTTGTAGTTTCAAAAGCTGATAAAGGGAACACAGTTGTTATTTTAAAACGGGATATATATCTCGAAAAGGTTAATAATGTTATCCAAGGTGATGATTTTGTTAAGTTACCTACAGATCCCACGAAAAAGTTTTCATGTGCATTTAAACAATTGATTAACAATTGTCAATATATACTTCCCACAAATACATCAAAATTGAAGGTCACTGAGATGAATCCTCGCGCTCCAATGTTATATGGTTTGCCAAAGATCCATAAAAATAATATTCCAATTCGTCCTGTTGTCTCTTACATTGGTGCCCCAGCATATAAATTAGCCAAACATTTAAATAAAATTATACCTATGAAAACGTCCTTTCGACCATCATATGCTTTAAAAAACAGCCTTCAGCTTATTAACAAGATTAAAGATATAAATTTACCACCTCAATGTAAATTAGTCTCATTAGACGTTGATAGTCTATTCACGAATGTGCCATATAAGGAATCATTGAACATTTTAAGCAATTTACTCGAGAAAAAATGTTCACATCCTGGTGAGACCTTAGAATTGTTAGAATTAACTCAACTATGTATGGAACAAAATTATTTTAGATTCAATAACCAATTCTTTCATCAAAAGGATGGTTTAGCAATGGGATCACCTTTGAGTCCACTGATGGCTGAAATTTTCATGGATAATTTCGAAAACCAACATATTGTTCATAACAAAAATATTCTATACTATTATAGATATGTAGATGATATTATTATATGCTGGACAGGTACTACTAGACAACTTGATAAATTTTTCCATACTTTAAATAAAAAACATCCCAAAATAACATTTAAATTAGAATACGAACAAATTGGCTCGCTGAACTTTTTAGACTTGATTATTACTCGCGTTGATAATAAACATTCATTTGAGATCTTTCGCAAACCGACTTACACCGATACGATCATACCGGCTTCGTCTTGCCACCCTTGGCAGCATAAACTTGCTGCCTTTCATAGCTACGTCCATAGGTTATTGTCGGTCCCTCTCTCAAAAAACAGCTATGAAAAGGAGTTACAAATAATTTACCAGATAGCACTTTCCAATGGTTACACTACAGACACGGTTAAAAACATAATTAAAAATAAACACAAATCTCAAGTCGCTAAACTTTTGTATGCGGTACCATCTTTTAATAAAACTAACTATAAAGCCAGTCTGACTTACTTTGGAAAATTAACAGATCGAGTGGCAAATATATTTAAATCAAAATCGGGTACTAAACTCTCTTTTAAAACTAACCAATCGCTTCGTAGTTTGTTGTGTAAAAATAAAGATACATTAGATAAGGGTAAAAAATCTGGGGTTTATAAAATAGATTGTCCTGAGTGCAACGGTACATATGTGGGTCAGACTGGCCGAAGTTTTGCGGTTCGATTCCGGGAACATATGGCTGCGTTTAGGAATAATAAACCACAAAATTCTAATTTTGCAAAACATTTGCTAGAAAGCGGTCATAAAGTGCCTAATGACCATTCATATCATATTCTCCACACTTGTGATAAGGGACTCCGCCTCAATACGTTAGAGCATCTTGAGATAATAAAAAATAACAATGGTCACTTAATTAACGAGCAAGTAAATGTATCTAATTCCGTTTTGCTGCATGTGTTCGGAGGGGAGGGTATTGGTGGGAGTTGAACTATTTAAGACTGCTTGTGTGGGTAGCGCGGCGCAGTACGATTTTTGTCGTGAAGCCTATCCTCCTGATGATGCTTCGGTTTCGGGGCGAAACGATCGTCGAGATTGTGGTGGTGGGTGTGTGTGCTGCTTTTGTGTTCGTTGTTGCTGGTGAATTGCGCCTTGGGGTGCATGTGGTGGCTGGTCCTACATGTATAAGGTGCGTAGATTTTGCCTGCTTCATACACATTGGCTTTGCATGCATTCACTTAACCCGTGCGGATTATAGCAAAGTAGTTGTTTCTGTTATATTACTTGTAATGTAAGTATTATAAAAATATTCACAAAATATTGTCTGTTTGTTTAATTTCTTTATTGTACACAAAACACAAGACACAGAAATATGGATATATAAAATAAAAAGATAATTTTACAAAGGCGGACTTATCCTAATAAGGGATGTCTTCCAGCCAAACTTTGAGCTCTGAAAGGACAAAATAACAATACGGCGGGCAATGCCACGAAAGGACGACAAAATAAAAATAACAGTATAGTAATCGGCAATAAATAATAAAAATTATGATTATTTACTGTAATTTTTAATTTAAATTTCTATTTTTCAGTTGGCAACAATAGCCGGTAATTTAATGATCAAGAATCAGCATCCAGATTTTAAGTCTGATATTTATATTTTACTCGAAATGATCGATGCACGAGTTACTATAAGTAAGTAATAATAAAAAATATACTAGATAATTTTAACAATTTAGGCAATTTATCGAACAAATCTATTATTGTTGTTCCATGTTTACCAATTTATTAAATCATCAAACAAATCATTTTGGTTTATTACTTTGCTTACTTCCTTCTACAAATGTACCAGTGATGTGTATTTTAGTAACTTTAAATCGAAATAACGTAACTTTTTCAAACGAAAAGTTCTTGTTCGAAGAGTTTATGATGAATGTAGATAGTTATTTAGACTTTTTTAGTCATATTATCATTAACTATACAATTAATATCATTATTATAGTCGATTTGACTGTTTTAAATAACTTGAATAGCATTGGTTCCAACAGGAGAGTTTTATTACAGTCTAGTTAGAATATGTCTGAATGTAATCGCAATTTCGCATAAATATATATTACCTTTTTTCTCAGTGTCATCAAATGTTGGTCAACAACGTGTTCTGTCGATGCAAGATTTTCTTAACGAAAATATGGCGGGAAAAATATTACTCAACGTGATATTGCCTCCACTGAGCGTTGAGCATAAAATGGTGTCGTATAAGGTAAATTTAAGAGGTCTTTTCCACGCTATTATTTATGCATTACTATTTTCTCTATGGGGTTTTAAATACAGGCTTTGAGACAAGATCTCTTTTTGAGTTATAAGATTTTCATATTTTATGCCATAAGGATCTGCAAATACGCACTACTTAGTAAGATTTCAGAAAACTATTTTTTGTCGCCGCCATGGTTATTTAATTCAGTGTTACCAGTTTGACAGTTTTAACTCCCAACTAAAAATGTGAAATTGTTATAAAAATGTCACAAATCAACTCAATCCAAATTAGATTATAGACAATACAGATACATAGTGGAATGTATATAAATTATTTATACAATTAGTTCAGTGGAGGTTGTGAAAAGTTTAATAATGTTTAAACTTTTCAACAATATAAGCTTTGCAATACAAGTTTCAGTATTTTCTTTCATAGTTACATAGCCGCTTTTGCGCTCAGTTGTTCACTGATCGCTATATACTAAATCCCCGAGGCGCTGGACACGGCTGCTTATAATTTAGTCGTACTAGAAAGTTCAATTTTTCTATAAATTCCGAATCGCTGTTTAGACTAAATACAATTTGTAAACATTGCTTGTTTACAAATTGTATTTAGTCTCGTTTCAAGACGCAATAACATTCACAGAATTTTAACTTTATAAACCAAGAATTACTTATCATAAAAAATTATGTTCATAATGTAATAGTTCAGAATCGTGAGAAACGGAAGTCATACTCTTATTTTGAAAAACAGGAGATGATAACAAAGATCATAACTGTGTCAGAGAAGTCATCAAATGTTGTTCATAAACAAAGTACGAAAAAAAAGTAATCAGCGCTACAAACGCAGTCAAAAAGTTTTAAGTGTAGGAACTAACAAAAGATTTCTAGGAAGTCACTACGTTGTAAAAAAGTTTCAAGTACTCGTAAAAAATAACAAGGCACATCCCTTACAGCCTCGACGAGCTCTGAGATTTTCATGTAACTCAATTTTCGGATAAGTTTTACTACTTTGCTAAAGTACTGCTATTTCTACTTTAAACATTTCTCAAAATTAATTCAAAGTCATATTCAAACTATTCTTTATTCAAAGAAACTCAATAAGCGCCAAAACGTCAAAACGTTTTGTCAACATTAGTGTTGATTCTAGAAATTGATTCTCCCGAGAAAGGAAAAAACTCGACGGATTCTCTTGTGAGAGACCACAGGATAATTAAGACGACGCATTTTTGTCATCTATATAGTTCTCCACAGATGAAAAAGTCAATGATATAAACATCCTTACAGCCGTAGATATTCGTAACTGCTCTGAGAAAAATAAATCGTTAAAAAATAATGCTACTGTCAATTCGTTTCCAGATAATGCCACGCGCTCAGAACGCTCATGCCATAGTTCATGCTGGTTTCAACTATAGAATAGACGACAACAATACTGTACTTGAATGTAGAATTGTTTACGGAGGTCTTTCTTCGCAGTTTACCCGCGCGTTCTATACAGAGTATTATTTAAAGGGTAAGAATTTGTTCACCAATGAAACACTGCAAGGAGCTCTAGAAGTTTTGAACAATGAATTGCTAGTGGTTGAAGAGTTACCAGACCCACCAGTAGAGAATCGAAGACAGATTGCATTAGGACTGTTCTATAAGGTAGAGTTTTAATTTAGAGCATTACATGTTGTGAAGTTGAAGACATAACGTATCAACAGTATGACCGCTTGCCTTGAACTTGTCAACTATTATCCAAGTATTATTGTGCAAAAAGCAAACGTTTTTAACAGATTTTCGTATATATATGCAGTCGAAGAATCTCAGCGGTTACTTTTTTTCTAAATATAATCCTTATAGTTAATTATATTTTATGATTGTTATTTGCGCTGCTGTATTAGTTGTTTGTGAAATTTAAAAATAGAATCGTATATAAATCCACTATAAGTGTACCAATAATTATTGGTTCAATTATACTGTTTTATTGGAATAATGTCATTAAATTGGTTTCAGGGACTTCTTTCATTATGTCCACTTAATATTCTGGACGTTCGGTACACATCAGGTGCTACTAAACTTCGAGATACCAGGCCTTTATCTGACGGTTATGAAATATATGACACAAACCCAACATTATGGCCGCTGAACAAACCAATTCCGAAAGTTGAAGCACTAGTGAGTAGTGACGTCTCTAGATGAGAAAATAAAACAATCCATCTATTGGCTGATTTTAAAAACAATATAATTGAAGGTACAAAATATACAAATAAAACCAACAGAACTGTCAATAAGAAGTAGCAGAATAGAGAATAATTTGAATATGTATTTACTACAACAAAGGAGTATAGCTCTTTTATAAGGATTACGGTAATCATTTTCATAATTTATGAATATTTATTCAGATCCAGTGCGCAGGAGAAGCTAAATATAGTGAAGATATCCCATCCCTCCCGGGGGAAGTTTTTGCCGCATTCGTTACGGCCAAAGTACCAAGAGGGACGATAACATTAATTGATCCTTCTATTGCATTGGTAAGATTTAAAGTATATTTTTTTATCCTATCATATTACTTGGTAAGGTATGCTGATATGTGATATTCAGTTTTGACACAGATCAGATAAATTACAGTTGAATTTAAATTCTCAAAAACCACCTTGTGCAAACACTCTCAATCAAGATAAATCCTATCACTGGCCTAAATATTTTTTTTCCAGTTTTAAGTGGTGCTCGGTTATGTTTTTTTTTACCACTGCCGAGAAACGCCTAACTTGTGCCCAAACACGTACGTCACAGGGCAGGGGGGTGACGGCTTTCACTATTGGATTCTTCCTCCGTCACCACACCTATTGGAATAAAAAACACTGGCTTATTTATATTACAATATTAACATGCGTTATATTCATATGTTAGACAACAATATTAAAAAATAAAACAAGAACCTTTTACACGATAGCAAAATATAAAAGAGGAGTGTCGGCCTTAACTTATCACTTGCTTATATTCTCTTTGTATACCAAATAATTAGTATACAAAGAGAAATGGTAAATCATCAAAAAACCCAGCTTGACAGGCCTAAGTGTACCAAAGAGTTATCATCATCAGTAGTGGACGTTGTTTCTATCGTTGATGGGATTTATCTTCAAATTCTTACAACAGATGGACGATGGAGTGGATGGTGTAGGGAATTTGTTAAGTCCGTTACATTTTATTTCTTTTCTTTCATTCCTAAGTAAATAAATTCAGCATTTCTTAATTGAGCTAAAAATTATTATTTCTGATTAAATAAGAAGCTACGGGTAGAGCGAATATTATTTTGTACTTATTTACAGAGTGAGCCTGGAGTTATAGCTTTTTATTCAGCATCTGATATACCAGGTCAAAACAGTTACATACCAGTTCCCATAGTACTTAATACTACTAACGAAGAATTGTTTTGCAATGGAGAAGTGAAATACTTCGATCAGCCTCTTGGTGTTATTGTAGCTGAATGTCAAGACATAGCCAATAAAGCCGCTACAATGGTTCTCGTTGAATATACTAATGTCCAAAGGCCAGTCATTGATATAAAGGAAGCTAAAAACGATCCTACTCGCGTCACTCTTTATTCAAAAACAGATGCAACTAAAAAAGGTACTGATATTGTAAAAGTAATAAGAGGAGAAAATACAATATATGCGCAATACCATTTTAGTATGGAGACTTTAGTTGCAATAGTCTATCCAACAGAAGAAGGATTAAAAATTTTCGCTGCGACGCAATGGCCTGATTTAGTACATCGGTCAACTTCAAGGCTTTTAAATTTAGATCAAAGCAGGTACTTTTGAAACTTAAATTCGTAATGAGGTATTTTATTTCTCTTTAAATTTCATTTACTCCTTTCTCATTTGCATTGCATTTGCTTTTAAACTTTGATTCTTTTTGGTTAATCGAAATTAGGTATAGAAAATTCACAATTCACGATTTTATTTATTTCTATTTCTCTTTATAGCACCTAACATCCTTTTTTAAACTGTGTTTTATACTTACGCAAATTTTTGCCTTGTCACGTTTAATTATAAAAAAATAGTCTTTTTACTTATAACCGATGATTATCTTCTTGATTTCTTCTTTTATTTTTTAATCATGATCTTGAAGAAGATGCCAATATTTAAAAATAAATCAATTTTTAAAATACACTGTAAAATGTTAAATAGAAGTTAGTTAGTGCGATAGAATTATGAAAATTGTGTATGTTTTCCTACAGTCATAGACGAGTCGCTTTATAATATATATCAATATTTAAAAAAAATCATGATATATTTTTATGTTAATTTCAGAATTGACGTCTACGTTCGTCGTCTCGGTGGTGCGTATGGTCTCAAAGTATCCAGGGCCTCCCAAATTGTACTCTCAGCCGCTCTTGTCGCGTATAAGCTCAACCGACCCTGCCGATTTATTAATCCTTTGTCAATTAATATGAGATCTGTTGGGAAACGCATGCCATGTTCTCGAGACTTTGAGGTACATAAGTGATATTATCAATTTACTTAATTTATAGATTAAGGCGTGACTTTCCTATTTCCTTATGGAATTTTTTTTTACACAAATTTTTAATAGAAGAACTCATTATTCTGGGGTTTTAATCCGTGACTCATATCTTTTACATTGATTCAAACGAAGTCAACGGTAATCTTAAACTTTTAATTTAGATACGTAAACAAAAGATATAATTAAAAAAATAAAGTTAGATACAAAGTTTTACCTTAATTTTTTTATAATTCCACAGGTAGGAGTCAACGCTGAAGGAGTTATTCAATACGTTAATTATGAATTATACGATGATGATGGCTATATTTTTAACGAACCACTGATTGCTTTGGTGCTTGATGAATATTACAACTGTTATAGAAAAGAGGCGTGGCAGTTTGCAGCGTATAATGTCGTTACCGATACCGCGTCAAACACTTGGTGTCGATCGCCGGGTAATATAGTCAATCTCTACTAAATACCTGCTGTTCAGGATTCGTTTATCTGTCAGTTGTATCATCTGATAGTCATGTATTCATAGTATGTTATCAAGTAACCGAAAGTGCTTTAAATATAAAAGTAAAATTTAAAAGTTAGGAAAATCTTAAATAAATATATTGTAAATTTAAAAAAATTGCTTTGTTCAATCTATCGCACACCAAAAATAGTCGTTCCAAGTTTGTTTATCCCGTTTTGTGGAAACTATCAATTTCCAACTGGCATGCTATTGGAGAGACCTATGTCTGACACTAGACAGAAACAGGTTGCTGTTGATAATGATGATGTGTAACTACAAAATTTACAAAAATTACAAAAATTGCAAATATTTCAATATAAAAGAACAAATTTTTTTTTGTATGTTATATTTGGATTAACGTTATATAGCAAAATTTTACTTTGTAGGCACTTTAGAAGCAATAGTTATGGCGGAAATAATGATGGAACGTATAGCGTATGAGTTAAATCTAGATCCGCTAGAAGTACGTCTAGCAAATTTAGATAGGGACAATCATAGTGAAATACAAAAAATGACGGATATTTTAAAAAACAACTCCAATTACGCTAAAAGGAGGTTAAAAGTTGATATATTCAACAAAAATAACCGATGGAAGAAACGTGGTTTGCGATTTTGTTACCTCAGGTGGACTCCAAATGGATTTCAAAATTTTGAAGTAAATCTATCCATCTTGGTCGATGATGGTACCGTTGTTATAACCCATGGTGGTATTGAAATGGGACAAGGCGTCAATACAAAAGCAATACAAATTTGTGCGTACATCCTAAAAATTCCTGTAGAAAAAATTCAAGTAAAGCCTAACGATGCCGTAATAGCTCCTAACTGTACTGGATCTGGAGGTAGCGTAACATCACAAAATGTCGGAATTGGTGTACGAAGATGTTGTGAACAGCTTTTGATGAGACTTGAGCCTGTCAGACAACAACTGAACGATCCTAGTTGGGTGGAACTGATAAAGAGAGCATATGACATGCAAGTTGACTTACAAGTACACGACTATACTACGTCAAATGATGTACAGAATTATCATATTTACGGTGTCACATTGGCTGAGGTTGAAATAGACGTTTTAACTGGAGAGTGGCAAATTATACAAGTTGATTTAATGGAAGACGTTGGACAAAGTGTTAACCCTGAACTTGATGTAGGACAAGTAAGTAAATAACATGTTTTTTATTTTAAAATGATACAGTATTGCAGCGTCGGTTATACCCCAAGTTATACCCCATGTAGAGATCCCGTGACCGAAAGATCAGCAGTGGACGTCTATCGGTTGAGAAGAAAAGAGAAGTTTAAAAGACGTGAACACTAAAATCTCCACTGAAAATCGAGTTATTATAATTTTAAACAAAAGTAAACGCAACAAAAAAAAGACCTCTTTAAATCAAAACAATTTTTGTTATTTCATATTGTAGTCTAATGCTTCTTAAAAATAACACCATAACAAAGTGTCTCATATAGTAAAAAAGACTATGATAAGTCACTGGACCTGTTCATATTTATAAATTATTTTATAAATTAACTTATATTAAGTAACAAATTGTTAACTTAAACATTTTGTTACTTAATATAATGGTTAAGTTATTAATCCAGTAAAGTACTTGCAATGTGGATATACGATGTAATAGTAAGAATAATTAAACTGAAACAAATTTAAAACGAATATCATTAAATTAGGTCCAAGGAGCGTTTACAATGGGAGTCGGTTACAGTACCTCTGAAAATTTTGTCTATGACATGAATACTGGCGAACTATTGACGGATCGCACTTGGGAATACTGGGTGCCTCAAGCTATGGATATCCCCCAAAATTTCAGAATATACTTCAACAAACGGTCATATAGCAAAGAAATTATATTTGGCTCGAAAGGTAAGTTCAGTTTATATCAAAATATAATATACGGTTAATTAAATTAGTTCAGTTAACAAAAGGCTTTAAATTAATATAGGTATTACTACAGGATCATCATCATCCTCCTTTTTTTATCTCAGGAAAACCCGTTATGGGTCATCACCGCCCGACGGGGACGAGCGATGGGTATGTCGGACTCGCACCGACTAAAAACCTGGCAGTGCTCCTCCACGCTGCTAGTGGCGGGGATAGGGTATCGTTGGACACATTACCCCCATCCCCGCCAGCAGCAGCTCTGTACCCCGGAGAGCGCCACCTCCGGGTCGGGGCCTCTCTGAGCAGTGGCCAACTGCCTCCGCTAATCGATGCATCGGGAGCACCAGATGTAACGACCGCCTTGCGGACCTAACTCCAGCGAGCGTCCCATTTAATCCTGTTCGGAACGCTCGGAGGGCCCCGTTAGGGCGGCTTGCGACGGACTTCGGCGAGTCGCCTGCGTCCCGCTCGCCTGCGGTGGATCGGATCCAAAGACTCGAATTCCCGGATCCGTCCCGCCGCCTCCTTCCGCAAGATAACATCCTCGCAGAAGAAGGCCATCGCTGCCCACGATGTATCCCTGTCCACCATGGCACGAACCACAGTGGGCAGGGAGAGATCGTGCCCCACCTCTGCCACGAGCTCCGCCCGCTGAACCGCCCAAGCTGGGCAGTCTGCGAGGGTGTGCAGCGCCGTATCAAACTCAGCGCCGCACTCGTGGCACACACCAGACGCTTCGCACTGGGCCACCTTCCACAGATACCTTCCGAAACAACCATGTCCGGAAAGTACCTGTGTCAGGTGGAAGGTGAGGACCCCATGCCTCCTGGCGACCCAGCCCTGGAGAATGGGCTGGATGGCTGAAATTGTCCAGAATCCTGCGCTGGGCGATTTCAGCCGCCGCCTCCATTGGCGGAGGAGCTCCAACTGAGCTGCTCTCCGCCAATCTACCTCTACCGCCGCAGAGTTTCCCCCCGATGAACGGGCTTCAACTTTGTGGCGGTAGGCCTGAGCAAGCACCTTGGCCTCTAGATCCCACGGCGGAGATCCGGCCAAGGCGCAGGCCACCTCGCCAGAGATGGTCCGGTAGCCCCGCACTAGCCTGATCGCCACAATCCTCTGCGCCCCGCGCAACAGGGGCAGGGACTTGGCGGTCAGCCGCTCCGCCTATACGGGAGCGCCGTACAGGGCCATTGACCGGACCACTCCAGCATAAAGGCGCCGGCAGCCTGCGTTTGGCCCTCCCACATTCGGAAGGAGCCTGCTAAGGGCTCCGACGGTCGCCTTTAATCTCGGGGCGAGCCGCCGGAAGTGGGCCTTGAACGTCCATCGGCTGTCGAGAATTAATCCCAAGTACCGTAAAGTACCTGAGATTCCAACGGACGTTCCGCCCACCATCAACCGGGAGCCCGCTGGGGGCGCCATCCGAGGTCTGTGGAAACAAATGGCCTCGGATTTCTCCAAGGATCATCATCCTCCTGCCCTTATCTCACTCTAAGTGGAGTCGGCACAACATGTTACAAACATGTTGTCTGCCTAACGTTAACTTAACTTAGTCGTATTTTATGATCTCTCGGTAAAAAAGAGTGTGATCAATTCTACTCAACCGCATACCACTAGGTGGGTCAACTTACCTTAGTCGCCTTTTACGACATCTCGGTAAAAAAAATGAGGGTGATTTATTCTACTAAGCAGGATACCACACGGCGGAGGTATTACAACAGGATATTGCCATAAAAATACACCACTTTGATAATTAAGATACGTCATGCTATGTAGAAGAAAAATAAATGAGATAATCTGAAAGAAACAAGCAATCACTTTTAAAATAAACGCAAAACTATATAATGCTTCGCAATCAATAGATTTCAAATTCAAGGAAGATGAATTAATCCCTATGGAAATCGGAAATTTAACATGTGATTAACTAGATTTACCCGCAACTTTCTTCAATTATGTTCACCGTACCCCGAGGGAAAACAGGAATTATTTATTATATATATAAGCCTGATATATAAGCCTCAATTACACCTAATTTTATCAAAATTGCTGTAGCTGTTGTCTGTCTGTTGACACACATAAAAACAGTCAAACAGATTTCGCGTTAGAGTACTAAAAAATTTGCTGTCCAATCCTTGATTAATCATTTTTAAATTGCATCTTCCAATCTTTTGTGTAATTTTTTTATTTTTTATATGGGACATTTACATACACGGTCGTCTGTCCCCAAAGTGAGTAACTTAGTACTTGTGTTATGGGTGACGGACAACTGGTAGATATACTATATATATAAGTTTAAATACATACTTAATTACAAATACACACCCAGGCTCGAAGAACCAACAATTTGTTTATAGAAATTGTTGGCCCTCGGCGGGAATCGAACCCGCGACCCGCGTAGCTAAAGGTAGGGTCACTACCCACAACGCCAACGGGCCAGTCAAAAAATTGAAAAAAAAAATTGATTAATAGGGACCGGTGAGCCGGCAACATGTATGGGTGTTGTGGTTACTTTTGCTATGAGGGAGGCCATAGCCGCAGCACGTCTTGACTCTGGCATACCTACAACACAATGGTTTCAGATAGGTAAGTACTAACAAATAATGACAATGGAATTATTGGTCGGAAAATTACTACTATTGTGTCGAGACCTTCTTCTAAGATCAGCAAGCTCTTATTGCGACTCAATTGAAGACGTAAACTAAATTGTTTAGTTTACGTCTAGTTTATGTTTAAAAAATCATACCATAACGTCTTAAAGACGCACACTTTAAGTCGATGTCGAATGATTGCTCGCAATGCGTCATAAAAACATTTGAGTAAAAGAGACAGAGTTATCTATAGTTTATATAACGTTGTCCTTCGTGACACTTCATGGTACAAAAAAAAGCGGTTGAGTTAAGGTACTGACTTGGAATTGAATCGTTTTCTAAAAGTTCATGGTAGGCCTACTGGATTTAATTAAGTTAACAATTTTTTGTCATTTAATTATCACTGCCAGGAGGATTAGGTTTTGTGTATGCAAAATATGTTTTCGCAACTTTCAAACCTGTTCATAAAATATTTTATTTGTCTATTATTTTCAGACGGCCCGTTCACCGTTGATAAGATTTGCATTTCTACAGCATCAAAATGGGATGAATTCAAATTCTACTAATATAAAACTATACAGAGTCGCGAATAATGAGAGATTTATAATGGCTACTAATTGCATGATGTTCTTACTATTCATCTTATGAACGAAGAGTTAAAAGACACTAATTTCTTTATTTTAAAGCGCAAATCGAATGTTTAATTAATATTTTAATGTTATATGTTATTATTTATTATATATTATGTGTAAGTTTTCAGTTATGTTTAAATATGTATCATCGTCATCATTCTCCTGCCCTTATCACAACATGTTACAAACATGTTACAAACATGTTACAAACATGTTGTCACATGATTTGGCTACGTATTATATTTACAACCGACCGCCAGCCTGACGTCAACTTACCTTAGTCGCCTTTTACGACATCTCGGTAAGAAATGAGGGTGGTCTATTCTATGCAGCCGGATACCTCACGGCACATACCTTAGTCGCCTCTTACGACACCTCGGTAAGAATGGAGGGTGGTCTATTCTATGTAGCCGGATACCACACGGCGAATGTTTAATTATGTATGTCTGTTTTATTGTTATTATCATTATTATAATTCTAGTTTGGTTCGCAGTTTATGTCTATGTTTTATATTAGCATATAAGCATATATTTTTGTAAGTTAATTTAGTTTGTTTTTTCAAATGCAGTATACGTTGGCATACACTACCGTGGCATCACAGGCTTTTGGCTGAAAATCAGCGCTGCATTTGTGATGTTAATACAAATGCGGCATCATGCTGAGCTGAATGCCTTTCGTTGCTGCACCATATGCGGTGGCATATTATGCCTTTCATAGTTTTATTTTATTATATTTGTAGTATATTTTTGCAATTATAGTTAAACATAAGTTACATATTTATCTTTGTAAACTTTTATATTATTTTGTAGCACCGTGTGTTGCGCATGAATGAATAAATGTGCTTACTGTCTTCTTTCAAAAAATTTTTGACTATAATAAAAAATTGTCGACGTTCTATATTATACTGAGCATACCCGCTACTCTTCCCGCCTCAATCTCTGGTGGTAAAACCAGCGGGGCGGTTCTGCGATACTATGTCCTCCTCTGCGAAGTTGCGAATGAGGCGTATAGTGCAAAAACAAGTCAAGCACTTACCTTAGCGGTTGTGGACTGTATAGTGGGTTAAGTCTGCTCCAGATAAATCTCGGAATCTGAAGAAAGGGCGGCGCGGATGACCGTTGCGGTGCGAGAAAGCAGTGCGGGCAAGCGGTCACTTGCGAACGGCTGTCAGAGCGCTATAAAACTCCTCGGCGGTGTAAGTCGTAATGGCAGCTGCAGCGCGATAAAACCGCAATGGCGACTGCAGCGCGATAAAACCGCAATGGCGACTGCAGCGCGATAAAACTGCAATGGCGACTGCAGCGCGATAAAACCGCAATGGCGACTGCAGCGCGATAAAACCGCAATGGCGGCTGCAGCGCGATAAAACCGCAATGGCGACTGCAGCGCGACTTCCTGATTGGCTGCGCGACTTAACCGCTGCCACTCACCGCTAGATTCGTGACAGTGACATTGTTAAATGCAAAATACGCCCAACCAGCTAACATCCAATAATTAACAATTTGTTTTATCCAGTTCGCGCAAAAAGGGATGTTTTATATTATTTATGTTTACGTTCGCTATAATTCTAATTATATTGATAAACAATATTGCTTTACAAAAGTGATAATAGAATTATTTTGCTATAATCCGCGATAAAGTAAATAGAAAATATATATAATGCTAAACGTATAGACTATCCGTTTTTCATACCAGATACGTGAAAATTCGTGAAAATTCCACCGTTAAAACCTCACCACCGCCACCACAATACACAAGCACTACACACGTTTACTATAAAATATTGCTTTAGTATATAAAACAGACAGACAGGCTTACATTTATAACTATAGATACGGAGAAGCACGTATCAAATTGCGCGCTAACAACGAAATAGATGATAGAGTAAGAGAACTATTACAAACCTTAGTAGTTGAGTACAGTTCGCCGTGTGGTATCCGGCTGCATAGAATAGACCACCCTCATTTCTTACCGAGGTGTCGTAAAAGGCGACTAAGGTAAGTTGACGTCAGGCAGGCGGCCGGTCGTAAAATACGTAGCCAAATCATGTGACAACATGTTTATAACATGTTTATAACATGTTGTGCTGACCCCACTTAGAGTGGGATAAGGGCAGGAGAAAGAAGAAGAAGAATAGAGTAAGAGAACTAAAATGTTAATGGCTTAGTAGAGAAAATAAAACATCAAGAGTAGCCTAACTAGGCATAAGAAAAAAAAATACTATGGATATGAATACTTTTTATTTGTTAACTTCTCAGCTTTTTCCAAGCAAAGGTAATTAAATAATAAAAAAAATAATTTTTAAAATTAATTAAAAAATTATTTATATTACATATTTAACAGGCAGTAATATTTAACTCGTATGTATTTGATTAATTAAAGATTAATAAGGAGAAACTTCTGAATTGAATTAAATTTATATAAAAATTCATGGTGTGCTATTTGATGAAGGAAAATATAAAAAGGATTCGGGATCACTCTGGAATGCAAGGATTAGTTGTGGAATACAGAAAATTAATATTGGAATAGCATGGTAAGTCTAAACCATTCAAGGAGGGAAATAAAACAAATTCGACCTGAATTAATAAAACGACCGTGATAAAAACAGAGTAATATATATTTCAACTTCATCACATTGTCATAGAAAGTTAAAATACCTACCTTATAATAACTATATTTCTTAATAAGTCCGCTTAGAAACTATAGATTTATACAAAGCTTTAAAAAGATATTAAATATTCCATAAACTGTCTACTTGCCTTACAGTATTTTTTTTACATATCTGTTATATACTTAAAAGCATAATATGGGCGAAACAACCTTTTTTTTTCTTTAATATAAATTCATACTAATATTATTATAATAATATTAATACGACAATCTGTCCATCTTTCTCTTTTTTTGATTTTATATTTATTATAATATATAAAACCATAAAAAGACCTTATTTATTGAATTCATTTTTAATTGTGCTATCGATATTACACCATTCGGATTCAGATTAGGTATGGAAACGTTGTCCAACGTTTTCCATGGTACATAAATAATAATAAATAAATAAAAAACGTGCTTTCTTGAAACTTATTTTGTCACTCTCCGCGAACTTTTACTTTTACGCCCACTAAAATTATGTTCTTAGACATAGTTTTGTAACCGATTTTTTCCACTAATAATTATTATTACAATTCTTACACAACTTTATTATACAGAGAATGGACTTATTCTTTGCAATACTTATTTATCGTCTTATAATGCCTTATTTTAAGAATTATTGCACAGTTTATCTACAGAGTATTTTGTAGTCAAGGAACGAGAAATATACTATACAATATTACAATATTGTTAAACTTTTGTAAATACTATAATATATTGATAGTGATTTAAATTTATTTAAGTTTATATATTTTTAAATATATCGGATTCTGCACAGGAACCCTATTCTGATAATTGTAAATATATTAATAATTGATAAATTAATTGTAATTACTGTTAAAAAGCGATTAGATTTTACGTGACATTCGCTACAGCTGTGGGAAAGTTTTAAGTTTTTTTTGTTTATTTTTTCATCAGTATTTGATATATCAAATAGATAACTTGAAATTTGAATTGAATTTAACAACAGCCGGAAAAAACAAGCAAAATTACTGTATTTAAAATTATAAGTTTCTTGTGACGTAACGTAGAAAACATATTACAAGAAGATTATAGATTGAAAGAATATACGAAAAGTTTAATAGTTATGTTTGATGAAAAATGAGCAAAACTATTATCCACAGATGAAGCAAAGATCTGGTTCTCAAAACTTCATAGCATAATTATATATAATATAATTTTAATTCAATCCATTGCACGCGATCTCCATATATTTATATAACGAAAGTTATTACAGTTTTTACATTATTAATTTATAATTATTACAAAATTAAAGCTATTATATTTTTTTAAAGTCATACTTTATTTGAGCAAAAAAATATTAATATGTAATTAATATAAAAATAACTAAGAGGTAAATTGGAAAAAAGGTCATATGACAGGTAAGTAATCATTATTGTTAATTTATTTTTGTAAATCTGGTAAACACATTTACAAAAATATTCATAGTTTTTGTTTTTGTTTGTTTTTTTTCTTAGATATATTTCACGGACAAAGTCAAATATGGAAAATTAAATATCATATTTTATTAAATTATAAATTATGACGATAGATTCACATATTATAATAATAAATAATTTCGGGAAAATATTAATTATTTTTTATAATAATTTAATATACGGATATTTTTTTGATTATTAATTTAAAAAATAAATCTTTTAATTTTTACTATGTACGAATTTATTAATATAAGATTTTAGTTTTTTTTGATAACCGTATCCATAGTTTTGATCATAATCATAATATTTAAAGTATGATTATAGAATAATTTATAGAATTAGTCGTTACTTTGCGGAGATCCATAATACAAAAGTAATAATAAAATTATTTTGCTATAATCCGCGATACAGTAAATAGAAAATATATGTAGTGTTTAATGTATAGTGGACTATCAGTATTTTCATACCACGACAAAATCGCAAAGCTTTGCGATTTTGTCGTGGAGTCTATCTCCTGATGATGCTTCGGTTGCGGGGCGAAACGATTGTTGAGTTTGTGATAGAGAACCTATGTAGTGCTTGTGTATTGTGGTGGAAGTGGTGGAGGTTTGTGCATGTGTTTTTACGAATCCCGCACGTATCGGGTATGAAAATACTGATAGTCCACTATACATTAAACACTACATATATTTTCTATTTACTGTATCGCGGATTATAGCAAAATAATTTTATTATTACTTTTGTATGATTATAGAGTTTATATTACAATCTACCATATCAAATCTCTTTCGTGCATATGCAGTTTATATTACAATCTACCATATCAAATCTCTTTCGTGCATATGCATTTCCAATATTCATAATATAAACTATTCATTATCTTTTTTGTAATATACTAAAAAACACAAAAAAATATCATTAGTATATTTAAATAGTATAAAATAAAAAATGAAAAAAAAAAGTAAAGCAACGGCCTGTTACTGTCCCCCTGCTGGACATAGGCCGTTTTTGGAGAGAAGGATTGGAGCTAAGACCTACCACGCTGCTCCAATGCGGATTGGTAGGTTACACATATCCCTAGAATTCTCTAGAGATATGCAGGTTTCCTCACGATGTTTCCTTCACCGAAAAGCGTGTGATAAATTGCAATTATCAATTAGACACATGAGTTTTAATAGAAAAACTCATTGGTGCCTGCCCTGGGTGTGAACCCATGATCGTCTCTAGAGAATCGCACGGTCTCACCGCTGGGCTACCACAGCATCAATAAAAAATGTATATGCATAAATTAAAAAATAAAATATTTAACTCAAAACAATTCGTACATTATAATATCTTTATATATTTTTTTTATGAATGGGAAAGGTATTTGTTAAGTTTTCGAGGATACACTACTGGACCAATATTGATGAAACACACTGGGGAACCGATGTCACCATATGGATAAATAACTTGGCAACAGTTAGCAGTACCAAATTTTTAGATTTTTGTGATATGTAAATGCTAATACTAATAACCATGCTAAATATCAAATTAATGTTATAAATGTGAAAGTCTGTCTGTATAAGCTAATCTGCTCGTACAATATTGATGGAATTTGGCACAATTAATGCTCATGTGAAATAAATAAAATTAAAAAAAAATCCTTCAGGAAGATGAAAAAACACAGTACGTTATTAAAAAACAATAACCTTTGACCTTAGACGTAGAACTATGTACCTAAAACTTTGTACCCAAGATAACGTGGAAAGAAAAAATTAAAAAAAAACTAAATCGTGCAATATATATACTAGTAAATTGAACCGTTTAATTTTTTAATTTATTTTTATTTAACAAATAGATAAATAAAGCATAAAAAAATTAATATATATTATCTAATCTGGGAAGCATAAATTTTAAATATATCGGATATTCGTACTTTGAGGATATAAAATTATTTACAGCGACATCTTAACTTTGGATACGCATAACATAATGTAATCAATATGATAAGAAAATTTATTAAGTAAATTTAATATATAGAGTTAAACTCTATATATTAAATTTACTTAATAAATTTTCTTATCATATTGATTACATTTAATGTTGTTAAACTCTATATCGTAACGATATAGAGTTTAACAACATTAAGTGGAAGCTTTAAATTTTTCATTTTCCTAAGATATCAAGAGTTTTGAATTGAGAAACTTTTGCAATACCCAAGATGATACGCGAAGCTTTTGAAATTCAAAAACGCCCGGACTTCAATAGAGATTTAACTCGCAACTACTCGGCAACTAGCAAGATAAAATAAAGTTCAAAGTTTGCCAAACTGTAAAATCAGCATATCAATAGACTCCTCCAGAATAATGTATAAGACCACTTCTGATGAAGGTGATTCATCATTGAAATGCTTAATAATTAAAAGGTTTCTATAATAATAGTCAGTCTCAAACAGAATCATGGCAGAGATCAGTTTATATATTTCGCATACTAAAGAATACTATATGGGGTTTGGCAGGATGTCGGTAGCCTTTTGAGTCGGATCTCATCAACGCAATCTCTAACCAATTTTATACCCAATTATTAAGTATTGAGAGATCTTGTTAAGTATAAACAAAGAACAAATTAAAATATTTAAAAATATATTACAGAAGAAAAAAATAAATCAAAATTGGAAAACGAGATCAATTGCAATAACCATTAAAATTTTAAATGAGCATATAGTTCTACTTGTGACTTTTTAGAATGCATTGGAAAACTTAATTTTAATAAATCTTATTACTATATACCAAATAATAACTGTATTTAGGAACGTTAACTTAATTAATCAAAGATTTTTTTTTACTATAATACACAAAAGTAAAGTCAAAATCAACAATCAAATCAATCAAGCTGGTATTTTTCCAAATATACAAGTCTCGAGTAACACACCACTGCGCATTCAATTGCAAATTTTATAGAATTGCTTTATAAAGAAGAAAATAAATAACATGTCATTCTTTGTCTGATTGCTTTAGATATTTAAGACAGACAGATGGACCTTTATTGTACACAAAATAAATAAAATGCAAAAGAAGTCTGGTACAAAAGGCGGACTTATCGTTAAAGAGCCATCTCTTCCAGAAAACCTTAGGGCAGAGTATTCAATATTGAGTAATGAAAGGTAGGGTGTACAAACTTGCCAGAAAAAGATTGCCGGAAAGGAAAGGAAAATAAAAAGATAATATTTCAAGACAATAAATCTGAGTGTCATATTGGATCTTAAAGATTACCAAAACATACAAATCGTAAAATAATTGGACGGATAAGGAAAATATTCATTTTTTTTCAGCAAAATTATTTAACAGTAAATTTGCTTAAAGGTTAAATAAATATTATTTAAATATAATCCGATTTCAAATTACAAGTTTAATAACGGATTACAGAAAAAAAAATTACTTCGTCTATAGAATTCCACAATATTACGCCTTCTTACATAAATATATTATATAGTATATTATTTTTATATTATAAGTCATTATGCGACTTATAATATAAAAATGTTGTTATACTTAAAGAATGTATAGGGTGTGCAATCCTTACTGGTTAGTGAAACAATCAAATAACTTTGTCAATATTGAATAAGTATATAACAGAATTTTTCAATGCACGAAGCTTACACTTTAACAATTTGGTTTGATTACTTTGTAAAAACGATATCGACATTGTCGTGGCCTTTGTTGGTGATACACAAATAAGCTCTTGATATCCATCTTTTAATATCCATCACGTTGGCAACCGTCTCGAGCGATATGTCCACCATTAAGACTCGGAACTTGTCTTTGAGCTCTTCTATGATCTTTGGACTGATGGCATAAACTTTACAAAAAGAAGTCTGTTGGCATCAAATCCCGAGATCTTGGTGACCGACACGATGCAGTGAGAATAATTGATGTAAAGTGCCAATGTTTCGGTGCGTTCCTTTAAATGTTTAGATACATGACTGAAATTGTAATGTCAGAAGTCTCCTGAACGCGTTGAAATAAGCAGATCGGTTGAAATTTGTTGCAGATACTCAATTGTTTCAGCGAGCAGATGAAGATTGCGATCTCCATATGTATTGTTGAAACATAAAAGATAAAAAGTACATAACGGAAAAGAGCCGTCATAGAAAAAGTAAGTATTAATTTTAAAATATCCATTTGACTAAAGGTATATTACTTACTGTTTTGTAAAAATTCACGCGCGCCGCGCGGCGCGCGCGCCTAGCTTATCGGTAAACTCGCGTCGAAGCTGACTTGACTGTGAATTCGAGTGCGGGGTCATGTACGCTCGCCGCTCGCGTTTATTACGTAGTATTTTTAGTAACGTTTTGTATTACGATAAGACAGGACGCGCCTGTATACGATCTTATTGAAGAACGCACACGCGTAATTATGCGTTTTAACCAGTGAAGGGTGTGGTGTTAGATAGTACCACGACTGTATTGACTTTTGATATTGATATAAGTATTTAGTGACGCGGTCAATTAGTGAAGCGTTTCGATTACTATAAAGATAAGACGCGACCGCGACGCGGTTTGAGTATGCGTTGGGATTAATGTTCGCCGATATGGGACGATTCAATAACGTGTGACCTTACGAAGGTTGTGTGCACACCGGGTGTTATTTGTGTTATTTAACCGCGTTAGTGAAGTGTATACGCCGGGAGAAATAGACAGTACGTGTTCGTGGAAGATTGCTGAGGCGAGCCAACGGTTTCGGGAATCGGCCAAGTACATACAAGCGCACACACACACGTACACATATACACGCAGTTATTCATGAGGCCGGACCGCATAAAGCTGACGGCCGCATAAGGTAGGTTTAGAGCCCAGGTTTCGGAGGTTGTTTCATCCGCCCGCACGTTTGAGCGGAATAATTCACTTACTTTAGCACATTTTTTTAAGCTACGTCTGGAAATTTATTTATTTCATGTCATACAATATCCACAACGCAAAAATAGTAAATGTAAATTAAAAAGATATCACAACCTTAAAACAACTAAAGCTGATTAATTACGCTAGAATGATTTGGCATTTTTCTATACTTACCACTAGTTTATAAATATTGCGCAATTTAATACTGATCAATGACTAGAATACAATACATGAGCATAATTAGTATTTTAAAATACACAGTAAATGTACACTATTATTAATATTTATTTTACTTATATAACTATGATATGCTAAAATTCTACATATTATTTAGACATTTACAGGTGATATAATCTATCAGTTGGAGACAGTAATAGATTGTAGATTTAAATGTTTCGATTTATTTAGCCATTTTATAGATCTCATTAAATTTTCAAGTAACGTAACATACATATTCGTTGTCATAAAATACTTTAACCGTAATACTTTCAACCTCCTCTAAGTAGTAAGTGCTACCAACATTCATAACAACTGCACCATCTCCGGCTTTCTTTCTTATAATTTCATGGAGGATCACAACGTTAATCCACAAAATTCATTAAAATGACTCATCTACACGATTACCTAGTCATTAAAACATATTTGAGATCTATTGTGTGAAAACGACTAAATAATCTATGGGCTAGGTACTACATTTGAGGATTTTACGGAAGGCCTTTCTGAATTCAGGGTTAAAGATGGTATAGATGACGGGATTAAGAAAAGAGTTGATGTAGCCGAGCCACGTGTTGAGGATGAAGACCGTAACTCCAGGAGAAAACTGCAGTCCAAATTTACCGCAAATAGCATCAAGAACGTTGCACGTGAAAAACGGAGTCCAACAAAAGAGGAAAACTCCTGTGAACAAAACAATATATATTGTATAATTCAAATCATTCAATTTTTCGCTCAAAATGTAATAGTTATTGCTAAAACGAGATAAAGTTTACTGCAAAATAAAAACGAAGTTTTTACAAAAATACTTTGGATGAATTCTAGACTAGTTTATTTGATTTTAAGCCTTCAAATAAAAACTAAATTGTAACTGTTTCTTCATATTATTCTGGATTAACAAGAAAAAAATAATTTAAATTCTTACCTAGCACAATGGCCAATGTTTTAGTAGCTTTTCTTTCTTTTTTGGCAGATGATTTCTCTCTTTTCTTTTTACTTGCTTTATTTGCTTTATATATTGTAAATCTTGCAGTGGCGGCACTTGCCTTTCTTTCTTTTTTACAAGTGGACCCATCGCGGATATCGTAATGGCTGGATCGAAGATCATCATCAGACCGAAATGCGATTGAAGCATTCCTGCAATCATATTGGTTGCTATTTAATTTATGCTTGTATGTTTAGGTTTAATACAATATTATGCGTCTTTAGTTGTCAAGTAAATTTTGGTAAGGTTTATGTAAAGCATCAGTAAAGCAAAAAAAAAAAAACTAAAATATTTTCAATAATATTTTCATTAATAGTTTGAAAGTTAGGGCCTATATTATCATTAAATCCTAAGTGTAATTAATATTATTTTCAATGTTTTGTCAGGAATAGATTTTATGATATATATACAATTTACAGTTAAGTAATTTATACGGATGTCTTTATTATGTGTACAATGAAATATTGTCCAAGGAAAAACGTTTTGGCCAATAAATACATACCTAGAATCAATATCGACTCTTTTTCCATTCTTTTTCCATTTCGCATCGCAGGTTATATTCTTCATAACTCTTGTGTCTTTTAATGTAGGTGATCCTGGAGGAGACACGTGCTCCCTGATAGTGTCTTCGAGGTTAGATGGGGCGTAACCAGAGTCATTATTCCCATTAGGATCTGGTAGTATTTGTGACTTGGTACGTTTCTTTGATGTCCTGTAAAATAAGTTAGTGGAAGATAAACGAATAAAAAAACCATAAATATAAAAAGAAATTGGTGTTGTCAGTATTAAATATATTTGTGTATCATTGCGGCATATTTCAACAAGGATGAAGGGTTCTATCTACTACATGAAACAATGAGAATACTTATTATGTTACATTCGACAGTGCTCTATGGGGCTCATATTTTAAATAAATGATCTTGATTTAGAATTTCATTGAGTACTATCCAAATATTTTTGCATCACACGTGTATTAGATGTCTTCTTGAGTTTCTGCTATAAAACTGTGTGTGGAAACTTTGCTGATTTCTGTCTTCCCCATACGTCTAATATTTAAAGTTTTATTATAATTGTTTGTTTCCCTTTAAATAAATAAATAAATAAATAAAAGAGGCGAAGGGAAATTGCAAATTTCGTGGTATTTAATATTTTTTTTTATGGTAGGAAATTTGATTAGAATCCTCGTAAAATCAGTTTTGATACTATTAGATGACATTTACGACATTGTAAATATTAACCGATAAAAAGTCTTCTACAGTTTCTATACTAATTATTGGGTACACAATGCAATTTATTAACACATCAATTTTAACTTACCTAATATTATCATCCGTTATAGAAGTAAGCATAAATTCTGTAGATTTGTCATTAGGTATAACGTGGCACTCGTCAGCATCCACTTCCAAGTCAACGGATCGTTTGTCGAAACTAATGAGATATTGACAAATATTAGTTATGGAGAATATTCTGTGGACTTGTTTTTATGTCAAACACATTAAAGTTCATTGATCAATTAGAATTCTACGTAGAGCTTTAAACTTTATCCGGGATTATATGTTATGAATAATTTTGCAAAGTCATACTATTATTACTACTACGGAGTTCTTCAAAGTAATGCTTACGTGTATGTAGGTTCAATTGTATTCAATTTCAACTATTCATCAGCTAACATAATAACTGAACACCAAATATATTATTACTTAATGCAATACCGCGTTTGTTGCGTGTATTATGAGGCCTTTTAGTGCAGTTGACAGTGACCCTGCCTGCTCTACGGGTCGCAGGTTCGATTCCCACCGAGAGCCAACATTTTTTAACAAAACAATTTGTGGGTTTTTCGAGTCTGGGTGTATGTTCGTATTTAAGTATGTATTAAATTTGTATATATCTATATTTATTAGCTGTGTATCACCCATAGTACATGTATTAAGTTAAATAGTTTTGGTATGGTCAGCCGTGCATCTAAATGTCCAAAATATTTATAGGTTTTTAATATACCAAGCCACATGATGTAATTGATGTGGTTACTAAAATGTTTTGTGATGATTTGCTAAATTTGAAATTTTGTTTCAAAAATCATCGTAATTATGTAACTCATCGTTAAATATAAACTGATCGTTAATATTGAGGACGTCACCTGAACCCTTAACAACATTAAACCTCGTCGAACATCACGTAACGAGCTTATGATTAAGATCTTAGATAAGATCGAAACTAACCAGATCAATCTGGTAATAATCATATATATAACTTAGATATAGTCGATCTATCAGTTTCTAGTTTTGACTAATATTATTCATATGGTTTAATACTAAAATTCAAGTTCAAAATAAAATATTATTTATTCTAGTCGACTATTTTTATGTTATACTTTTGAATCATAAATTTCTTTTTAAGATCATGGTAGCTACCATTGATTTTTGTTCATATGAATATAAATAATTATAAAAGGATTGGCGATTTATATAATACACAAAGTAGGAACCGACATAAGCTTGCGGTTCCTGCTTTGCGCCTTGCAAAAGTTCGTAATTCGTTTGTGGGTTTGGGTATAAGATTCTATAATAAAATTCCACAATCTAATTTAACTTTACCATTACAGCAGTTTAAAAATACTATTTAAAAAAGGTTATTCAGAAAACCTATTATACTATTGAAGATTACCTGGACGATAAGAATGCGTGGATATAGCTTCTCTTCAACCCTGTACAAGACATTAATAGCTATACGTAACTAGTGATAAGAATCATTGTTTGAAAAGAGCAACCGCCGAGTTTCTTGCTGGTTCTTCTCGGTAGGAACAGCTTTCCGAACCAGCAGTAGATGTTGACGATTCAAAAGCATTTATTTACAAGTTTACTTGAATAAAGAATATTTTGAATTTTAATTTTAATTTGATTCGAAAGTTTGCTCGTATCGAGAAAAACCAGCAAAAACTCGGCGATTACTCTTTTTAAAAATATGTCATACAATTTGGTTGATTCATTACATGTTAGTCGTTTCAGCCTGGTACGTAGCTGACTGTAGTTAAATTATGTTATCACTCTCATAATTTTCAATTGTATAGTAAGGTTTATGTAGTAGCATCAACAATAGATCACACTCAAGCTTGTGAATATCATCATCTTCCTGCCCTTATCCCATTCTAAACGGGGTCGGCACAACATGCTACAAACATGTTGTCACATAATTTGGCTACGTATTTTACGACGGGCCGCCTGCCTGACGTCAACTTACCTTAGTCGTATTTTACGACCCCTCGGTAAGAAATGAGGGTGGTCTATTCTACTTAACTGGATACCATACGCCATTCAAGCTTGTGATCATATCTACAGTTATAAGCCTACTTGTGCAAAAGTAATAATAAAATTATTTTGTTATAATCCGTGATGAAGTATCAAAAGCTGACTCCAATAAACTTTTTTATATAGAGATAGAGAGATTTTGTCGTGAATCTATCTTCTAATGATGTTTCGGTTACGGAGCGAAACGATTGTTGAGTTTCTGATAGTAAATTTGTGCTTGTGTATTGTGGTCGCGGTGTTGGAGGTTTGTGCATGTGTTTTTACGAATCCTGCATGTATCTGGTATGAAAACGGATAGTCGACTGTTTTGGCATTGTATATATTTTCTATTTATTTTATCGCGGATTAAAGAAAAATACTTTCTAATTATGGCTATATTATATTGTGGACCTCCGCAAAGTAACCTAATTCTATAAAAAACCTACCTGTCTTCATGGTCGTCTTCGTTACTCCCAGAGCCAGTGTTGGTAGGTCTGTCGTCCAATGCTGTATCTAGTTGTCTCGTTTGGGCAATATTTTCTATAACAATAGCCGTGGTGGCCCCCGTCATTGTTTCGCCTGATACTGGAGGCTTTTTCGCCGCCCGTTGTTTCTTAGCTCGGTTCCTTAAAGCCTAGAGAGAACATACACAATTACTACCTACTTATATGTTATATATTCTTTCATGTTTTTCTTCTACTATACTATTGGTTGAGAACGGAAAATTATTGAAATTTTCTTACTGTATTCTAGACCTTCATTTTAAATCTGTTGCAATATTAGCAATCATTTAATGAATTAAACAGCGTCCTACAGTCTCTGTGAATTTTGAAAGTAATAAATTGAATAAATTATAGAAGCAGGCGTTACTTGTCGGAACTCCATAATACAGAAACTATAACATAACTATTTCGCTATAATCCGTTTGTTTTGTGAATCTATATAATGCTAAGTCTATGAAGCAAGCAGCATTTATATATCTTAGACACGCAGGACAACATACACAAACACATCCCAAATTTCCACCACAAGCAACAATTCATACACACAATCTCTACGATCGTTTCGCCCTGAAACCGGAGCATCATCAGGAGGGATAGGCTCCATGACAAAATCGCAAGTCAACGAAACGTAATGTATACGTCCTGGATGTATAGGGTATGTGAATGTTCCCTGTTTCATTCATTCAGCATTACATACCCTCTCTTAACAAACGCGGATTATAGCAAAAGAATTCTGTTATAGCTTCTGTAATTACTTAAGGTTAATAAAGAAAAGAATAATTATCTTATTTATAAAAGAAATACTTATTGATAATATGAGATTTTATTAATAATTGAGAAAAGCTGTGATAGCACAGCGGCGAGACCGTGCAACTTTTTACGAGAGGCCACGGTTTTAAACACCGGGTATGCAACTATGAGTTTTACTGTTAAAACTTTTATCTAATTGACATTAACAATCACACGCTTTTCGGTGAAGGAAACATCGTAATAGAACCTGAATATGTCAAATAATTCTGGGGATGTGTGTACCAACCACATTACAGCATTTTGGTGGATCTAAGTTCCAACAATTCTTTCCAAAAAAAAGAGAGGATAGCAACAGGCAGTTACCTTATTAATTTTAAATATCTCTTACCTTAAAAATATTATAATACAGGAACATCATCATAATACAAGGAATATAGAAGGACCCTAATGAAGAGTAGAGGACGTAGTTCTGGTTATTGAAGAGGCACTCTTGAAAGTTCCTGTCGGCGGTGTCGTTCAAGCCGAGCACGATGGGCGCGCCGATAGCAGCCGACACCAACCACACTAGCACTATGGTGAACCAGACGCGGCGATTGTTTTTGTGCTTCGCGTACTTTATCGGTTGAGTGACAGCGATGTATCTGTTGGAAGAGAAAAGGAAACTTCAATGGTACGAAAATGGAAAGTTCGTTCTTTCTAAAATTAAAAGCATTGGCTTTGGCATAGGTAAATTCAATTAATAACGAATTATCAGAAGTGAGTCAACTTACCTATCAACGGAAATAGCGACTAGATTGAATATGCTCGATGTAGACGACGTTACGTCCATTGCGATGTATACATCGCAAATGAACGCAGGCAGTCCCCACGACCCGTTCACCTGCAGACAAATTTGTATCTTAATTCACGGTTTGAAAGTTCAATTTTGAGTTCGAAGCATTATTGAATTCAAGTACGATCACCCAAATACCATCAAGATAACTCAAGTGCAAGACTTAAAACAGGCTTTAACCAGTTAATCCCGAACATAATATGGTCCGTGTTTTTTGTCAAATAAAGACAATACTACAACAAATAATCCTGAAATATAAAGTTAATAATAATAATCATTAAGAAGGTCATTAATCATGGACATACACAATGAAGGTTGAAAATCATATAATTGTTAAACATGAATGTAGATGAGATAGATGAGGTGGAAAAAGAGATTGTCTTGTGAAGTATGCATATAAAAGGAGTAGTAGTTGACTTATTTTACCCGGTGAAGCTTCTGCGCTCGCCCATCCCATCGGTGACGCTGTAAAAGCCAGTAGGGCTAACAGCACAAGACACATTCGAAAAAAAATTGACTAATGATATGACCTTACTTAAAGTGGGATAAGGGCAGGAGAATGACGACATTTTTGATAATATTTTTAAATAAACTTTGACGGACTGATCTTACAATAAAGATATTCAACAACAACTGGTCCTGAAATTTTATAAAGATTATTAATTATCATAATATTGTTCAAATGGCCCTACACGGGTGTCACATCCGTTATCATCCAGCATCCAGCATCTGGTAGGGCCCGATACCCATTACGTGCGTCCATTATTCCTCATCTTTTGTGTGCTCCGCGTTTTATTACTTTCTTCCTAACGTTGTGTTTATTACACGCACCGACACGATGACGACCCTGTATACATGCATATTACTTGCGTTGATGTGTAGTATAATAAATGAAGTTATCGATCAATATTTCCAGTTTGCGTAACTTATTTGTGATGTACAAAATTATTATTTTTTACAAGCAATATAACAGAACTAACTACTTTGTTATAATCCGCACGGGATAATCGTACTGCCAGTACGATTTTTGTCGTGAAGCCTATCCTCCTGATGATGCTTCGGTTTCGGGGCGAAACGATCGTCGAGATTGTGGTGGTGGGTGTGTGTGCTGCTTTTGTGTTCGTTGTTGCTGGTGAATTGCGCCTTGGGGTGCATGTGGTGGCTGGTCCTGCATGTATAAGGTGCGTAGATTTTGCCTGCTTCATACACATTGGCTTTGCATGCATTCACTTAACCCGTGCGGATTATAGCAAAGTAGTTAGTTCTGTTATATTGCTTGTAATATGGAATTCCGCAAAGTAACACCTGCTTCTATAAATCATTTATTATTTTTTATAATCTCAAACTGTATATTGATGATGATGATGAACCATTTATAGCTTCATTAATCATATTGATACTTGGCGATTCAAAATTGCTTGAAAGAGCTTATTTGAATTAAGATTATTTTGATTTGATTTGATTTGATATATAATGATATTCCGTTTCCTATTTCAATGTTCCGTTCTTGAGCTGTGCTATTTTTACTACTGGTAGCGGAAAAATAACGCTATGCCTTAAACTATGTGTATCGAAATTTGAAATAATATTCATTCAAACACAAGAGCTTTTGAAGTGTCAACACTGCTGGATCAGAAAAGTCCTCATAGCAACAAGAGCCAGTAAGTAATTCGTCGGTTACTCTTCAAAATGTATTGTTTATAACTAATTTCATTTTCTCATGACTATCTTGTACAAGTTCGAAGAGTAGCTATATCCACGCATTCTTATCATTTATATAATTATCAGTAGTAGTAGGTTTTCTTTATCCGCCTTCTTTTAATAGGTATTTTGATCTGCTGAAATACTAAACTTAAAATCGATTGGAATTTTAATAAAGAGACGTATACAAACACCCACAAACAATGTTGCATATTTTTGAATGGCGCAAAGTAGGGGTGGCAAACTTATTTCGATTTTTTTACTAAATCCCTTATTTTAATGCTATATATTATTCTGAACATTACAAACTAATGTAATTAGCAGACAAGACAAAACCTTTTTTATTTAAAAAATCAAAATTCAATCAAGTATCCAATTGATACTTTTACAACTAAAAATATCGTATCGTACTCCTATATAATTTACTGCAGAAATCGTACATTGAAAAGGGTTTCCGTTGAAACATTAATGTTTGCTTTGATACGTTATTTTGTTTGAGCGAGACCGTTTTATGGAAGGATTGTTTCAGACTCTTTGTATCTTTTCCATTATCTTTCTACTATTTCAAGTTGATATGAATTGAAGAAATAAGTGTGTAATGAAACCTCCAAGACTTTTTATGTTGTCCATGACATTTGACAGCCTTTATTGTTAACCATGTTGTTGGTGATAATATCGCACATCCTTGCGAACGTGGAGTCCATCTGCTGATGAAGCTTCGGTTGCTGGCGAAACAATTGTTAAGTTTGTGATTGTGAATGTGTGTAGTGCTTGTGTATTGTGGAGATGGTGGCGGAGGTTGCATTTGTTTTGCGAATTTTGCATGTACCAGGTACGAAAACGGATAGCCCACTATGTATGTTTAGCATTATATATATTTTTATTTACTTTATTGCGAATCATATCAAAATAATTTACCATTACTTTTGGAATAGACAATTATCTCTGAGTTCTTTTAGATATGTTTGTAGAAAATCAAAAAATAGAAAATTGTGAATGTATTATATATAGTAAACACGAAGGTCTAAATTTAAAATAACGCATAAGGTAAATTTTATTGTAGTAAATTATATGCTCCCAAATAAAATCCTTATCATCAGAAGCTATGTAATTATTAGGTAGGGGTGGTATTTTTATCATAACATTTGCACTACGCGAGTACAAAAACGATAAATCGAAATTCGCAAAAGAAATCATCGTCATTCTCCTACTTTTATCCATAATAATATAAAAACATGTAAGCCGACCCCATTTACAGTGGGCTGTAAATGGGGTCGGCTTACATGTTTTTCTCTTTCATTCTTTTCTATCAGCCATCAACTCTGGCGCTAATCATTCTATATGTACGTATATGTTATACTTGACACAATTAAAACATCTCTTTCAGACCTCCCTCTAGTCAAATATCCATCCACATTCATATTTAAGGACGCGGTTCTCAGATCGTTCCTTGCTTATGTTTTTTTTTACCAAAATACCCTTAAACTAACAGTAAAATTGTAACAAATCTTTAATGTTTGAACTAAAGTAATGGATTATATGTTTTATTTTGATTAGCTAGTAAAAATAGAACCATAAATAGTCAACGTTGTTCGAGTACGACACTTGTGATCACATGTAGAACAATGCAGGTTTCGGTACGAAGTATTTGAGCACCATCTGCTCAAGCGACGTTCAAAGGGTTAACATTTCGGTCGCAAAACGTATCAATGAAATTAAATATTTGTTTTCAGGGCAGATAGCAAAACGAGAGCGCATAAGTGCTCTAATATACATAAAATTATTGGGTTAGACTTAGATTTAGGTCTTCGGAAGCAATCCGAATATGAACCATAGCAATAAAAGTTAAATGGGGCTGACAAAAATTGCGGTCATGCGATCGCCAATTACAATGAGCTACAGCTACTCCGTGTGGTTTAGTAAGCTCGTTCCCATTTTTAGGGCATCAGATTCGTATGTTGGTCTAATTTCAGTGATTTCATTTACACTAGTTGGACGCTAGATATATTCAAATTCAAATTATTCTTTATTCAAGTAAACTTGTAAACAAGTGCTTTTGAATCGTCAACATCTACTGCTGGTTCGGAAAGTTGTTCCTACCGAGAAGAACCAGCAAGAAACTCGGTGGTTGCTCTTTTCAAACAATAATTCTTATCGCTAGTTACATATAGTTATTAACGTCTTGTACAGGGTTGAAGAGCAGCTATATCCACGCATTCTTATCGTCTAGGTAATCTTCAATAGTATACAATAACTTTCTGAATTAGCCTTTTTTAAATAGTATTTTTAAACTGCTGTATAAACAGCTGGAATCTATATTTGACTCTATTCGACACAAGTATACATGCAAGTCCCACGTCGATGAGAAAAATAAGAAATTGGCAACTCCTTTGTCAACATACCTCTTCCAAGACGCACTACTTTTTTCTATAAGATTCTTCTCCAATGAGGTTATTCTTCCTATCTCCTTCTTGGATGAATTATTCTTCAACACTTTTCTTTTACGATTTTATAAGACATTTTGCCTATGTTCTTCGCACTGAAATTCTTTATTGTCATTTTTCTTCAGCTTTGTTTATTTTTTTATGACTCCTTACTTCGTCAACGTCCTCAACGACAATGTTATTTTTGACGAGCTTCTATTTCGACAACGTTTTTAACGACGTCGAAATAGAAAAATGCTACACTAAACAGAAAAATGGCATATGGGGAGAAAGTTGTAGATCTATTGATTTTCAACCCAACTGAGCTAATCTCGATATCTCCGTCCCTATACAAAAGAAAGTGATATTTAAGATGATTTTTGTACAATGATATTTCTTTGATCACCTGCACACCTGATGTTTCTTTGGAGCTGAATACTCGTCCGATAAATGTGAACCGCGTTCATATAAAAACTTACTTACAGTACCCGATTTTTTATCGGATCCGACAAATGGAAACGAACTCCTAGGGTAGCTATTCTTTTTAATACATCCCGGCTTTTTACTCTTTGAATTTGAAATAATATTGTCACGCGCGATATCGGACGTGGTTAGAATACGCACAGTAATAATATAGTTATTCGAATAGTATCTCTATTGTGTTAGTTTTACGATTCAATTTCTATTAAAACCGTGTCGTTGCGAAAATCGTATGTAGAATCAGATTGTGATATCTTCATAGTCGATAAAAGTGTTTTATTTTTACTTCTTAAGGGCAAATAAGATAGATTTAAAATACTTGTGCCTGTGTTTTTTCAACCTTATTGTGACTTAGTAGCTTTAACTCATTTAACCCTTTTGTATAAACATTAAAATTATCATATTATACACAATTCTTTCATTAGTTTCGTGTGGAATTCCGTATGGTAAGTTGAGGTCAGGCAGGCGGCCGGTCGTATAATACGTAGCCAAACATGTTGTGTCGACCCCACATAGAGTGGGATAAAGGCATGAGAATTTATGTATGTATGTATCTAGAACTTCCTATATATATCGCGTATCGTGATATTGAACCTATTTCTTTAACTCACAGACTTGACTGTGACACATAAATAAAAAACCTTAATAATTATACTGATATCTATCGAAATTTTTTAGAACATAAAAGAAAAGTAGATGCTTTAATAATAGAAAACTTTAAAATCGCAAAAGTAAGACGATTAAAGAATATCGTAACACGGGATTTTTATATATATAGATTGTTTTTATAAATTTAAAAGTGATACTAATAATATAAACTTCTCAAAACTTAGTTACTAGTTTTGGTTACATATATGATTACAGCTTCTCAAAGTTATCACACAAGTTTGAAGGTTACACTCCAGTTAATTGGGATAAAGTTTTGCCAATTTGAAATGTAGTAATTGGCTTTGCTTTAAGGCCAGTGCAGACTAGCTTAATGCGAATTTAAAAAATGAATGATGGTATATTTGTGGTACTTTTGTAGATAAGAATATACATAATTATAAAACGATTGGCGATGTATATAATAGACAAAGTGGGGACCAACATAAGCTTTTTGTTAACACGTTTGTGGGTTTGGGTATAAGATTCTATAATAAAATTCCGCAATCTACTTTAACTTTACCATTACAGCAGTTTATAAACCATATTAAAAAGAGGCTAATACAGAAAGCCTACTATACTATTGAGAATTACTTAGACGATAAGAATGCGTGGATATAGCTGCTCTTCGACCCTGTACAAGACATCAATAACTATATGCAACTAGTAATAGGAATTATTCTTTGAAAAGAGCAACCGCCGAGTTTCTTGCTGGCTCTTCTCGGTTGGAATTAGATTTCCGAACCAGCAGTAGAGTTGACGATTCAGAAGCACTTGTTTACAAGTTTGCTTGAATATAGAATATTTTGAATTTGAATTTGAATTTAAGATAACGCAAGATCGTGAGTTATGGAGATCCCACGAAGAGACCTATGTCCATCAGTTGACGAAGTAAAAGAAGAAACCCATTTATCAGAAGCAATTTAATTAATAAACCAGTCAATCAATTCTATAAGCCTAGAAGTCTTTAATTAATCGCCCAATCCTGAGTGGGGGTACTTAATTCGGTTTTATCGACCTCCCCCTTGCACAATATCGTGTGTAATGTACATAATAAATTCCGCTTTTAGCATCGTCGACGTAAAGATTATGATCTTTCAAATGACTCCAACTTTGATAGCTAATAAATTTAAATCAGTATCCATCTATAGCGCTCATTTCAGTACGTAATTAACTTTGACAAGGTTTTTGATGTTCATTAGCCTTCTTATTTTTTATGACTTCATCGTCAAGTCGACATTCTCTTATCTGCAAAGATCTCTTAAAGGGATTTCTTTTAATAATTTATAGAATTAGGCGTTACTACGAGGACAACAATGCTAATAAATTCAATATATTATTTATTTAAGTTACCTTTAGTACAAGTGCTTTGGAATAGTCAACTCTACTCTACTAGTGCTTTTGAATAGTCAACTCTACTCCACTAGTGTTTTTGAATAGTCAACTCTACTCTACTAGTGCTTTTGAATAGTCAATTCTACTCTACTAGTGTTTTTGAATAGTCAACTCTACTCTTCTACGAGTAATACGATCGGGAAGCACGAAAAAAATTCATCGCGGATTACAGCAAAATAATTTTATTTTTACTTTTCAAGGATTTCAAGGCTTCAAAGCTGACAGTCCAGCTACAAGACCGTGCAATTCTTTTTGTCACGAGTTCAAATCCTGAGCAGGCAACAATGATTTTTTCTGTTAAAAACAGACTGCAAGAAATCCAAAAATAGGAATGGCCTGTTACTATCTCAAATACTTCAATAAAATACAGTGATATCAACTACTATAATGATATAAATCTAACACCTAACTAAAAATGATATCTCCTTTAATTGGTACCTACTTCATAAATAATTTAAATATATACGTCAAACCTCCTACAACGCGGTGAGTGCGTACCGCGTTGTATGAAAACCGCGTTATAAGAAATAAAGATTTAACCTACAAACCAGGCTAATTCATAGCGTGTTCTATGGAAACCGTCTACCGCGTTGTAAGGAAACCGCGCAATAAGAAACTCGGAATTAGTACAGATCAGAACATTCATATCACTACGTTATATGGAGACTATGAATTACAAAAGACAAGGTAATTATAAAATGTTTTTTATAACATTAATTAGAACCACAAATTAAGCGGCAAAGAGCTGAACGAACGGACGGTGCGGATAATTTTTTAGAAAGACTTGATCACCAACAAAACGTATATTACCGGCATTAAATAATGCACATCGATGTTTAGAACGAAACAGCCGGCCAGTTCGGTTTCGTAGAGCGCTGTCACTGTCACACACGGGTTCGTCATTCTGTGCGACAGAGACGATGCTCTATGAAGCAGAATTTAGCCGATTTCTCTCTCTAAGCCTCGATGTGCATTATTTATTGCCGGATACTATATACATATGACACGTAGGACATGTATAGAGCTGTGATATCGGTGAGACCGTGCCGACTCTTTCGAGGGGGACACGAGTTCAAACCCGGGTGCCTGACCAATGAGTTTTTCTATTAAAACTCATGTGTCTAATTGATAATTGCAATTTATCACACGCTTTTCGGTAAAGGAAAACATCGTGAGGAAACCTGCATATCTCTAGAGAATTCTGGAGATATGTGTAACCTACCAATACTCATTGGAGCAGCGTAGCTCCTTAGCTCCAACACTTCTCTCCAGAAACGTAGAGAGGATTGCCTATTCTCAGCAGTGGGATTGTAACAGGCCGCTTCTTTACTTTTTTTTACTACTATATATAAGTACTATGAAAGAACTTTGATATCACAGTAACTGATGTCTTAGACGGCTATGAGATAAGCAAGCATGTTTATAAAAATATGTTGTTTCTGCATCTTGGCTTTTGCGTAAAAAATAAAACTTATATTAAACCCTCTTACAATATCTAGTTACTACAGTCATTCATAGGTTGTCGTAATTTCAGCTCCGTGTTCTATGGAAACCGCGTTCTTAGAGTACCGTGTTATAAGAGGACTGTCGCAATTTCAGCTCCGCGTTCCATGGAAACCGCGTTCTGAGAGTACCGCGGTATAGGAAGGCTGTCGCAATTTCAGCTCCCCGTTCTATGGAAACCGCGTCCTGAGAGTACCGCGTTATATGAGGGTTGACGTTATACGATATTTGTTGGATTTATTAATATGTTATGCTGTTAGATCCGAATAGATAAACAAATAAAGAAATTACTACTAACACAGTAACTTATTTATATTTTCGAAATAAATTACTTTTTTCCCTTTTTTATGCGCAACGAACGTAAAAAGGCACTCCTAAATAAACTCTAAACAAGCCCGTAAAAAAAGGAAATACCGTATCCAACTTCAACACGTCCTCAATTTAGGTATACTGTCTCCAACTGGGGTAATAACTAATGTCTATAAACATTCAACCTGAAGCTTGTCGGTCTGTACATAACGACCATTGTCCTTTGAGCCTCACTTCTGTAATAAACACCTACGGACAAGCAAAAACCACTCTTTTAACTTTCGCTGCACTGAATGTGATAATCAGGATTTTACGATGTTTATCAGAGAATTCCGGTTTTAATAATCTGGCTTAAGAGTCTTCTCTTTATTTTCTTCTTATATAAAAAATGAATTTTAATTCGAATATGAGGTATAGTAAAAAGTCGTTACTTCACTTTTTTTACTATAAACTAGCTGTGCCTGCGGCTTCGCCCGCGTGGAATTTTATTTGCAAGTATTGCACTATCTTTTGGTGAAAACTGTACAAAAATCCGTTCAGTAGATTTTGAGGAAATCGATTACATACAGACAGCTTTTTGGGACTTTGTGTTATAATAAGTATAGATAATTTATAGAAGCAGGCTTTACTTTGCGGAATTCCATATTACAGAAACTATAAAAGAACTACTTTGCAATAATCCGCGTTGGTTAAGCGAATGCATGCAATGCTAAGTGTATCAAGCAGGCAAAATTCCCGTACCTTCCACATGCAGGACAAGTCACCACACGTATTCCACCAGGAATAATGCACACAAGCAATACACACAACCAACACCTAAAATCTCTACGTTTTCGTTTCGCCCCGAAACCAAAGCATCATCAGAAGGATAGGCTCCACGAAAAAATCGTATAGTATTACGATTTTATCGTCGAAATGTTGTCGTTTCGGAATTAAAGGATCTTAGAGATTTTGGTGGTAGTTGTGTGCTGGTGTAGGCGTCTTGGGATACGTGTGGTGACTTGTCCTGCGTGTGTAAGGTATGTGAATATTGCCTTCTTCATACACTTAGCATTGCATGCATTCGCTTAACCCACGCGGATTATACCAAAGTGGTTCTGTTATAGTTTCTGTTTAATAAATAACATTATTTCATCAGCAAATACCTCTTATTTCAACACTGCGCACTTTGAGCTTGATTAAACACGACGTAGAGTGAGCGTTAAAAGAAAATTTAGAACAAGTCATAAATATCTTAAAGTGCCAATATTGTACGGTTACTGGGAAACTTTGCACGGAAAATAAAATTGGGAAAGTTTGATATGAACTTGAATGGTAAGAACCGTTTTGTAGGTAGCCTCCGAATCGAAAGCACTTTAATTTATTGAACAAAAGCGTCTTTGGTCTCTTGACAATTGTGATTTTTCTAAGACCGAATTGAGCGCGAAATATTTAATTAGTTTATGATAATAATAATAATAAATATATGGGACATTTACACACACGGTCGTCCGTCCCCAAAGTAAGTAACTCAATACTTGTGTTATGGATGACGGACAACTAGTAGATATACTACATATATAAGCTTACATACTTAAATACAAATACACACCAAGGCTCGAAGAGCCAACAAATTGTTTATAGAAAATGTTCGTCCTCGGCGGGAATCGAATACCGCGACCTGCAGAGCTAAAGGCAGGGTCACTACCCACTGCGCCAACGGGCCAGTCAAGTTTGATCATATTATGTTGTATTCCCTGTGTTTTATTTATTAGTCATTTGTTGAGTGATTTTAAATTGAGAATTTAAAAAAATTCAACTTTTTAAATTACAATATCATCTTAATTTCGTCATCATCATCTAGTATCATCATCAATTAAATTACAGAAGTCAGTTACAAAAAAAATTAGAAAACAAATAAAAATTACAAATAAAAATCTATTTCAATGATTAATTAAATCCTTAAAGTAATTTTAAATACAAAAGTAATTTTATAAATATATTATTACCCTTGATCTCATTCCACCCTCATTTTTTTATTGTTTGTTTTATTTAATATAATTTACATATTTTTCAATCATACACTTCATAACGAATATTACAAGACTCATAATAACGAACTATTTTATATTACAATTAATAACCACATTATTAGAACTCATTTGCAAGTAATAAAATTGTTAGGAAGAATTTATTATTATTGTTTTAATAATGTAATGTCTAATCACATTAATGGAATGTCTTATTAATTTGATAATGTTTTATAATATATTATTTTTATTCAATTATTTACGGTTTATTAAATTAAAATAACTCATATTAAACAATAAATTGAATAAACTTTAAAAGCTACAATTCATAGTGTCCTCTTGATTCGCGGACAGTTCGTTGAACAGCGATTGCTGTTCTGCAGAGTACGAACTCCTCAAACTCGACACACCACAAGCCCTGGCTCTGTTAAGCGGTGGTCTCCCTCTAATCCTTCCTTCGTATTTATGGCGCTTGTGGTTGAGTGGACTGAGGTCTGAATCGGCCATATCCTCGAATTTCCTTTTGGACGCTGATGATGAAGTGGTATCGTTCGAAGAAGTTGATTTGTTGGGGGTAGCTGAAAATTTACGACTTACTTTTAATACTGAGACTACAAGTTGTACTTGCGACTTAGTATAACTTAAACTTTATTAAATACACTCAAATATGATGTATTTCTACTGTTCCTCAAAAAAAGTTGTAGCAAAATGGGATCAATATTAAATTATTTCCAATATAGAAAAGTGATAATATTATTTCGCTGTAATAAAAAAGTAAAGTAACGGCCTGTTACTATCTCACGTAATTGGAGAGAAGGTTTGGAGTTAAGACCCATTGCGCTGCTCCAATGCGGATTGGTAGGCTGTACATATCCCCAAAATTCTCTTGAGATATGCAGGTTTCTAGACGATGGTTTCCTTCACCGAAAAAACATTGGTAGGACCATTGTTTGAACCTATTGAATAGTATCACTATAATGAATCTAGAAGAAAATATTGAGATGGGAAGAGCGTAATAGCTCAGTAGTAAGACCTTGCGAGTCATTCGAGGGGGTCACCAGTTCAAACCTAAATAGAGTCTAATTGATAATTACAATTTATTACATGCTTTTAGTTGACTTATTTGATAGCCTAGTGGTGAGACCGTGCGACTCTCTAGAGACGACATAGGTTCAGACCCCGGGCAGGCACCAATGAGTTTTACTATTAAAAAAAAAACTTATGTGTCTAATTGATAATTGAAATTTATCACACGCTTTTCTGTGAAGGAAAAAATCATGAAGAAACCTGCATGTCTCTAGAGAATTCTAGGGATATGTGTAAAATACCAATCCGCATTGGAGCAGCGTGGTAGGTCTTAGCTCCAAGCCTTCTCTCCAAAAACGGAGAGAAAAGGCCTTAGCCAAGCAGTGGGCATAGTAACAGGCTGTTACTTTACTTTTACTTTACATGCTTTTCTGTGAAGGAAAACATTGCGAGGAAAACTGCATATCTCTAAAGAATTCTAGGGATATGTGTACCCTACCAATCCGCATTGGAGCAGCGTGGTAGTTCTTAGCTCCAACCAGTCTTTCCAGATAGATAGAGGAGGCCTATGCCCAGCAGTGGGATTGTAACAGGCTGTTACGTTACTTTTTTCATAAGGATGAGATTTTTGTGCGAGAGAGGTTTTGTAAAGAGCAGTAATGTGCAAATCGTAGGATTGTATTAACTTTTACAGACATAAAATTAAAATACAAGTCCGATATTAGATTTACGCCTGGAGCAAAAATTAATATTCCTGTAATCCGGCTAACGGGCGAAAAAAGATAAATTCAAGTTGGGCAAAACTGGAATTCTTGTTAAGGCAATATTGCATTTTCCTGTCCCGACCCGCCATTATACCTTCACCTCGGTTTTATGACTTTTATTTGTATGTAAAACGTTGGATTCGAAGATCTTTATAGTATTTTTACAGGTTATATATTAGTTTTACCTACATTACCTACCTTTCTGTAGAATTCTGTAGCAAAAGTACGTATAAATAAAATATTTTTTTTATAAAGACTGAATTTGTATGCCAGAAATGGCTGAATATATGTTGTAAAATGTACCAAATTTTGATAACTGTACTGACATATTATATATTTAATACAAAAAAAGAAAAATCGTTTGTGGGTTTGGGTATAAGATTCTATAATAAAATTCCGAAATCATTTTGGCCATGCCATTACAGCAGTTTAAAAACACTGTTAAAAAGAGCCTCATACAGAAGGTCTACTATACTGTTGAAGATTACTTAGATGATAAGGCTGTGTGGATATAGGTGCACTTCTACCCTGTACAAGACAGTAATAACTGAATGTAACTAGTTTTAACATTTATATTTTAAAAAGAACAACCGCCGAGTTTCTTGCTGGCTCTTCTCGGCAGGAACAGCTTTCCGAACCAGCAGTAAAGTTGACGATAAAAAGCACTTGTTTACAAGTTTACTTGAATAAAGAATATTTTTAATTTGAATTTGAATTTGAATGGTCTAGTATGGATACACCAGACTATTCTACAGAAAGGTTTAAATTAAGTGTAAGAAATATGCTGATACGTAAAGCATATAACACAATTGAAGATTATTTGGGTGATAAAAATGCATGGATTTGAAAATCCTTTCAGCTTCATACGAAACTGCGCTTTAAAAATGTAAAATTGAAGATGTTTAAAAGATTGACCGCTGAGTTTCTTGCTAGTTCTTCTCGGTAAGAGTAACATTTCGTACCAGTTGTAGCGTCATTAGTCATATTGACCTTGAATTCAAAAGTACTTGACAGAACTTATTTGATTAAAGATTATTTTGCTATTTGATATGATTTGTATCTCGGCATGTATGTAATCGACTTATTTGAAGTCAATTTTGACTAACTTTGATCGGACAGATACAGAGAATAGGCCTCCTCTCTCCGATTCTGGAGAGAAGGGTTGGAGCTAAGACCTACTACGCTGCTCCTATGCGGATTGGTACGTTACACATATCTCCAGAATTCTCTAGAGATATGCAGGTTTCCTCACGATGTTTTCCTTCACCGAAAAGCGTGTGATAAATTGCAATTATCAATTAGACACATGAGTTTTAATAGAAAAACTCATTGGTGCCTGCCCGGGTTTGAACTCGTGTTCCCCTCGAAAGAGTAGCACGATCTCACCGCTGGGCTATCACAGCTCTGGAGATATATCAAACTTATAAGTACACTTATCCAGAATTGGTGAAAATACAATAATTTAATTTAATAGCTCGTTTCGCAAGACTACATAATTTTGTACCGAACTCAAATAAAACTAAATGTATAGAATTTGCATTGCTGAATGCTGCTAAAACAGTGAATAGACTGTTCTTAAATATTGTAGCACTGACAACAGATAATACAACTGTATTTTTGAAAGTGACCTTGAACAAAAAACTTCAATGAACACACAACAACTCTTGCTGGGAAACTCTCTTCAGCGGTCTACGCTGTCCAGTAGATAAGACTGTTTTCAGACGTCGAAACAGAAAAACTTGTTATTTTGCTTACTTCCATAGCATTATATCTTACGGAATAGTGTTATGTGGTAAATACGCGGTTATTGAAGAAATATTTGAATCTGAATTGATACGATCCTATGTTCAAGATTAGATGGTCGCACCGTACAGATATCATAAATTAAAATTTATATAAAAAGCCTAATATTGTTACGCAAAGAAAATATATTACAACATCGACTTTATTATTTCTTGAATGCTAAACAAGTTGACACTTGGGGATATAAAATATTTTGCAACAAGAAAACCTGTTCAGAATCCCATTAGAATGTTGATGTGATGCGGCATACTGTTAGAATGTAAGATGGCTTTAAATATATTCAGTTAGGGATTTGCGGGGATATATTTCGCGGCATCTTGGATATTATAAAGGAAACTTAAATGTTTATCTAAACAAACAAGTCTACATGTATGCATACTAATATTGTAAATACGAAAGTCTGTCTATTCTTTCATAGACCTGCTGGATCATTAGTGATGAAATTTGGCACAATTAAAGCTTATACACCGGGGTAACATACACAATACAAATACAAACCACGTGACTCGCTTTGTGATAAATTAAAAAAAATAAGTATTCTTACTGTAGCTTCGGAATAAAAAAAGTCTGCGACATAATATAAATCTTTTTATTACTAAGAGCGATATTAGTAATAGGCAAACCAAGAGCTGAAATAAATTAATAATACCATAGCTACGGCCTCAGAAAGTTCGTCGCAGACCATAGTCTAAGGGCGTCGGTATGCACTTTTATAATAAAATTCCTCAAACTGTTTTTGGACTGTCCTTTACACAATTTCAAAAAGCAATGAAAAAGAAATTTATTTATAAAGCTTATTAGAATACTAAAGATTATGTTAATGATAAGAGATCTTGGATTTAAGCTGCAACGTACTAAGCGCTATATTATATTGTAATTTTTGATTTGTCAAACAATTCTATATTATTTAAATAATTCTTTTAGAAAAGAGTGTCCTCTGAGTTTTTCGTTTGTTCTTCTCGGTAAGAGCATCTTTCCGAACCAGGGTTAGATCTTAGCTTCATTGTAATTTGACGATTTGAAATTGCTCGTAAAAACCATCTTGAATAAAAAATTATTTTAATTTCAACTTCGATAAAATGTTCCTAATTCACTTTGGGGGCCAGAGAAAGAAAAATATTTAATTGTTAACGATAATAAAATGCTTAAGCGCGAACAAGGTTCCGGGGTACCTCTTGTTTAGAATAATGGAATAAGTAAATTTGAAATGATGCTACTGAATGTAAATGCCAGCAAATACCGCTTGTAATGGGCACGGCTAGCAAGCATATAAACAAAAAATAGTAATATATACTATAAAAAATATATAATATACATTAATATAGAGGATTGCTTAATCACAGGATGAGTTTAATCCCAACGTCGAAATAAAGACATATCTAATTATAGTCTTGAGACTGATTTTAGACCTAACAAGAACAAAAAAGAAAGTAATTTTTATTACCTTGATTACCCCAAAACACACTTTTCATTGTCTTCACTATCGTCGACCAAATATTGTCCTTATTCGACTCGCCTTCGTGAGCTATCTCTGTTAATTTTTCGAGCGCGCCATTATCAGCAATCCTTTTCACGCTCACTTTCTTTTTGGTTATTACGAATTTGAATTGTAACTCTGTTTCTTCGTCGGTCGACCTTAAAACTGAGGTGAGGCACGTTTGAAGGCTCCCTGCTATGTTTGCGGTGAGCGATGTTATTGCATTGTTGATCGGTTCGTCCGAAGATTCGACGCAGGTTCTGAATAATTCATTGGATTCTTTAGATTGAGTCGTCGCGTCCACGACCGGGCTATCGTCTTTGAAGCTTATTGCTCGTGCCGGCATATTGTGGTCTCCAGCTGGCGGTGTGTTTTCTAAACCTTTTTCTTTATCCTTTATGTTTATTGGTGTGCGAGCCGAAGTCATCCCTTGGCTTTCGAAACGGTTGAGGAGCGCTTGGAATCGGGGATTGTGGGCAAATTTCGGCTTTTGCGGACCGGGCGTTAGCATTCGACGCGGCTTTTTGAAAACTGGCGATTGAAATAAAAATGTAGTAAATCAAATTTAAATTAAAAAATCGCAAATTGGATGAATTAAAAAATAATATTAAATTATTTTAAAATTCAATATACGGTTAAAATTAAATAGTAGGTAATGGAAATTTAAAAAAGAACTATTACTCTATTGCCTTTTGATTCCCGTTGAACTTTCTTCTGAAGGTAGTAGTTACCGATCATTATTTCTAAATGAAAAACTAGTCATTTTCCAGTAAGAAAGTAAAGTAAAGTAGCGGCCTGTTACAATCCCACTGCAGGGAATAGGCCTCCTTATTTTTTTTCTGGAGAGAAGGGTTGGAGCTAAGACCTACCACGCTGCTCCAATGCGGATTGGTAGGTTACACATATCTCTAGAATTCTCTAGAGATATGCAGGTTTCCTTACGATGTTTTCCTTCACCGAAAAGCGTGTGATAAATTGCAATCATCAATTAGACACATGAATTTAATAAAGAAACTCATTGGTGCCTGCCCGGGTTTGAACTCGTGTTCCATCGAAATATCGCACGGTCTCGCCGCTGGGCTATCACAGCTCCTATTTCTATTTTCCAGTATGGGGTTATTATTACAACGATGAGTATCCCACTCACTGAATCATATGAAGCTCATATGATAACTAAATATATTGAAAACGATTACAAAATGAAAAGTAAACGCTTATTTATTACTGTTCAATCAATCAATAAATAATTATCAATTAGAAATTTATGATTTAACATTTTTAAAATATTTGTCGTCAATGGTCGGTTAAATAAAAAAAATAAGTAGAAAAGATACCTCGTTTGATTTTATTCTCTTGTTTAAATATGGTGTCGTCGGCGAATTTCACTTTCTTTTTGATAGAGGAATCAGTATTTTCGCTGTCCAGGAATGTGACCTGCTTTTCAGCACTGTCTTGACTGCTTAGCTTTAATCGAGATCCCGCTATGATACTCTTAAGTTTCGGCTGCAGATTTTCCATTTTCGACTACAAAATAAATTCAACTTCAACACTACGCCGTGCGAGATCATTTCATTTTCCCGAGAGAGAGAGAGCATTTCCATTGGCACGACACATTCTATATTTACTTTTTATTTAATCTCGTTATTATTACTTCTTTTAGTTCAGTTTTTGTTTTTGTGTTAAGTGAATGAATAAAGCAATAAAAAGATTGGCCCTAAAGATGCATAAAATATTTGCATAAAAGTATCAGATTAGACATTACAAACATAAATGGACTTCAGAAAATAAAATGTTGTCAAGAGTCAGTAAATTTTAATGGTCAATCTAGTCATATACGAATACGAATCATAGAAAACGATCAAAAATAAACTAATATTAATATATTATTAACTACAAAGCATAAAAAAGTATAAAAATTAAAAGGTGTTTTTGTACAAGCTTCTGAAAAACTTAATGCGCTCAAATAAATTCAAAGAGGTCTTAACACGAAACTGAAATTATGATACAATATTCTTGCTTGGAAAATTGCGACAAGAATATAGAGAGGAATTTTTCATCCATAAATATAAGCTTTCCATTATAGCGAGCTATAAAGTGCATTGACATAGTTTAGATAAAAATTTATCGCTATAAGAGAATAATACGTGAACAAATTGTCTTTCAACTTTACTACAAGATAGTTTAACGTAGATCTTCCTATTATTATCATAAGCTGTGAATTTTTATAGGCATCTGATGCTCACTTCTGCCAATGTTAAAGATGTATGGTAGGGCAAAGAACTTATGGCACTTATATAAAAGATATAACGCTACTAGCTAAATAAGGAGTGGCAAAACATAATATAGCATGAGGTTCTAGAGTAGACCTATATCTATAAATGGACGCTTACGAGTTAAAAAAGAACAAAAAGAAGGAGGGTTGAAGATAGGATAGAAGGGTTGAATAATAATGTTTGTAATGGTGAAATCTAAAGCACAAAATGGCTAAATTAAATTGGAACCTCCAAATTTATTTGCAACTTCTGTTACACATTGAATCACCGTTGAATTTGTACAGACCGTTATTGCACAAACCAAATATAAGAACGATGTAGTTTCGGAACATAAAGATCTATAAAAACAATTCTATCGTTGAAAAATCCTTCTTTGTGATTTTAACGCGAAAGGCCAAACGATCGTTGAGATTGTCCTACTCTATGTTGGCAATTCTTGTGTAGTGTGAACCAACGATGGCTAATTCTACACGTATAAGGTATGAAAATGGATTGTGCTTCCTATACATAGCAATACATAGATTGTCTTAAAATGTTGATTATAGCAAGATAATTCTCTCATAACTTTTGTACTATGGAATTCTTCAAAGTAACAGCTACTGCTATATGATAAGAACTAAATATTACCTCTTTATTATTTTTATCCGAAGGACTTTCAGTAGGTTCAATTTCAGATATAGGTGAATCATTTTCTGGGCCAGAGAATAAGGACCACGCGCCCGGATGTGTTGGAGTACTCGTCGTTACCACTTGAGGTAAGGGGATAGCTATCTGAGACGTGGGAGTAGTCATTTCCGGTTCTGAGACTGGGGCTATGGACAAAACAAAAGTGCAACAAAATAAAAAAAAGAATATTCAAATTAAAATTCAAAATACTATTTATTCAAGTAGACTGTTTAAAAGACTTTTGAATCTTCAAATGTTTTTCAAGAAGGTACCACTGTTTCGGAAGTTTGCTCCTACCGAGAAGAACTAGCAAGAAATTCGGCGGATAATCTTTTCAAATAAAAGTTTTGCAATTTGATAGATGATTACAAGTTAACCGTTCAGCTTGGTGCGTAGCTGACTGCAGTTAAGATATGCTGCTATCACTCAAATAATCCTCAATTGTATAGTAAGCTTTATGTAGCAGCATCGTTTTGTTTTTAAACTTGTGTAAAGCCAAGTCTAGATAATGTTGAGGAATTTTGTTATAAAATATTAAAAAGGTATTAAGGAACACTGAAATACTTAGCACCGGATTTAAGAGAGCACTACTTTATAAATAGCTAACTAGTTTAAAAGAAATTAACAGCCATTAGAAGAACTTTACACTCTTTTACTTTAATTTAAAATTAACCAATTCCTTATTTGTTTTTTCCTTTGTGTTATTGTTAAAGATAATGATATTAAAAAGGCACTTCGTAGATCGAGGATGTTGAAAAATTTAATCAATAAGGCCTGTATAAAACCAGAAAAAAACATCCTTCAGAAATGGTCTCTTATCTGAAAGAATTGAAAATTTTTACGCTTAAAAATATAACAACACAAACAAAAATTTAAGTAGATGGTTGTACAACTTACTCTCAAGGTTATCACATCGTGTCGGTGTTTTACCATTCACAGGTGAATCTGTATAATTTTCCTCATCTACTGTCTCATCATATTCATCAACTGCCTGTTGTCTCACCAGTTTCAAAAATTTTTTAACGTGAGGTGTAGCTGGAATTTTCTTCTTGAATTTGGGTGTTTTAGGATTCACGTTGGGATTCAGTGTCCCTAATACCTTTTCTTTTGGACTGCTTTCCCACTCAGTGTCACTGGACTCGTAATCTACTAAATTCTTTTTCCGCACTAACGGTGTTATAATAGCAGTTTTAGTAGAATTGTTTATAGACACAATGGCTTCATAATTCTCACCGTCGCTATTAACTTTATCGTATAGTGATTCAAATTTTATTTCGACATCGTTTTCTTTTTTAATATCTATAGTCGTTTCTAACAGCTCTGATATTGTTGAACATTTATCAATTTCTACTAAATCTTCCATTTTTGTAAATAACTTGTTACATTTTCTGCAGTGGAGTGGCAGATGTTCGGTTGTAAGGTGTTCTATAAACTCCTCGTTTAGCTCATCTGGACGACAAAGAAATTTATTTCCACGACAAATAGGACAATCGTAAGCTAGGCCGTGAGTTAGTTTTTCGTGTTTCCGGCGACAGTCTCCACAACAAAATATTAGATGACAGACTATGCAACGAGCCTAGAAATCATCAAAAAAAGCCATTACTTCTATCTTACGGACAATTAACTGCGCAACTACAATTATAACACATTAAAACTAAAGAACAAGAAGGACATCAGAATTTACTACTTTTTATCTACTTTTTTAATATACGCCGTGTGGTATCCGGCAGAATAAGACCACCCTCCTTTCTTACCGAGGTGTCGTAAGAGGCGACTAAGGTAAATGCCGTGTGGTATCCGGCCGCATAGAATAGACCACCCTCCTTTCTTACCGAGGTGTCGTAAGAGGCGATTAAGGTATGTGCCGTGTGGTATCCGGCTGCATAAAATACACTATCCTCATTTCTTACCGAGGTGTCGTAAAAGGCGACTAAGGTAAGTTGACGCCAGGTAGGCGGCCGGTCGTAAAATACGTAGCCAAATCATGTGACAACCTGTTTGTAACAAGTTGTGCTGACGCCACTTAGAGTGGGATATGGGTAGTAGAATGATAATGATATCTACTTTTTTAATAAGCAATATTTGCTCCTCTCATTTTCGAGCAAAAGATTATTTTAGGTATAGATCTGCCTGTAAAAATATTTTTCCGGTCCTTGAATACTGATTTGCAAAAGCAAAGACATTTTCCATTTATGATATTTTGTAAGCATCAATTACGTATACAATTTTATATTACACCTAAGCTGGGAACCTATGAATTTCCAGAAACACCGGGTTCAGTTGTCGTGATTGATAAAATAAAAGCTTATATACCTAAATCTATACTTATTATAAAATAAAGTCCTCAAAGCTGTCTGTCTGTATGTAATCGATTTTCTCAAAATCTACTGAACGGATTTTAGTATGGTTTTTACTAAAAGGTAGTGCAATTCCTCCGAAAGGTTTAAGTTAATAGCACATAACAGTTTCATGTAAATTGAGTTGAAAATGTCATTTTACAACAATTTTTAATGGGGGTAATAACAAATCGGTGTCGATTGTAGTTTAGAGGGGGGAATAGATATAAAAAGCGGTGTAGGGTTTTAGAGAGCCAGTCTCATGCCGAGATTCGAGCGACTATAACACGCTAAACATTGCATTTTGCGCGGGTGAAGCCGCACGTATTTCTAGTTAAGAATAAAAATCTTATTTTTCCTTCGGCGAGGGAACAAGAAGACGTTACATAATTGAGGGTATTTTAACATTTAAGTATCGCGCACAAAGTCGGCAGTACTGCTTGTATGCACATACAGACAATTGTAGCAAATGAAAATATTAAAAATGGCGTCTAGTAAATAACTAAAATTAAATAATTTATAGAATCAGGCGTTACTTTGCGGAGATCCATAATACAAAAGTAATAATAAAATTATTTTGCTATAATCCGCGATACAGCAAATAGAAAATATATATATTGCTAAATGTATAGTGGACTATCCGTTTTTTCATACCCGTTACATGCAGGATTCGTAAAAACACACAAACCTCCACCACTGCCACCACAATACACTAGCACTACACACGTTAACTATCACAAACTCAACAATCGTTTCGCCCCGCAACAGAAGCATCATCAGGAGATAGACTCCTCGACAAAATCGCAAAGCGGATTATAGCAAAATAATTTTATTATTACTTTTGAACTAAAATTAAATTACGGCTGCTTATTCCTAACGCAAAAGTTTTCTCTATATTTTCTCAGGTAAGAACTTCATTAACTGTCTTAATTAAGAATAAACTTCACATTGAAAGGACCGTAAAAATATTCTTTAGGAAACGTAATACAAGCAACGTGGAAAATATATTCGCGACTCGACGGACTAATAACTAAATCTACTCTTCGTATTTTCATGCAAGCTTTGCATAAAAATATTATTTGTATGTGTTTCTTGTCTGTGGTTCTTCCATTTTTCCTTGAAACCAATCCTCGAGTTTTAGTAAAAACTGTACAAAATAGGTTTAATAGATTTTGAGAATATCGATCACATACCGACAATTTTTGGAGACTGGGTTATAATAAGTATAGGTGTAATCTATATCAAAGCAGTGATAGCCTAGCGGTGAGACCGTGCGACTCTCTAGAGACGACATAGGTTCAAACCCCGGGCAGGCACCAATGACTTTTTCTATTAAAACTTATGTGTCTAATTAATTATTGCAATTTATCACACGCTTTTCGGTGAAGGAAAAACATCGTGAGGAAACCTGCATATCTCTAGAGAATTCTAGGGATATGTGTAACCTACCAATCCGCATTGGAGCAGCGTGGTAGGTCTTAGCTCCAATCCTCTCTAATAACGGAGAGGCCTTAGCCCAGCAGTGGGCATAGTAACAGGCTGTTCCTTTTATATCTATACTAATATTATAAATAGGAAAGATTTGTATGTTTGTGTGTATGTATGTATGTATATTTGTAATGTTTTCACGCAAAAACTACTGGACCGATTTCAAAAATTCTTTCACCATTGGAAAGCTGCTTCTTTACTGAGTAATATAGGTTATATTACATTATCAAAAAAAATCAATATCCATATAAAAATCTGCAATACCATATGTCTAACTATTATAGTTATGCCAATATAACTATCTTTTTACATTGTAAAAGTTGATAAAAATGCCGACATTAATCAAACGATTTCATTCAAATCTCTGTATTGATTCTTATCTCATTAAATGTCATTTTACTAAAATACTTTTTGAATTATTAAAATCCAACAACCCAATCAAAATCATAATCAATCGAAAGAAAATAATGTCATAACAAATTCATTGTAGAGAATATTTTATAATTAAATAACCTATAAAATAAATCTAGAGTCCGACTTCGTAGACTTTCCACTACCACGGGATCGGTTTGGACGCGGGTGAAACCGCGGGGCATTGCTAGTATCAAAAACACTTATGGAAACCTTTTGTACTCTAAAGCTTTAAATGTCCGGATACATGTGACCTTTATGTCACCAGAGACCGCAAACATGTGGTTTGATTTTCATCACTGCCAATAATTAATTCCGTTTGTTTCCATATTAAAAGGAAATAATAAGCTTTCGCGATTTTATAATTAGCTCATATCCACTGATAATCCTTTATTATATATATCCAGAGTTGAACAACAATGTTTGTATATAAAAATTTCATCATCATCATCCTCCTGTACTTATCCCACTCTAAGTGGGATCGCAACAACATGTTACAAACATGTTGTCGCATTATTCGGCTCCGTATTTTACTTATTTTACGACCGGCCGCCTGACGTCAACTTACCTTAGTCGCCTTTTACGACACCTCGATAAGAAATAAGGGTGGTCTATTCTACTCAGCCGGATACCACACGGCATATTAAAGCTAAAATTTCAAAAAAGTTTTCAGAATTCCGTTAAAACTAAAGCAAATCGAAAAATTCGCTTAAGTTAAAATGCTATTATAACTATTCAGGACGAAATGGACGTCGCAAAAAGCGAAAACGTGTCCCGGTCAACCGCATTACGTCTGCTCTTAGTGTGCGGTGTATACAGGACACGAAAAGTGTACAAAATAAAATAACGCCAGAAATATACAAAAAAATATCACACTAAGTCATTTATTTATTAATAGCTGTGTCAGCGGCTTCGGCCGCGTGGAATTCAGCCACATTTATTTTTTAAATTCAAATTTTAAACATAAAAGTAGGTAGTTATTTTGACTTAACCATAAGAGATAGAGACATGCTATCGCGGACTTTTTTAATAGTATTTTATAGATCTAAAATTCTCTACTACATTACTTTAACGTATCTCTGCTGGTTTACGCAACGCACTAAAGGTCCAGCAAGCAAGTTAACAACTGCGCGATCTGTTCAACACCATTTACATAATACCGATATGTACTATTTACTTAAACCATCCGGAATCCGGAATCACGACACAGCTTTGCGATTTTGTCGTGGAGTCTATCTCCTGATGATGCTTCGGTTGCGAGGCGAAACGATTGTTAAGTTTGTGATAGTGAACGTGTGTAGTGCTTGTGTATTGCGGTGGAAGTGGTGGTGGTTTGTGCATGTGTTTTTACGAATCCTGCACGTATCGGGTATGATATGGATAGTCCACTATACATTTAACACTATATATATTTTCTATTTACTGTATCGCGGATTATAGCAAAATAATTTTATTATTACTTTTGTATTATGGATCTCCGCAAAGTAACGCCTAATTCTATAAATTATGACAATATGCTGTTTGGCCAAATGACTTTTACAGAGTCGCCAGACATAAATACGGAATGTTAGACGCAAGCGATTATATTCGAATTCTTATGTTCATTTTTGTTATTTTATTATACTTCTTCTTTCGCTTTTTTGTTTTTCTTTAAATACTGTTATTTTATATGCACTCCTGACACGTAAAAGACATTCAGAGCATTTCTTTTTAACAATGCAAATTCGACAAATTCAAATTATTCTTTATTTCAAGTTCACTTAACTTGTAAACAACTAATTTCGAGTCGTCAACTGTAACACTGGTTCGGAAAATTGCTTCAAGTTAGAAAAGCAAGCAAGAAACTCGGCAGTTGTTCTACTCAAATATAATTCCTATAATTATATACACGTATTCAAAATATATAGCTTGCAGTGTACTCAATATGTCACGAATTAGGGCTTAGTGACACGATGTTCCCTTTCATTTTGAGAATGTTGTACAAGTGGGTAAAGAAAATCTATATAATTAAATTACAGTAGGGTCGTGTATTAAAAGGGGAATTGGTGTCAACAATCAAATCAGCTACGATTTTTTAACAAAAGAAATAAACTATAAAATTCTAGTATTCATTAATTTGGTTAACTCATATTTACCATATAACTTCTATAGAAATGTAATATTAAACATTAGAAAATTAAAAGCCAATAAACGCACTTTTTATAAGTCCTGTAAGCACAAATATATGAAATTTGAATTTTTATATAAAATTACTTTTGTAGTTTTCATGTTAGCTATTTACTAAACATGTTTTCATTTATATTTTATATTATAAAATAAACAAAGCTTAATTATTACATTAAAATCATTATCATTCTCATTCTCCAGCCCTTATCCCATTCAAAGTGAAGTCGGTACAACATGTTACAAACATCTTGTCACGTGATTTGGCTACGTATTTTACTACCGGCCACCTGCCTGACGTCAACTTACCTTAGTCGCCTCTGACGACACCTCGGTAAGAAAGGAGGGTGGTCTATTCTATGCAGCCGGATACCACACGGCACATACCTTAATCGCCTCTTACGACACCTCGGGAAGAAAGGAGGGTGGTCTATTCTATGCAGCCGGATACCACACGGCATTTACCTTAGTCGCCTCTTACGACACCTCGGTAAGAAAAGAGGGTGGTCTATTGTATTCTGCCGGATACCACACGGCATTTACCTTAGTCGCCTTTTACGAGACCTCGATAAGAAATGAAGGTGGTCTATTCTATGCAGCCGGATTTCACACGGCATTTACCTTAGTCGCCTCTTACGACACCTCGGTAAGAAAGCAGGGTGGTCTATTCTATTCTGCCGGATACCACACGGCATTTACCTTAGTCGCCTCTTACGACACCTCGGTAAGAAAGGAGGGTGGTCTATTGTATTCTGCCGGATACCACACGGCATTTACCTTAGTCGCCTTTTACGAGACCTCGATAAGAAATGAAGGTGGTCTATTCTATGCAGCCGGATTTCACACGGCATTTACCTTAGTCGCCTCTTACGACACCTCGGTAAGAAAGGAGGGTGGTCTATTCTATTCTGCCGGATACCACGCGGCACTTATCTTAGTCGCCTCTTACGACACCTCGGTTAGAAAGGACGGTGGTCTATTCTATTCTGCCGGATACCACACAGCTAGCTTAATTATTACATTAAAATATGACACATTAATTATATATTAAAATATGACGATATAATTAGCACATATGCTAGTATAAAGAAGTGAAAAAAGTAAAATAAATAATCCACGTTAACCATTGAAGGGTTCCCTAGTCTGGCAACAAACCTGGCAGCAACATCAGGTCATGCTTATCATAAACATGCATCGTCATTAGGACTGGACCGGTATGTAAAATTTCAGCTCAGTCAGACACCGAGAAGTGGGTTAAATTTAACTTGAAAGATTCCACCTTCATATACATACACGGAAAGTTAAATAAAATCTTTTAAAATATTATAATAAACAGATATAAATGTGAACTTTTAATTAAACATAAATAAACATGATTCCAGAAAATAAAGTAAAAAAAGTAAAGTAGCGGCCTGTTACAATCCCACTGCTTGGCTAAGGCCTCCTCTCATATATGTAGTACAGAATTTTGTACTGTCTACATACTAGCGGTTGTACAAAGTAACGGTCTGTTACTATGCCCACTGCTGGGCTAATGCCTCCTCTCTCCGTTCTTGAAGAGTAGGATTGGAGCTAAGACCTACCACGCTGCTCCGATGCGGATTGGTAGGTTACACATACCTCCAGAATTCTCTAGAGATATGCAAGTTTCCTCACGATGTTTTCCTTCACCGAAAAGCGTGTGATAAATTGCAATTATTAATTATTAGACACATAAGTTTTAATAGAAAAGCTCATAGGTGCTTGCCCAGGGTTTGAACCCATGTTAGAGAGTCGCACGGTCTCACCGCTAGGTTATCACAGCTTGTTAAGAAAAAATTAATAATCAAATCATAATAATCTTTATTCAAGTAAACTTTTGCAAGCACTTGAGAGGTTCATATAATTTTCATACATTATAAGATGAGTAATAAAATTCGTAATTTTATAATGTCACTATTTCTTATTACAAAGTAAAGCTGTTATATAGTAAAAAAGTAAAACAATTAAATAAAAAATTACTTACCTCAACCGATTCCTTCATATTTCATTTCTTTTTAAACACTTCAAAAACGATTGTAAACTGTTTGTATAAATATCACGAAAACTGCACTAGTAAAATCATTAATTTTAACATTAAACAGACTTAACATTAACAGAATATTTATTATAAAGTTGATTTATTAACAATTCACTGTTCACAGATTAAGATGACAAGATGCAGTCATTATCTGAGACACGTTTAAAATTAATAAACGAAACGAAGGTATTTAAAAATTATTTTCGTACAAAAATATTTTTAACTACCTACATTTTCAACAACATTTTATTTATATATAAGAATAATACAGATTGTTATGTTACTTTTGTTACATATATACAAGTTGTTCACAGGACTTTTTTTCGTCAACGTAAATGTTAAAATTCTGTCAATTATTCTACAATGTTTTTTTGTGGGACGTCGCAGCATCCAAGCGGCACAAGATCCCGTGTAGAAACATAAGTCTCTAGGACATAGGTCCAGCAGTGGATGTCTACTGTTTGAGAGAGGAGGCCTATGCCCAGCAATGGGTTAAACCATTATGACGCCGTTACTTTACTTTACTTTTATTGTATTAACCGTGAGATATCATGGTTAATCGCCGTGTACTTAATATTAGCTTCGACAATTCTGAATGGATTTGCTCTTAAACTCATGCAGGCGCCTTTAAATAATTTATAGAATTAGGCGTTACTTTGCGGAGATCCATAATACAATAGCGTAACGAGGGGGCAAGGGGGGGCCGCCCCCCTTACACTGGAAAACTGTCAACTCGCAACATATTGACACTATAAAAGGCTGGCATAAGACCTATACTGTACCTCACCTTCATTACAAATGTAAGGTCCTTATATTTTAAATAACATGATTACGAGAAAAAATAGTCTAGATTTTCTGAGATAATTTTGACCCCCCCCCCCTGTTTAGAATTGTGGCTACGCCCTCGTTCATTATACGGTCTATCTTAGAATATGGATCACCCGTTTGGAGCCCACAATGTCGATGCTATATAAAGCAGATAGAATCCGTACAAAATAAGTTTATTAAGCATTTTAAATATAAAATGTAAACGTGTTGACGAGTCCATGCTTTTTTCTATTCCTTCTCTTGAGAAGCGCCTATTAGAAAGAGATCTAATGTTTTATGCCCTATCCTCCTGCCCTTATCCCACTCTAAGTGGGGTCTGCACTAAATGTTACAAATATGGTGTCACATGATTTGGCTACGTATTTTACGACCGGCCGCTTGCCTGACGTCAACTTATCTTAGTCGCCTTTTACGAAACCTCGGTAAGAAATGAGGGTGGTCTATTCAACTCAGCCGGATACCACACGGCGGGTTTTTTTTAAATAAAATTATTAATAATGATATTGATTCACCATACCTTTTAAGTAGAATATTATGATGTCCTCGATCAGGCTCGATGAGAGTAAACTATTCTATGTTCCTTTCTCTAAAACTGAATATGCTGGAAATGCTGTTATACATCGTTCTTGTAAGGAGTATAATGGTTTATTTCATGATATTGACATATTTAACGATTACATGTTTTCTTTTAAAAATAAAATAAGAAAAATACCGTATTACAAAACTAAATAGTTACTTAATACATAATTATATCTGTGTAACATTTTTAGTGGAAACTTAATTGATCTTTATCTTTAAATATTTATTTTTATCTTTATATCTTTATCTTTAAATATTTATGTTTCAAGTTCAAGCTTGTTTCACGTGTTCAGAAGTAAAGGTGGGGTTGAACCGACTACTATATAACAATGCTTGTTCGGTTGCGGGGCGAAACGATTGTTTAGTTTGTGATAGTGAACGTGTAGTGCTTGTGTATTGTGGTGGCAGTGGTGGAGGTTTGTGCATGTGTTTTTACGAATCCTATATATATCGGGTATGAAAAAACGGATATTCCACTATACATTTAGCACTATATATATTTTCTATTTACTGTATCTCGGATTATAGCAAAATAATTTTATTATAACTTTTGTATTTGTGTGAACGTCACATCAATCTTAATAGTACGCTGGTTTGTGGACTGTATGTTTTGGTAGTAGTGTAGTGTATGCAGATCTTTGCCCAAATCAGTGAGTAATAAAACCACACCAACCTTGCTATCCACATTCGCCCCGAATGGACGGAGACCTGTTGCCGGACGCACGGCGCACCAGCTGGTAGTGGACTTGGCGCAGCACTCTTCAATAGTTAGGCACAACAGTTTTTGGAAAAGCACACACCTCACAGAGAGACAATAACGTATTGTCATGCACACACCTCTCAGAGACGACAACGTGTCGTCCTTAGAACGTCCGCGAGGCAAGTGTCGACCAACCATTTGAATGCGATGGTAGACGGACAAAATTGATGCAGTAATGTTTTGTATTACTACCCACTAATATATTGTGCAAAGATCGAACATACCCCCCACCGAAATCATCATGATGATTTCTCCTAAGTGCATGTAATATGTACAATAATGATGCAAATTGACTAGTTTACGAAACTAATTGTGGAGTGTACGTTTAAGTATACCTAAACCTAGTAACAATAAATCTTAAGTGTACCTAATATTATATTTAAAAAAATGAAAAAACTAATCTAAACTACATAAGCTCAGTAACGAACTAACCTATTCTTAATTAGCATAAGGCAACGGACATATTTTATTGACAGGTCTTTTGTAAATCCCGTTTTGCGTTCTGACAGTGACTACACGAACGACTTTATCTACTCCCGGATGAACTTCTACTATCCTACACATAGGCCACTGTAATGGTCGCGTGAGGTTAGACTTGAGAAGTGCCAAGTCACCTACATTAATATTAGGAGGTGAAGAAAACCACTTCTCCCTTTGCTGGAGCGTATGAATGTAGTCATCTGACCAACGTTTCCAAAAGGACTGAGAAATCTTCTGAATCGCCTGCCACCGAGACAGTCTGTTTAGAGGAACGTCCTCAACCTCATATTCTGGGACAGCTAATAGATTTTTTCCGATTAAAAAATGTCCTGCAGTTAGTACGTCAAACTCGTTCGGATTATTCGACAACGCGCACAAGGGACGTGAATTCATAATAGCCTCTATTTTGCAGAACACTGTGGTGAGTTCCTCAAATGTTAAGACGCGATCACCTACAGCTCGGTATAAATGGTGCTTTGCCGATTTTATACCGGCTTCCCAGAGGCCCCCCATTGATGCTGCATTCGGCGGATTGGTACGCCAATGAATATTACGTGTCGTAAGACCGTCTAAAATGCTATTACAATTGTCCTTATTCCGAAAGAAGTAAACTACATCTTTTAAATGTTTTGCTGCTGCAATAAAATTTTTACCACAGTCAGAATACAGACAACTGCAAAGACCACGACGCGCCACGAAACGATCAAAAGCAGCGAGAAAACAATCGCATGAAAGGTCTGTTAATACCTCCAAATGTACTGCTTTGGTGGCAAAACAGACAAACAAGCATAAATATGCCTTGTAAGTTTTAGCATTACGACGTTGGTTTTCTTTTACCATGAAAGGACCTCCAATATCGCAACCTACATGATCGAAAACCTTGCCAGGTTTCAATCGATAAGTGGGTAACGTACCCATAGATGGTTGAACGATACTTGGTTGAAATTTAAAACACTTAGCACACTTCGAGAGCACTGAGCGAATGATGCTACGAGCATTGATAATCCAATACGTTTTACATAAGATACCCTGCAACGTGCGAGGACCGGTATGTAAATACATCTTATGAAAATATTCAATTAATAAAATTGTAGTGTGACATTTTTTAGGAAGTAATAACGGATGTTTTGTATTAAAGGGTAGGTCTGACTGCAGAATTCTACCCCCCACCCTGAGAAACCCTTCGGGGTCCATAAAGGGAGAAAGTTTACGATTTGATACAAAGGTCTTTAATTTATATAGTGGCGTGTGTAGCCACGACAAAACTACAGTGGAGTCGCAAAGCGCGACTAAAGTATACTTGACATCTATTAGGTTTTTTATAACGAACTTAAAAACCTTTGCTAGCAGCACGGCCGCCATCAGTTCGAGTCTAGGAATTGACAAAATCGGTTTTAATGGAGCGACTTTAGACTTACTCGTCAATAATCGAACTTTAACATTCCCATCCCTATCTACACTGCGTAAGCAAACACACGCCGCATAGCCTCGCGATGACGCATCGCTAAAACCTATCAACTGCACGGTATCGAAATTACTGATCAACAGATGGCGGTCTATTCTCATGTTGGCTAATGTTGACAGCTCACTAATAAATTTATTCCAGTTTTGATATATGTCATCTGGCAACTTATCATCCCAACCGAGCCCCAATTTCCACAAATCTTGCATAATGCACTTCGCTAGAAAGGTGCAAGGTGAGATAAATCCGACGGGATCAAAGATACTCGCGAGTAATGTTAAAACCGAGCGCTTAGTAGACTTAACATCAGTTAAAATGTAATTAAAAGAAAAGCAGTCGACCGACGGGAGCCAAGTCAATCCTAAAACCTTTAAAGAATTCGATAACGTATCGTCTTCAAAATTTATTTTCGAAATATTATTGACATCAAGTCTAGAAATTATCTCAGGACTATTACTGGCCCACTTTTTTAATTCAAATCCCCCACTTTTAAGCAGAGACGTAAGTTCGTCTTGTAAAGCACGGGCTTCAGTGACTGTTTGACACGACCATAACAAATCATCAACATAAAATCCCTCAGTGAGTACGCGAGATGCACTACACTGCGGATTGTCGAGCGCCAGTTGATGCAAGGTACGAACGGCGACGTAAGGTGCACTGCGGAGACCGTACGTTATAGTTTTTAATTCGTACACGCGTACAGGTTCCGACGGCGAATTGCGCCAGAGTATGTGTTGATATTTACGTTCCGACGGATCAATGAGGACGGCGCGGTACATTTTTGATACATCGGCAGTGAAGCACACGTCGTATAACCTAAAATTAATTATAATTTTCAAAATGTCAGCGTGTAGCTTCGGCCCTGTCAAAAGAATATCATTCAAAGCGACACCACTTGTGGTCGGTGCCGAGCCGTTAAAGACTACCCTGAGGGGTGTAGTACTACTCGACGGACGCAAGACGCAATGATGTGGGATGATATATTTAGAAGGTTCCGTACCCGTGTACAGTTCCATGTGCCCCAAAGATTCGTATTCTTGCATAAATTCGACGTACGCTTGACGTAATTCGGGAAAACGCATAAACCGACGTTCCATTTGATGGAGCCGTTTTGAAGCGATATCACGCGAATCACCTAATGGGTTGCGGTTAGGATTTAATAAAATAGGAGAAACATAACGCCCAGTAGGTTCACGATAATGTTTCTCAATATATATCTTCTCAGCCATTTCATCTGATGGACTCATTGGAGCTTCGCACGGCGGAGACTCCACCTCCCAAAATCGTTTGAGAGTGTCGTTGAGATAATCATTATCACTAGTGTACGACACCAGCGACGTTGCAGACGCTGCAACATTATTATGACACGATTGAATATCTAATTTGCCTGAGATAACGTATCCGAATACACTGCTTAACGCGGCGGGAATATCGCGATCGAAAATAAACTTTTTTCCGTCATAAATATGAGGAAAAATATCACCGGCCAAAATTATGTCGATCGGTGATGTTTTATACCACTGCGGATCAGCTAAAAATAAATTATCGTATTCCTTAATAATATTCAGTGAGATTTTAAACGTAGGTAAATCAGAAGTAATTTTTGTTAACACTACCGCATCAATATTAAAAATCGGCTCACTATTGTGACGAGGTCTTATATTGAACGACGTCATACCATAATTCTTAATACTTTCACCGGCAAGACCGAATATATTAAGACGACATCTACGTTGAGTCAAACCTAAACGCTGTAAACAAGAAATCGAAATAAAGTTAGATTGCGCGCCCGAGTCGATTAGCACTCTGCACGGTTGATAACAATTAAAACTATCTTTAACGCGCACCACAGCCGTGCCGAGTACGACTGCGGTATAGCTGTGCATAGATGACGCATGGCAGCTATTCATAAGCGTCGTGTTATCGCAGAGCGGAGCGGACGATCGCGGCGGCGCGGCCGGCGCAGTGCACGACACTGACGCGGTGGGAACGGGTTCAATTCCGACATCTGTGTGTAACAGAATATGATGCGGTTTTTGACATACGACACACCTGTACTCGCTTCTACATTCCTCCGCAGAATGGTTATTTTTTAGGCAATTGTGACACAATTTCAGACGATTAGCACGGCTGAACCGCTGTACGCTGGACAATTTACGAAATTTATCGCAGCGATAAATCATGTGATTTTCTCCACAATTAGAACAAATCGCCTTATTAAAACGAGAATTAGCGTGCGAGTAGTTTTTATTTAAATTCCTATCAGGTTTCGTATTCTTATTATTATTAAATTGCCTTTTATTCGGTATAGCTGAATTGTTTAAATTAGAATATGACGAGGAATGATCTAAAACTTTAATTTGGTTATGAATAAATGTTATTAAGTCCGAAAAATCAGGAATAGAATTCTGGTCTATGTTTTGTTCAAATAATTTACGACTTTGCGGATCTAAGGCTCTAAGTGCAACGTGACACAAAATGTAGCTTCCTAAATTGTCTATTTTTAACGCTTGAATAGCCTTATACGAGTGTTCAAATGTTTCTATAAATTCATTTAAATGTACTGAGGATTCTTTAAATAACGGCGAAAAATTTAACATCTTATCCAAATATCTGCCAACTAAGACGCGATTATCTTGATATTTGTTAAGCAAACTTTGCCAAACTAAATCGTAATTATTAGCAGTAATCGGAACGCTCTTGACAATATTTAACGCATGACCTTTCGTACACGATAACAAGTAATGAAATTTATCTATTTTTGGAATATGCGGTTGATTATGAACCAATGAACAAAATGTCTCGTAAAAAGTTGTGAAATTTTCAATATCACCGTCAAAACAATATAATTCTAGCTTAGGAAGACGTGGCCGGGACCCTTGCGAAGAAGTCTCGTCTTTATCTCTCGAACAATTAGGTTCACATTTCGATGCAACCAATTTAGCCTTATAAAACAAATCATCAAAATTATTCAGATCCTGACTATGTAGTAATGTCGATGAATCAATTTCTAATTCCTTTTCGAAAATATTGAAAATTGTTTTCTCAAATGTAGACCTTAAATTATCTATTTCGGCAACCCGTAACAAAAATAAATCCCTAGCTTCATTGTTCTCAATATTTTTTGATAAATCAAATATACATTGCATTTGTTGTAAACATCTCTCTTTTCGCTTAATTAATACGGATAATGCAATAGGAATATCCTTGGGATCGTTATCTTTCTTAGGCGGCATTATACGTTTCTACCTACTAAATAAAATAATAAAACGTAAACAACACGATTAAATGTGAATATAAGTTGTTTTACGCAAAATATATTTATCCTTGAACGTCAAGAATATCGTAATAAACGTTATTACAAAAGAATTTAATAAGATTACTGTTTATTAGTTGAAATTATACACATAAGCAGCCTATAGGTACTGAACGTCAGCACTGGTAGTTCCTATGCGTAATATTAAGTATAAAATTACTAACTTAATAGAAATTAAGATTTTAAAAATTCGGTTCGGAGGCCCAAAAAATTGTGTGAACGTCACATCAATCTTAATAGTACGCTGGTTTGTGGACTGTATGTTTTGGTAGTAGTGTAGTGTATGCAGATCTTTGCCCAAATCAGTGAGTAATAAAACCACACCAACCTTGCTATCCACATTCGCCCCGAATGGACGGAGACCTGTTGCCGGACGCACGGCGCACCAGCTGGTAGTGGACTTGGCGCAGCACTCTTCAATAGTTAGGCACAACAGTTTTTGGAAAAGCACACACCTCACAGAGAGACAATAACGTATTGTCATGCACACACCTCTCAGAGACGACAACGTGTCGTCCTTAGAACGTCCGCGAGGCAAGTGTCGACCAACCATTTGAATGCGATGGTAGACGGACAAAATTGATGCAGTAATGTTTTGTATTACTACCCACTAATATATTGTGCAAAGATCGAACAGTATTATGGATCTCCGCAAAGTAACGCCTTATTCTATAAATTATTTAAATAGAACCATTGTTTGTTTCTCAAATAAAGATAAAAGTAAAATAATATTCACGTAATAATAAAACAACTATGAACTTATTTCACGTTTCAATCACTCACATAATAATCTCATTAATATCATATTTATCGTTGGATACAGTAGAAATAAATGTGACTGCTAACCGATTATGGTGGCAGCAGAGATCGTCAAGGGAATCAGTCCCAATATATATAGATATCAAGGAAGATACATCTGTATTAGAAGCGGCGGAGCAGCAGGCCTACCTTAAACTCTTATTGCGACTCAATTGAAGACGTAAACTAAATTGTTTTGATTTTTCATACCATGACGTCTTAAAGACGCACACATTAAGTCGTTGCCGAATGAGCGTTCGGCATGCATACTAAAAACATTTGTGTAAAAGAAACAGAGTTATAATTCATATAACGCTGTCCTTTTCAAACACACTTCATGGTACGAAAAGAAAGCGGTTGGTTTTAGTTACTGACTTTGAATTAAATCGTTTTCTAAATGTTCATGGTAGGCCTACAGGTCAGGGTATGTTCATTCAACGTCAACTAGGTAAGAATCTACTTACAGAACTTCCAGGCATAGTCGAAGTATCCACTAATTTCATATCATATCAACGCACAACACAACATAAACAAAACTCTTAAACTTTCTCAAAGATATACTTACACTATTTAGTCCAGAACGTAAATTGTAATTGTGTCAAAAGGTGAACACAAAGTCTCTATACATGAGATTTATGCATACTAAAATTACTAAATATCTAAATTCATTACTTTTGTTATATTGTTCTAAATATCAAAAAATTTACAAAAAATGTCAACGACCGCGGCGCGGATTCTCTCTTTGAGTCGACCGAAAAAGGGACTCAAAAAGTATTGATAATTTCTAGTATCGATACTTTTTTTTATATATTGTATTAAATAACTTTTTGACAGGTATCTTATCAAATAAATTTCGCCGTGTGGTAGAATAGACCACCCTCCTTTCTTACCGAGGTGTCGTAAATGGCGACTAAGGTAAGTTGACGTCAGGCAGGCGGCCGGTCGTAAAATGCGTAGCCAAATCATGTGACAGCATGTTTGTAACATGTTGTGCCGACCCAACTTAGAGTGGGATAAGGGCAGGAGAATGATGATGATCTTATCAAATAAATTACCCAGCTGACTTCGACTCCACGCTGAATTTTTTTTAATTACACATTAAGTCAGTGGCGTATCGTGAACTAATGTAGTCGTGGGCAAAGCCATATCAACGGGAACCTTCGAAGCTAAATTATTACTTATTCTGTATATATTAATCATTTATTTATTTGTTCGTTGGTTTAGCGTACTTCGCTCATAGCTAGCGACATTACTGCATTGAGTTCGATTAGGAGGAATAGGGTCTTTAAAATTTATAAAAAAAATGTGATTTTATAGTTGTATTTTTATATTATTTTATGTACCATTTAATTTTTTCATGTTCTGTTCTGTTGAAGCTACTGACGTGCTCAAATATGCGCATTAGAACGTAAGAAAAGTACTTTCATGAGTACAGTATCGATAAGAAAGTATCGATACTGTAGTATCCCTAATTTTGATGCTTGGCGCCATTCTTTTAACTCTTTAAAGAACACTTTAAGGCGTAGAATTAATATTTTATGACTGTAAATGTAGGCGTATTTAGGGTCATCAGTGAACATTTAAAGGAAGTAATTTTTAGTTTTTGTATAAAGTTTTGTATAAGTCGTTTTAGACTACGTTTTACTTTTCCTAGGTTTGATATATTTATTATAGACTATAACTACCTTTCGGTATGATACATGTATAGGATACGAAATCCCGTTGTTTTTTAAAACAGAAAATGATATATTACATTAAAGAGATATTTGAACGTTGAAGTTGGCATATTGCCTCTCTTAACAATCGAATTGTCCCTGTGTGGGTCGTGTGCCCAACGTTGGGTAACACTGGACTAAAGGGAGGTCAAAGAAAAGTTGATTGTGTAAAGTATGACATGTAAATAAAAGGAGTAACGCCAGAGTTGACGATAGTATAGAATAGGAGGAAAGGTAGATGATTTTTAATGTCACATAAATGTGACTAGTACTTAGTAAGGTTAACTGTTAACTAGTTAGAAGACCGACGCTCGATTACGTCCCGTGAGACGTTTTAAACTCGTCGTTAACATGATTCGCGGACAGCAGTAAACCAACTAGAGCAAAGGTAACACGTTAATTTGTGAGTTACCCATAGACTTATTAATACTAGAGTAGGGGAACTATGGGCAGGGCTGTAAGTGATATTAACAAAATGAATAATTTCAGGGAGATAAATATATACTTTAAAAATAGCTTGCTAACTCCAACTTACCTGCAACAAGAAAACATTTCATTAGTGAAAGTGTTAAAATATCTTTAATAACTATTGGTTATCAAATTTTACAGAATCTGTCTTCACAGCCTAGCGGATCTTGTTTCTGATGTCGTATATTTATGTTATTATACTATATTCTTTATATTACTTCATCAAAAATAAGTATTGTCTAGGTTTAAAAATAGTAATAAATTTATAAACTCTAAATAGATATAAGCGGAATTTTCTTGTTCCATTTATGAAGCTATTGCTTTGTAACCTAACAATCCTGTAAACTTGAATAAATTTATGAGTAATAACTTCAAATTAAGCATTAACTTTACTTAATAATCACTTAAACTTAAACAAATTTGTTATTATTTTACTTATTGAGTGATAATTATGAATAGTAAACAAGATGCGATATAGAATTGTCCCTTGTGGTATTCCTTTTACTTTTATTGTAACTTTGCAAACAATATCTACCTCTGAAACCATAATAAGTTAATTAGCATATAAAATATATAAACGATAATTTTAATGTCCAGGCAAAAGCAGTAAAGTGAACTTTTTATGTTTGGTTTCATATGTGACAGTAAGAGGTGAAACGTGGATGAAAATTTTACCCACCGCATAATTAGGAGTGTGGTCCCGCAAATATATTCATTACACGTTGAAATGAAAAGTAAACCCAATTACTAAGGTCTCTGTAACCAGGGTCATTATTAATCTCTTTGCTTAACTTTATCCATGGTATGGAAATTGAATTAACGTCGTCTGGGACGATCATGGTATTTACGAGGAACTTTGTTTATTTTTGGCAAATTTCCTCTTGGTAATATTCTGTTGATCTATAAAGGAAATTCATATACTTTCATAAAATTTTGCACCCAAGAAAGACGTAGAGTCAATTAACAAGTTTTTTTTATTAGTTAAGTATTACTCAAAATTTGGCTGATTTTATCTAATAGCGAAGTTATAAAAGTTTAAGTAAAATTCAGACAAAGATAAAAACAGCATTAATTAATCAAACACCGAACGAGTACTGACCCGTATTTTTGTATTTATTTTCATATGACACAAGCTTGTACTTATACTATTACAATGGAACATCTCTAGCGCGGCGTAATATGGAACAGCGCCATCTAGTTCTGCGTGCGGTAACAAAATATCTCAAACATCCCGCCACCCAAAGGACGACTAAGTCCTTTATAATTTCTAACAAACAAATATGTGAAATACATTGTAAACATATAAGCGACTTAACTAATATCAAACATTTAATCATTCAGAGGCAGAAGGCATAATATAACAACCGGTCGTTTAAACAACTTATCCTTATACTGAAGTGTAACAACACGAGTGATGCCATCTGCACCTGGATGTTTGGAAACTATACGTCCCAAAAGCCATTTACCGGGAGGTAACCTATCATCTTTTACCATAACTATAGTGTTCCGGTATCGTTTTAAACCAGTTACCAATTCTCGTGATGTACAATTTAAATTTAAGGTTGCAAAAAAAAACGTGAGAAGTTATATAAGTAACAATTTTCAAGTGAAGGGCCTTTGTGACGACAAAACATATATAAGCTTAATCTTTATATCTCTTTTTCCACCTACCAGGGTACAATAGAAGTGTAAATAGACCTGCAAAGTTATAACAACTGATACGAAAAAGACGATTTGATTTTACTCTGTACTCTGGAAGATATCCCATAAGTGAAAAATTTAGTTTTACATAAAATTTAAAACAAGTTATACATTTTCGTATGGCTGATCTTACTACAGATTTAACCCTAACAATCCAATAATTTTTCCGAATATAATTGAGGCTAAGTTGATTGCCACAATGCAATGTTTTCTCATGTGCATTTACAACTGTTAATTTCTCTAACGGGCATTTATTACTTAAACTAATTGGTGATTTAAGATTTGAGGGAACATTTGCATTCGTCAATCTACCACCTACTCGTAACAAATTGTCATTATCAAGATAAGGATTGAGTGTATATAATTTACTTTTTCTATTAACAGCTTTACCTTGTGATAAAAAGTTAATTTCTTCATTAAAGCTTTTAGACTGTGACAATCTTATACAAACATTTAGGCTCTTTTTCATTTCAGATGCTGTTAAAAACGTACTATTTTCTCTTTCTAACTTGTTTTTCGATCTACATTTATTAATAAATCTTAAACAGTATGCAGTTACGAGTATTAATCGGAGAAGTTTCGAAAATCTATTAAGGTGAGTATCAATAAAATTATCTTCGTTTGTACATAAATGTGTAAATATTTTTTGTTTTAATTCTGTGTCTTTTTCAAGAACATCATAATCGTGAGCTACGAATTCTACAGGTTTTCTTAAATATTTAGGACCATTCCACCATAGTTCTAACTCTTGTAATTCAGTGGGGTAAACACCGCGAGATGCCAAATCGGCAGGGTTGTTGGCGGAACTAACATGATGCCATTGAGTGTTATTAGTTGCAGTAAGAATTTCTGCAGTGCGGTTAGCTACAAACGTAGTCCAAGTGTTAGGAGTTTTGCGTAACCACGCCAAAACGATGGTGGAGTCTGTCCAAGCAAATACACAATCATCATTAATCTTTAGTTCAGTTTGAACAGCTTTCAACATTTTTGCGAGCAATACTGCACCACAGAGTTCTAGTCGGGGTACCGAGATTTGTTTTACTGGAGCTACACGCGCTTTAGATACTAGTAAGTGCACATTTATTCGATTTTCCTCCCAAACTCTGAGGTACAACACACAAGCGTAAGCGGAACAAGACGCATCACTAAACCCATGAAGTTCGACCTTGGTGGTGCTATCGGAAATACCAATCCATCGCGGAAACTGAATGTTTTGCATACGAGAAAAATTATCGAGGTAAGAGAACCATTCAGTTTTCAATTCATCATTCAATTCTTCATCCCAGTCCAAATTGGCTAACCATAGTTTCTGCATATAGATTTTAAGAATAATAATAGACGGAGCTAACCATCCCAGAGGGTCGAAAATCTTGGCGATAGCAGAGAGTACATTTCGTTTAGTTACATCAAGTTCACACTGGTTTAAACTTAATTTTAGTTCAAAATTGTCTGTTTGTGAGTTCCATGTAATACCTAAGGTTTTAATTGTATCTTTAATTTTTATTTTCACTTTACTTTGTAACTCTTTATATTCACTTGGTATTTGATTTAACACTAATTCACTATTTGACGACCACTTATGTAAGGGAAAGCCACCTCGATTAAGTAGCTCTGTGACACGCTGTTGAAGATCTATTACATCATTTTCAGTGGACGAACCCGTCATCAAGTCATCCATGTAAATATCTGATTTTATTATCTCAGCCTCTCGAGGGAAATTTTCATGTTCATCCTCAGCGAGTTGATGCAGCGTTCGTACCGCAAGAAACGGTGCACAAGATGTGCCATACGTAACAGTAAGTAGTCTGTATTCCTTTATAGGTTCCTTTGGTGAGTCGCGCCAAAAGATTCTTTGCAAATCAGCATTTTCCTTAGATATCAAGATCTGGCGGTACATTTTCTGAATATCTGCCACTAGGCAGAATTTGTGTTGCCTCCATCTTGTTATCAAATTCCGAATGTCTTGTAACAATGAAGGTCCCGTCAGTAATTGCTCATTTAATGATTTACCATTTACAGGTGTTGCACTTCCATCAAAGACGACTCTAAGTTTGGTACTCAGACTCAACGGCCGGAGAACTGCGTGATGAGGTAAGTAGTATTTTAATCTTTTAGAATTAAGTTCTTTTTCAGGTACAACTTCCACATGATCATTTGTTAAATACTCGTCCATAAAGTTTTTGTATTGTTCTTTCAGTTCAGGTTTATGTGAAAATCGGTTTTCCATTTGTTTCAAACGATTAAGTGCGATTGACTTGGAATCACCGAGATCTGTGGGAGTATCATATTTAAACGGCAACCTAACAATGTAGCGACCATCATCATTTCGTGTGTGAGTATTTTTAAATTGTTCTTCACATTGTATCTCTAATTGTGACCAATGTTTTTTGGTAGGTAAATTTTCTTCAATTTCCCAGAATTGCCGCAGCAATTGATCAATTTGTACTTTAAGGTGAGTTACTACTACATTATGATTTTGTGTTTTTGTGCGTGATACCTTTCCAGATATCAACCAACCAAGAGAAGTATTGATAGCAACAAGAGATCCATGCTTCTGTACACCTTCTTGTATGATGCTTGCGTGAACATCAGCACCCAGCAAGACATCAATGGAACCTGGCTTGTGAAAGTTAGGATCTGCAAGATCTAACTGCCTCGAAGAAGGCCAAGTCTCCTGTGAAAATGCTTTCGAAGGTAATAATGAAGTGAGCCTTTTCAGGACAAATGCATGAACTTCAAGTAGTGGTGTAAGTTCTTTTTTAGATTGTATAGTGAATTTTACCATAGATCGTGTCTGTATAACTTTTGAATTAGATATGCCAGAAATTTTGCCATTCATTGAAATACGATCCAGATTCAGTAATTGTGAAGCTGCTTCAGTTATAAATGAGGCTTGTGAACCTTGGTCAATCAGAGCCCTCAATACACAAGGAGCACCATTCTTGGCCTTTACGGTAATCTGTGCTGTAGCTAATATAACTTGATTGCTTTCTATTTCAGGGTTTATGCTGACAGTGTTACACGAAGCAGATGCAGTTTCTTCAGGACTACTAACAGACAAAGTTTGTTTCTTATCAGGGTTTGTGAAATGTAGCAATGTGTGATGTCTACGTCCACATTTTCTGCATGTGGTGGATTGCCGACAGTGATTAACACTGTGACCCTTGACAAGGCAATTGAAGCAGATGTTATTTTGTTTAACAAAGTCGCGACGTTCAGTTATATTTAGTGCGGCAAAATCTTTACAGTGACAAATATAATGGTTCTGTGAACAGTATGTACAAGTGATGTTAACTTCCGTTGTAAAAGTTTTAACAGGTGTAATTTTAGATGTGTTGTGCAAGGTAGGTTTAAATGTATCTTTTCTGGGTACATCTTTTCTGGAGTTAGTGACAACTTCCATTGCTCTAAAACGGCTTTCAAGATAAGATGCTAATGATGCGAACGAGGGAATGTCTTGTGAGCAACCGAGAGATTGTTCCCATAGCTTGTGAGACTCCAAATCTAGTTTGGAAACAACGATATGAACGACTATGGCATCCCAACTACTAGTCTCGATTCCAACATTCTGCAAAGAATGCAGACATTCTTGTGTAGTGTCTAAAATCTCTTTTAGACCACGTGCACATTCAACACTCATCTTCTTTTGGTTCAAAAGGCGATTTAATATGTTATTAACAATAACTCTTTTATTATCATAACGCTCTTCTAATGTCTTCCAAGCCTTTTCGTAGTTAGCCGCAGTAAGTGAAAAATGCTTTAGAAGCTGTTCAGCTTCGCCAGATATACTAGATTTTAAATAGTGATGTTTTTCAATATCCGATAAATTGTTATCATCATGAATAAGTGACTTGAATATATCTCTGTAACTAAACCATTCAAGATAATTCCCAGAAAATTTAGGTATACTTATTGGGGGTAATTGAGTACGACGACTTTCACATTTTGTGGAGTTAGTATAGCTAGAAGTTTGTGTAGACTTTAGTTCCGTAGCATTAAAATCATCTAAACATTCTTTAATTAGGGTTTTTAGTTCCAAAAAAATATCCTCTGTAGTGTCATAATTACTAATAGGATCAAATTTAATCTCTTCCAAAGTAACGCTTGAAATCTTGCTTAAAATCTCATCATGACGTTTCGTGTATGTCTCCCAATACTCGTATAAAGTCTCCAATCTTGTTTCTAAATAAGCCCGTGTGTATCGTGACTTAGATGTTTTCTTTATATTACTGCATAACTTTGCTATACGTTCTCCTAACAATTTTTGTGTATTGCAAATTTGTGCCATAATTGTATTAAAGTAACTCAGTAAATTTCCAATAAGTCTTATAATTATTCGTGCATAACACAATAACTTTCAAAATCTTCATTAAAGAGAAAATTTCATTCACATAAATTCTTCTAAGTCATGTATCATGCGAATTTTTCTAAGTGTTTTTTGAAAGAAAATTTTTTAAGTCCTCGCTCATATAAATTTTACTAAGTCTTTTTTGAGACGAATTTTTCTAAGTGTTTTTTAAACGTAATTTTTCTAAGTCTCAAATTATACGAAATTCTCTAAGTCTTTTTAATATTTAATTTTTCTAAGTATTTCTTCTATTCGAATTTAACTAAGTCTTTATTCACTATTAAATAATTTTAAAGTCTTACCAGAGTCCGTTGCACAACACTTACACTGATTAACTTACTTGCACTGTACACACTTACTATAATCCGAGTGAGAAGGACCAAACAATAATTAATCAAACACCGAACGAGTACTGACCCGTATTTTTGTATTTATTTTCATATGACACAAGCTTGTACTTATACTATTACAATGGAACATCTCTGGCGCGGCGTAATATGGAACAGCGCCATCTAGTTCTGCGTGCGGTAACAAAATATCTCAAACAAGCATATATAAGGATAAATGCAATAGTAATAGAAAAAACAATAAAAACATCTAAACTGTTCAATATTTTTTTATACTATTATTTAATAATTATTTGTATTGAAATAGTCAACGTCATCTTTGTTGTACTTTTAAATGTTTGTTTAATTTAATTGATTATTGTAATCGATAACCAATTTCATTTGAGCCAACTTTACAAAAGTGATGATATTTTTTTATCTAAATTAGTTATTAAAAAAAGCTAAATATATAATAATAATAAAAACATATATTTTATTACTTAAAATATACAGCTTTCTTGAGAGTCATACCTGAAGCTATTAGATTGGACCTATCTCTCCCTATATTATGTCTCCGTTTATTAATTTTGGTAAAATTGAATTTTGTAACATACTTCCATATCTCGTTACAGGTATGGTATATTTTTTCGACTTATCGTCAAGTTAATTTTTGGAGACATAAATAATAAATAGTTACTTGATTTATAGAAGCAGGCGTTACTTTGCGGAATTCCATATTACAAGCAATATAACAGAACTAACTACTTTGCTATAATCCGCACGGGTTAAGTGAATGCATGCAAAGCCAATGTGTATGAAGCAGGCAAAATCTACGCACCTTATACATGCAGGACCAGCCACCACATGCACCCCAAGGCGCAATTCACCAGCAACAACGCACACAAAAGCAGCACACACACCCACCACCACAATCTCGACGATCGTTTCGCCCCGAAACCGAAGCATCATCAGGAGGATAGGCTTCACGACAAAAATCGTACTGCGCCGCGCTACCCATACAAGCAGTCTTAAATAGTTCAACTCCCACCAATACCCTCCCCTCCGAACACATGCAGTAAAACGGAATTAGATACATTTACTTGCTCGTTAATTAAGTGACCATTGTTATTTTTTATTATCTCGAGTTGCTCTAACGTATTGAGTCGGAGTCCCTTATCACAAGTGTGGAGAATATGAAATGAATGGTCATTAGGCACTTTATGACCGCTTTCTGGCAAATGGTAACGAGCAAGTAAATGTATCTAATTCCGTTTTACTGCATGTGTTCGGAGGGGAGGGTATTGGTGGGAGTTGAACTATTTAAGACTGCTTGTATGGGTAGCGCGGCGCAGTACGATTTTTGTCGTGAAGCCTATCCTCCTGATGATGCTTCGGTTTCGGGGCGAAACGATCGTCGAGGTTGTGGTGGTGGGTGTGTGTGCTGCTTTTGTGTTCGTTGTTGCTGGTGAATTGCGCCTTGGGGTGCATGTGGTGGCTGGTCCTGCATGTATAAGGTGCGTAGATTTTGCCTGCTTCATACACATTGGCTTTGCATGCATTCACTTAACCCGTGCGGATTATAGCAAAGTAGTTAGTTCTGTTATATTGCTTGTAATATGGAATTCCGCAAAGTAACGCCTGCTTCTATAAATCGTCGGATAAAGTTGCGTTCATTAGTTATTGGGCATATATTGGGGATATTATATACACCCACACACACCACATTACACAAGTGAAGTGATTGTGCAGTGCCAAGAAGAAGTTGCCGGCCCGGCAAAATCTGGACGTTCACAAGTTAACAGGTACAAAACTCTATAATTATTTTATATTTATGTGCATAGGTTGCCCCGCGAATCGCGGACGGCACATTTTCTGGTAGCAGAGCGTGATTAGTGAGTTTTGTAATTCCTGTCTTATTTGCATTATTGCATTATCTTTACGATTTTTCGTTTTTTTTTTAAATATTTGTAGGTAGATACTTGCTGTGCACAATGTAACAATTTAACAAACAATGTCACAGATTAGTTCACAATATTTCTTACGTTCCGTTCATAAGAAAATAATTTTATGTAGATTCCAGTATTTTGGTGTGTTCGAAATTAATATACGCGAATTAAGTTGTTTACATATTTTTACTTTGGTGATTTTTGATTACAGTGACAGGTTCTAAAAAAGCTCCGATCGTCACCGAAATTTACAGGATCATCCAGTGGATCGTTCTTTAGATTGTCTGAAAATTTCATCAAAATCGCTTCAACCGTTTCGGAGTCTATAAAGGTGGTACAGACGAACGTTTCGTTTTCATACATATATACGTATACATATATCCAACTATCCTACCTTAACACAATAGGCATATCTTGTTTCAATACATATTTAGCATCGATGCACTACATTTTACGTTGATAGAAATGTATCTATACTTATTATAAAACAAAGTCCCAAAAAGCTGTCTGTCTGTCTGTAATCGATTTTCTCAAAATCTACTGAACGGATCTTTGTACGGTTTTCATCAAAAGATTGTGCAATACTTCCGGATGGTTTAGGTAAATAATCGGTATTATGTAAATTGTGTTGAAGAGATCGAGAAGTTGTTAACAAACTTGCTTGCTGGGACCTTTAGTTTCGTGCGCTGCATAAACCAGCAGAGATACGCTAAAGTAATATAGTAGAGAATTTTAGATCTTTGATACAACTACAAAAAAGTCCGTAATAGCATGTCTCTATCTCTTATGGTTAACTCACAATAACTACTTTTATGTTTAAAATTTGACACATAGAAAAAAAATTGTGTCTAGAAAAAAATTGTGTCACGCTGATTTCCACGTGGGCGAAGCCGCTAGCACAGCTAGTAATAAATATAACAATACACATTGGGAGGAAGAAAATGATTTCTGTCGTTTTAAAACAAAAAAAAGCATTTAACAATATTTCATGTCGCTACTGTTAACCGTTGTTTCCCAGGTCTGGGAATGCCAATCCTGGGAACAGCATCAGGTCATGCTTATCATGATCGTCGTCACCGAGACTGAACAAGAATGTAAAATTTCGGCACAATCGGACACCGGGAAGTGCGTGAAATTTAATTTGCAAGATTAATAAATAAATATATGGGACACGGTCGTCCGTCCCCAAAGTAAGCAACTTGATACTTGTGTTATTGGTACGGACAACTGGTAGATATACTACATATTTAATTTGAAATACATACTTTAATACAAGTACACACCCAGGCTCGAAGAAACAACGAATTGTTTATAGAATATATTGGTTTTCGGCAGGAATCGAACCCGCGACGCGCGGAGCTGAAGACTGGGTCACTACCCACTACCCACGCAAGTTAAATAAAAACTTTTAATAACAATTATATTTCTAGTTTTCATCAAGCATGTGTTTTTAGGAAACACGAGAATTAATGGAAAATGTCTCCTAAAAAAGCTCAGCTTTTTTCGCGTTGCTTTTAAATCCTATCGTTTATCGCCTGCGGGTTGTAATAGCAACAGGTAGAATTTCAATTTTTGAGGGCAGGTTTATTTTATAACTTTTAAACGCAACTTCGTTCGCGTGGACGGCAGTCTTATTATTTAAGTAAACCGTAATACTTATATTAATTATGGTTAAAGTGGGTTCAACTTAAAAGGTAGTAAACTGTCGCGGACTTTTATTTAGAACTTTTAGAGAGGAACAATTTTGTAATACATGATTTCTGAATAAATTTTACCGTTTACTTAGCGCACGCAAGGAAAGCTTTAAATTTTGCCTTTTACGCAATATTTTTTATTGCTACTCCTGTCCTATTAATCTAAGTGTGATTTTATATAGTCTATAGCCTTCCTTGATAAATGGACTATTTTATAGTCAAATCAATAATTTATATCGGTCTAGTAGTTCCTGAGATTACCGCGTTCAAACAATCAAACAAACTCTAGCTTTATATATAAGTATAGATTTCAACTCATATATAAGTCAATTTTGCTACAAGAAATATAACATAAATCGAATTACCGAAGTGTTGTATTTTGTATTACGAAATGTACGACTCTGTATTAAGATTTACTGGCAATTAAGATTAGATGTTAGTTCTATGAAGATCCGTATTAAAAGTTAATAGTGTAGTACAAATGATAGTCAAAGTGTTTACCGTCTGATAATTAACAAAGCGACAAAGGGATGATAAATGCTTTAAAAATGTTAACCCTTATCAAATCCTGTCAACTCCATAATACGTGCGGAGCTCGAATCAAATTAATTACGGGAAATAAAGCCGAGCGCGGGCGACGCGACAATATTGTCTTATTCAATTGCTTTATATATATAAAAGAGAAAGTATATAGGTATGTTTCTTATAGACTCAGAAACGGCTGGACCGATTTTCATATTATTTTCAGTAATCCTGTAAAGTTTGGTGGCGATCGAAACATTTTTTTTGCTGTGATTAATCATCATCCTCCTGCCCTTATTCCACTCTAAGTGGGATTGGCACGACTTGTTACAAACATGTTACATGATTTGGCTACTCATTATACGACCGGCAGCTTACCTAAGTTGTATTTTATGACGCCTCAGTAAGAAAGAGGGTGGTCTATTCTACTCAGCCGGATATCACATGGCGGGTCGACTTACCTTAGTCGCCTTTTATGACACCTCGGTAAGAAATGATGGTGGTCTATTCTACTCAGCCGGATACCACACGGCGGGTCGACTGACCTTAGTCGCCTTGTACGACACCTCGGTAAGAAATGAGTGTGGCCTATTTTACTCAGCCGGATACCATACGGCATTTTTAACTGTAATTAATTTATTTCTTTATTAAGTCTTTATAGTAATCTATAGAGATAGGCGTTACTTTACAAAGTTCTATAGCACAAAAGTAATCATAGAATCATTTCGCTACAATCCATCGTCTACGTCAAAAGTCTACGTTTATGATCACATTAAACATCAATTTTGAATGAGTCAAGGTGCAAAAGGCTTTAAATTTTTTTTAACGAGATTTAATGTCCCTACTGTTAACCAGGAGGTGTTCCCTCGTCTAGAGCCAATCCTGGCAGCTACTTGTTTATTTTGCTTACTTCCATAGCATTATGTCTTATGGAATATTGCTGTGGGGTAAATGCGCGGATAGTGAAAAAATTTGCGTATTACAAAAAAGAGCCATACGTGGCATCTATAATTTAAGTCCGCGTGATTCCCTGCGAGAGAAGTTTAAGGAAATAGGTATTGTTACATTTGCTTCACAATATATTTTAAACAATGTAATTTTTGTACATAAAAATATAAAGAATTATAAAACGATAGGTGATGTATATAATAGACAAAGTAGGAACCGACATAAGCTTGCGACTCCTGCTTTGCGCCTAGCAAAAGTACGTAAATCGTTTGTGGGTATGGGTATAAGATTCTATAATAAAATTCCGAAATCAATTTTGGCCATGCCATTACAGCAGTTTAAAACCACTGTTAAAAAGAGGCTGATACAGAAAGCCTACTATACTGTTGAAGATTACTTAGATGATAAGGATGTGTGGATATAGGTGCGCTTTTACCCTGTACAAGACAGTAATAAATAAATGTAACTAGTTCTAAGATTTATATTTTAAAAAGAGCAACCGCCGAGTTTCTTGCTGGCTCTTCTCGGTAGGAACAGCTTTCCGAACCAGCAGTAAAGTTGACGATTCAAAAGCACTTGTTTACAAGTTTACTTGAATAAAGAATATTTTGAATTTGAATTTGAATATTGTCAGACAGTCGCGTCGCATGAGCAGCGCGTGTATAGCAGTCATAAAAATAATTATAACTACATACCGATCGTAATCAGATCATCCCTGTTTATTGCGAACAAAGAGCATTATTAATTACACAATCATTATTACAGATATCACCCGCATAACGATTATTAATTAATGTATATTTCGTATCACAGATGTTCAACAGTAGATTACTTAACAAGCTGTTATTGGAATAATAACTCTTATATTAGGGATCATTTCAGTACTTTTTACAGATAACCGCTGAGAAACGTTTTAAATGAGAAGGTCTCGATAAATGTTAGTTTAAAAAGTCGTAAAGTAGTAGATTGTTTCTGTAAAAAAAGATTAAGGGAACAGAGTTACATAAAGTAAAGTAAAGTAGCGGCCTGTTATAATCGCACTGCTGGGAATAGGCCTCCTCTCTCCGTTTCTGGAGAGAAGGGTTGAAGCTAAGATCTACCACGCTGCTCCAATGCGGATTGGTAGGTTACACATATCCCCAGAATTCTCTAGAGATATGCAGTTTTCCTCACGATGTTTTCCTTCACCGAAAAGCATGTGATTGATTGCAATTATCAATTAGACACATGAGTTTTAATATCTCATTGGTGCCTGCCCGGTTTGAACTCGTGTTCCCCTCGAAAGAGTCACACGGTCTCACCGCTGGGCTATCACAGCTTGTTACGAGTTACGTATTAATTGCTTAACTTTAGATACATATCTCGTTTTTTCAGCAGAGTATCTCAACAGGTTAGGTATCTCAACTCACTTATTCCGCACCAGCCAATCTTCGTTGAGAATTCTGCACTCGAAATTATAGACGAGTATATATACCTGGGTTTATTTATGTACTGGTTAGGCATGTCCAATTTTGGGAAAGAGGTCAATCACCCAGTCCAACTTGGATTGATTGCAATAGGAAACTACCGGAGATCTTTTAATCCAAAATACCTCGGTGTAGTAGCGGTGCGTGTTGTGATTGATGACTTATGGATCCAAAACAAGATCACTGGCTACTCACTCTGGGCTTCATAAGAAAGCCCAGAGTCACGCAGTGGGCGACGGAGCGAGCTATGCTTGGATTATCATTACGAGATGAAGTCAGGAATCAGGAGATTCGTAGAAGATTCGCAATGAGCGGGGTACGTAGTACGTAAACCCGATGGGCTTTGCGTTAAAGTGCTAGGTATGGCGATACCGTATAGAGATGTCCAGCAGTGGACGCGAAAACTGTGTTTTTTTCCCTATCTTGAGTGGTTCTCAACTTTATTTTAGACACTGCCGAGAAACGCCTAAAATGTGACCAAACTCGACTCAGGTACGGCTTCTGCTATTTGATACGTCCACCACCACCCCCCTAAAACACTGTATTTTCAAAATAAAATTTAATTGCTACAATCCGCGATAAAGAAAATAGAACATATATATATATATATATATATATATATATATATATATGTATATAATGCTAAATGTAGTGTGGTCTATACGTTTTCATACCTGATACATGTAGGATTCGTAAAAACACATGCGAATTTAATAAACTACACTTATTCTATATATTACTCCGTGTTTTGTTATCGGCCTAGTATTTTTTTCGTACTGACTGTATGCTGTTAGCCCTAACGGCTTTTACAGCTTCACCGGGCGGTACGGGCGAGCGCAGAAGCATCGTCGAGGTTGCAAAATGCAGAGTAGAGTGTAAAAGCTCTTCTAGCTTCGGGAACGTCCTAAGGGTGCCTCCTGTGAGGCCGGACGACGGCTTAGGGCGACGCGTAGTGGAAGACTGATGGTATGACTTTGATTAGTCATTGCAACGTCGGAAGGGTGGCGAGAAGCCACGACCGACCGGTCTCAGAAAACGGGGACCTCGTCTTCACCAGCGCAGACGCTGTGTGTGTGTATTACGTGTTTCTGTGTTTGCGATCGTTATTTGATCGTCAGGGTCATATAGGACGCTTTTTGGACGCCTATATTTGCAGTGGTGGATCTAAATCGGCCTAGTACTGTCCACGGTACTGGTACTAGACTGATATACGAGCTTCGATTCTATAAGACTTCAATATTGCCCAGGTTAGCGTAACAGACAGACTTTCGAATTTACAATATAAGTATGAATTAAATAGGCAATAACTGTAACTAGGGATTAGTTGTAACGTCAAGAGTGAGGTTCATTTTGATTCAGCACTGTTAGCTTACCCTCGTCATTGTCTTGTTAGAGCGGATTTGTTTATTTGATACAATAGGAACGTTACGTGTAACTTGTTTAGGTGTCTCAATTGTGAGGTTCAATTATGTTCAAACCTACCGTTAATGGTACAGGATGGAGATGGATTAAGCGTCCTGAATGCTGATGTGACATATTAATACAAATCATATCAATGTAATTAATGATGTTTATTGAAATAACCTTTCTCAAGCACTTTAAAATCGTCAAGGATCAATATGACTAGCCTGTTGGCGAAGTAAGTAATGACCCTGCCTTCAGCTGCGCGGGTCGCGGGATTGATTCTCGCGGAGGGCCAACATTTTCTAAGAACAATTTGTTGGTTCTTCGAGCCTGGGTGTATGTTTCTATTTAAGTATGTATTTAAAATTATATATGTAGTATATTTACCAGTTGTCCGTCACCCATAACACAAGTATTAGGTAACTTTGGGGATGTACGACCGTGTGTGTTTTAAGTGTCATATATTAATTTAATTATGACTAATGAAGCTACAAGTGGTCCGGAATTTTGCTCTTATCGAGACGAACCAGCAAGAAACTCGGCGGTCAATGTAATAAAAATTTTCAATCTGCATTATTAAGCCGTAGTCTTGGATGAAGTTGGAAGGTTATCAAATCCAAGCATTCTTATCATTTACATAATCTTCAATTGTGTAACATGCTTTACGCATAAGCCTATTTGTTAGATTATATTTAAACCTTTCTGTAGACAAGTCTTACAGTATACAGTTTGCGTAATTGTAGAAGCCAATACCTACCAACTATTGATTTGCAACTCTGCTGAGAAGGAAAACATTTTGAACTTGCATATCTTTAGATATGCAAGTTTCATTTTGAACTTGCATATCTTTAGATATGCAAGTTCAAAATGTATTCTGGAAATATGACTGCCTTACCAATCCGCATTGGAGCAGCGTAGTAAGGTCTCAGCTCCAATCCTTCTCTCCAAAAATGAAGAGAGGAGGCCCATAGTCAGTGGGATAGTAACAGGTCATTTCTTTACTTTTATATCTTAAATTAAATCAACCATTTTGTACATTTTTTACTTGTTAAGATGAAAAATCATCCAATTGTGAAAGAATCGCGTCAAATATATTAAATAGTCCTTTCGAATGGATGGACGCAATGATTGCTCTCAGACAGGATCTCATTCTTTTCAAGTGCCTCATTTCTTCAAGGCCTTTGGCGATTAAAATTCAACACTTCAAAGTATTTTTCTTTATCGCTTGGAACATTATGTTTCGTATTTCAAAGGGTACTGTTATTGGTTTAAATACTTGTCGGCGTTGGAAATGACACTTGTGCAATATTTTTACACGCGTCATATAAATTTCATTTCATCATCATCCTGCCCTTATCCCTAACATGTTGTCAAATGATTTGGCTAAGTATTTTACGACCGGCCGCCTGCCTGACGTCAACTTACCTTAGTCGTATTTTCGACCCCTCGGTAAGAAAGACGGTGGTATTCTACTCAACCGGATACCACACTGTGGGTTAACTTACTTTAGTCGCCTCTTACGACGCCTCGGTAAGAAATGAGGGTGTCTATTCTATTCTGCCGGATTACACACGGCGTGGAACATATTATACATATGTACTAATATAACTGAGGTTTCATTAAAAAAAAAACATTAAAGTTAACGCACACGAAGCCACAGGCATAACTAGTATAAAATAATCAAGACACTGCTATTAAAAAAGACAATAGCATCGTATTAAATCCACCATATCGAATAGTAACATACCCCCATCGAGATAATAGAAATTTATGGGACAAAGCTTCCCCTGGGGTGTTGGTTTCAATTACAAGTGCTCTAGCTTATCACCTAAACGAATTCCGTCACTCACGTCATTAAAAACGCTGCAAATAAATATCAACTTTATGTGTGTTAATATACGACTCCAATTAAAATGAAGGTTGTGTGATGAACTGCCATATCATTCACATGCCTTAAGGCCCAAATGATGCTCCTAATGACTGCGATATGTACACGTTAGTTGGACTAGACAAGACCTAATTGTCGCTACTATATTCTTTTGCTCCTCGTTAGTTCATATAATAGTTAATTCATATAATAGCTCATTCTAATCTAACTCTTATTCACGTAACAATAAATGTTATATTTCTTCGCATCTCATCTCTTGCAATGGAAATTTTACCTTCATTTGTTTTAATAAGTATAGTACCCGGCAATAAATAATGCACAGGCTTAGAGAGAGAAAATTGGCTAGATTCTGCTTATCTCTGTCGCACAGACCGAGGGAAACGTCACATACTAACTGAGTGACAGTGACAGCGCTCTACGAAACTGAACTGGCCGGCTGTGTCATTCTAAACATCGATGTGCATTATTTAATGCCGCGTACTATACTAACCAAAAGCGCTGTATATAAAGTCAGACCAAATGTAAGCGATAATAAACGAAGAAAGTGCCAAAGAGGCAAAATAAATACTCGATAAATCAATTATCCATTAAAAACATTTTTTTCAAAAAAATCTAAAAATCGGAAGCTCCGCCACAATCCAAATGACAGGCCCTTCTTTTGCTATTGATTTTGTTGTGAACCCCGTTTTCTATTTACCGGTAAAAAACAAGGTATTTGACGAATTCTGCTTGCGACCAATCATATACAATCTATTGGTAATTCTAAGCAGAAGTAATAATAAAACTAATCTGCTATAATCCTCGGATTATAGCAAAATAATTTTACTACTACTTTTGTATCGTGGATCTCAGCAAAGTAACGCCTAATTCTATATTTTTTTTACTTCTAAGCTATTAATTTAAATATATCATCCTAAGGATGCAAAATAGATAGATGGGCATAGATTATGCCTTTATATATATTTTAGTTAAAGCCTAAAATAAGATAAACATTTTGAAAAATTGCTTAAAAATATTTAGAAAAAAGTTACAAAATCTGTGACTGTAAATAAATAAATATAGAAATTTAAATTTAATGGTAAAAATAATTTGTCCATACCGTTTGGTAACCGCCTGAGTAGAATAGACCACCCTCATTTCTTACAGTGGTGTAGTAAAAGGCGACTAAGTTAAGTTGATGTCAGGCAGGTGGCCGGTCGTAAAATATGTAGCCAAATCATGTGACATGTTTGTAACATGTTGTACCGACCCACTTAGAGTGGGATAAGGGCAGGAGAATGATGGTAAAAATAATTCGTCTATTATTTCCGTGTTCTCCGCTACCGCCTATCACCAATCGCTACCTAAAACGAATTAAGGACCATCCAACTTAAATTCCTCAGATTTACGCTCGCACAGACTCTGAGTAGCGTAACCTTTGATGTTGCCAAAATTTTTGAAAGCCTTTTTGGGACGGTATCTTTTTGGAACATAATTAAGACAGTAATGTAACCTTATATTATTTAGAAGTAGATTGTAGGTCAAACTCAAATTAACTGAGTGTTGATAAGAAGCTCGTTTTACCATGCTCATTTTAGTATTTTACGCGCAACACATTCATTATTTATTTAAAATCTTTATAAAATTATTTTAATAAGAAATTTTTGATATAATTATTGTTTGAAAAGAGCAACCGCCGAGTTTCTTGCTGTTTCTTCTCGGTAGAAACTGCTTTCCGAACCAGCAGTAGATGTTGACGATTCAAAAGCACTTGTTTACAAGTTTACTTGAATAAAGAATATTTTGAATTTGAATTTGAATTTGAATAATATCCGATTTATATTAGGTTTAGATTGAAAAAAAAAAATAACTTTTTACTGAAAATCCTTTTTATATCTATGTCCGATAGGCGTAATAGTAAATATTGTTACGTACAGGGGTTAGTAGATTTGGTTGAAAATACCTGGTGTCTGGTTAAAAAAACTTTATTCAGCTTTTCACTATAAAATTAGTACTTACCGTCACTATGTACTCTGTTGTCCAATAACAAAGCCGAGGTCATTATTATTTCACTTTTATTTTTGCTTATTAATTCGCTCTTGATCGCTATTAGCAAATTGAATGCTGAGGCGCGGGATATGACCGCATATATAGTAAACGAACCGATTTTAAGAATGCTCGCGACTGATCGCGAGTCGGAGTATGGAACATGATTCGTAAACAACGCGAATATTTCAGAAAATTAGTCAAGCGAATTTGAACTTACGCATGTTTGTAAACTGCCCCCTTCTAATTTGAACACTATGATATATGCATCACGAACTCTTTTCACATGTTCGTAACAGTATTAAAGTTTAAAATATCACATTGTGTTCAACAATACGATCTTATGCATTAACATCTACAAGGCAGGGTCACTGCGAACTGCGTCAACGAGCCAGTCATATATAACGCTTACTTCTAATTATGTAGATAAGACCGTCAACCGCTGTCTCTTGTATAATGTATTAAAACCTTAATGTGACCTAAATAAGTATATTGTTTTCTTTTAGGAAAATGTTTCACGCTTGGACAGGGTGAAGTATGGCCCTAATTAAATATGCTAATTACTGTATATTTACGGTCCCCTGCAATAATTTATTTGTGTACTGAGTACTTTTTAAGCTACATCTCAGACTGATGAAATTTATTGTCTGGGATCTTATCTTCAACTTATAGAAATGTTCCTTTTAGATGAATTTTACTGCCTTAAATGATTTATTATTACATAATAAATATACCGTTACATAATAAGAAGTTTTTAATGAAAGCACATAAGGTTTCTTTTTTTCAAAATTTCTAACAATATATCAACCAATATCAACCAATTACAAATCTTACAAATCACCTTTCTTGGGAATCTCGCTGTCAATTGGTTAAAATTACATAATATTCTGTTCAACACTTTTGAGATTATCGAAAGACAGACTCAAAAACAAATTCAACATTAGTATTATTTCAATCTCGAAGGAAGAAAGCAGGAGATTTATTCCTTTTTTGAGATTAATACAAAACATTCACTCTGACGGCTTTATTTATATAAAAATATTTGTCAAAAAAAAACAGAGCACGATTTGTTCTGAATCTAAAAAAAAATTAAGGGAATACGCAGTCACTGATTTGGTATTCTAATGTAAAAGGCAGATTCATCCCCACTGATTTATTAAATTTTTCATCATAAACAGATATCTGGCCGCATTTTATGGTAATTTATTTTATTTATTAGCCTGCATAAGCTGTGCGAGCGAAAAGACTAGACTATGAGCATCTCTTTAGGGGGGTCATTTTTAAAATCCTTTTTTTATGTCAGGAAATTCCAAGGTCGTCACCTCTCAACGGAGATGTGAGACGGGTATCTCGGATTCAGACCAACTAAAAACCTGACATTGCCCTATCGTTCTTCTGATAGGGGGATACGGTACCGTTGTACACAAATAAGTGTTATGTCCTCATGTCCTTTATTTATTATTAAGACTTCGAAAGAACTGGATCGATTCTAATGAAATTTACAGATAATTTAATATGACCCAGTCGTTGTATAGTGTGGTGGCGATCGAAGCATTTTTAACTTTGATCAATGTATTTTTTAAATTAAGTAAGCTGGGTTATAAAAGTAATTTATAGAGGTAGCTTCTTTGCGTAATTCTATAATACAAAAGTATTTATTAATTATTATGTTTCGAGGCGAATTCAAAACCAGACTGAACCACAGCAATGCGTGGCTAGACAGTAAGTTTAAGATATTATTAAAAAAAAAAGAAAATAATCCGCACATTTTGATGATTAGAGTTGGATTGTTCTTTAAGAATACAAAATAAAAAATAAATTACATTCCAAATACAGAATCGCAATTACATTTAGAGGAATTTGAGGCCAAAAAAATACTTGCGAAGAGTGTTGTAAAATAATCATAAAAATACAAAAGCCTAAAATAATATTTTCAAAGACACAGGTCGGTGTTTGAAAAATTCGTCGAACAAAAACTTTTCATAACCCCGAAAACTTCGTTCATAAAACAAAATCTAGACTTGTTCTCTGAGAAATGTACTTAATAAATATCCTTAGAAAACCTGTTTCGGAGCTGAAAAAATATACATTAAATGAATTTTTAAGAAATAATTTATAGGATTGGGTTTTACTTTGCGGAGATCCATAATACAAACGAAATAATAAAATTACTTTGCTATAATCTGCGATAAAGTGAATAAGGAATATATATAATGCTAAATGTAGAGTGGACTAATCATTTTCATACCTGGATCATGCAGCATTTATTAAAATACATGCACAAACCTCCACCACCGCCACCACAATACACAATCATCATTCTACTGCCCTTATCCCACTCTAAGTGGGGTCGGCTCAACATGTTGTCATATGATTTGGCTACGATTTTTACGACCGGCCGCCTGTCTCACGTCAACTTACCTTAGTCGCCTTTTACGACACCTCGGTAAGAAATGAAGGTGGTCTATTCTATGCAGCCGGATACCACACGGCATTTACCTTAGTCACCTCTTACGACACCTCGGTAAGAAAGGAGGGTGGTCTATTCTATGCATCCGGATACCACACGGCATTTACCTTAGTCGCCTTTTACGACACCTCGGTAAGAAATGAGGGTGATCTATTCTATGCATCCGGATACCACACGGCATTTACCTTAGTCGCCTCTTACGACACCTCGGCAAGAAAGGAGGGTGGTCTATTCTGTTCTGCCGGATACTACACGGCATTTTACTTAGTCGCCTTTTACGACACCTCGGTAAGAAATGAGGGTGGTCTATTCTATGCGGCCAGATACTACACGGCACATACACAAGCAATACACAAATTTTAAAAATCATTTGAAGCGTTCCAAATCTCCCATTTCTTATTTCATTAGTGATTTCTACTGAATAGCAACAACTTTAGACCATAACCGCATCCGACTCGGTTCAATCGAACAATACCCTCATGAGGTATTCGTAACCCCAAAACCGCCGAGCAGACCGAATGAATTATGCTTTCGCAAATGTTGATATTAGAAGTTGGATATAGACAGTAGGAAACTACGTGCTTATATATGTTAACGGAAGCAAATCGACTGTGAACTGGAAAATTGTCCTATCTGATTTGGAGAACTTTTCAGGAAGAAGAAAAAAACGTGATTCATGATGATGATGAAACATTCGCAATAATTTTTTTGGAATAAAAAAAACAGTTGACTTAAATATGTTTGTTTATTTACAAATTTTCTAGTACATAATACATGTTGATACGATAAATGAAGGGCAGTAGTACTCAATGCCGTTGAAAAGTGATTTGACTTAAAATTGAGATAGGACATATTGCCAGTTCACTGTCGAAATATTTGATACCACAAAGCTTCTGTTGAGCCTCATAATTGCAATTTATCACACTCTTTTCGGTAAAGGAAAACATTACATTCATCTAGAAACTTCTGGGGATATGTGTTCAGTATCAGGCCGTTACATAAAGTTTGATGTTTAGGCGGAGGTTATGTCGGACTCGCACCAAGAGGATGACGTTGTACACATTGACCTACTAGCTGCAGCATACTCCAGACATCACCACCCCCGATTCAGGGTTTCTCTAGACAATTTGTCCAAATCCACACCAATAGAACCAGATATATCAACCGCGCATGGACCTACGGATGAGCATACAATTGAGATTGGAGCTGGGCATTGATTATACTATAAGTGCCTATTGTGATTCCTACTGACTCATAACAATCACCATTGTGGAGACTTTATAAATTTAAAAGCAGTCGAAAAAAAATTTTTTTCGAAATTTAACAGACATGAAAAATAGTTGAAATCTGCTAATAGTTAAGTAACGTTTTGGATTTAAACTTTGGACTTTGAATTTTTGGGAAAATACGGTAGAAATAAGTAGCCAACTCTCATATTGTGTGGATCTGAATGTTGAGCAATGAAAAAGACGGATTAAAGAAAGGCACATGCAAATTAGATGAAAGTGTTAAGTTGGATATGTGGTGTGAAAAGACTGGATAAAATACAAAATGGGTATATAATGGAAAGTTTAAAAGTTGCGCCAATTATAGAAAAGATGAGAAGTCCGAGATTAAGATGGTATGTACATATAACGAGGAGAGATGAGAAGCAAGTAACCAAACAAATCTTTAGTACGAATGGTTCACATATGTGACTAGAGGGAGGTTTAAAAATAGGTGGTCTGATTCTGTGAACTATGAAATGCATATAAAAGGAGTAACGCCAGAGTTGATGAATGATAGGAGAGAATAGAAGAGAAAATCATGTTGTGCTTCCACTTAGAGTGGGATAAATGCAAGATAATGATGGTAACCATAAGTAAACAAATACATGTTCATTCCGAATTCCAAATTTCAATAGAGATTTCCACGGAATCGGTACGAATTCATCCCGTAACCGACTTGGACTCAGTTTAATTGGACAATAGTCTCATGAAGTATTCAACGCACGCCGCCCCAATGACCGTACTAAATTTGCGGTCTTATACTGTGGACGTTACGAATCGGATTTAGACATGCATTGAAATATATAGGCATTGCATAACGGCTTATTGTTATTAAAGCTGTGGTGAAACCAGCAGTGAGACTTTCAGTATTCCATAAGACATATTGTAAGACTGACGTAAAATATATATAGGGTATATATATTTTGTTCCAGTGTAACTAAAACTCGTTAAAGTTTAATCAGACATTTAATTATGAGAATTGAGACCCTTAGACTTGTCTTGTTTAAATAGGATAGGCCCCTTTTAGAATTGAACAGTCCAAGTTCATCCTTTAATTAATGTAAACTATGCATTCGTTTTATTGACCTTTGCCAAGAACCCGTGATGAATAGTTAGGAACTTATTAATAGAAATACAAGGGAGCGTATAGAATTTTTCAAAAAGGTTTCACTTCAGAAACTGTATTTATGGCTGCGGTCAATCCTCGACCGTCAGTCAGCGAAGAGATGGGGGGTCTGGACCTTCTGATAGGAGACCCGGCACCCAATTTTGGATCAAGACTGAAATGTATTTAGTGTCCTGGTAGTTACAGAGGTGGTGGGAGATGCTGAGATCTCTGTTTTTGGAGGAGAACGGCTAGAACGGCAATACTGCGGGGTTGCGGAATCATTGTTAATATTAACAATGATACCGTGACTTTCACATAAAACGTAAGACGGAGGGGTTACCGAGGGTGAGACACTGGGGGATTTTAATGGGTGTAAATATAATAATTCCAGAGACGCCCTCATTTTGTTCAGAAATTCCACAGACCTAGAAGATCAGGCAAAAAAAAAAATTAAAGTTGAAGGAATAAATCATGAGGGAGTAAGTATATTTTGTCTGTCAAATATCTAATATATGTTGCATCTAGCTTATAATCTACATAGCGGGTTCAAGATCCAATCTTATCCAAGGATCAGTAGGGATGATGTGATATATAACTTTTTAAGGAAACAGGTGTTTTAAAAATAACGGATCTCCCAGTTTAGTTAAGAAATTACTCGGGAGATATATCAATAGCACATATTTACAGCTTTATTTTATTTATGTAAAACTTCGCTGGCGTCAATTTTGCTTTATATCTCTTTCTGTTATCGAACCTTTCTCTTACCTGTTTCCTGTTACAGCAAATACTGGATTTTTGAAACCTATTTGTGTAGATCCGATATGTAAACTTTATTTGCACCAAATATCATCAATATTGTTTCAGCGGATTAGCCGAAAAATCGTAACAGAGCGTCTTGCATTTCTGATATGGCTTTTGTACATATGAATCTTAGGTCTATACAAACTTTATACAAAATCATATATTTTTTTAATTCTGCAGAGTATTACCATACTCTTGTCAGTAGCATATTATAACAACGATGTTTTTCTTTCATGTTTATTTAATAAATTAGAAAATATTTTCTCAAAATCCAATCAATTTATTATTTTTTTACATCTTGTCAACTCCACGCACAAATCACGCCTACGTCAAATACCGCTACCACTTTCCTCTCCGCACCTCTCCACACCTCTCCTCACTTTCACCTCTCTTCTCCGCGCTGCACTACTACAGCTCTCCTATCCCTTCCGTTACAATATATTGAACTGCAGATAAGCGTGTCTGATAAATCGCCAGGCAGACTATGTTTAGTTTCCCCCTAACAACACAAAGAGAGCTTTTAATCAATCCCCATGTTACCGTCGTCTATTTTCTTAATTCTATTAAAAGCCTTTTTAAAACGTACTCTGAGCTTAAAAGCTAAGATTTGCCGCTCAAGCACCTAACTAATTCAGTTCTCTGAAGTAAAACTTATACTTGACTTTGTTTCGGGCTATTTTCTTTAATTAATTTTTAACTATGTTTTTACCATTGTTCGTTTCCTGTATTAAATCGCAACTATTCCATTTGCAATTATTAATATGTAAGGTTACTTTTTTTAAGTAATACTAGCTGTCCTTGCGGCTTAAAGTAGATATTGTGAGTTAACCATAAGGTATACAGACATTTACAACGATAGGTGATGTATATTATAAAACGATAGGTGATGTATATAATAGACAAAGTAGGAACCGACATAAGCTTGCGACTCCTGCTTTGCGCCTAGCAAAAGTACGTAAATCGTTTGTGGGTTTGGGTATAAGATTCTATAATAAAATTCCGAAATCAATTTTGGTCATGCCATTACAGCAGTTTAAAACCACTGTTAAAAAGAGGCTGATACAGAAAGCCTACTATACTGTTGAAGATTACTTAGATGATAAGGATGTGTGGATATAGGTGCACTTCTACCCTGTACATGACAGTAATAACTGAATGTAACTAGTTTTAAGATTTATATTTATTTTAAAAATAGCAACCGCCGAGTTTCTTGCTGGTTCTTCTCGGTAGGAACAGCTTTCTGAACCAGCAGTAAAGTTGATTCAAAAGCACTTGTTTACAAGTTTACTTTGAATACTATCGCGGACTTATTTTGCAGTATTTTTGAAGCTCTATAATTTTCTCGTGCATTACTTTACTTAAGCTCTCAACAAGTGAGTACTTTACAACTGCATGACCTCTTCAACACAATTTACATTAAACCGTAATGACTGGCCCGTTGGCGCTGTGGGTAGTGACCCTGCCTTCAGCTCCGCGGGACGCGGGTTCGATTCTTGCCGAGGGCCAACATTTTCTTTAAACAAATTGATGGTTCTTCGAGCCTGGGTGTGTTTTTGAAGTTAAATATGTATTTAAACTTAAATTGTAGTATATCTACCAGTTGTCCGTCACCCATACCACAAGTATTAAGTTACTTACTTTGGGGACGGACGATCGTGTGTGTAAATGTCCCATATATTTATTTATTTATGTTCAATCTACACCTTCTGCAAGATTTGCACTACGTTTTTGTAGTAACCGTTCAAAAATCCGTTGACTAGATATTGAGAAAATCGATTACATACAGACAAACAGCTTTTGGGGACGTTGTTTTATAATATGTAAAGATATAACACTATGGCTTAGTCTGGTTTGACTTACCTTTGAAATAAAACTGTCATTGACAGTTTCATGAAATGCTCTAATCGCCAACAAGTTACAGGATTATCCACTGGTTCAATGCTAAGATTATCTGTTAAATTTCACTGAAATTAGTCCAGCCGTTTCAGAGTTTTTGTAAGGTACTACTTACAAGAGCTATGATAGCCTAGCGGTGAGACCGTGCGACTCTTTCGAGGGGAACACGAGTTCAAATCCGGACAGGCACCAATGAGTTTTTCTATTAAAACTCACGTTTCTAATTGGTAATTGCAATTTATCATACGCTTTTCGATGAAGGAAAACATCGTAAGGAAACCTGCATATCTCTAGAGAATTCCGGAGATATGTGTAACCTACCAATCTGCATTGGAGCAGCGTGGTAGGTCTTAGCACCATCCCTTCTCTCCAGAAACGGAGAGAGGAGGATTCCCAGCAGTGGGATTGTAACAGGCCGCTACATTACTTTTTTTTACTACTTACAACTTGCAAGATTCCTCCTACACATATATAAAAAGAAAATTAAATAAAAGCTTTTAAAACGGACTTTCTATTGTAAAAACATGTATTAAAAGTATTGTTTCGATTGATTATAATAAATCTCAAATGGGGCGAACGGAAAAGTTGATAACGCAAGTCAGTTAAGCTCTAAAGACAAGTATGTGATAAAGCGAGATATAAAGCCTCGTAAACTGATTATCTCACGACCCGTGTCACATTGGCAGCTTTCGGCTGACATATGACGAGTCGACGATCGGTAACGTCTTCAAATTTGATTTGCTGCGTCTGTTTTTATCTTTGACAGCTCTCTTTAGTAAATACGAGGGTTAGAACAATATTTTTGCGCAGCCTTTTTAAAAGTTCAGTACCCCTATAACAAATTGATACATAATTTATAGAATTAAGCGTTACTTTGCGGAGATCCATAATACAAAAGTAATAATAAAATTATTGTTCTATAATCCGCGATACAGTAAATAGAAAATATAATATTAAATGTATAGTGGACTATCCGATTGCGATTTTGTCGTGGAGTCTATCTCTTGATGATGCTTCGGTTGCGGGGCGAAACGATTGTTGATTGAGTTCACTATCACAAGTGAACGTGTGTGGTGCTTGTGTATTGTTGTGGAAGTGGTGGAGGTTTGTGCATGTGTTTTTACGAATCCTGCACGTATCGGGTATGAAAATACGGATAGCCCACTATACATTTAATACTATATATATTTTCTATTTACTGTATCGCGGATTATAGCAAATTGATACATACTTACATTTTTATAGCTCGTTGTCCGCCGTGTGGTATCCGGCTGAATAGAATAGACCACCCTCATTTCTTACCGAGGTGTCGTAAAAGGCGACTAAGGTAAGTTGACGTCAGGTAGGTGACCGGTCGTAAAACACCTAGCCAAATCATGGTTACAAAATGTTTAAAACATGTGTGCCGACCCCACTTAGAGTGGGATAAGGGCAGGAGAATGATGATGATGATGAATTTATAGCTTGTTGTATGTGCACAATGGTGAGGGTTGATTAGTATGTAACTATGCTCGCCTCGGGTGATGCGTGATGATGCAAAGCGATTGTTGAGTTTGTGATTTGTGTTTTTACGAATCCGGCATGTATCAGGTATAAAAACGGAGTGTCCACTCTACATTTAGCGCTGTTTATATTTTCTTTTAACTGTATCACGGATTATAGCAAAATTATTTTATTATTACTTTTGTTTTCCTAATATATTCCTTCATTCAAGTAAAATTGTAAACAGGTGTTACTGAATCGTAATTTATACTGATGATTTTAGCGAAATAAATTCTGTCATTACTTTCGCGGATTTTAGCAAAATAAATTCTGTCATTACTTTTGTGCTATAGAATTCGTAGAAATATTACAGGAAAGATCGCTTAAGTGGCCCTCAGTTCCCTGTTCTCACGACGAGTTTTAAATACAAATTTCCCTTCTCAAACTGAAACCAGAGGAAATGCAATAATGCAGATAGCCCAGACTCTTAAACGGCGTGTTTCATTTAATAAGATCGCCTTTTCCCCGCGCGGGAAAACTCTGTTTATTTATTGCATTTCTTTTTGAGATGGAAATATTGCTTCTTGTTATTGCGTTTACAATTTTATCTCGTTAATGTTGAGAACGTTTTGTTTAATCTGTGAAGGAAATATCAAAGCTTTTTTGTTAGAAAAAACGGTATTTCCAAGTTGTAGTATTATTTTTGAAGTGAAAACATCTTTAGCTCGTCATGCACTTTTGTGATGGATATAGTAACGGCATGTTACTGTCCCACTGCTGGGCATAGTCCTCCTCTCTCCATTTTTGGAAAGAAGGATTGGAGAAGGCCTACCACGCTGCTCCAATGCGGATTGATAGGTCACACATATCCCTAGAATTCGCTAGAGATATGCAGGTTTCCTCACGATGTTTTCCTTCACCGAAAAGCGTGTTATAAATTGCAATTGTAAATTAGACACAAGTTTTAATAGATAAACTCATTGCTTGCCCGGGATTTGAACCCTTGATCGTCTCTAGAGAGTCGCACGGTCTCACCGCTAGGCTGTCACAGCTCAGTGTGATGGATAGCTTGAGTGAAAGTGTTAATGTTGCGTCAGGACACAGTGACCTGATCAAAAATTCGTAAGATGGAGGGAGAGTAGACCGCCGACGCGGCGTAGGAGAGGAAGTACCCCCGTCTCTTTCTACAGTTCGGCGAAAATGTATGCCTGCAAATGTACCATGTTTGTGTACGATAGATTTTAATATAGATTTTGCTAGTATCCACCGTTCGGTTCAGTAGAACAAAAGGTATATTGACGTCAGACAGGCGGACGGTCGTAAAATACATACACAAAACATATAACATGTTTATAACATGTTGTGCCAACCCCACTTAGATTGGGATAGGGGCAGGAGAATGATGATAAATTCCCTATTATATAGGACAAAAAATTCCCGTTTTTCGGGAACAGAAAAAATTATTGAAGGTAATTTAACAATGAAAAAGACACTAACAAAGTCACGGATTAAACTTAACGATAGTGGAAACGTATTGCAACGTTTTTACTAGTAGCGGTCTCTTACAATCCCACTGCTGGTAATAGGCCTCCTCTTTCCGTTTCTGAAGAGAAGGGTTGGAGCTAAGACCTACCACGCTGCTCCAATGCGGATTGGTAGGTTACTCATATCTCCAGAATTCTCTAGAGATATGCAGGTTTCCTCACGATGTTTTCCTTCACCGAAAAGCGTGTGATAAATTGCAATTATCAATTAGACACATGAGTTTTAACAGAAAAACTCATTGGTGCCTGCCCGGGTTTGAACTCGTGTTCCCCTCGAAAGAGTCGCACGGTCTCACCGCTAGGCTATCACAGCTCTACATCTATTACAGTTTTGTATTAACAATAGTTAATACAAAACTGTAATATTTATTTTTTAAAAGAGTGACCGCCGAGTTTCTTGCTGGTTCTTCTCGGTTAGAGCACCTTTCCGAACCAGTTGTAGCTTCAATTTAATTTTAATTTGACGATTCAAAAGTGCTTGTAATAGGCCAATTTGAATAAAGACTTATTTGAATTCTTTGAATATGAAATGAATCTAAAAAGGAACAAAAATATTTTAAACAAAACCGCACTGTGACACAATCTCAAACAAAAATAGGGCGCGTAAAAACATTCGCAAAGCATATAAACTCCTTGTGAAAATCCCCTGAAAACCTCTTTACTGAGCGACGCTTCTGCATTGCCGCTCAGACGTCTCTGAGGCCAATTTCACCGCTAAGTGTCTAGAAATAGAGCTTAATTTGGCGTGAATTACAGAGTTAGAGGCTGTGTGTTGACCACAATACGTGCACTCAAATATTAAGGGTACGTTCAAAGTGAGAGCGATTCAGAATACCACAACTTACTCTGATTAAAATGTGGATGTCATTACTCGCGTTTATCTATAATATAAATATCGGCTATTTATTATCATGTATAATTCGTGATTCGTGACCCACATTTTATCTTTTTAGAGAATATGAGTATATAGATCAATAAAAGACCTTCGTTTGCCCTTTGAAGAGGCAGATGAGAGCTTAAACCCTGGTAGGTAGGTAATATATTCAAGTATTCTCCAAAGATATGCTCGTCATGATGTTTTAGTTTACCGGCAATAGTGTGATGAATTCTAAATATCAATTAGGTGCAAAATTTTGACTGAGATCAATGATCTTCCCGTAATAAAGCCTATTACTCTAGATTTCATAAGCAAATTTTGGAATCAAACAGGAAACATGTACATTTTAAGATTTATATAAATTTCATGGATTTAGCCGGACTTAATTAGAAATTAAGTTACTAGTGCGATAATGCTACGTAAAAAACGGTTTTTCTTTAACCGCTATTACTTAATTATTGTTGTGAACATCTACACTAATTCTTAAATAGTTTCAGAAGTTGAATAAATATTTGTTTATTAGGTATCGAACTTTATTAATTACGAATTTAAGATTCTATAAATATGCCGTATGAAATCCGACTGAGTAGAATAGACCATCATCATTTCTAACCGTAAAAGGTGATTAAGGTAAGTTGACGTCAGGCAGGCGGCCGGTCGTAGAATACGTAGCTAAATCAAGTGACAACATGTTTGTAACATGTTGGTCCGACCTCACTTAGGGTGGGATAAGGGCAGGAGGATGCAAGATTCTATGAATATTACTTAAAATTTTGATGAAGACCTTTTTAAGGCCCACTCTTAACGATTCTCACATTTCATTTTCAAACATTTTCAATTCCGGTAAACCCGCTCGAATTCGAATTTTACGTAGCCCGCTGTGTGTGTGCGGTGCCTTTAAACTGTCAGATTGGTTGAAAAATGCCAGCTCATATCCGGAATGCGAATTGCGCAAACACGCCTTTATGCGGTTGACAGATTTCCCTTACTCTGGGTGCAGTGTGAAAAATCCTGCGGAAAATTGCAAGCTTATGTAGCGAGGGTGACATTTGTGGGAATAATAGTTCATCTTTATGATAATTAGCTCTCGTTGTATGCATTGTTTTAGCTGCCGAGAGTATTCGGTGTACAGCGAGCTTGTTTTGTATTTTCAGTGTTCAAAATAATAGTACTTACAAATCTAATTTCTCTAGAACAATGGCGGTACGAAAAAGGTTCTTTCTATAATATTTAATGGCCTACTCGTGTAATATTTTTATATACTCTGAAAATGAACACATTACAAAATATAATTTATTATCCTGCTTACGAAAACCTATCAAATAAAATATCATTATCATTTTCCTGCCTTTATACATATTACTAGCTGTGCCAGCGGCTTCGCCCGCGTGGAAATCAGCGTGTCGCAAAATTTTCCTAAAATTTAAATATTAAACATAAATGTAGTTATTGTGAGTTAATCATTAATAATATAATAATAAATATATGGGACATTTACACACACGGTCGTCCGTCCCCAAAGTAAGTAACTTAATACTTGTGTTATGGGTGACGGACAACTGGTAGATATACTACATATATAAGTTTAAATACATACTTAAATACAAATACACACCCAGGCTCGAAGAACCAACAATTTATTTATAGAAAATATTGGCCCTCGGCGGGAATCGAACCCGCGACCCGTGGAGCTGAAGGCAGGGTCACTACCCACAGCGCCAACGGGCCAGTCAATAAGAGAATAAGAATAGAGAAGTCAAAAATAAGAGATAGAGACTTGCTATCGCTGACTTTTTTGTAGTATTTTTATAGACCTACCATGCTCTAGTACATTACTTTAGCGTATCTCTGCTTGTTAACGCAGCGCACCCACTAAAGCTCTCACAAAGCAAGCTTTATAACAACTGCGCTCTCTTTAACACAATTTACACAATACCGATATGTACTATTTACCTAAACCATCCGGAATTATTTCACTATCTTTTGGTGAAACCGTATAAAAATCTGTTCAGTACATTTTGAGAAAATCGATTACATACAGACAGACAGCTTTTTGGGACTTTGTTTTATAATAAGTATAGATTAGCGACGGCTGAAATTACACTTAGGATCTTATCATGAATAGTAAATATTTGAGGTATTAGATTCTAGGTTAGATTTAGGTAGAGGTTAGGTAGACAATATAAAAAGAACCAGTGTAACATAACGTACTAGTAACACGGTTTATGTATTTTCCTCACTAGAATAACAGATAGCGCAACTAGTACTTTACTTCGCGCTATAGTTGTGCTTTTGTTGTTACAAAAGAAGTCTAAGCTTCGGTGCATCTGGAATGCTAGGTTTATATTCCAGTAGCATGCATTTTGAACCAAAAGAAGTGTTAGGCGATGTCGATGCAACGAACAATTTGTATCGAGATTTTTAGTACTAAAGCACCACTACAGCAGAGTAAAGTACTGGGGGAGCGCTTCCGTTATTGCGGTCAGGAAAATACATGCGTTATGTTGTGTTACACCAGTTAAAAAAATATGATTTTATTTTTAATAAACTACTTATGTAACATAACGTACTTTACTCCGCGGTATCGAAGTGCCTTCGTAATTAAATAAGATGTCCCTATACAAAATGTTCGGGACATACATCGCCTACCAATTCCTAAGGTTCTAAAGTGCATCCTGCTGGAACACTAAGCCTAAGCGACATTGTAAACACTAAACGGTGCATCTTTTGGTACATCCATTCTTGGAATGCCGTGAAGGACCCGTCCGCGATGCTCTCGGAATAAGTGCCAATAACCATGCTTACCTATTCCCCGTCCCGTCTGTCCGTAAGGGTCATTGCGTTACACTTATTTAATTTTAAAATTAATAATTTCACATCAGTTTATAAAACAATCTCATCAATATGGCGTTTGATTTATCAAAAAATAGTCAATAACTTATCTACAGTGCTGTTTTTTTTTCAAGTCATCAAAACCAAGCAAGATATAATCGAAAAGTTTTTTTTACGTTAACACATCTTCGCACTCACTTTCAACTAGGTAAGACAGTCAAGTGTGAGCTTGGCAAAAAAGGAATGACTTAACAGTCGTTAAAAATTCGTAGTCAATTAAATTATTTTTGAAAAAATGTATTTGTTGCGTTGTTTCAATGCAGACACCTAACAGAATTCATTAGTGCAAATGTTGAATTAAATTTTGCGAAAAAAACATCATAGGCATATTTTTCGCGTAAACAAGCAGGAAACTTGGGTAAGTAATATGGCAATATTTGCTTTTGCTAGCTCTGCCAAGCGGTTTTACTTGTGGTGCACATGCATATTTAATATTTAATATTCTATACTTATTATTAAACAGACCGCCGTGTGGTATCAGGCAGAATAGAATAGACCACCCTCCTTTCTTACCGAGGTGTCGTTAGAGGCGACTAAGGTAAATGCCGTGTGGTATCCGGCTACATAGAATAGACTACCCTCATTTCTAACTGAGGTGTCCTAAAAGGCGACTAAGGTAAGTTGACGTGAGGCAGGCGGCCGGTCTTAAAAATCTTAGCCAAATCATATGACAACATGTTTTAGAACATGTTGTGCCGACCCCACTTAGGGTGGGATAAGGGCAGGAGAATGATGACTTATTATTAAACAAAGTCCGACATAAAGTAAGAACCGACATAAGCTTGCGACTCCTGCTTTGCGCCTAGCAAAAGTAAGTAAATCGTTTGTGGGTTTGGGTATAAGATTCTATAATAAAATTCCGTAATCAATTTTGGCCATGCCATTACAGCAGTTTAAAACCACTGTTTCGAGGCTGATACAGAAAGCCTGCTATACTGTTGAAGATTACTTAGATGATAAGGATGTGGGGATATAGTTGCACTTCTACCCTGTACAAGACAGTAATAAATAAATGTTAACTTAACTAGTTTTAAGATTTATATTTTAAAAAGAACAACCTCTGAGTTTCTTGCTGGTTCTTCTCGGTAGGAACAGCTTTCCGAACCAGCAGTAAAGTTGACGATTCAAAAGCACTTGTTTACAAGTTAACTTGAATGAAGAATATTTAATTTGAATTTGAATTTGAAAAGTTTTCATATAAGGTGCGTACGTGAGCCCTAATTTCAGTGAAAGTAAAGCGGTTTAACGTGTGTATAACATCACAATACCGTGGTATATTTTTCTTTATCGCACACAGCTGCTGAGGGTTTTCCAATTTGTCGCATCTGCGCTCAGCGAGATGCATTTTATGCTGGTAACGGAAAATATCGGCGGATGCTGCAAACAAAATATCACATGCCAATATACTCTCCGTGTTTGTGTTATGGAACACACTTAGGAGAGTTTGTGTTATCTAAAATAAATATTTATTTCCCGCTATAGAATGTAGTTATTATAAAGTTTTTCGCATTATTACTTTGTTATAATAAAATATTTGTAACACTGTGTGTATAAAACACTGAATACGAGTAGACTATCTGCCAACATTAACTCATCATCATTCTCCTGCCCTTATCCCACTTTAAGTGGGGTCGGCACAACATGTTATAAACATGTGACATGATTTGGCTACGCATTTTACGACCGGCCGCCTGCGTGACGTCAACTGACCGTAGTCGCCTTTTACGACACCTCGGTAAGAAAGAAGGGTGGTCTATTCTAGTCTGCCGGATACCACACGGCACATACCTTAGTCGCCTCTTACGACACCTCGGTAAGAAAGGAGGGTGGTCTATTCTAGTCTGCCGGATACCACACGGCACATACCTTAGTCGCCTCTTACGACACCTCGGTAAGAAAGGAGGGTGGTCTATTCTAGTCTGCCGGATACCACACGGCACATACCTTAGTCGCCTCTTACGACACCTCGGTAAGAAAGGAGGGTGGTCTATTCTATGCAGCCGGATACCACACGGCACATACCTTAGTCGCCTCTTACGGCACTTCGGTAAGAAAGGAGGGTGGTCTATTCTATGCAGCCGGATACCACACGGCACATACCTTAGTCGCCTCTTACGGCACTTCGGTAAGAAAGGAGGGTGGTCTATTCTAGTCTGCCGGATACCACACGGCACATACCTTAGTCGCCTCTTACGACACCTCGGTAAGAAATGAGGGTGATCTATTCTATGCAGCCGGATATCACACGGCACATACCTTAGTCGCCTCTTACGGGACTTCGGTAAGAAAGGAGGGTGGTCTATTCTATTCTGCCGGATACAACACGGCGTTCTTCGCGTTATTACTTTGTTATAATAAAATATTTGTAACATAAAACACTATAATACTTCTACTAACACTATGAGTAGATTCGGATCTACAAACATTAACTACCAATATTATTATTTTGGCCTTGCCATTACAGCAGTTTAACAACGCTTTTAAAATAGAGGTTGATACAGAAAGCCTACTAGACTGTTGAGGATTACTTAGATGATAAGGATGTGTGGATATAGCTGCACTTCTACCCTGTACAAGACAGTAATAACTAATTTAACTAGGTTGCTCTTTTTAAAATATAAATTTACTAGCAATGCCCCGCGGTTTCACCGGCGTCAATACCGATCTCGTGGCAGTGGAAAGTCTACGAAGTCGGACTACAGACTTATTTGTAGATTATTTAATTATAAAAAATGGGTATCATTAGTGTTCTTGGAATAAGAGGTAACTCACCAAATGCAGGCCCTGCTATAACGGTCGCTACAATGAATTTGTTATGACATTATTTTCTTTCGATTTACATTCTTAAATTCGTAATATCTTTTGATTGGGATATCGGATTTTGATAATTTAAAAGTATTTTACAGGTATTGAAACAGTTTTTAATAAAATATCATTTAATGGGATAAGGATTAATATAAAGATATGAATAAAATGGTTTGATTATTGTCGGCACTTTTACCAACTTTTACAATGTAAAGAGTAGTTATATTGGTGAAGCTATAAATAAATATACGGTATTCGGACTTTTTTATGGCTATTGATATGTTCTATAATACTGTAGAACATTTTTTGTTCTATCCTCAATAGTTTCCGTAGCGCACGCGATGAAAGATATTTACGACTAAATTTTTCACAATTTATTACAATTTTATAAGGGATCGCTATTTTTTTGTCATATATGTCATATATAAATGTTGCTCAGTGAAGAAGCAGCTTTCCAATTTTGAAAGAATTTTTGAAATCGGTCCCGTAGTTTTTGCGTGAAAACATTACAAACATACAAACAAACATACAAATTTTTCCTCTTTATAATATTAGTATAGATAAAGATTTATATTTTAAAAAAAGCAACCGCCGAGTTTCTTGCTGGTTCTTCTCGGTTGGAACAGCTTTCCGGACCAACAGTAAAGTTGACGATTCAAAAGCACTTGTTTACAAGTTTACTTGAATAAAGAATATTTTGAATTTGAATTTAAATAACGCACAAAACACATGAGTATAATTACGATCCAAACAAATATATAATAACGTTTCCAAGCAACCTAGAGCTTAATTAGACGCATAAACATGTAATAGTCGCAACGAGTCAACGTTTAGAACGAGGCTAACTACAAAATGGCTAGCTAAGTGGTATAAATTATTTATAGAATTAGGCGTTACTTTGCGGAGATCCATAATACAAAAAAATTATAAAATTATCTTGCTATAATCCGCGACACACTAAATGGAAAAATATAAAGTGTTAAATGTATAGTGGACTATCCGTTTTTTCATACCCGATACATGCACAAACCTCCACCACTGCCACCACGATGCACAAGCACTACACACGTTCACTATCACAAACTCAGCAATAGTTTCGAAGCATCATCAGAAGATAGACTCCACGGCGAAATCGCAAAGCTTTGCGATTGTGGTGGTGGTGGTGGAGGTTTGTGCATGTGTGTTTACGAATCCTGCATGTATCGGGATGAAAAAAAGATAGTCCACTATACATTTAACACTATATATATTTTCTATTTACTGTATCGCGGATTATAGCAAAATAATTTTATTATTGTTTTTGGTATAAATTAATTATACTGGTCACTCGTAAACCTCTTCTATTAAACAAAACAACCATATAAATGTCATTTGACTGTTTAAGAATCTTATACATTCTTAAACGCTTTTTAAGGTGTTTTTAGGAGACCTTCGGACACTTCGTTCGCGAACTCATGACTCTTTGATAGCGTCAAACTCAAAATCAAATCCTAACTCATATTGCGTAAATGGAAATTACAAGCAAACTTCTATGTAACCAAAGCTCGCGTTTCCGTTTACCGAATTAACGGTCTTTAATAACTGATATGGTATTATTAAGGGGATTAATTAAATGCGCTTTGATTGTGTAATTAATTGCCGCAAATAATCTATATCGGATTATCACTTGCTCGAGCAACATCGCACGTTGGGCAATCTTCAAGCTCTATTAGCTTCCACGATAAAATTTCGCAATAGACATGCTTACAGAAATGTTTTAATAATTGTAAGAAATATGTGTATAAATCAAGCATATTACGCTATTAAAGATTATATGAACAATACAAAAAATTGGATTTGAAAATTCGCCATTTAATATAAATCAAAATTATCCTCTTGTATCATAACAATCAAATAAATATTTTATAAGATATTGTAGATTGAAACACAGTATACGCCACAGTACAAATTTACCTCCGCGAGCCAGCACTCTTTCCATGACGGAGTGAGCGGACATTTTACGCACATCGACTTGCTGAACGCTCAATGTTGTACACATTATTTTTTGTCTAGGTATTCTTGGATTGGTATTTCGCTTACTTTTTCTTTGTTCCATTTTGGTTAACCTATTTTATATTTTTGAGAATGACTACCTACCTTACCTTAATACCTTAGTCGCCTTTTACGACACCTCATTAAGAAATGAGGGTGGTCTATTCTACTCTTCCATGTGCCACACGACGGGTCAACTTACCTTAATCGCCTTTTACGTACACCTCGGTAAGAAATGAGAGTGGTCTCTTCTACTCAGCCGGATACCACACGGCGGGTCAATTTACCTTAGTCGCTTTTTATGACACCTTATTACGTAATGAGGGTGGTCTATTCTACTCAGCCGGATACCACATGGTGGGTCAACTTACCTTATTCGCCTTTTACGACACCTCAGTAAGAAATGAGGTGGACTCTGAGGTTCTATTCAGGTGGATACTACACAGTTAGTAACACGTAAAATTGTATAGCAGGTATACATTAAATATTCATACGGTCGTATTATTTATGATTGATATATCTGACGAAGCCTCAAATATCGAAATTGGGCGTGTTTATCATTAAACCCATGGAACAATATCCAGATTAATTAACGTAATAAGAGCACGGTCGTTTAAACCACTAAATAGTCTGATATTGATTCACGCAGTACGCTCTGGGGGAAAAACGCTGATTAATTGTTAATTCACGCGATTGCCCTTTATTTATTACAGGCTGTACACGCGGCCTTGATTGTATTAAATGTTCAAATACCGTCAATTTTGTTAGGGTTCCGAAAAAGTTTATTTTATATGCCATATTTTAAAAAATATACAAAATATCATTAATTAGCCGTGTGGAATAGACCACTTTCCTTTCTTACCGAGGTGTCGTAAGAGGCGACTAAGGTAAGTTACGTTAGGCAGGCGGCCGGTCGTAAAACACGTAGCCAAATCATGTGACAACATGTTTGTAACATGTTGTGCTGACCCCACTTAGAGTGGGATAAGGGCAGGAAAATGATGATACAAAATATCATTAATATTGCTTCAACAGAAAAGTATTAATAGGGTCACAGACAAACATACTTTCACATTAAAATATTAGTATAGATTTCAAAAATATATAAATTCAAAATGTACATCACGCTGTCGAGATATGTCACAAGAAGCCAATCAATGAGATGCAGCCATGACGACACATGGGAAGTGACGTCATGACATCTCTGATTATAGGTATTTAGTGGGATTACTTATCAGGGTTGGGAATAATAAATAAATAAATAAATATATGGGACATTTACACACACGGTCGTCCATCCCCAAAGTAACTTAATACTTGTGTTATGGGTGACTGACAACTGGTAAATATACTACATATATAATTTTAAATACATACCTAAATACAAATACTCACCCAGGATCGAAGAACCAACAAATTGTATATAGAAAATATTGGCCCTCGGTGGGAATCGAACCCACGACCCGCAGAACTGAAGGCAGGGTCACTACCCACTGCGTCAACGGGCCAGTCGGGTTAGGGTTCCTATAAAGTTTATTTTTTATGCCATATTTAAAAAAAAAATTACAAAATATCATCAATATTGCTTCAACAGAAAAGTATAAACAGGGTCACAAACAAACATACTTTCACATTAAAATATTAGTATAGATTTCAAAAATATATAAATTCAAAATGTACATCACGCTGTCGAGATATGTCACAAGAAGCCAATCAATGAGATGCAGCCATGACGACACATGGGAAGTGACGTCATGACCTCTTTGATGATGAGTGGGATTACTTATCAGGGTTGGAAATCCTACTATACAGTTGAGAATTACTAAGATGACAAGAATGCGTGGTTACAGCTACCCTCCGCCCCTGTACAAGACCGCAATGACTTAATGCTAGTAATAAGAATTTTGATTTGAAAAGAGCAACCGCCGAGTTTCTTGCTGGCTCTTCTCAGTAGGAGCAGCTTTCCGAACCAGCAGTTGAGTTGACGATTAAAAAGCACTTGTTTACAAGTTTACTTGAATAAATAATTGAGATTTATAGAAGCAGGGGTTACTTTGCAGAATTCCGTATTACAAAAACTAAAACAAAACTACTTTGCTATAGTCCGCGTGTGTACAAACTCACGCGGACTATTGCAAAGATTGTTGAGATTTTGGTAGTGATTATAGCAAAATATTATTATAATTACTTTCGTACTATGGACCTCCGTAAAATGACGCCTAATTCTATAAATTATATTACAGTCTGTCAATGTTTTTATACCGTATACCTCGTAAGTGAAAATAAAATCATATTCCTCGAACATTTTCTCAATAACAAAAACCAGATATAGTCAATCGGACGTGAAACGAGAGGCTGGAATCGAAGTCCTAATAATGTACCGGAGTTGGACGCGAGCCAAAATAATATAAAGAATTCAATAGAAACCTCGCTTTAACAATCAGGTACGCAAACAATGGAATAGTTGAATAGGGTTATGAAACCGTGTTAATGGAACATCATAATATGAGTAAATACTTCTAAATCAGTGAAAACTTTCTGTTAAATAAGAACTCTATGGCTAAAATCGCTATCAAGGACCTGATTGTAACTGAATTATAAATGATACTTAAAGCAGTTGAAGTCACAGGTAGATGAAAGTATATAAAAAAATTAAAATAATCGTTACGGAAATGCGAAAAGAGATCGTTAACTTTATGTAATAGAGTTTAAACTAGCTTCACGCTAATTATCTGGAACATTCACTTTGTTTACGAATCGTGTTCGCTATACTTGTCAGGACTCACTAACGTTTGCGAACATTGTCATTATCGGTTTGTTCGATATATAAGCGGACGTGACGTGCGCTTCGACATTCAGTCTGTGAATAGCGAATCGATATTTGATCGCTATTCACAAACTAGAGCGAATAAAGAAGCGAAAATAAAAGTGAAATAATAGCGACCTCGGCTTTCGATCGGGCTACTGACTGTATAGAAACTTTAAGTATTAGTACTTACAGTCTCTATACAGTCAGTTTGTAGTGAAAATTGGAATAAAGTGTTTTTAGTGAGTCACCAGGTATTTTCATCCAAATCCAAAGCCCTTGTACGTAACAATTTTTGTTTAACGTTTTAGCGCAGCATTGGATAATCACATATATATAGGACAATTATACACATGGCTGTACTTGTGTTATGGATGACAGGTACAACTGGTAAATATATACATATTTAGTTTTTAATACATACGTACATAAATACATCCAGACTCAAAGAATCAACATATTGAGTAATAATATAATTTTTGTAGTAGAGGTCTATCCTCTTGATGATGCTTCGGTTTCGGGACGAAACGATCTTAGAGATTGTAGTAGTGAGTGTGAGTAGTCCTCCTGCGGAGTGTTGTCGGTGGCAGCGTTTTGTGATACCTGTGGTGACTTATCCTGCATGTATTAGGTATGTGAATGTATCTAGCTTCATACACTTAGCATTACACAGATTATCGGTCGCGGATTATAGCAAATTATTTCAGAACCAACAAATTGTTTTTAGAAAGTATTTTATTCGTTTCCAACATTTTTTATCCAAACTTGGACCAACCTATACGAAATTAAGGCGCGTACATAAGCACAAATAACGAATCCAGTATCTACTACTGCCGATACAATTTAATTTCCCCTCCAATATACGCAAATCAGATTTCATCCCGTGTTTGGTTTGAGCTAGAGATTTGTTTGTACACTCAGATTATTGACTGCGCTTTGGATACACATTACAAATACAAATAGCACTTCAATACGAACCGGTTTTAATTCAGGTTGGCTATTTAACTTTTGGAATTTGTTTTATATCCTTATAAAAACACTAAATTAAAAATTTCCGCCCAAATATTTGTAAGGAAACTTTAAATAAATAAATGAATACATACAGGGGAATATTGACGGTGGTCTGTCTCCAAATAAAATAACAACACTTGTGTTATGGGTGAAAGGCCCCCAGAGCGAAATGTAGGGTCACTGCCAACTGCGCCAAGAGTTTATTCAAATCAAACTTAAATAATATTTGTTTAAATAAGCTTTTTGAAGCACTTTTGAATCGATAAAATTCATGAAGCTACCACTGGTTCGGAATGTTGCTCTTACCAAGAACCCAAGAACCCAAGAACCAGCAAGAAACTCGGCGCTTAATCTTTTAAACATTTTAAATTTTACATTATTTAACTTCAGTCGTGTTTGAAACTTTGATTTTCAAATCCAAGCATTTTTATCGTTCAAATAATATTCAATTGTGTAATATGCTTCACGTATAAGCATAGTTCTGTACATAAGCCTAATAGTCTATGTCTACGACGTGCAGCGGTGCGCAGACGTGCAACTCAAACACTGTCTTCACTAGTCTATGATATAAAAGATGTTAAAAATGGCAGCAATAGCGATAGAAAAAGTTAATTATTAAAGCAGTTGAAAGTGTATCTTGTTGAAGTCAATTTCGCCTTAAACAGTCCATTCAAATAAAATCTTAAATAAGCTTTTTTAAGGACAAAAGTAATAATAAAATTATTTTGCTATAATCCGCGATACAGTAAATAGAAAATATATATAGTGTTTAATGTATAGTGGATTATCAGTATTTTCATACCCGATACGTGCAGGATTCGTAAAAGCACATGCACAAACCTCCACCACTTCCACCAAAATACACAAGCACTACACAGTTTCACTATCACAAACTCAACAATCGTTTCGCCCCGCAACCGAGGCATCATCAGGAGATAGACTCCACGACAAAATCGCAAAGCGAAGCGTTATGCAAACAAGCATTGTTATATAGTAATCGGTTCATCCCCACCTTTACCTCTGAACACGTGCAACAAGCTTGAACTTGAAACATTTATCTGCTCGTTAATGAGGGTGCCATTGTTATGAGAATTTCGAATTGTTCGAAACAAACAATTGTTTCGAAATACTGCACACCTGCGAAAAAAGCTTAAAATTGAATATTTTGGAACAATTAGAAATCATTAAGCATAACAATGGCACCCTCATTAACGAGCAGATAAATGTTTCAAGTTCAAGCTTGTTGCACGTGTTCAGAGGTAAAGGTGGGGATGAAACGATTACTATATAACAATGCTTGTTTGCATAACGCTTCGCTTTGCGATTTTGTCGTGGAGTCTATCTCCTGATGATGCCTCGGTTGCGGGGCGAAACGATTGTTGAGTTTGTGATAGTGAAACTGTGTAGTGCTTGTGTATTTTGGTGGAAGTGGTGGAGGTTTGTGCATGTGCTTTTACGAATCCTGCACGTATCGGGTATGAAAATACTGATAATCCACTATACATTAAACACTATATATATTTTCTATTTACTGTATCGCGGATTATAGCAAAATAATTTTATTATTACTTTTGTATTATGGATCTCCGCAAAGTAACGCCTAATTCTATAAATTATTTTTTAAGGACTTTAAATCGATAAAATGAATGAAGCTACCACTGTTTCGGAATGTTGCTCTTACCGAAAAGAACCAGTAAGAAACTCGGCAGTCAGTCGTTTAATCATTTTCAAATTACTCAGTTAATCTGCAGTTTTGTGTTACCTTAGAAGGATTTTCAAATACAAAAATTTTATCATTCATATAATCTTCGGTAGTGTTATATACTATACTAGCTGTGCCAGCGGCTATGCCCGCGTGGAAATCAGCGTATCACAACTTCTATAATTCAAATTTTTAACATAAAAGTAGTGATTGTGAGTTAACCATAAGAGATATAGACATGCTATTGCAGACTATTTTGTAGTATTTTTATAGATCTACAATTCTCTAGTACATTACTTTAGCGTATCTCTGCTGGTTTAAGCAACGCACGCGACTAAAGCTCTCAGCAAGTAAGTTTTTTAAAAACTGCTAGATCTCTTCAACACCGATAATATTTACCTAAACTATCCGGAAGTATTGCACTATCTTTTGGTGAAAACCGTACAAAAATCCGATCAGTATATTTTGAGAAAATCGATTACATAGAGACATACAGCTATTTGGAACTTTATTTTATAATAAGTATAGAAGTATATGCATATTTTTTAGTGTGACATTTTGCAAAGCAACGACTTATCGAAAATTTTGCGAATCTGACATTGATAAAGTAAGACGCAATCAGAGTCAATTCCCCGATAGTGTACCCCTATAGGGCTAATAGAGATGGATCCTCGGTATACATTCGATACCAGTCCCTCACGTACGCTTGTTTACGAGAAGGGGTGGATTGACCCAGTTTAGGGGCTTTGGCCGAATTCGTTGTTTTGAAGACACTAAATTTGGCACGATTGCGTTCTTTACCGAATTGGTCCAATAGTTATTTTACGCATCCTTTCTTTACCGTAAAGTGTTTATAGGTAAAGAATCTTGAAAAAGAGCCTGTAAAAGTAAATAGACTATTACAGGCTCTTTGGAATTGTCAAATTTAACTTCACGGTAGGGCGCTCTAAAACGTCACTAACACTTTCGCGCGTCTTAATAGCCGATCGTTACATTAGATTACGAACATTGGTTTAGTGATGTCCTTATACTAATAATATCGATACGCGATGCAAATTAATTGACAATTGTTTCAGAATAACATTTATGTGTTATCATTTCATATTAATGTTGAAAGACCGGCTATACTCACGTCTTATTTAAGACATGAGTATAGCCGGTCTCTCAATTAATTACGAATACCACTCACGATAGTTAAAATTCAAAAATTGCTTACCATTTCATATTAATTATCATTTCGGATTTAAGAATTGCGAATTATCATTTCAGATTGATAAATATTACCATTTAAGATTTGTGTAGAACACGATTGTTAAGTAGTTGGAAAATATGATTTGAATAAAATGTAAGTTTATAAAAGTATTTCTGAGTATGCTTATAAAAGTGAGTGGTTTAAAAAATATAAATATAAAAACAAGGAACCGTTCTGATTATTATTAACTACTAGTGTCTTTAAAAACAAAATATATCGGTATATAAAAATATAAGGTTCGATTGTCTTTGAATATATAATAACCAAAAACTATAAATACATGTTTACACTAGCTTGTACCAGTGATTTAGTTCACGTGGACCGTTGAGTCTTGGAGTAAACAGTTTTTTCTGTCACTCACCAACCCTGCAAATACCTCGATCACAAAAATTAGATCGATCCGGGGGGTTAAATTGCAATTGCTATTAAATTTAGTAACACAGTACATTTACTAACATTAATTTCGCTATATATTACAAGCAATACAACAGAACTAACTACTTTGCTATAATCCGCACGGGTTAAGTGAATGCATGCAAAGCCAATGTGTATGAAGCAGGCAAAATCTACGCACCTTATACAATATACCTTATACCTTTTGTACGACAAAAATCGTACAAAAATCGTGTCGTGGAGCCTATCCTCCTGATGATGCTTCGGTTTCGGGGCGAAACGATCGTCGAGATTGTGGTGGTGGGTGTGTGTGCTGCTTTTGTGTTCGTTGTTGCTGGTGAATTGCGCCTTGAGGTGCATGTGGTGGCTTGTCCTGCATGTATAAGGTGCGTAGATTTTGCCTGCTTCATACACATTGGCTTTGCATGCATTCACTTAACCCGTGCGGATTATAGCAAAGTAGTTAGTTCTGTTATATTGCTTGTAATATGGAATTCCGCAAAGTAACGCCTGCTTCTATAAATCGATTACTCAGGCTTTTTGAAGATTACTGGTATTGAATTTAATCCTCACAAAATATCAATATGTAAGGCGGTAAATAAAAATAAATTCTTAAGAAGCTTTCAATGAATGTCGATAGAAACTATAAGTGCATCACTAAGCTCAAGTCTATCGGTCGACACACGATACCCGCGTTAATCACAGGTGAGCCGAGCTTAACGAGCTTTTCAGTCGACCGCCCTGTGCTTTGCTTTATTTTATAAATATAACGGAAGCAGTACTTTGTGATATTTTTTTAGTTAGGAATATGTCTCTATATGAGTGATAGCCCAGCGGTGAGACCGTGCGACTCTTTCTAGGGGAACACGGGTTCAAACTCGGGCAGGAACCAATTAGTTTTTTTATTAAAACTCATGTATCTAATTGATAATTGAAATTTAGCACACGCTTTTCGGTGAAGGAAAACATCGTGAGGAAACCTGCATATCTCTAGAGAATTCTAGGGATATGTGTAACCTACCAATCCGCATTGGAGCAGCGTGGTAGGTCTTAGCTCCAACCCTTCTCTCCAGAAACGGAGAGAGGAGGCCTATTTCCAGTAGTGGGATTGAAACAGGCCGCTACTTTTATGTCTCTATATAGTTAAAACATATAATATTATTGTGACCGGGCTGACTTTGATTTACCATATACATAATTTCTAGTAAATTTTGAGTGTAAATAGTAAAAAAAAGAAAAAATATAATTATAAATAATTTAAAAATATTGTTAGGAGTGAACCACCCTTATCACTTGGGGATATAGAAAATAGATAGTATCCAATTATTAGACCTACTGAATATGTATATAAAGTTTCATAAGAATCGGTCAAGCCGTTTCGGAGGTGTATGGTAACTAACATTGTGACACGATAATTTTATATATAACATTTGACTATAAATAAATCTATGTTCAAAAAAGAGTATTTGTGACTGTGTGTAATGATGGTAGTACGTTTAATGATTTATTTAATGTATTTTTTATGCATTATTCAAATAATATCTAAGCATTCTTCACTCCTTCTCTATAACTATAACTGTGCCAAATTTCATACTCCTCCGCCCTCGTACTTTTTGTAAATAAGGGGGTCCAAAATATAAAGAACATGATTTATAGAAGCAGGCGTTACTTTGCGAAATTCCATATTACAAGCAATATAACAGAACTAACTACTTTGCTATAATCCGCACGGGTTAAGCAAATGCATGCAAAGCCAATGTGTATGAAGCAGGCAAAATTTGTTGGTGCGTAGATTTTGCCTGCTTCATACACATTGGCTTTGCATGCATTCGCTTAACCCGTGCGGATTATAGCAAAGTAGTTAGTTCTGTTATATTGCTTATATAAAGAACAAGTCGAATTCAAAATGCTGTTAACAAAATTTCATGTCCCTACTGTTAGCCGTTGAGGAGTTCCCTCGTCTGGAGTCAATCCTGGCAGCATCAGGTCATGATTATCATAAACATAGATTGTCATTGAGATTGGACCAGTACGTAAAATTTCAGCTCAATCGGACACCGGAAAGTGGATCTAGTTCAACTTGCAAGATTCCACCTTCACACATATTGCGAGGTAGATAAAAGATTTTAAAAATAACTCTGAATTATAAGAACAGTGAAAAATTATTTAAATTACTGTTTAACGTATAATGGATCGGCGTGCCAGAAGGCTCATTTCTGATAAAACCCTGACCGATAGCAAATTGCACAGTCTTCAACATCGGTGCAGGTACCTGTCTATCGGTATTCTACAGGATATGTTTCGAAGAGTATGCTGAAATACTCCATAACCTTGTCCCTCTATCACCATTTTATCAACGCACCGATAGGCACCGGGAGAAGTTCCACCCTTACGTTATCGACATCCCACGAAGGCGTACGAAGCGCTTCCGGTCTTCTTTTTTACTGCGCACGGCAAGGGAATGGAATTCTCTCCCGGCATCTATTTTTCCCGAGTCATATAATATGGGTATCTTCAAAGCAAGAGCGAATAGGCATCTACTAGGCAAGCGCGTTCTATCTTTAACTGTATCAGTGCCTACCATCAGGCATGATTACAGTCAAGCGCTCGCCTATTATGCAATAAAAAAAAATACTGAAGTTGTGCTTAATAATTCTGAACAGCAACCATCACCTGATAATCATTACAAGAAAAACCTCCAGCTAAATACGTTAACTTTGGCCCTAATTGTTGGTGCCAATGTTATTTGGAAAGTTAATGTCAACGAGAACAACAAAACCGAATAAAAGTCTACTCCAATTCCACAAAGTCCAGTTAGCTAACGTCACGGGCAGTTTGTTCTTTAGGGAGCGAGGTCCTAAAATCAATTTGACCCAACATGTTGTTCTAACTTCTATCTAATACGGCGCGGTGTCATAAGTTTGACACTGGAATCTCAAACTACGTTATTTCTCTTGATTATTCTTATATTATAAGGGAGCAGCTCCCTTGACTTTGTCCACGTTAACTTTAATGTTAAAATACCATCATTTAAATTTATTTGGTGAGCAACTCTATTATAAATTTGAAAGAATTTATAATAAAGTTGCTCACCAAAATGTACATGATCATATACAAAGAGAAAAAAAATAAAAAACTTAATCTAGGTTAATGTTAAATGATATAATAGTCTCATCTAATTAATCACAACTGATATTTAGTTTTCTTTTTAAGGATAGCGCATATAGATAGATTAAAGACTAAAAATTATCTTCCAACAAACTCAAAATATTCTTAATGCAAATTGGCAAAAGCACTTTAACGAAGTCGAATTAAAATGAGCTATCAAAGAAATAAATTTTGATACAACGACCGTCTCATTAAATATTAATTACTGCGTACACGCGAATGTCACACGATAAAGCAATTTGAACGTGAATTGATCGCGTGCGTATAAAACGTAGTAATTGATTCCGCACTTGAAGTAACGGTGCGTCGTAAAAAGCCTTTTATAGACCTGTCTGAGCTGCACTTAGAAATGTAAATACTATTTTATCTTTAAAACGATCTAAATATATAACCACGTGTGCATACAATACCGACGTATATATAAATCTATTAGACACACACTAATGTGATCCTGCGAAGAGGAGATCGCATACTTGTAAAGCTGGTCATTGTCGGCAAGACAAGAGACCATGATGCCGGTCACCAACACGATGGTCTGATCAAGTGAAAGAGCTCCTAATCCAAACTCTATCAGACAGTGAGTGTTACTTTGGACCGGAGCAGATCGAATCAAATCAAAATATTCTTTATTCAAGTAGGCTCTTTCGAACACTTTTGAATCGTCAATGATCAATACGATTAATGAAGCTACAACTAGTTCAGAATGTTGCAATAGTTCGTATGGGCTATCCAGAGTACATGGCCATTGTATCTAACTTTACGTTGTTTAATGATTGGGAAAAGTTTTCGTTTTCGTCCAACTCACCGTAAAACTTCCTCATTGGTTATCTTTTGTGTCTCCGATATATATGTTATTCTATTCCAGATTAAAGGCTCCCATTCTCCGTTTTTGGAGAGACGGATTAGAGTTTCAATTCACTAAGCAGTTCCAATGCCAATTGTTTGGTTACACACGTCTCAGAAAATTTCCAAAGATAAGTAGATTTCCTCACTATGTATTTTCTTAACGGAAAAACACGTGTCCACATGCTCATTATAGAGAATGAAAGCATGCCATTATTGAGTAATCATGCTATTTATGGCGTGTGTCCGATTTTACCTGTTGCTCAGAAAAAAACAACGAATGATACACAAATGCTTAATATTGTATTGTTTATTGCATTTGTGTCGAAACATTGATAGTAATAAGCATGTTCAACTTGTGTATACTTAAAAATCAAGAAGGTTCTGAAACGCTAACTCATTATTAGCGCAAAAGCATGCCATTAATGAGCGATCGATACTAAGTGGCATGAGGACATTCCATGAGCATACTTAACTAGAGCATGCTACAAAACCAAATATAATTTAATTTTTAAGCATTGCTTAGTAGGTAACTGGTAGAATGGGTCGTGATGATTTGTATGCAAACTCCATTTTAGAAAGCAAATGAATAATCTTAAAGTGGAGTGCGCTTGCACATAAAAAGATATAATTAATCTTTAGCGACATATTTTAAAACATGATGAAACAAGTTCGGACTGTAGAAAGTTTATCGAACTCCATAAGTTATTATGAATGGCATCTCATTCATTAAAAAGTCTTGAAATTAATGAAGGTTTTAATTAAAAAAAAGTTTTTATAGGCCGTTGTAACTGGAGCGATTAATTTCTTTTGGAACAGGTGAAATTTTGATTGTAATTTTTAGTGGGAGTAAAACATGTCGACCTCTTGGTTAAAGTGCGTATTCCTGAGATTTTCTGGGTACAGAGGACGGGTACGTATTAAAGTATTTCTTTACAAACACGCCCAGAGAAAATAGGCAATGACTGAATCATTGTTTTTTTTTACAAAAAAGGTCTTACCGTATCTTATTACCCTTACGGGTGTCACGGATTCACTCCCAGGCAGTCTTCAATGGTTTTTCATTATAAAAACTTTGGTTTCAGTTTTTTGCAGACGAAACCAGCGTGATATAACCTGCATACCTCTTGATAATTATGTCAAATATTATCAAACTCTGTGTGCATATTTTGAAACATGTTGTAAAATGATTTGGCAAGGTATTTTACGACCGGCCGCCTGCCTGACGACTAATTACCTTAATCGCCTTTTACGACACCTTGGTAAGACATGAGGGTGGTCTATTCTACTCTGCCGGATACCACACGGCGGGTCAACTTACCTTAGTCCCCTTTTACGACACCTCGTTAAGAAATAAGAGTGGTCTATTCTACTCTGCCGGATACCACACGGCGGGTCAACTTACCTTAGTCCCCTTTTACGACACCTCGTTAAGAAATAAGAGTGGTCTATTCTACTCTGCCGGATACCACACGGCGGGTCAACTTACCTTAGTCCCCTTTTACGACACCTCGTTAAGAAATAAGAGTGGTCTATTCTACTCTGCCGGATACCACACGGCGGGTCAACTTACCTTAGTCCCCTTTTACGACACCTCGTTAAGAAATAAGAGTGGTCTATTCTACTCTGCCGGATACCACACGGCGGGTCAACTTACCTTAGTCCCCTTTTACGACACCTCGTTAAGAAATAAGAGTGGTCTATTCTACTCTGCCGGATACCACACGGCGGGTCAACTTACCTTAGTCCCCTTTTACGACACCTCGTTAAGAAATAAGAGTGGTCTATTCTACTCTGCCGGATACCACACGGCGGGTCAACTTACCTTAGTCCCCTTTTACGACACCTCGTTAAGAAATAAGGGTGGTCTATTCTACTCTGCCGGATACCACACGGCGGGTCAACTTACCTTAGTCGCCTTTTACGACACCTCGTTAAGAAATGAGGGTGGTCTATCTATTCAGCCGGATGCCACACGGCATTAAGACGTGTTTACATGTTAAACAAATTTTATTTTTGATATATAGTACTTACCTTTTGAACCAAATATGATATCACTGCTATAGGATCGTTTTTTGATCGTATATTGAAGACCTGTGGAATGTCCGTACCTTGATAACACGGCGGGATAATTATGTGAAACAATCTATGAAATTCCCAGCCTGCCACTATCCCACTGCTGGGAAAAAATATCCTCTTCGCTTAGAGAGTAATTTGAAGCTTAGATTCATCACGCTGGTTCAAGGAATTACCGAAATTCTTCGACACATGTATGGTGCAGTTCTTATTATATGGTAACGTGCTAAATTATACGGGAGTGCTGTTAATTATACAACACTGAAGTTAATTATACGGCAACGCCTTACCGGTCAGTGAGGCAGTTACAGGAAACCCCGGTCCATAAATTCTGTCGGTACTTGATTGCGGTAAGTTTCGACGCCATGTAAATAAAAATCACTTAACACCTAATATACCCTTGTTCTTAACGATTAGCACAAGGCTTGTACTAGAATAAAAGAAGGCTTTTAGTTGTTGTAATTTATAGAAGTAAGCGTTATTTTGCGGAATTCCATAGTACAAAAGTTATGATAGAATTATTTTGCTATAATCTGCCTTTGTTCAGAAGTGACTGAATGAATATTTAAACTTTAGTAAATAAGATTAATATAAAATTAGATTAAGTATATTTTAAACTAGCAATGCTCCACGGTTTCACCCGCGTACATACCGATCTCGTGGTAGTGGAAATTTTACTAAGTCAGACTATAGATTTATTTTTGTAAATTGAAAGTTTGGTCCTGGGACTTATCAATAGTTAATGCAAAGGAAATTTTTAACGGAAGGTATTCATAGGGACACAAATACAATACGCTACAATTGATATTTGACAATAAGCATTTTGATATTATATTGACATTTTAAATGCGTTACATCTTTTGATTGGAATGTCCGATTTTAATAATTTAAATAGTATTTTATAGGTATTGAAACAATCTTTAATAAAATATCATTTAGTGGGATAAGGATTAATACGGAGACATCTCCGTATTAATCCTTTACATAATACTTAATTTTTACTTAATATTTACATAAATATGATGGTTTGATTATTGCTGCCACGTTTATCAACTTTTACAATGTTGAAAGGTTATATTAGTAAAACTTATAACATATAAGTAAAAAATAGTTAGACATATGGTATCGTTGGTACTATATGGTACTTTTTTGTAGATATTGATACGTTTTATAATAATGTAGAACATATTTTTCTGTCATCAATAGTTTCCGCAGCGCACGCGATGAAAGATTTTTATGACAATATTTTTCATATTTATTACAATTGTATAAGGGATCCCTATTTTTTTGTAAATATTATATAGCCTATGTTGCTCAGTAAAGAAGTAGATTTCCAATGGTGAAAGAATTTTTGAAATTGGTCCAGTAGTTTTTGAGTGAAAACATTACATACATACATACACACAAACTGTCTAAGTTGTTAGCTGATGAAGATAGATGGCAGCACTCATCTTTTATTTCGCACTATTATATAACCCGATGAATCCAATTCGCCGACGTGGATGGTTGTAAGTTTTGTAGGGATTTAGTTAGGTCGTTTTTTAGAATTTTAGGTCTTGTTTTAGGTATTTTCATAGTAAATTGTTGAGTGAGTAATATGCGTGGTAATAGGTATGTGGTTGAAACTAAGAATTTAGAAGTTATCGAAGGATGGTTCTAAACACAAACATACAAATCTTTCCGCTTTATAACTAATAGTATAGAAAAGTAAGATAATTTAGAATTACTTATCTAGAGGTTTATGTAACAGACCGACATGGTCACATATTGTGACAAAACTCTTTAAAAAAAAAGAATTTAAAAAATATTTTATATATCCTCACATTTTAAGATAACTAAGTGGCTGAAAATACAGATGCCGGAAAAAAATTGAATACCTCAACGTAAAGTTTTACAAGATTGTATTTTGCCTTTGTATATTTAATGTTTCCCGATTATATTTCGCGGGCCTTTTACGTGAAAGCTCGGCTAAAGAAATGTACAAATTTGATTTGGTTTTCCCGTTGTAAAAATGAAAAAAGAAAACAAATCTTGTTTTTTATGGACGTGCGCCGGTTGTGCGGTAATTCGGCATACTCAGCGCGTTTTTCTCGTATATCTCATCATCATCCTCCTGCGCTTATCCCACTCTAAGTGGAGTCGGCACAACATGTTACAAACATGTTGTCACATGATTTGGCTACGTATTTTACGACCGGCCGCCTGCCTGACGTCAACTTACCTTAGTCGTATTTTACGTATCCCTCGGTAAGAAAGAGGGTGGTCTATTCTACGCATCCGGATACCGCACGGCACTTACCTTAGTCGCCTCTTACGACACCTCGGTAAAAAAGGAGGGTGGTCTATTCTATTCTGCCGGATGCCAGACGGCGTTGAAGAACCAACAAATTATTTATAGAAAATATTGGGCCTCGGTGGGAATCGAACCTGCGACCCGCGGACGAAATCAGGGCCAATTACAATATACGTGAGTAAAATCAAGAGTAAACTTTCACCAAAATTGAAACATGATATGACCTTACGTAGAATATTTTTTGCTGTGCTATCACCGGCTCGTTGGTCTAGGGGTATGATTTTCGCTTAGGGTGCGAGAGGTCCCGGGTTCAAATCCCGGACGAGCCCAAATCTTTTTTATTTATTTAACAGTTTAAAAAGTGGGAATTATTAATTTAAGACATTTTAATGATGAATAAAATGAGAAGAAACTGTTGTTTTGTGGCTGTTCGAAAAATTAAATTATGTAAAGTATAACATTAGCAGGATTGACTCCACGACAAAATCGTAATGCATTACGATTGCGTACATTGTTCCCGGTGGAGACGTCTTGAGATACGTGTGGTGATTTGTTCTGCATGTAAGGTACGTGAATTTTGTCTGCTTCATACACTAAGCATTACGTAGATTCGCTTACTATACGCGGATTATACACGTGGATATATATCAACTAGCTGTGCCAGCGGCTCCGCCCACGTGTAAACCAGCGTGTCGCAATTTTTTTCTAGAATTCAAATTTTAAACATAAAAGTAGTTATTATGAGTTAACCATAAGAGATGGAGACATGCTATCGCGAACTTTTTGTAGTAGTTTTATAGATCTACAATTCTCTACTACATTACTTAAACGTATCTCTGGTGGTTTAAGCAGCGCACGCGACTTAAGCCCCCAGCACAGACAGACAGCTTTTTAGAACTTTGCTTTCTAATAAGTATAGAAGTAGTTCTGTTATAGTTATAGTTCTCTATTATGGAATTCCGCAAAGTAACGCCTGGTTCTATAAATCATTTAAAAGATTGATAGTATCGTCATTTTATCGTAAATAAATTGATAACCATTCAGTAATATACCATTTATTAAATATTTTATTTCTTTAAAGATAAGTGTAGAGTTAAATCGCATTTATCATTATAATTTACACAGCCATAAATTTTTCCTTATCAGCACCAACCATTTTGCTTACTTTATCGGTATTTGTGACCTATATATTATATTTATGGTTTTCTTTCTATCTATTTTAGTTACAATTTTCATTCTAATAGATGAAAATGTTAACTAAATTCAAATTCACAATATCCTTGTACATGTTACGTCTACTCAGGGTTTGTCGCTTTCCCAGACTACTGTCGAGTTGTGACCTGAGGTGTCATGTTCCATGGGAAAGAAACTTCGCGCCACCTCGCCTTTCCCTACCTAACTTTGATGGGATCGGACGCCATTAGTATTTAAGATTTTAGTATAGTACATAGTGTAAGATTAATTATAATTAATTAACTGTTAATAAATAGAACAAGCAATATAACAGAACTAACTACTTTGCTATAATCCGCACGGGTTAAGTGAATGCATGCAAAGCCAATGTGTATGAAGTAGGCAAAATCTACGCACCTTATACATGCAGGACCAGCCACCACATGCACCCCAAGGCGCAATTCACCAGCAACAACGAACACAAAAGCAGCACACACACCCACCACCACAATCTCGACGATCGTTTCGCCCCGAAACCGAAGCATCATCAGGAGGATAGGCTTCACGACAAAAATCGTACTGATTCCTTTCTTTCTTTCTATAAATCAGTTAATAAATAGAGTTATTTGGATAGTGAGTTTTGTGTACCCAACAGTCGGCCCCCATAATATAATTTACAGGTAACTTGTAGACAAGTGGGTTTGAATCGTCAACTCTGGCTGGTTCGGAAAGCTGTTGCTACCATGAAGAGCCAGCAAGAAACGCGGCGGTTGCTTTTTTTAAATTATAATTCTTATAAATAGCTATATTTTGTTATTACTATTTTGTACAAGGTTGAAAAGTAGCTATAACAACGCATTCTTATAGTTTTTTAAACTACTGTATTGACAAAGTTAAAATCGATTGCGAATTTCATTATCGAATCTTAAACCCAAACCCACAAACGACTTAACGTACTTTTGTGACGCATAAAGCAGGAGCCGCATGTCTATATCGTTTCCATCTTTGTTCATTGTAACTAATCTATGTATAAAATGAATGTTTGTCTGTATGTTCCTTATAGACTCCGAAACGGCTGGACCGATTTTAATGAATTTTTCAGATACTCTTCAGATTGGCGATGTATATAATAGCCGACACAAGCTTGCGGTTCCTGCTTTGCGCCTTGCAAAAGTACCTAAGTCGTTGTGGGTCTGGATATAGGATTCTATAATAAAATTCTGCAATCTATAACTTTACCATTGCAGCAGTTTAAAAATACTATTAAAAGATGGCTAATACAGAAAGCCTTACTATACTATTGAGGATTATTTAGACGATAAGAATGCGTTGATATAGCTACTCTTCGACCCTGTACAAGACATCAATAGCTATATGTAACTAGTAATAAGAATTATTATTTCAAAAGTGCGACCGCCGAGTTTCTTGCTGGTTCTTCTCGGTAAGAACAGCTTTCCAAACCAGCAGTAGATGTTGACGATTCAAAAGCACTTGTTTACAAGTTTACTTGAATGAAAAATATTTTGAATTTGAATTTGAATTGACCAAGTGGATAGTCCTGTAAATTTTGATTGCGATTGGAGTATTTTTTGTCAATGACAGTTTTATTTGGATCGAAACTGCCCTGTGTCACAGCAACGCGTGGCCGGACCGCTAGTATTATATCTAGGGTTAAATGATTCACACGACTTCATTTAAAAATACAAAAGTTTTTATCTTCGACCTCACATCGTGTGTCAAATTCATTCGTGTATGTCCAATTTGCGCATATCCCTATTTTTTCTTATTGCCAAATTTACCATATTTCCCTTTGTCGTTGGACATAATTTCATATCTTGTTCCCAAATGACCACAAACTTTCTATGCGCAAATTTCCACATGCATTTATGTTACGTTCGCAAACTAAAAAGGTTTTGGGGCTTTTAATAGAAAAACAGATGAATTTCCCGAACATTTATTATTTCATTCCTGTTTAACAGCTTCTCCCGAAGGAGCGTCCCGTTTGAGTAATACGGGGTAAGACTTTAAGTGAATTTTCCCGAAAAATACTCCTTTTATGGGAAACCGTTTGTCGGATACACGTTTGTTTGAAAATTGTCTTTACCATTAGAATTGAAACTTTCTCGACAATAGATATAATTTCATTATGAAAGTTTATTCAAGTGAACTTGTGGACAAGTGCTTTTGAATTGTCAACTCTACTGCTGGTTCGGAAAGCTGCCTACCGAGAAGAACCAGCAAGAAACTCGGCGGTTGCTCTTTACAAAATATCATACTTATAACTAGTCCCATTTAGTCATAACTCCGGGCAGTCACCGATTTTTTACTAAAATGTATGTGTCTAATTGATAATTTCAAAAGTAATAACAAAATTATTTTGCTATAATCCGCTATACAGTAAATAGAAAATATATATGTATAGTAAAGCTAAATCTATAGTGGACTATCCGTTTTTTCATACCCGTTACATGCAGGATTCGTAAAAACACATGCATAAACCTCCACCATTGCCACCACAATACATAAGCACTACACACGTTCACTATCACAAACTCAACAATCGTTTCGCCCCGCAACCGAAGGATCATCAGGATATAAACTCCACGACAAAATCGCAAAGGATTATAGCAAAATAATTTTATTATTACTTTTGTATTATAGATCTCCGCAATGTAACGCCTAATTCTATAAATTGTGATAATTGCAATTTGTCACGCTTTCCGGTGACTACATCGTGAGGAAACCTGCATATCTCTAGAAAACTCTAGGGACATGTGTAACCCACCAATCCAATTGGAGCAGGGTGGTGGCTCTTAGCTCAAATCTTTCACTCAAAATCCGAGAGAGGAGACCTAGGCCCAGCAGTGGGACAGTAACAGACCGTTTTATATAGACATAGTAACGCCGGTAAAACCTAATTTATAAATAAATCATTGCGTACTAAGTTACGATTCGACTTTCTCCAAAATTGTAACGTAATATAACTTTATGTAGAATATTTTATGCTGCACTGTCACCGGCTCGTTGGTCTAGGGGTATGATTTTCGCTTAGGGTGCGAGAGGTCCCGGGTTCAAATCCCGGACGAGCCCCAACCTTTTTTCATTTTAATGTAACACCTTTGAAATTGGAAAGCCGTATTATAATTGTTTAAATCGTAATCTTTTGCAAAAAACTGGACTCTCCATTTACCATTACATTGTTTTGTTTTTAGGCGTCTATTATAACACAGTAATTAAATTCTTTTTTTTTGTACTATGAAATTCCTTAAAGAAGTAATTAAAATTTTACATAACCGCATAGACGCATTTTGTGCTGGAGAAGGATGTTGAGTATTCCTTGGACGGAACATCGAACCAACGCATCAATAATCAAGTAACTCCAAATTAAGACCAGACTTTCCACCATATGCCTCCGCAGGATTTTAGAGTTCTTTGGGCACGTTGCGAGAAAGAGTGGCGACAACATTGAAAAGTTGCTTGGGCAAGGTGGAAGGAAAGAGGCCCAGGGGTCGGAGCCTCTTGCGTTGGACTTACCAAATTCGCTCAACACTCGACTCCAGTATCAGTGACGCCATCCACGCCGCAGAGGACAGAGCCGGGTGGCGGAAAATAGTCGTCAATAAGGTGCCACATAAAGATCACGATCCTCAGCATTGAGGGTTACGACGCCAGGAGGAAACTTTTACATCCCGGACGTTCCTAAATCCTATTTTTAAATCAAAACCATATCCTATTCACACGCACACATTTTTTGGCATCCTCTTGATACTCCGTCCTTCAAACGCACGCTATTAAAAATTGATTATATACAAGTAACAACAATTGTACTTCGATTATATATATTATATAAAAGCGCAAGATGAAATAACAGGAGAGAATGGAAGAAAAAAACATGATGTACCGACCTCACATAGAGTGGGATAAGGGCAAAAGAATGCAATATTAAGGTTCTGGGAAGTATGAAATTCTTACCTACAAATACCTAGGTACAGACAGTATTTTGTTTTGAATTTTATTTGACTCCAAATACCCTATGTTACTCAGATCTAGACATATAACATTGAAACTTTCGTACGAATTCGTAGACGCACTTTACAAAAAAAGTCTCTTTTATAAAATTACGTGTAGTTTAACCCGACCAAATTTCGTTGTGGCCAAGTCAAGAATTACCGTTTTTAGTTTCCGTTTACGCAAGTGTATGTATGAGACAACTTGTCTAACCGTGAATTATCCAAGAATATTCCAGATTCCAGTTTCATCCAGATAGATCGCTGTACGAAACCGGAGATATGGACAGAAGCCTATTTCAGATTTATCTGTTCTCACGTCCCATATTATTATAATTATCAAACGCTACCCTTTCTTCAAAAAACCATTGATCTAAAGAGTCTTATACACACTGATTTTAAATCAAACATCTCTACCCTATCTCTACCTCTACACAAACACCGTTCACCCCTTAGTTTACCAAATTTATTGGGAAAATATTTAACGGTGGGCTCAGCAAGTAGTCCCAATTTCCCTATCACAGGCACGAATAAATCAATTTTTATTACAGCCTCATGTCCGGAGCCGAACAGTCGGAAGAAATTTTGAAAAAGGATTTCCTTTTTGTTTATAACAATATTATAAATGTATGTACCTGTCTGCCTGCTAAGATTTTAGGCTTATCCGCTGTACCAATATTGATGAAATTTGGTAAACCTTATGCTTATATTTCAAGATAACGTATGGGACTAAAAAATTCTCGCAATTTCCTGGTTGCTTCACCCTTAAGTGCCTCCTGTGACAAAACCTGGTCTTAAAGCACCGCATTTTGTTCAGTGTTCTAGACTTTTTAGAGGTCTCTGGGTTTTAAATCCCGTGGCCTCGTTGACGCTGGGTGTGTGTTGAGTAATCTGGTTTGATATAGGAGACTATATTTATATAGGTTTAATATATTTACTGACCCTAGTGACCATGATAGAGGATTTAGATTAGCTGATGTTTTCTCAATGTATGAACTTCGAAAATCGTTTGAAGATACAAAAAAGCTCTTGTGCTTCCCTTAATTGTAACACCATAGTGGATCTAAGTTCCAAATCTTCCATTCTATTCTTAAGGTGTAACTAACTATACTTTTACAATTTTATATGTCATTTAACCTTCGTCCAGCTGTGAGATATTTACAGATTTTTATTAACACGATTACAAAGTACTTTTATTATGAATATTTTTTGGATTTCAAATCGATTTACATGAATTTTCCGTGAATTTCACTTAAATCGTCCAACTGCGAAGTTAAACGACGAATCGGAAAATTAATTCGCCGATCGTAAATTGCCCAATTTTGCAAAACTGGTGACGGGCTCACCGTGTAATCGTTGAAACTATTTACACAGATTATAAGCATAATGCTCGTGTTAATTTGCGAAAGTAAATTCGCCAAAGCATTTAGCATATAAGTGAGAGTAACTTTGTAAGATTACTTAATGCGATTGCAATTTGAAAATTATTTTTTCCAGAGACTTTTTAAAATTTCCAAAAAATACTCTTACCCCTATCCCACTCTAGGTGGGGTGGGCATAATATGTCTTGTTCTTACCTTCTCCTGTGTCATTCGTTAACTCTGGCGCCACTCCTATTACGTGCACATCATTCTTTACACGATCCATCCATCTTTTTCGGCCTCTCTCCAGTCATACAACCACTGTCATATTTAAAATACTTTTGGTCACATGATTTTCATCCCTCCTCTCTACATGACCATATCAACTTAATTTCATACTCCTCATCTTTTCTATAACGGTCGCAACTAGATTTCCCCAAATATCATTAAACCTCTAATATAGTTCGTATTCTATCAAATTTTGTCACACCACACATCCATTTTAACATTCATCTTATTTATACCTTTCTTTCCTCCTTTTATTTTCATCATCGTTATCCTCCTGCCCCTATCACTAAGTGGGGTCGGCTTAACATGTTACAACCATGTTATCGCATGATTTGGCTACGTATTTTGCGACCGGCCGCCTGCCTGACTCACCTGAGTCATATTTTACGATACCACGGTAAGAAAGAGGGTGGTCTATTCTACTCAACCGGATACCACACGGTGGGTCAACTTACCTTAGTCGCCTGTTACACCTCAGTAAAAATTGACGGTGGTCTTTTCTATTTAGCCGCATACGACACGGCGAAACAACTTACCTTAGTCGCCTTTTACGACACCTCGTTAAGAAATGACGGTGATCTATTCTACTTAGGATACCACACGGCATTGACATTCTTTTCTTTTATTGCCCTAAAATCTGATCCATACATTACGAGAATTTACAAAGCATCTTAAAACTATTTTATTGAATAAAACTTATTATTGTAGTGGTAATGAAATAAAAGTCTGAGTAACGACTTAAAAATGTTAAGTGGATCAAAAGACGTCTAACAATGATGTTCGGCAGCTTATATTGAATGCATTCCCTCTCTTGGCGGCACGGTATCACTGGGGCGGCATGGTTTTGCCTGACAGTTATCGCTCTCAACTGTCGTGGTAAGCTTAGCAGGCTTGGCTGGATTAGCTGGCTTGGCGTTACACTATGCAATTAAACATTTTCCCCCCTGATAAAAACATTCTTTTTTTTTACTTAAAATAACATTTCTACAAATACTACCGAGCTATGAGTATAGAAAATTTGTTATTTTTTAAACTAATTGCCCTAATTTGAAGAACAAAGTCCCATCTCCCATGCATAAGCATAGGAAATTTGACTTTGGTCTTCGGATAGAGCGTAATATCCACCAAATTTTTCGCAATGAGCTACTTCCCGAATCAGTGGTACCTTCTTTAATAACAACTTTTAGACCAGTCTACAGAAAGATTCAAACTAAGTATAAAAAATATGTTTATACGTAAAGCATATTACAAAATTGAAGATTATTTGGATGATAAAAATACCTGGATTTGTAAATCCTTTCAGCTTCATACAAGACAGCGGTTAAATAATGTATAATTGAAATTATTTAAAAGATTGACCGCCGAGTTTCTTCCTGGTTCTTCTCGGTAAGAGCGACATTTCGAACCAGTTGTAGCTTCATTAATCATATTGATGCTTGAAGATTTAAAAGTGCCTGAAATGGTTTATTTGAATAAAGATTATTTTGATTGATTGAACATTTGGCGATTCACAAATGCACTTTGTCTAATTATAAGGAATATTGTGAATTAGAATCCAATTGTTCAACGTAGGATTCACTGTGTAGGTATCTGATACCTCATAGATTCAGGATTAGTAAACCGCACGCACCATAAATCTATCTCCCGATTGGCTTCGGCAAAGGCGCGAGATTATTCCAGTGCTGGTGTCGTAATAGTAATAGGTGATACTTGTGGTATTCCTGCATATTTAAATATCAAAAACAATTTTTTTTTAGAGAAGTGATAATTGCCTGGTTTTTAACTCACGTCCTACTTTTTATTTGTTTATAAACGAACATATATGAATCCCTATTCGCTTAGAATAAACTAAATAAGTACTAAACTTAATTTATTCAGCAATTATAACTGCTGCTCATTTAATTTAAATGTAGTTAATATAGCATAATAGTGTTATATGTCCTGTAGAGTAGTGCTAGGTTACAAATAAAGTTTCTTTCTTTCTTTCAATTACTATAAAAGTTAGGTATGTTTTCAGATTTTTCAAAATTTGCGAAGAGATTAAGAACAATCCAAGCTTTCTTTGCTACTAAATTATAAGCGTAATTAGAATTTTTTTAAAAGGTTTTTTGTCTTGATTTGTTCTTTATTCTCATCAGGCAAGGTTGGGCGGAAAGTTTTAAAACGATTTTAAAATCTATCAATATTCTTACTAATATTTGAATTCATGTTTTTAAAATATACCTGACTGAATAAGGCAAAATTTTGATATACCTGTATCCAAAATGTAAGTCAAATATTTATAAGCAAGCGTGTCCATTCCTAAAATGTTTGACTTTGCATTTTGCCGGTAAAATATATTTAGAGTTATAACGTGAAAGTTAAACGGGGGACGTTTTTAAAGATGCCAAAGAAAATCTTGACCTACATTTTTAGAAATATTATCTATTGATAAAAATCTAGAGATATTTTGCGCTGGATACGTTTTTCTTTTAATTTATTTTTTTCTTATAAGGCTACATGCTATTTTTTGAAATATTAATAAATAAATATTGAAAGCCCAACGGTGAGACCGTGCAACTAATTCGAGGTGATCACGGGTTCAAAGTTATCAATGAGTTTTCTATTCAAACTTGTGTCTAATTGATATTTTAAATTTTTCACACGCTTTTCGGTGAAGGAAAACATCGTGAGTTAATCTATCTCTATAGAGAAATCTGGGAATATGTGTAACCTTACCAATCCGCATTGGGGCAGCGTAGGTTTTAGCTCTAATCCGTTATCCAGAGACGGAGAAACGAGGCCTATGTCCAGCTGTGGGATCAAAAGAAACCGTTTTTTTGTTCGTTTCGTTTCTGTATTTCTATCCTTAAAATTTATTTTATATATTTAACTATAGAATATATATCAAGATTATAATCGAGACAAAACATCATTTTGCGAGTCGACTTTGCAATTATCTTCTTTGTTATAGACAGAAATTAATGTTTGTCTGTATATCCTTTATAGACTCCAAAACGGCTAAACCGATTTGATTAAAAATTTCAGTCAATCTTTGGTTACCCAGCGGATGATCTGTAAAGTTCGGTGGCGATCGGAGTATTTTTTAACTATTTAGTTCTGTTTCTGTGTTCTGAGGGGAATTCGAAATCAGACTGAGTCACAGCAACGCGTTGCGCGACAATTATTATTTTATAAACTGTGCTGCATATGCCATTCGCACAGTCAAAAACAAAAACAAAATATGAACAACAAAACACACAAAAACAAAATATGAATAAAAAGATAGTTTGCATGTGTGTGTGTACATTAATAAACTCCAAATTATTTAAATGGTCCATCATCATCATTCTTCAGCCTTTATCCCACTCTAAGTGGGGTGGGCACAACATGTTTTAAACATGTCGTTAATAACGACCACCTGCCTGACGTCAACTTTTCTTAGTCGCCTTTCACGACACCTCCTCAAGAAATGAGGGCAGTCTATTCTACACAGCCGGATATCACTAGTATTAGTAGGATGCTAAAAGCCTTATACAGTTTGCAGACTTAGGTCGTATTCTGCACAGACACTAAGAAACACATAAACCCGAGTACTTTCCTCTTCATTTGCGAAAAGCAGCAATGAGTATTAAACTTCTCTCATATAACTTTGAACGCCCTGTTAAATGAGTAATGGGGGTAGATACTTTTGAGTTTTCTTGGGAAATAATAACTTGGACCATTCAAGGAAAATATATTCACCTAGTTTCTCTTTTATTACGTCAATATTTTTCACCCGGGCTTGAAATTTCTCGAGTTATTTTATTTTATACTATATTTTATACCTCCTACTAATATTATAAATGCGAGATTTTGTGAGTATAGATGAATGTTTGTTTCTCTTTCACGAAAAAACTATTCGACGGATTTTAATGAAACTTTATAGGTTATATATCGGAATAAGATATAGGCTACAATTTGTAATGATTTAAAATGATGAATGATGTGATACAACGATATATTTCAGTCAAGTCCGAAAAAATCTGACTTTAGAGAGTTATCTTGGCGTAAGCTGCCAACCATTGGAGTTACACAAAAATGATGTACCGTAGTATTGTTTGTCTTTAAGAGTTCTAAATAAAAGTCCGCGATAGCATATATCTCCCTTTTACGTGGAAGCCACTATGACCAAAATTTGAACAATTAAATTAGATACTTTCTACAATGTACACTGTATTAATTTATCAAACTCTTATTAAAATCAATACATTTGTCGCTTTCAGTATTTCATATAGATAAACTTTGTCTTACACGCTAAGTAATTTGGCCGAACAGTTTAAAAGTTATCACGATATGATAATCTAATATATAACATAACTATAATAATAATATATGATCTGTGGGGGGCTTAGTGCCACCTTTTTCGTATATATCGCACGTTAAGTATTCAAGTGACCTAATTTGAGATAAACTTAATCGAGTTAAATAAGTAATCCTCTGGGGTGCCAATGTCGGTCGGCCTCCTCGTGGGCAGGTCCTTGGAATGTTGCGGATTACAGTCCTTGGGCTTGGCGAACGGACTGGCGAAGTCCGTAAACCCAGCAACGGGAACGGAGGCCTTCGGGCTGCGAGGAAGACAACCTCTATAAAAAATTACCCGGTGGGTTGGGGCCCCTACCTTCCACCTGACACGGGTGCTTTCCGGACGTGTTGTAGTTCGGGGGGTGTCTGGGGACGGTGGCCCGGCGTGAGTGTCCGTCTGGTGGCCCGATGCGAGCGTTCGGTGAGTGTCGCGAATGCGGTGCCGAGGTGTAGGCGCTGCCTCTGCTTGCGGACTGACAATCCTACTTGGACGGTCCAGCAGATGGAGCTCGTGACACAGGTGGAGAGTGGTCTTTCCTTGTCGACCGTGCGATTCCAGGCACGGTGGGCAGGGAGCGATCGCGGGCAGCGATGGCCTCCTTCTGCTCTGACTGGCGGAGGGAGGCGGCGGAGCGGTTCCGGGACCTCGTGTTCTGGACCAATCTGCTGCTGGCGAGTCCGGGTGTAGTGACTTGCCTAAGCCCATCGTCTGCCGCCCTGACAGGGGACCTTTCGGGCGCTTCGAACAGGGTTAATCGGACGCCTGGCCTACAGGTCCCCGAGGCGGTCGGTGCATCTAGTGCTCCCGATGCACCGGTTAGCGGAGGGGGGGCTTCTCTTTTGAGGGGTCCCCACCCAGAGGAGGACAGCAGCTCTGGGATCAGAGTTGCTGCTGGTGGGGATGGGGTCAAATAAGGTACCCTGCCCCTGCCGTCAGTAGCGTGGTGGAGCATACAGGTCGTTTTAGTCGGTGCGAGTCCGACATAACCATAATGGGATTTATCCTGTTAAAAAAAAAAAAAAAAGTAATCCTTATTAAAATGTTCTCACGCGACAACTACTAAAAAATTGGTATATTTTGCTCTTCCAAGTTATAGTTTTCTTTATCACACACGAGTTTTGTAACTGTACGCTATAAAGTAAAGTAAAGTAACAGCTTGTTCCTATGCCCACTGCTGGGCTAAGGCCTCCTCTCTCCGTTATTGGAGAGAAGGATTGGAGCTAAGACCTACCACGCTGCTCCAATACGGATTGGTAGGTTACACATATCCCTAGAATTCTCTAGACATATGCAGGTTTCATCACGATGTTTTCCTTCACCGAAAAGCGTGTGATAAATTGCAATTATCAATTAGACACATAAGTTTTTTTTTAATAGATAAACTCATTGGTGCCTGCCCAGGGTTTGAACCTATGTCGTCTCTAGAGAGTCGCACGGTCTCACCGCTAGGCTATGACAGCTTGTACGCTATACCTTGTTGCAATATTCCATGAAACAACTTTTTTGAATTAGGTCACTTTAATACTAAACTTGTGATATATACATTATTTACGAGGATAGATAATATATATGATAGTAAAAAAATAATTAAATACTTTAAGAAAAATTGACTAATCACCCTGTAGTCTTTTCTTAAGAACATAATTTTCCTGAAAAATTCTGAATTTTTTCCTTCTCCGTACTCCATTTGTGTTTTAATACGGTTTCCAATGTTATATGGGGTAGGTTTACGCTCATTGGGTACTTTTCCCAGACTCTAAAGGGAATACGGTTTATGTTAAAAGGTTGAAGCGTTAATTCTTGAATATTCTCCAGTTTATGGATACACTTGATAATATATAACTTTTGGTAGCAGGAATAATAAGCAGTTAAGTTGTGAATCAACAAAAAATCCAGAATTTTTTTTTTAGAATCCAATATTTAGAATCCATAACTTTTTTTTGTAATTAGTGCCGTGTGGTATCCAGCTGCATAAAATAGACCCTCATTTCTTACCGAGGTGTCGTAAAAGGCGACTAAGGTAAGTTGACGTCAGGCAGGCGGCCCGCCGTAAAATACATAGCCAAATCATGTGACAACATGTTTGTAACATGTTGTGCCGACCCCACTTATATCATATTTATTATTAGAGTATTAATTTTACTACAAGTAAATATATGAAGACACGTTATCACGTGATCTGGCCACATATTTTACGACCGGCCGCCTGCCTGACGTCAACTTACCTTAATCGCATTTTACGTAGCTTACTATACTATTAAAGATAAACTAAGTGGAAAAAATCTCACTTTTTAATTGCAGCCAGTTTAGCTCTATGAATAAATAATAATAACTAAAAATGCCGTGTGGTATACGGCAGAATAGAATAGACCACCCTCCTTTCTTACCCAGGTGTCGTAAGAGGCGACTAAAGTAAATGCCGTGTGGTATCCGGCTGCATAGAATAGACCACCCTCATTTCTTACCGAGGTGTCGTAAGAGGCGACTAAGGTAAGTGTCGTGTGGTATCCGGCTGCGTAGAATAGACCACCCTCATTTCTTACCGAGGTGTCGTAAAAGGCGACTAAGGTAAGTTGACGTCAGACAGGTAGCCGGTTGTAAAATACGTAGCCTAATCATGTGACATGTTTGTAACATGTTTGCCGACCCCACTTAGGGTGGGATAAGGTCAGAGAATGTTGATGATTTTTTTTATTACAGTTTGAAATGATTTTTTGCTGGTTCATCTCAGAGCAACATTCCAAACCAGTGTTAACTTCATTAAATCAAACTGATTCTTGACGGTCCAAAAGTGCTTGCAGAAGCTTATTTAAATAGAGGTTGATTTGATTTGACTTGAATAAAGAATATTTTTGATTTGAATTTGAATACAGATCATATTAGTAAAGTAGATTTGGACCATACGTAATCGAATCCCAGTACTGTCACGAATGGCAATGAGCGCCTCCATTTATAGAGTAGCTATCGGACCCGATTTATGGTGTGACCCGTCCCGTTAGAAAGCTCTATGAGGAGCTTTTAACGCACCCATCCTTACACTTTCCAGTGCAGCAGTAAAATTACCCGGGTTCGATTACTAGATGAATTTATTTGCTATCCATTAATGAAAATCCGCCGCGTGGTACCCGGCTGAGTAGAATAGATCACCCTCACTTCTTACCAAGTTGTCGTAAAAGGCGACTAAGGTAAGTTGACCCGATATGTGATATCCGGTTGAGTACAATAGAAAAATCACCCTCATTTCTTACCGAGGTGTCGTAAAAAACGAGTAAGGTAAGTCGTCCCGCCGTGTGGTATGCGGCTGAGTAGAATAGACAACCTCATTTCTTACCTAGGTGTCGTAAAAGGAAACTAAGGTAAGTGGACCCGGATTGTGATATCCGGTTGCGTACAAGAGATCACCCTCATTTCTCACCGAGGTGTCGCAAAAAGCTTCGACCGTACATTATTACAGGACAGTATTGACAAAGTTTAACTAGACATAAGAATTATACTGTAAAAAGAGCAACCGCCGAGTATGTTGCTGGCTCTTCTCGGTACGAGTAGCTTTTTGAGAGTTCACCATTAAAAATCACTTGTTTACAACTTTACTTGAATATGGAATATTTGGAATTCGAAAAAAAATCTAAGTTTACTGGTTAGTTGTAGGTATAGAAATCTGAAAAACTTTTATAACAAAAAAATTTATTCTCATACTAATATTATGAGCATATAGTAATCTAGTTTAATTAATTAAAAAATATATATCTGGATTAAAATTTTACATTCAATCAGTTGTTCCGTGGATGGAAATTTAATTAAAATCACGAGTAATTTTCAACGAAAACTTTCCAATAGCTTGGTCTTGGAAAGTATTTTATCAACAAATGAATTATTTAATTTCAAAGTTTCTTGAGTAAAGATGAAGGGTCCGTTACTATGACTTATTGAACCGTAGCAGCGACTTCGTACGCGTCAACTGAAATTTTCAAATACCCTCATATATGTGTCATATTGTTTTAATGCCCAAAAAAATAACAGTAATTTCATAGCAGTATATTTTTACATAAAGCTTCAATTATACTAAATTAGAATCAATAAATATATGGAACACTCACACGGTCGTTCGTCCACAAAGCAAGTAACTTTAATACTTGTGTTATGGGTGACAGACAACTGGTAAATATAAGATATATAGTTTTAAATACATATATACACGCAAGACAAGACTCGAAGAACCAACACATTGTATTTACAAAATGTTGGCCCTCGGCGGGAATCGAACCCGTGACGCCCGGAACTAAAGGCAACATTAATATCGGTCCTGTGAATTAATCATAAATCAGTAAAAGACAAAAAGAAACAGGTAGACTCAAAAACAGACAAATTTTCGCATTTATATTTTGATAATATATTTATTGCAAGAATTTTGGTGCAAGAATTACTTCGTTAATTTTACTTGGTGAAAATGAATAAAGTCACTAGTTAACTAGTTAGTTACTAGTTAGTTACTAGTTAACTAGTTAACTAGTTAACTAGGGACATCAAATATCTCTTTCGCTGAAGAATAATGTTTGAGAATATAAATTAATTAAGATACAGGTTGGTAAGAAAATAAAATTAACTTTTCAGAAGAACCAAATACAAAATACAAAAATACAAAATACAAAAATAATAAATCATTTCAAAAAATACAGATTGAGACCTTCTACTGAGCATAGAAAATATTTTGCTTTTAAATTACAGCGTATGTGTGTGTGGGTGTGTTGTGTGTGTGCCTGAGACTGTGTGTGTGTTGTGTATGTGGATGTGTGTATGTTGTTGTGGACTGTGTATGCGTTTAAGATATATATTGTAATAAGACTTCCGTATCTTCATAATTTAATGTTTTCAGAAAATCAGATAGAGTATTTTTGTAGTTATGGTAAGTCATCGGATATATATTATTATTTTTTATTAATTATGTTGTATAGGTAATAAGGTAAATAAAAAAAAAAATATTAAGGTAATCAAAACTATACCACTACTAGCTGCGTCAGCGGCTTCGCCCGCCTGGTAATCTACGTGTCACATTTTTTTTTCTAGAATTCAAATTTTAGACATAAGAGTAGTTATTGTGAGTTACCTATAAGAGATAGAGACATGCTATCGCGGACTTATTTGTAGTAGTTTTATAGATTTACAATTTCTCTAGTACATTACTTTAGCGTATCTCTGCTGGTTTACGCAGCGCACGCGACTAAAGCACTAAGCAAGCGAGTTTTTTAACAACTGCGATGTCTTCAACACAATTCACATAATACCGATATGTACTATTTACCAAAACCATCCGGAAGTATTTCACAATCTTTTGGTGACAACCGTACAAAGATCCGTTCATTAGATTTTAAGAAAATCGATTACATACAGACAGACAGCTTTTTGGGACTTTGTTTTATAATAAGTTTAGTTTATTATTAAAATTATGGTATTAGAAGAAATAAAATCAGATGTAGATAGTATAAACGACAATTATTTCTACAAATTAAACATAATTATAACACCTCACTACTAAAATATTGACGCATAAGGATAAAGTAGATGATTATGATAAAGGAAAACGTACGCGAGATCATTGTATACTTTATGCATGATTCGTCCTTGAAGAGTAAAATAACCGGTTCAAACTTGGCCAGTATTTACTTGGCATCATAGTAACTGGACGTTACAATGTCTAGATTACTTTCAATTTTATTATTCACGATCGCATTCGGGCAATGCGATGAACTGTTATATTCGAAAGTACGGAATTTTAGTTTGGCACTTTTAAATCATACATACCCTGAATTTGACGACGTCGTCATATCTCCGTTTAGTGTGTGGTGTTTAATGGCTTGTGTTACAGTAGGTGCTTATGGAGACAGCCAAAAACAAATCGAGGACGCGCTCAAACTTTCAAGCGATGACGCTACTCTGTTTCAAGGTCATAAAGGTATGAAGAGTGTTTTAGTCGACATGAAAGTGGAAAGGGCTGATTTACAAAATCGCAATTTTGTATTCATGGATCGTGATTTCAAAATATTAGAGAGTTATGAACACGCACTTATAAACAAGTTTGATGCGGTTGTGAATACGTTTGATTTTAATAATACTAAGCAAGCAGTTAGTGAAGCGAACAGAATCATTGAGACTTATGTCCCACCATTGTTGCATCTGATGCGTCCTGAAGACTTCTCTGGCACATCGCTAATCATAAGTAACGGGCTGTTTTTTAATGGATACTGGGGTTATCCGTTTCCCATAACTAACACAATAGTTGAAGAAAATTACAATGAAGATTCCAGTTCAACGTATTATATAAATAGGATGCATGTTAAAGCCAAAGTGCCTTTCTTGAAAATGCCATCAATAAAGGGTTCGGTTTTGGAACTACCTTTTGGCGATGATGGTAAATGGTGTTTTTTAGCCGTATTCCCTGATAAAGATGTTGAAATAAAAGATGTTTATAACAAAATACTTATTGTTACGCTTGAAAAAGTAATAGATAATTTTGAGAGTGATATAAATGAAAATGGATTGAAAGAAGTTAATATTAAAATGCCAGGGTTTCGTTTGGTGTCTGCGGTTATTTTAAACGAGCCGTTAAAGCATATGGGTCTTTACGGTGTATTTGAGTCAGGATTAGGTAGTTTTTTGGGTATAGCTAATGAGGACATATACATTGGATCATTTGAGCATATGGCTGATATAACTATGTCGGAAAATGGCATCAGAGCGTACGCTACAACACCTGGAAGTGATGAGTACAGAGTGCATAGAGGCGGAATTAAAGCTAAGGAGCCTTTCATATTTTTCATAATAGAAAAACCTTCAAGAAGTATTGTTTTTAGTGGGTTTTATACACATGAGCGTTTTTTGTAACAGGAAAAGATTATTTGAAAGTATTTTATGGAGACTTTTCTAAGATTCTATTAACAACATAATCTATGTACGGAAAAATATAGATTGTATAAAACTAAATTTGATGTATATCATAGCCATACGAGAGGTCACAAAAAGCTTGTGATACTCAGCAGAGTAAGCAACTCATTTGTTGGTCTCGCTATTCGCTTCTATAATAAAATTCCTCAATCCATTCTAGACCGGTCTAGAGAAAGAAGTGTAAAAAATATGCTTCTACGTAAAGCATATTACAAAATTAAAGATTATTTCAATGATAAGAAAGCCTGGATTTGAAAATCCTTTAGCTTCATACAAGACAGCGGTTTAATAATGTATAATTGAAAGTATTTAAAAGATTGGCCGCCGAGTTTCCCGCTGGTTCTTCTCGGTAAGAGCAACATTCCGAACCAATTGTAGCTTCATTAATCAAATTGATGCTTGACGAGACAAAATTGCCTGAAATGGTTTATTTGAATAAAGATTATTTTGATATGATTCGATTTGATATGCTTCATTTCCTTAGTTGTTAATTTAGAAATATGCTCATTAGTTTCAATTTTGTAAATTCGTTAAAGTAGTAAATAAAAAGTGCATAGATACAAATATCTTTAAAAGTTCACGAAGTGTTTAATTTATTTTCGCAATTCGACATCCGGTCAGGCATCTATGCCTTTTAAATAAAAAATATCGATAAGTGCTAGATCACAGAGATTCTAGTTTTAATTTCAAATTAATTATTGAATATTTAATAGCTTCATTCTTCGAAGCCTGGGCGAAGTCCATTAAACTGCCATTACCGGTGCATAATTTAATTATTATCCGGAAAAAAAGGAGCCGGACGTGCTTTCAGGTGGGTTTTAATTAATTCTAATTGCGCCGCATTCAAAGAAAGTACTCTTAATTAACATTTTCCGTAATATAGAAAATTAGAGGATGAGAAATTGGAATTTGACCTGCGTTGAATACATAATATATCATAAACCATTGACTAATTTCACCTTGCACTACCTGTGTGCAAGTACACATAGTACGCGGCAATAAATAATGCATATCGAGGCTTAGAGAGAGAACATTGGCTAGAACATTTAAGAATGTTCGGCGACCTTATTTTTGATATATAATCATAGTTTTTCCCGGTGTGAGCAGGTTACGTAGCCATTATAAAAAGGAACTGAAGATTTTTCGAATCTCTCAAACAAAAGGAATGGATTGAATGTAATTCAGACGAAGGAAGCAGTTAAAATGATAAAACCAATATTTTAAATAACAAACATTTTATGGCTCCAATATTATTTTGTAGTAATAGTTGTTATCTTGCCTGAATGTAGAGCAATCGATATTAAAGACACATGTAGTTTACAAATAGTTTAATAGAATAATGTTTGCTGGATTATCTATACTTATTATAAAACAAAGTCCCGAAAAGCTGTCTGTCTGTAATCGATTTTCTCAAAATCTACTGAACGGATTGTTGTACGGTTTTAACCAAAAGATAGTGAGATACTTCCGAATGGTTAAGGTAAATAGTACATGTCGGTATTATGTAAATTGTGTTGAAGAGATCGAGCATTTAAAAAAAATTGCTGTGTGTTTAGTCGCGAGCGCTGCGTAAACCAGCAAAGTTACGCTAAACAAATGTACTAGAGAATTGTAGATCTATAAAAATAGTACAAAAAAGTCGCCGATAGCATGTTTATATCTCTTACGGTTAACTCACAATAACTACTTTTATGGTCAAAATTTTAATTTAATATATTACGTTATTTTCGACATCGTTTTCTTGTTTGGTATAAGTCCTTATCCTCATCCTTATATATAAGTTTAAGGTATTTCTGCGCGATCGAATAAAAAATCTCGTGTTAGGTTTCAATTGAGAATCAAACTCAAACTCAAAATATTTTTTATTCAAGTAGACTGTTTACAGTACTTTTGAATCGTCAAATGTTTTCAAGAAGCTACCACTGATTCGCAAGCTTGCTCCTACCGAGAAGAACCAGCAAGAAACTCGGCGACCATTTTTTTATCAATATATATCAATCAACATAATATTGCTTAATATTATTAATTATTGTCTGAAGAGTGCATGCAAATGAGATGAGAATGTTAATGTGGATGTTTGATGTGACAAGACTGGATAAAATACCAAATGAGTATATAAGGGAAAGTCTGAAAGCTGCGCCCATTGTAGAAAAGACGAGAGGTGCAAGATTGGGATGGTGTGGACGTGTAATGAGGAGGGATGAAAATCATACAACCAAGGGACTGTTTGACTGACCTGTAGGCGCAGTGGGTAGTGACCCTGCCTTCAACTATGCGGGTCGCAGGTTCGATTCCCGCCGCGCGCCAACATTTTCTATAAACAATTTGTTGTTTCTTCGAGCCTAGTGTGTTTGTATTTAAGTATTTATTTAAAATTATATATGTAGTATATCTACCAGTTGTCCGTCACCCGTAACAAGTATTAAATTACTTACTTTGGGGACGGACTTTTGTGTGTAAGTATCTTATAAATTTATTTATTTAAAAGAATATTTATATTTATTATCTAGTCAGATACTAGCTGTGCCAGCGTAGTGTAGTGCTTGTGTATTGTGGTGGAAGTGCTGGAGGTTTGTGCATGTGTTTTTACGAATTCTGCATGTATCGGGTATGAAAATATGGATAGTCCACTATACATTTAACACTATATATATTTTCCATTTACTGTATCGCGGATTATAGCAATTTTTTTTAAAATAACTTTTATAAATTATTGTCTCAAAATAAAGTTACGTTAAATGGAAAAAAAACTAACACCAACACCTACAAATAACCTTAAATTATGGCACACGATAGTGGTCGCATAAGACAGTAAAATAAATTCCGAATAAAAATATGGTTTTTATCATATATGTATACAAAGAGGACAGCGTCTTTGTATAAGAACAATATTTGCGTGTAAGTATTCTATAATAAAATTGATCAATCAAGTTTAACTCTACCATTAGAGCGGTTGCTCAAATAAAATCGTTCAATCGGATTCAAAAACTAATAAATAATCAAAAAAAAAAATATTGGGCTCGTCCGGGATTTGAACCCGGGACCTCTCGCACCCTAAGCGAAAATCATACCCCTAGACCAACGAGCCGGTGAGACAACAACAAAAAATATTGTATATAAAGTCATATCACGTTTCAATTTTGGTGAAAGTCTGACCTACATAAGCATATCGTAAACTCACATCAGCATATCTTTATTTATATAATTCCACTACTGTTCTAACATTATACCTATATAATACAATAAAACGAAAAGTTCAAATATAGATATAATAGCTACCATTTTATATCAGTGCAATACAAATTAAAAATATTCTTTATTCAAGTAAACTTGCTTTTGAATCGTCAACATCTACTGCTGGTTCGGAAAGCAGTTCCTACCGGGAAGAGCCAGCAAAAACTCGGCGGTTGCTGTTTTTAAAATGGAGTGGAGTTATATAAAAAAAAAGTAAAGTAACAGCCTGCTACTATGCCCACTGCTGGGCTAAGGCCTCCTCTCTCCGTTTTTTTTTTTTTTGGAGAGAAGGATTGGAGCTAGGACCTACCACGCTGCTCCAATGCGGATTGGTAGGTTACACATATCCCCTAGATTCTCTAGAGATATGCAGGTTTCCTCACGATGTTTTCCTTCACCGAAAAGCGTGTGATAAATTGCAATTGTCAATTAGACACATGAGTTTTAATAGAAAAACTCATTGGTGCCTGCCCGGGTTTGAACTCGTGTTCCCCTCGAAAGAGTCGCACGGTCTCACCGCTAGGATATCACAGCTCTATATAATGGAGTTATATAATATACAAATAATAATGATATTTTGCTATATTATGCAATGCTGTATGGTATCCGGCTGAGTAGAATAGCCCAGCCTCATTTCTCACCGAGGTGTCGTAAAAAGCGAGTACGTTAAAACGCACTCCAGGGCTGGAGAGCAGACTGTAGCCCTGGATGCCTGGATGGATGGCTACCACCACGTCAAGCTACTCTTCGACCTGTACACGACAGTATTGAGAAAGTTTAACTAGTCATAAGAATTGAATATGGAATATTTGGAATTCGAAAAAAAGCTAAGTTTACTGGTTAGTTGTAGCTATAGAAATCTGAAAACTTTTAAAATAGAAAATTTCAGTGATCGTAAAATACGACTAAGGTAAGTTGACGTCAGGCAGGCGGCCGGTCATAAAATACGTAGCCAAATCATGTAACAACATGTTTATATCATGTTGTGCCGAGAGTAAAGTGAGATAAGCCCTTATCCCACTTTACTCTCGGCAGGATGATGATGATTTTGCTATAATATGCAGTTAGCGAAAATCTATGTAGTGTTAAATAATTAAAAGTTTTAATACACTAATAGATGCACTGCTTGTAGAACACATTCACTACAAACCACACTATACGAGCACTGCACACATTCACTAATACCCTTTAACGTAAGTTTAGTTTCCAGAGCAAAATACGATTGACTATGCATAGAGTGAAAATGTTTTAAATTACGAAATAAAAAAATCACTGCAATAAAAATGGCGGAACTTGTGAACCGACATCTGAAAACTACGGTAACGGTGTATCTTTTCAGCAAATATAATTTTATTACTAATATTTTATGGCGGCATGGATTCATGCCTCTATTAAAGTTTACTACCTCCCTTGTATCGGATATAAAACAGGCAACGCGTGCTCGTAGAATCTGGCAAAGTTTCTTTTTTTATTGCTAATGTCATATTTTTACAAGCTCCTATATTTCTTTTGTTATTTTCGATTTCTTTCTTTCCTTTTCTTTTTAACAAACTTTTGTATTTTTCTCTCGATTTCAATTTCCTTAAACACGACTTGTTTTTTCAAATTCAAAATTTTTCATACAAACTCTTTCGAATCGTTAAGTTTTAATGAAGCCACAATTGGTTCGGAATGTTGCTCTTACCGAGAAGAACCAGCAAGAAACTCGGCGGTCAATCTTTCAAATATTTTAAATTTTACATTATTAAACCCCAGTGTTGTGTGAAGTTGAAACGATTTTCAAATCCAGGCATTTTTATCATCCAAATAACCTTAAATTTTGTACGCTTAATGTATAAGCACATTTCTCATTTAATTAAAATGTATTAACGTCATAAATAATATATTTTTATATGTTTTTTTTTAACTTGAAATAATGTTAATGTAGGTAGGTCAAATGACTTCCTTCCTAGCCTGAAAATAAATAAATATATGGGACTCTTACACACACGGTCGTCCGTCCCCGAAGTAACTTAATACTTGTGTGATCGGTGACTGACAACTGGTAAATAAACTAGATATATAATTTTAAATAAATATATACACCCATACTCGAAGAAACAATCAATTATTGTAACACTAGCTGTTCCAACAACGGCTTCCCCGCGTAGAATTCAGTAATTTACGAAATATTTCCCAAAATTTTAAACATAAAAGTAGTTATTGTAAGGGCATTTCAAATATCTCTCTCGCTGAAGAATAATGTTTAAGAATAATTAATTAAGATACAGGTAGGTAAGAAAATAAAATTAACTTTTCAGAAGAACTAAATAACTTTAAAAACAAAAATAGTCATATTGTGATCAAAATTATACCACTACTAGCTGTGCCAGCGGCCTCGCCCGCCTGGTAATCTGCGTGTCAATTTTTTTTTGAATTCTAATTTTAAACATAAAAGTAGGTTTTGTGAGTTAACCGTAGGAGTTAGAGACATACTATTGCGGACTTTTTTGTAGTATTTTTATAGATCCACAATTCTCTTCTACATTACTTTAGCGTGTCTCTGCTGGTTTACTCAGCGCACGCGACTAAAGCTCCCAGCAAGCAAGTCCATTAACAACTACGCGATGTCTTCAACACAATTAACATTATACCGATATATACTATTCTTAAACATTTAGGAAGTATTGCACTATCTTTTGGTGAAAACCGTACGAACATCCGATCAGTAGATTTTGAGAAAATCGATTACATACAGACAGACACCTTTTTGGACTTTGTTTTATAATAAGTATAGATATAGATAGATAATGATGGCCCTCGGGGGAAATCGAACCCAGAACCCACGAAGCTGAAGGCAGAGTTTCTCCCATCTGCGCCATCAGCCAAGTCGAATCCATTATTTGTTGTTTTTTTGTATCTTTTCACAACATTAAAGTTGACGGCTTTATCCCCCGCTTCCGGGACATTGATCCCAATAACTTCCTGTGTATTTGCCAAATTAAATATTTTATGTTGCGGAAATCTACATTTTTTTATTAAAAATGCATCAATTCGGCTACACATTTATACTTAAACATTGAAAAAAAGTAAAGTAACGGCCTGTTACTATGCCCACTGCTTGGCTAAGGCATCCTCTCTCCGTTTCTGGAGAGAAGAATTGGAGCTAAGACCTACCACGCTGCTCCAATGCGGATTGGTAGGTTACACATACTAAGAATTCTTTAGAGATATGCAGGTTACCTCACGATGTTTTCCTTCACCGAAAAGCGTGTGATAAATTGCAATTATCAATAAGACACATAAGTTGTAATAGAAAAACTCATTGGTGCCTGCCCGGGGTTTGAACCCATGTCATCTCTTGAGAGTCGCACGGTATCACCGCTTAAACTTTATTCATCTGTAATTATTTATTTAAATACAAAGTCCCCTAAAGCTGTCTGTATGTCATCGATTTTCTCAAAATCTACTGAACGGATTTTTGTACAACTTTTACTTAAAGGTAGTGCAATTCTTCCGAAAGGTATAAGTTTATAGTACATTAAGATTTTATGTAAATGGTGTAAAAGAGATCACGCAGATGTTAAAAAATGAGTCTGCTATAAGCTTTAGTCGCGTGTGTGCGCAAACCAACAGAGATTCGCTAAAGCAATGTACTAGAGAATTGTAGATCTACAAAATAGTATAAAAAAGTCTGCGATAGCATGTCTCTATCCCTTTTGGTTATTTCACAATTAATACTTCCATGTTGAAAATTTCAATTAGGGAATAATTTTGCGACATTGATTTCCACACGAAGCCGCTGGCTAGGTTATTACATAAATATTATTCATTACCTTTTTCATTATAATTGTGCATCGATTTTTCGTCACTGTCCTACAAGATATTATTGCAATGTCAAACTGGCCAATTATTAATTTATGTCACCTTGAATTGAACTAGACTTAAATTTGAATATCACAAAAGCCGCAGCCCAACAATATTACGGTTGAATTCATCCCCGTATACACGTAAGTCCCGCCATTTTGTAAACAACGTCGTAATTTGCGAACACCGCAATAGATTCCGCGGCGGGCCGACCGGACGTCATACATTCCCACAAACCTCCACGCAATACGCGTTTACCCCGCTAAATAACAATGCACATTTACCAATTTATTCATGGAAAATCAAAATCAAAATAATCTTTATTCAAATGAACCATTTCAGGCACTTTTGAATCGTCAAGCATCATGAATAATGAAGCTACTGGTTCGGAATGTTGCTCTTACCGAGAAGAACCAGCAAGAAACTCGGCAGTCAATCTTTTAAATATTTTCAATTATACATTACTAGAAATAATTGGGGCTTCGCCCCCATGAAGTTCAGCGTTTAGCATGTTATAGTCGCTCCAGTCTCGGCATGAGACTGACTCTCTGGTTTTTTTTTTCGAATGTGTCTAATGCTGTTAGCCCTAATGGCTTTTACAGCGTCACCTGGGATGGGCGAGCGCAGAAGCTTCGCCGGGTAAAATTGATAAGTAAACGAGTGTTTTTAGGCACTCGCAACTTATTCGTCGCCTTAAGGTTGTCTCCTGCGAGACCGAACCTCGGCTTAAAGCGGCGCGTTTTGGAGGACTGTATCTAACACATTGACTTTGAAGAAGCCTGCATCACGGCGGCCGCGGCAGAGACACAAGCAAGCGGGGACCTCGTCTTCGCCGGCGAAGACGCTGTTTGTGTGTGAATTGTTTGTGTATCTTGTTGGATGCTGTAATAGCATCGTCGGGGTCATTAAGGACGCTCTTAGGGCGCCTGTGAAACTTATTAGGGAAGTTGAAGACTCTCTGGTACCCTACACGGCTTTTTTTACTTATTCCCTCCTCTAAACTACAATTGACACCAGTTTGTTACTACCCCCACTAAAACTTGTTGTAAAACGACCTCTTCAACTCAATTTACATGAAACCGTTACGTGCTATTAACTAAAACCTTTCGGAGGAATCGTAATACCTTTTAGTAAAAACCGTACTAAAATCCGTTCAGTAGATTTTGTGAAAATCAATTACATACAGACAGACAATTTTGGGGACTTTATTTTATAATAAGTATAGATTTAACCGCTGTCTAGTATGAAGATGAAAGGATTTTCAAATCCTTAGAAAGGCATTCTTACAAATAATCTTCAATTTTGTAATATGCTTTACGTATAAGCATATTTTTTACACTTGATTGAAATCTTTCTGTACACTGGTCTAGAATGGATTGAGGAATTTTATTATAGAAGCGAATGGCGAGACCAACAAATGAGTTGCTAACTCTGCTGAGTCGCGACGCAGGTATCGTAAGCTGTTTGTGGCCTCTCGTATGTCTATGATATACATCAAATATTGTTTTGTATGTACTTATATTTTTCCGTACAAATAGAATATTACTATATATATATTGTGATGCTACAGTCAGTATGCCTATTTCTTGGAACTTTTCGCGAAGGAACTCACGTTGCTTCATATTATAGATAGCCCGTATGGCTTTTCTGGCTTTTGAGAAATAGGCGTTACTTTGCAAAATCTTTTGAAGACCTTGAGTCTCTTTGCGAAAAGTTCAAGGAAATAGGAATACTTACAGAAGTGTCATAATATATAAAGTAATATTATTTTTGCGTAAGAAAAAATATTCATAAACAAACAAAATTCGATGTGAATCGTAGATATACCAGAGGTCACAAAAAGCTTGTAATCCTTACGTAGGGACTCAGCAGAGTTAGCAACTGATTCGAAAGGTTTAAATTAACTGAAAGATATGCTTATACGTAAAGCATATTACAAAATAGAAGAATATTTGTATGCTAAAGATGCCTAGATTTGAAGATCCTTTCAACTTCATACCAGACTGCGGTTTAATAATGTAAAATTGAAAATGTTTAAAAGATTGACCGCCGAGTTTCTTGCTGGTGCTCCTAGGTAAGAGCAACATTCCGAACAAGTTGTAGCTTCATTAATCATATTGGTCCTGGACGAGTCAAAATTGCTCAAAAGAGCTTGAAATAAAGAATATTTTATTTGATTTGATTTCATCAACATTTAATTTTAGCATCATTTGTATATCATGTAAATACCTACCTGTCAGTTTAACGTGCAGCTAAAACTAAAATTTCACAGACACACACATCTCAATGTTACACACGTGTCTAAAGTATCAATCAATAGAAATAACACCGCTTCTTATCAAAGTTAAATATTTGCTTGCCGTTATCCAATTGAAGCAAAATAATTGTATCTTTAATAAAAGTAAGTAACGGCCCGTTACAATCCCACTGGACATAGGCCTCCTCTCTCCTTTTCGGGATAGATGGATTGGAGCTAAGACCTACCACGCTGCTCCAATGCGGATCGATAGGTTGCTCATATCCCCAGAATTCTTTAGAGATATGCAGTTTTCCTAACGATGTTTTTCTTCAACGAAAAGCATGTGATAAATTGCAATTATCAATTAGCCACATAAGTTATAACAGAAAACTCATTGGTGCCTGCCCGGGTTTAGAACTCGTCATCCCCTCGAAAGAGTCGCACTGTGTCAACGCTGGGCTATCAGAGCATTTTATCTTTAATTATGTGTGTCTTTAATTATTTTGCTTCAATTATTTATTTTATCCCTTCTTTCCTGAAATGAAGAGAAGAGACCTATGCCCAGCTGTGGGATAGAAAGAGGGGTGTTAGTATTTTCAGCTTAGCGCGCGCTATTGAAATAAAAAAGCGACGTGCTCTGGATATTGGATACTTTTATTTGCAATGGGAATATTTCACGCAATATCTACGCTGCACCGTTGACACGTGCGAATCTCGTTACGGGTGAAATATTATGCGATTCGTTGTGGCCAATTAATATTGATATGTACTATGAAATCGGGACTTTTGGTTTTTCATATTGGAACTGATATTTCAATTTGCAGGGCAGCATGTCACGATATGCAAGGATGAGAGATTATAAAGTATTGGATGGTAACGGTTACTAACCCCATTCCTGGAGCGAAGGGATTTAGTAACTCACCACGAGGTTTCAATGCGCATTTTTATTTTACACACATCCCAGAATTATCCAGCAGGTTTTGTCACCATGTTTTCTTTCACCGGAACGGATGTAAAAGTAGTAAAGTAACGGCCTGTTACTATGTCCACTGCTGGGCTAAGGGCTCCTCTCTCTGTTTTTGGAGAGAAGGATTGGAGCTAAGACCTACCACGCTGCTCCAATGGGGATTGGTAGGTTACACATATCCCTAGAATTCTCTAGAGATATGCAGGTTTCCTCACGATGTTTTCCTTCACCGAAAAGCGTGTGATAAATTGCAATTATCAATTAGACACATAAGTTTTAATAGAAAAACCGGAGTCGCACGGTCTCATCGCTAGGCTATCACAGCTTATGGAACGGGTGTACTAAATTGCAATAGCCAGGCACTATAACAGAACTACCTTGCTATAATCCGCACGGGTTAATCGCAATGCCAATGCATTCGCATTGCGATTTTGTCGTGGAGCCTATCCTCCTGATAGATGATGCTTCAGTTTCGGAGTGAAACGATCGTCGAGATTTTGGTGGTGGTTGTGTGTGCTGCTTGTGTGCATTGTTGCTGTGGAGGCGCCTTGGGGTGCATGTGGTTACTTGTCCTGCATGTGTAAGGTGCGTAAATTTTTCCTGCTTCATACACATTAGCTTTGCATGCATTCGCTTAATCCGTGCGGATTATAACAAGTTAGTTCTGTTATAGTGCCTGCAATATGGAATTCCGCAAAGTACCGCCTGCTTGCATAAATCATTTTGCAATAGCCCATTATACGCATAAGTTATAACAGAAAAACTCATACCTGTCCGTGGTAGCTTAACAGAATAACAGACAGACTTTGACATGTGTGATATAGGTATGAATCTTAAAAATATCATCATCCCATCATCCCTCCTTCATCCCTGCTCATTACATGGTATGGACATGTAATGAGGAGGGATAACAATCATGTGACTAAACGAGTGTTGAATATGAATGTAGATGGATATGTGACTAGAGGGAGGCCTAAAAAGAGATGGTTGGAATGTGTGAAGTATGACATGCATACAAAAGGAGTAGCGCCAGAGTTGACGAATAATAGAAGAGAATGGAAGAGGAAAACACGTTGTACCGACCCCACTTAGAGTGGGATAAGGGTAGGAGAAAGAAGAAGAATCTTAAGAATAAAACAGTTTTCCGGCAAAAGAAGGAGTATTTGACTAAAATCTTGATCGAAGTATGAAACTGTTCATTTCACCTGGTATAAAACAGCGTTAACATATTTCCATTTTCAATATGTTATATTAATTAAGTTCTATAAATATTTGTACTGTATGATTAATATTATAAAATTCGAAATGTCATGGAATATTATTGAATTTTAATTAGATTTATGAATACCTATGATGTTGGGGCATTAATTAATAAGTAATGAAACTGATATTTACTGATCATAACAATCGGCATTGTACTGCCCCGCCGTGTGGTATCCGGCTGCATAGAATAGACCACTCTCCTTTCTTACAGAGGTGTCGTAAGAGGCGACTAAGGTAAATGCCGTGTGGTATCCGGCTGCATAGAATAGACCACCCTCCTTTCTTACAGAGGTGTCGTAAAAGGCGACTAAGGTAAATGCCGTGTGGTATCCGGCTGCATAGAATAGACCACCCTCCTTTCTTACAGAGGTGTCGTAAGAGGCGACTAAAGTAAATGCCGTGTGGTATCCGGCTGCATAGAATAGACCACTCTCCTTTCTTACAGAGGTGTCGTAAAAGGCGACTAAGGTAAATGCCGTGTGGTATCCGGCTGCATAGAATAGACCACCCTCCTTTCTTACAGAGGTGTCGTAAAAGGCGACTAAGGTAAATGCCGTGTGGTATCCGGCTGCATAGAATAGACCACCCTCCTTTCTTACAGAGGTGTCGTAAGAGGCGACTAAGGTAAATGCCGTGTGGTATCCGGCTGCATAGAATAGACCACCCTCCTTTCTTACAGAGGTGTCGTAAGAGGCGACTAAGGTAAATGCCGTGTGGTATCCGGCTGCATAGAATAGACCACCCTCCCTTCTTACAGAGGTGTCGTAAGAGGCGACTAAGGTAAATGCCGTGTGGTATCCGGCTGCATAGAATAGACCACCCTCCTTTCTTACAGAGGTGTCGTAAGAGGCGACTAAGGTAAATGCCGTGTGGTATCCGGCTGCATAGAATAGACCACCCTCCTTTCTTACAGAGGTGTCGTAAGAGGCGACTAAGGTAAATGCCGTGTGGTATCCGGCTGCATAGAATAGACCACCCTCCTTTCTTACAGAGGTGTCGTAAAAGGCATCTCAGGTAAGTTGACCCCAGGCGGGCGGCCGGTCGTAAAATACGTAGCCAAATCTTGTGACAACATGTTTGTAACATGTTGTGCCGACCCCACTTATAGTGGGTTAAAGGCGGGAGAACGATGATGAATCGTCATTATGCCCCATTTATGAATTTCGTTTCCGATAGTTTTATCGGATGTTCTGTCTGTCAGCCTGTTACGTTTCTACGGCTAATGCGAGCAACATTAATGCAATTAATAAAAGAACAAGTTAAAAAGCTTCAAGAGCCGTTCAAGAGTTCTCTCGTCTGGAGCCAATTGAAGCAGCAGCATCAGGTCATGCTTATCATGCATTGCCACCAGCTCAGGACCAGTATGTAAAATTTCAGCTCAATCGGACACCGGGAAGTAGGTCTAATTTAACTTGCAAGATTCCACCTTCTACACAGGGGTGGTTAAATAATGTTTTAACAAGAGTTATGATATGGCGGCGAGTCTTTTTAAATATATTCTTTTCTTAATATTACAATATGAAAAAATAAAAAAGAAGTTTAGTCAATGTATCCGATCTCGGATGTTTGAGATCACGTTTGATTGTTTAAAGGCAACCACCAGCCATTATCCCTTCTACCCCCTCCTACCCGCTTGACATTCGCGATACGCAACGTACGCGCAAAAACAGCCATTTTCCAAAAAAACTTGTGTTTGTGACCAAAACTATTGATAAAGTATCCAGAGTGTCCAGAATTGGTTCCCGATCGGGTAAACGCATTGACCCTTTTCTGCCCAAGAATTTACCAACTGAAGACAGAGTAATGAGTAAATTTAATAGTAATTTAATTTATGTTAAAGAATTGCGAATCCCGAAACCTGGTAATGATTCCGCGAAGCCCATTTTCTTTTAGCTTGCATCATCAGCGGAGTCCAAGGATTACGGCATCTTAACTCAAGTCAAGTTAAAAAAAGCTTTTAAGAAAATTTCACGTCCCTAAAAGCGGGGATCCCTATCACAAGTAATATCCATTGCTTACAAGTAGGTCCCCGGAGGAAATTATGTAACTTTTAGAATTAACTAAAAGCACTAAACTTTTTTTTATAGATATGTAGATTTAGATTATTGTCATCAATATTTAAAAAATTAACTCTAAAGTAATGACTATAACTTACCAAGTAATAAACACCAAACGGCATCACCACTACAGCTACCAGCAAATCAGCAACAGCCAAACTCACTATAAAGTAATTGGTCACAGTTTGCAGTGTCCTCTCCCTCACAACACTCATTATCACTAACACGTTCCCGAACAAAGTGAAAAACGGGAAAATTAACAATAACAACGCCCAAAAGTTGTACTCTGGTCCCGAATCGAGCCGATCGAAGCAGGAAATATTGAATGTACCGTTATATGTACAGTTCGTTGATACATCATTGAATATGTCCAACGAATTATTGTGAACTGCGAATACATCGTGGGTTACATTCCCATAAAAATAATCACTAAAATCATCAACTAGCATCAACAGATCACCTGTATCTTTGGTTTGATTTTTACCATTTCTTAAAATAAGTGAACCTTTTGCTATACTTTCTGCTCTGCGTAGTTTCTCAGTTATATTATCTGGTGGTCGTTTAGATGGATATAGATATGCAGTTGTGTGCGCTTTATTGTGATGATAAGGTACTTTTGTAGTCTGTATCATTGTCGATACTCGTTCCTGCTATGTTATATTTGATTTATGGAAAACTTCGTCCATTTTCAACGCCTGTTTGTATTCTTTTGTAATCGTTTTTAATTTCTTGATTGAGATGATCCATTTATCTGAAACAAGAAAAATATGCTAAATTATATTAAAATTAATAAAATTTACCCAATGCGTCTTTGTTTGAGCTCTGAATTCTTCGAGTAATATATGTAACTCTATTAATCCACACTTGCGTAACGTTATTAGTATAAGTTCCAATCATAATGTTTTAGAGGAGAATAAGGTATATGTCCAGCAGTAGGAAGATAGACCTTTTTATTTTGCAGAAATCTTTATTTTTTCAAAAGCTTAAGTGCGTTTTATTAATAAATCTATCGGACAATACTTTTTTATTTATCAAAGCCGCTCTATCACCGCTTCTATCTCAATTAAGATCATCATTCAATCAATCTATGACTTTCGCAAGGATTTTTTACGTAATAAACAGAGATTTAAGACGTTTTCGTTTTGATAGCTAGCTTAATTAAAATGATTGATGTAGTAAGACAATTTTGGAATGTTAAGTTTTCTAAAAAACTTTGTACCCAATTATTAACTAAATATTACCGAGTTAAAAGTACGTAAGTTATCTCACGATTTCCTTCACCGAAAAGCGCGTGATAAATTGCAATTACCAGTAAGACACAACAGTTTTAATAAATAATAAACTTATAAAAAAACTTATTGGTGCCTGCCCGGGGTTAGAAGCCATGATCGTCTCTAGAGAGTCATACGGTTTCACCGCTGAACAGCAAGCAATCTGTTCATAAAGAAAAAACTAATTTGTGTTTACTCTAATACAGAGTTTTAGCATAATTTTTTCTAAATGTATATAGCGAATGTTTTAAAGCCATTTTAATGAATAAAACGATTTTGGATAAAAATAGCCGGTAGGGTCGGTGTCCGGTCGATCAGCATTTACTCTTTAAGGTGTTTTTCGAGATAATAAATCACCGTTAAAGGTTATTTCGGGGGTTGATGCTTTAATCGCCTTCTTAATTTTTGTAACGAAAGGTAATTTACCGATTTTTAGTTGTAACGATAAACTGATTGGAATTTTAGGACGGAAAAATATTTAGCCTTATGTTAACATATCGCACGCTTGGTATTAAAGTGACGTAAGTCAAAAAAGTTAGTGGCAGACTGCAATAAAGTACAGCGTAGCGCCTATAAATTGCATGAGTGTTGAAGAGATTTTGCAAAGCAAGAAAATACTAGCTTTTTTAATAGTTCGAGGCGTGATGTCATAGCATTGCAGTAAGGATTAAGTCAGAATGTTTCTGACATAATCCGCGTTGGTATGTAATGGTAAGGGTATGAAGCAGCCAAAATTCACGTACCTTACACATGCGGGACACGTTTACTTTACTTTTACTTTTACTTTACATTACTTTGATATTGTCAAAGAGTTATATGTTATAGCTATACAATAAGAATAATTTCGAAATAAACTTAAGAACTTAAGATTAACTTAATATGTATAGAAACCGGCTATACTCACGTTTTATTCGGGCTGAGGTTCATTTTCATCAGCTCTTTATACAGAGTTATCGCGACGGGAAGTATATTACTAAGGACAGTGGTATATTACTAAGATAGATAGTATATTACTAAGGATATTTTAACACTGAAGTTGTCGCAAGCGAAATCACGGGCAATGATTGTTCTCAGTGAGTATAAACTTATGTAATGTAACAATATCGTGTAATCCCAAGTGATCTTGTTTCCGCAAGTAAATGTACCCTTTTGACAAATTGAATCAACTCGAGTGCTCCAAATAAATCAGATTAAACATGCTAATAAGTATTACTTTCGTGTTCAGAAACGTGTGAAATTTTAACATAGATTTATCAATACTAGCTTTGAAAATTCCGGAAAATGTCACGTGGACGGAATTTGCTAATTCTGTATTTATCAGGTATAAAAAGGGTAGTTCACTCTAGACAGCATTGTTTATACTTTCTCATACTCATAGCTTTATATCTCATCACTGGGCTATGATAGCCCAGCGGTGAGACCGTGCGACTCTTTCGAGGGGAACACGAGTTCAAACCCGAGCAGGCACCAATGAGTTTTTCTATTAACACTCATGTGTCTAATTGATGATTGCAATTTATCACACGCATTTCGGTGAAGGAAAACATCGTGAGGTCACCTGCATATCTCTAGAGAATTCTGGAGATATGTGTAACCTACCAATCCGCATTGGAGCAGCGTGGTAGGTCTTGGTTTTAACCCTGTTCTCCAGAAACGGAGAGAGGAGACCTATTCCCAGCTGTGGGATTGTAACAGGCCGCTTTACTTTCCTGATTATAACAAAATAATTTGATTATTACTTTTGTATTGCTTATTTTATCGCCCGTTGAGACACTTTGCTTTCTAGTGGTCCGTATTCTGTGATATCAGAAGTCATAAGCTACTTGCCAAGGAAACCAAATATCTTCCAAGTAATAATGAATCGGCCGTTCAGAGGACACTTTCGTTAATGGAGAGAGATCAATTAGGATAAGAGCTTTTCTTCTCGGGGGATTTGCATGACTTTGAATAAATTAAACAAAAATACAACGAAAGGTTTGAATTGGTATAAATTGGGCGTGACAAATGATAGTCGGAAATTTGTTTTCATCATTACTCAAAAATGGATATAATGTTTTTGAATTGAGACTGTCGCAAGTGGTATTTAAGTGGGCTATCCTTGGAGTATCTCTACGTGATCAAATCAGTAATGAGGAGTTCCATACTCTCAACTCAATTCCATAAATAAGAACCAAGCATCTATAGCAGCGAATAATAAGTTGCATGTCCACGCGCCTCGGCCAATTACCGCGCTTCATTCCTTATCGCTGGATCATACGATTTGATGGTTCGTTGTAGCGGACGAACGGTTAAAGATATTTTGAATTTGAATTTAAATATATACCATGGGTACAAATCGGAAAGTGCAAGAGTCAAATAATAGTAGCATTGCTTTATCATAAATTTCTCAATGAAGGGATACTTTGTGGGGAATCTTGTGAGAAATATTGGGATACACCGTAATTATGACCGTATTAGGCTTTGATAGCCCAGCGACCATGCGAGTCGTTCGAAGGGTCATGGGTTCGACCCCAACCTAGAATTAATGAAATTTGGTTCAATTAAAGATTGTTTTTAATAGCATAATAATTTTTTTCCAAGATTTTTTCCAGGAACCAGATTTTCTTTGGGGAAAAGATAAAAAAATAACTATTTATGATTTTAGTTACTTAAACGCTTAAATTAACGCGAAGTCTCGAACACCACAAATGTATAAAACAAACTCCCTCGTCGCATCATCTGTATGATATAATAATAATAATAATAATTCCGCTTTATTAAGTCCATACATTTTCAATTATAATTCATTAATAACACAAAATTTAAAAAAATAAAGTCTGTATGATATACTACTATGTAAATAAATAAATAAATATATGGGACACTTACACACATGGTCGTCCGTCACCAAAGTAAGTAACTTAATACTTGTGTTATGGGTAACAGACAACTGGTAATATACCACATATATAATTTTAACACACCCAGGCTCGAATAACCAACAAATTGTTTATAGAAATTATTGGCCCTCGGCGGGAATCGAACCCGCGATCCGCGGAGCTGAAGGCTGGGTTCTGATTCTGATTCTAAAATAATTCTGATTTTATAAAGTCGTAAAAAATAGGAGAAGGAACTACCGTTGGCGCAGTGGCAGCTTTACCGCCACTAGTTTACGTCACTCCACTTCCCCCTTGGAAGATTCAAGTTTGCCGCGATGTTGGAATAATATTCCTCCGCCCATCCGAGATTCACGCTCTAAAATTGCATTTAATAATAAATTGAAATTATTTACGATTAATAAACAAATTGAATGTAAAAACTTTACGGTGGACGTATCTATTCTATAAAGCGGCATATTATTACGTTCTCTTGTACATAATTATTATTATTCACATATTATTTTATTATATATATTACTTCTCTATTCATACTTAGAGAGACATACTCTTATACACATATACCTACATAAGGCTGTCAGATCATATATGTATATTGTTATTTATTTTATATAGTATACATATTCTATAACAAAATCCACAATCTACTTTAACTTTACCAGTACATCAGTTTAAAAATACTATTAGAAATAGGCTAATTCAGAAAGCCTACTATACTATTGAGGATTACTAAGACGATAAGAATGCGTGGATATAGCAACTTAACGACTCTGTAAAAGACATAAATAACTATATGTAACTAGTGATAAGAATTATTCTTTGAAAAGAGCAACCGCCGAGTTTCTTGCTGGTTCTTAAGAATGTGTGGATATAGCTGCACTTCTAGTCCGTACAAGACATTAATAACTAACTATATGTAACTAGTTATAAGACCGCCGTGTAGTATCCGGCTGAATAAGACCACGCTCATTTCTTACCGAGGTCTCGTAAAAGGCGACTAAGGTAAGTTGACGTCAGGCAGGCGGCCGGTCGTAAAATACGTAGAAAAATCATGTTACAACATGTTTGTAACATGTTGTGCAGACCCCACTCAGAATAGGATAAGGGCAGGAGGATGATGATGATGATCAACTAGTTGTAAGAATTATTCTTTGAAAAGAGTAACCGCCGAATTTCATGCTGGTTCTTTCTGCTTTCCGACCCAGCAGTAGAGCAGTAGTAGTTGAATAAAGAATATTTTGAATTAGAATTTGAATATATACCGTTAAACTGATGTCATACTTTGCCATCGCGGGGTACTGCTGAAAATTAGGTATGGTGTCACAGACAGGTATGTCACATTAGTTTAAGTATATCATATCTGAATAAATGATTATTATTATTATTAGTCAAATACCTAATGATCTTTGGTTGTGGTTGATATACATTTTCCGAAAACGATGTCTGGTAATTGAATATATTCACAATATTCCCGATAAATTGTCGGGTAAATTGGGAATTGCTTCAGGGTCTGCGCGAAGTTCAAGGTTAGGAAGGGTTCCACAGGGTTATAATATAATTGATAATAATTTTGTTGTTGATAACCAATAAATAGAAACTATATTACTTGCTGGTAAAAAAGTAAAGTAACGGCCTGCTACTATGCCCACTGCTGGGCTAAAGCCTCCTCTCTCCGTTTTTGGAGAGAAGGATTGGAGCTAAGACCTACCACGTTGCTCCAATGCGGATTGGTAGGTTACACATATCCCTAGAAATCTCTATAGTTATGCAGGTTTCCTCACGATGTTTTCCTTCACCGAAAAGCATGTGATAAATTGCAATTATCAATTAGACACATGAGTTTTTTAAAAGAAAAACTCATTGGTGCCTGCCGGGAGTTTGAGCTCATGATCGTCTCTAGAGAGTCCCACGGTGTTACTGTTAGGCTATCACAGCTTACTTGCTGGTATTTAGGCGTAAAATATCAAATACTTATTCGGACCACAATGTTAACTTAGTGTATAAACGGTAAAACGGTAAAACTTAGTGTAATAAGATCCCCCACTAGGTGCAGAGATGACCCCGAAAAGGTCACGGGTGACCGCTGAATCTAAGGAGCACAAGATTGTGTATCGTTTAAGTCCTTGGAAATGACCTATGTCCAACAGTGAACGTCTATTGGTTGTTGAGAAAGAGAGAGAGAGACAATGTTATTATAATTATCTTACAGACTTGCCCGTTGGCGCAATGGGTAGTGGCCCTGCCTTCAGCTCCGCGGGTCGCTGCTTCGATTCCCGCCGAGGACCAACATTTCCTATAAACAATATGTTGGTTCTTCGAGCCTGGGTGTATATATACCACACGGTGTGTCGTATTACCCTAGTCGCCTTTTACGACGACTCCGTAAGATATGAGAGTGGGCTATTCTACTCAACCGGATTCCAAACAGCGGGTCGACTTACCTTCGTCGCCTTTTACCATACCTCGGTGAGAAATGAGAGTGGTTTACTCTACTGAACCGGATACGACACGGTAGTTCGACTTACCTTAGTCGCCTTTTACGACACCTCGGCAATAAATGAGGGTGGTGTATTCTATTCAGCCGGATACCACACGGCATTTAAAATTATATATGTAGAATATTTACCAGTTGTCCGTCACCCATAACACTATATATAAGTATGAAGTTACTTACTTAGGGGACGGATGACCGTGTGTGTAATTGTCTCATATATTTATTTATCTTACATAAATAGTTAAGGCAAGACGTCTGTCGGGTCAGATAATATTTCACATAATGTTCTAAACTATAGCCGTTATAACGCATATAATAACTACTGATAAATTTACACCAACAATATTCGCAACACGACATATGGTTTTGCGACACCCCACAATATTATCTAATTAATAACAAACAAATGGATTAAGTTATATCCCGTTTCATCCTATTACTTATCGCTAAAGCATAGGGTTTTAATGTGTTCGTTATTATTATATAATTAATTATTCAGCCGTCACATGTCGGGTTGGTATTATGATTGTGTCATGAACACGTGCAGATGTGATAGCTGAATGGTAAAAAAGTAAAGTAAAGTAGCGGCCTGTCACAATCCCACTGCTGGGAATAGGCCTCCTCTCTCCGTTTCTGGAGAGAAGGGTTGGAGCTAAGACCTACCACGCTGCTCCAATGCGGATTGGTAGGTTACACATATCAACAGAATTATCTAGAGATATGCAGGTTTCCTCACGATGTTTTCCTTCACCGAAAAGCGTGTGATTTTGCAATCATCAATTAGACACATGAGTTTTAATAGAAAAACTCATTGGTGCCTGCCCGGGGTTTGGACTTATGTCGTCTCTAGAGAGTCGCACGGTCTCACAACTAGGCTATCACAGCTTTACACACAAATATCGTGTAACACTCAACTCTCGCGAGTTCAAACCCCGGGTAGGCATTTGAGTTTCTCTTTAAACTTTTGTGCCTTATAAATAAATCCGGTAATTCTATAGAGATATGAAGATTTTCTCACGATATTTCCTTCTACGTGTGATAAATTACAATTATCATAGATTAAGGCTTTACTTTGCAGAGATCTATAATATAAAAGTAATAATTAAATTATTTTGCTGTAATCCGCGTTGACGCATTTAGAAAATATATAATGCTAAATATAGAGTAGAGTATCCGATTTCATACCTGATACATGCAAGATTCGTAAAATCATATGCACAAACCTTCACCACCACCACAATACACAAGCACCACACACGTTCAATATCACGAACTCAACAATCATTTCATCCTGCAACGGAAGCATCAAATTCAAAATTCAAAATATTCTTTATTCAAGTAAACTTTTAAACAAGTGCTTTTGTATCGTCAACTTTACTGCTGGTTCGGAAAGCTGTTCCTGCCGAGAAAAACCAGCAAGAAACTCGGCGGTTGCTCTTTTTAAAATATAAATCTTAAAACTAGTTACATAATTTATAGAATTAGGCGTTACTTTGCGGAGATCCATAATACAAAAGTAATAATAAAATTATTTTGCTATAATCCGCGATACAGTAAATAGAAAATATATATAGTGTTTAATGTATAGTGGATTATCAGTATTTTCATACCCGATACGTGCAGGATTCGTAAAAGCACATGCACAAACCTCCACCACTTCCACCACAATACACAAGCACTACACAGTTTCACTATCACAAACTCAACAATCGTTTCGCCCCGCAACCGAGGCATCATCAGGAGATAGACTCCACGACAAAATCGCAAAGCGAAGCGTTATGCAAACAAGCATTGTTATATAGTAATCGGTTCATCCCCACCTTTACCTCTGAACACGTGCAACAAGCTTGAACTTGTAAAAATTTTTACAAAATAAAATGTCCTGAATGCAATGATACATATGTGGGTCAGACTGGTCGTAATTTTGAAACCCGTTTTAAAGAACATATGGCCGCTTTCAGGAATAATAAGCCACAAAATTCACATTTCGCTAAACATTTGTTAGAAAGCGGTCATAAAGTTCCTAATGACCATTGTTTCGAAATACTGCACACCTGCGAAAAAAGCTTAAAATTGAATATTTTGGAACAATTAGAAATCATTAAGCATAACAATGGCACCCTCATTAACGAGCAGATAAATGTTTCAAGTTCAAGCTTGTTGCACGTGTTCAGAGGTAAAGGTGGGGATGAACCGATTACTATATAACAATGCTTGTTTGCATAACGCTTCGCTTTGCAATTTTGTCGTGGAGTCTATCTCCTGATGATGCCTCGGTTGCGGGGCGAAACGATTGTTGAGTTTGTGATAGTGAAACTGTGTAGTGCTTGTGTATTTTGGTGGAAGTGGTGGAGGTTTGTGCATGTGCTTTTACGAATCCTGCACGTATCGGGTATGAAAATACTGATAATCCACTATACATTAAACACTATATATATTTTCTATTTACTGTATCGCGGATTATAGCAAAATAATTTTATTATTACTTTTTTTAAAACTAGTTACATTTAGTTATTACTGTCTTGTACAGGGTCGAAGTGCAGCTGCATATATCTACACATCCTCATCATCTAAGTAATCTTCAACAGTATAGTAGGCTTTCTGTATCAGCCTCTTTTTAACAGTGGTCTTAAACTGCTGTAACGGCATGGCCAAAATTGATTTCGGAATTTTATTATAGAATCTTATACCCAAACCCACAAACGACTTACGTACTCTTACAAGGCGCAAAGCAGGAGTCGCAAGCTTATGTCGGTTCCTACTTTGGCTATTATATACATCACCTACTGTTTTATAATTATAAAGAATTATGTAAAAATAACATTGTTTAAAATATACTGTGAAGCAAATGTATGAAAACCTATTTCCTTAAACTTAAACTTAAAAATCATCAGGATATAAAGACTTGTCTTGTCCACTTTTGTCTTTTTACTTTATTGCGGATTATAGCAAAATAATTTTATTATTACTTTTGCAATTATCATTTAAAAACCTAAGTTTAATATAAAACTCATTGGTGTCTACCCGAAATTTGAAATCGTGACCCCTTTTAAAGATTCGCACGGTCTCACCCCTGAACCACAGCTTAATATCGGTATGGGTTTCAATAAATAAAAAGGTAAACATTGTTGAAGCGAGAAGAGTGGGTCGTAGGTCAAGTCCACCTCGCATTTGAATGAATTATGTAAAGGCTGCCAAAATATTTGAGTTAAATTTGCGGTTGACGTAGGACTGGGATAATATTGTTCTTGCGTTTATTGAATAACGTAAGATCGCTGTCTAAATGTATCTTAAATTTTCAGATCTTGATGTCTGACACGTATATTACAATGGAAATGTTTGCTGTTAATATTTGACTTTATATTAGTTTTAATGTCGTGTGGTATCTGGCTGAGTAGAATATACCACTCTCATTTATTGCCTAGTTGTAAAAGGAGACCAAGGTAAGTCAACCCGCCGTGTGGTTATCGGTTGAGTAGAATAGACCACCCTCATTTATCGCCGAGTTGTCGTAAAAGGCGACTAAGGTAAGTTGACCCACCGTGTGATATCCAGTTGAGTAGAATAGACTACCCTGATTTATTGCCGAGTTGTTAAAGGCGACTAAGGCAACTTGACACACCGTGTGGTATCCGGCTGAGTAGAATAGACCACCCTCATTTATTGCCGAAGTTTCGTAAAAGGCGACTAAGGTAAGCCAACCCACCGTGTGGTTATCGGTTGAGCAGAATAGACCACTCTCATTTATCGCCGAGGTGTCGTGAAAGGCGACTGAGGTACGTAGACTCACCGTGTGGTATCCGGTTGAGTAGAATAGACCACCCTCATTTATTGCCGAGGTGTCGTAAAAGGCGACTTAGGTAAGTGAACTCGTCGTGTGGTATCCGGCTGAGTAGAATAGACCAGCCTCATTTTTTTATCGAGGTATCGTAAAAGGCCCTCAGGCGGATACCACACGGCGGATACTAGCAAAATCTATTGAATCCTATTTTATTAATATATAATATTTAAGCTTGAATGCTGTCATAGATAAAAAAGATGGATTCATCGCATGCCCTCGTTTATTTAGAGGGCCTCTGAAAACTGTATAAAAATGTTTTGTAATCTATCAAATTGTACACCGTTATGCCGCTGCACGAAATTGATTTTATAATCACAAATTATGAGCGCGTAATACCGAAAGAATTTTTATTACGGCGAATTTCTCTTGTGGTTTTCGCTGATGCCCGTAATATTTTACTGATGAGATTTTTCACGTTTTTACGATCGTTCGATCTTTACCATTTTTATCTCATATTAGCTGTATCCTTACTAATATTATAATTGCGAAGTCTGTCTGTCTGTTAATCCTGTAAATTCAAAAGGATTTTTTGTACACAAGAATATACATTGCAAAGATTAGCGATGTATATAATAGACAAAGCAGGAACCGACATAAGCTTGCAGTTCCTGCTTTGCGCCTTTCAAAAGTACAAAAGTCGTTTGTGGGTTTGGGTATAAGATAATAAAATTCCGCAACCTACTTTAACTTTACATACAGCAGTTTAACACTATTAAACACGATTTTAAAAAGGCTAATACAGAGAGCCTACTACAATATTGAGGATTACTTAGATAATAATGCGTGGATATAACTACTCTTCGACCCTGTACAAGACATTAATAACTACATGTAACTAGTGATAAGAATTATTGTTTGAAAAGAGCAACCGCTGAATTTCTTGCTGGTTCTTCTCGGTAGGAACAGCTTTCCGAAACAGCAGTAGATGTTGACGATTCGAAAGCACTTGTTTACAAGTTTACTTGAATAAAGAATATTTTAAATTTGTATTTGGGTTAGGACATTAAAAAACGGTCGTTTCGTCCCGTAACTTACTTTACGTAAATTAATATAAGCTGTGATAGCCCAGCGGTGAGACCGTGCGACTTTTTCGAGGGGAACACGAGTTCAAACCCGAGCAGGCACCAATGAGTTTTTCTATTAAAACTCATTTGTCTAATTGATAATTGCAATTAATCACACGCCTTTCGGTGAAGGAAAACATCGTGAGGAAACCTGCATATTTTCTAGAAAATTCTGGACATATGTGTAACCTTCCAATCCGCATTGGAGCAGCGTGGTAGGTCTTAGCTCCAACCCTTCTCTCCAGAAACGCAGAGAGGAGGCCTATCCCCTATTGTAACAGGTCGCTACTTTACTTTACTTTTAATATAAGCTTAAATAAATACGCTTTGCTTTCTAAAAATCTTATTTAAGAATATGGACTATTAAAAGATAAAACTTTTAAAGACAGTATTATTGTTTGAATAATTTAAAAAATGATACAGCTGAAAAATTGAAAAGATGTAAAATAAATTTGCAGTTAAAACAAAGCGTAGGTCGATTACGAATTCAATTTTTTTTTTGGTGATTACAATTTATTTATAAAGGTCAAGTAAATATAAGTGGGAGTCCTTCCCCCGCCTTTTTTTTAATTAAGTAAATTTTGTGTCAAGACCATTTTTTAAAAAAACGATTAAATATAAATTACAAATTCCAATTCAAAATATTCTTTATTGAAGTAAATTTGTAAACAAGTGCTTTTGAATCGTCAATGATCGATATGATTAATGAAGCTACAACTGGTTCGAAAAGTTGCTTTTACCGAGATGAACCAGCAAGAAACTCGGAAGTCAATTTCAAAACTTTACCTATTTTCAAATCATTTGATAATTGATCTGCACTTGTTGCCAGTGATGACCTACGGATCCGGAACGTGGTCGCTCACTATGGAGCTTATTAGAAAGCTCAGAGTCGCTCAGCGGGCGATGGAGCGAGCTATGCTCGGAGTGTCTCTACGAGATTAAATCAGGAATGAGGAGATCCGTAGAAGAACTAGAGTCACCGACATAGCTCAGCGTGTCGCGAAGCTGAAGTGGCGATGGGCGGGGCACATAGTGCGTAGAACCGATGGGCGCTGGGGTCTTAAGGTGCTGGAATGGCGACCCCGCACCGGAAAGCGCAGCGTCGGTAGACCCCCTACGAGGTGGATAGACTCAAAAAGGTCGGACATTTCATAGATACACATTTGCTGTCAAAACTAGAATATATGATGAAAAAGCAAATCTACTTTATAATAATCTACTTTAATAATAATAATATACTTTAAAAAGAAAATATAAAATAAAACAAAAACAGTTATTAACATTAGGATCGCGTTTTATAAGTTTCAAATGCGGGAAAAAAATTGTTACACACTAATTCTACGCCTGTGAACCCGCGGGTGGCCATATTTAAAATACTTTTGGATACATGATTTTTGACACTACATCATTATAATAAATATATGGGACACCTACACACACGGTCCTCCGACCCCAAAGTAAGTAACTTAATACTTGTGTTATGACGGAGAACTGGTAGATTTGCTACATATATAATTTTAAATACAAATATACACCCAAAATCGAAGAACTAACAAATTGTTTATAGAAAATGTTCGATGTCGACGCAAATCGACCCGCGACCCACGGAGCTGAAGGCAGGGTCACTACCCACTGCGCCTACGGGCCAGTCAATTCATCATTCTAAATCATATCGTCATTTTATATCAATCTTTATTTACCTTATTAATATTAATGTCTCACGTTTCGCATATAACTCGATTTCAAGTTAAATTTAATTTAGCATTGAATGCCGCAACACCTCTGCTAGACTGATTTAAATATATTCCGTGCAGGTACGAAAAAATGCTTTAATTTTAAGTTGCCACACGTGGCACGTGCCCCTCGACACCGGGAGATGGGAAAAAAGGCAATTTTTACTCTTTTCAAGGCTGAAACGGAAAGCAAATTGAAATAAAACGTGTACGAGCTGGAGTCCTAATTGTTTAACACAAAATCGCAAATGATGTTTCGGTTGCACGACGAAACGATTGTTGGGTTTGTGATAGTGAACGTGTGTAGTGCTTGTGTATTGTGGTGGCGGTGGTGGAGGTTTGGGCATGTGTTTTTGCGAATCTTGCATATATTGGATGCAAGATGGATAGTCCACTATACATTTTGCATTATAAATAAATAAATAAATAAATATATGGGACATTTACACACACAGTCATCCGTCCCCAAAGTAAGTAACTTAATACTTGTGTTATGGGTGACGGACAACTGGTAGATATACTACATATATAAGTTTAAATACATACTTAAATACAAATACACACCCAGGCTCGAAGAACCAACAATTTGTTTATAGAAAATGTTGGCCCTCGGCGGGAATCGAACCCGCGACCCGCGGAGCTGAAGGCAGGGTCACAACCTACAGCGCCAACGGGCCAGTCATATATAGTATATTTTCTATTTACTTTATTACGGATTACAACAAAATAATTTTATTATTACTTTTGTATTATGGATCTCCGATAACGCCTAACGCCTAACGAATAACGCCTGTTTCTATAAATTACGTAAAAAATAATTTCTAGTTTGCAGTCAGGTATTTTAAACTAAGTTAATTATGTCGAATATAGCAGCGAAACGAATTTAGTCAACAGATTAGACGGTTATCCATGAGGGAAGGGAAAAAAGGTATTCAAACACTTTAGAAGACTCAAACGGAACGCAAGTTGAAATAATATGTGGATTAGTAGAGCCCTAATCACTTAACCCCGAGAAGTTAACTTTTAGCAGCAAAACGAAATTAATCGATATATTAGTCGGTTATCAATGAGCGAAACGAAAAAAGCTACATGGCTGAAACGGAACGCAAATTGACCCAAACGTGACACAAAACGTATTTATTATCTGTTATATAGCAATAAATTGTCGAAAAAGATTAGAGTTATAGCTGTTTAAAAAAACTGTTAAAGGAAGGACTAATACAGGATCCTACCTAATCCTCAACAGCGTAGAAGATGCTATAGAGGTTAACTTAAATGATGAGAATGCTAGGATATAGCTACTGTTCGACCCTGTAAAAGATACTAATGACCAAATCTAAGTAGCTATAAGTATTATTTTCGAAAGAGCGCTGCCGAGTTTCTTCTTGGTAGGAACAGCTTTCCGATCCAGCAATAGAGTTGACGAGTCAAAGGTATATGTTCACAAATTTACTTGTATAAATAATATTTTGGATTTCAATTTAATTATTATCATAAAAAAAAGTAAAGTAGCGGCCTGTTACAATCCCACTGCTGGGAATAGGCCTCCTCTCTACGTTTCCGGAGAGAATTGTTGGAGCTAAGACCTACCACGCTGCTCCAATGCGGATTGGTAGGTTACACATATTCCTAAAATTTTGTAGACATATGCGGGTTTTCTCACGATGTTTTCCTTCACCGAAAAGCGTGTGATAAATTGCAATTAGACAAGTGAGTTTTAATAGAAAAACTCATTGGTGCCTGCCCGGGTTTGAACTCGTGTTCCTCTCGAAAGAGTCGCACGGTCTCACCGCTGGGCCATCTTAGCTCAGCTTTAATTACAACATAGTGTCTGAGATGTTCGTAATTTAGGTTCTTCTAGTGATCTTCTGATTTTATCACGTATAGATACTCAAAACATAGCTAGGCCTATCACCCGAGAAACTAAGGATCAACTCGTTTGCCGGTCCAATTTAGTTATCAATTAGATAATAATTTGATTTGGAAATACAATTATTAATTGCTATAAATTTGTATAAAGGCAAGTCTAAGTTATTAATTAATATTCGATTAAACTCAATCGCTATAAATTAATAGAAGAGATAAGTTCGCTTACAAAATAATTATGAAATTGATTAATATAATACAAAATAGAAATACCATTTGGAATAAATGAATCCTAGTTTGGCGGCCAGGAATTTGTGATTTGCGGTGATGTATGATGGAAAGTTATTTTAGCGTCTCACAATCCTTCCTTCCTACTAATATTATAAATGCGAAAGTTTGTGAGTATGGATGGATGTTTGTTACTCTTTCACGAAAAATCTATTAGACGGATATGGATGAAACTTTACACTTATATAGGTTATAAATCAGAATAACATATAGGCTACAATTTGTAATGATTTTATGTAATATAACGATACATGTCAATAAAGTCGGAAAAAATCTGGCCTCTGAAAGCTATCTCGGCGTACGCTGCCTAAACCATTAGAGTTACACAAAGATGATGTAGCGTAGTATTGTTTGTCTTTAATAGTTCTAAATAAAAGTCCGCGACAGCATATATCTATCTTTTATGTGGAAGCCACTATGACCAAAATTCAAGACAAAATTCCTAGTGAGCGAAGTCGCGGGCAAAATCTAGTCTTTTAATAAATAAATAAAAAAATATTCGTTTTATTTATTAAATTTATTTACATTTAATGCCTATCTATGATATTGGACTAATGGTGTGATGACATTTTGAAAATTGCGCAATCGAATTCGAGGAGTTTTATATTTTAAAAAACTATGAACAATTTTACTTACATAATACATAATTTTTCCACTCTGGAATGTTCATTAAAACTTTAAATTTTATTACCAAGCCGAAGTCAAATATATATTGATACTATGAATATAGAAATGTATAAGAAAAATACAATAAGGTTGGGCGCCTTTTATGAGACCTTTCGAATTAAAGCAGCTGTTATACGTGCGTACAATTTGAATTTTTTTTTCAGCTTTCCAATTTTACTCACGAAATTCTTGAAATGTATTTTCACATTAAAAGTTATGGTTATAATACAACAGTCATAAATAGCTTATATATTTCATTTACTGCAAAATATAAAAGCTTCGCGTTGCTACTATACAAATCATGCCCACGTGCCCCATGGTCACAAGCTTTGTATTTGTTTTAATGCCGGGTGGTATCGGGCAGAATAGAATAGACCACCCTTCTTTCTAACCGAGGTGTCGTAAGTGGCGACTAAGGTAAGTGCCGTGTGGTATCCGGCTGCGTAGAATGGACCACCCTCATTTCTTACCGGTGTCGTAAGAGGCGACTAAGGTAAATGCCGTGTGGTATCCGGCTGCGTAGAATGGACCACCCTTATTTCTTACCGAGGTGTCGTAAAAGGCGACTAAGTTAAGTTGACGTCAGGCAGGCGGCTGGTTTCGTTCGTAGCCAAATCATATGACATCATGTTTGTAACATGTTGCGCCAACCCCACTTAGATTGGGATAAGGGCAGGAGAATGATGTGTAAAGGTCACAAGAATCGCTAATCTGACACTTTGTGCGAAAGAGGAGCCAGTCTAATTATGACAGCGCGTTTAAACAGTTTTTTTTTGCACTTTGACTCCATGGTAGTTAGAGCCTCTTGACTCCATGGTAGTTAGGACTTCTTGACTTCATGGTAGTTAAGGCCTCTTGACTCCATGGTAGGTAAGGGCTCTTGACTCCATAGTAGTTAGGGCTTCAACTGCAAACGGCAAAAATATATAACTCTCGATGAGAGATGCAAACTTTCGCTGCTTGCCGGATTCTGTCATTTCCGTCGCAGCTCCAGGTCTTGACGCCGTTTTCCTGATATGGGACGAGCTTAAAGTATCAACTTATGTTTCGCCCCACATTATGGCCCGTTCTCAAGAAACCATCGTTAAAACTCCGGTCTTCTGCCATCATCCAGTCATATCCCCGTCGCTTCGAGAAGAGCAGGAATCACTATAGACATTCCTATAAGAGCTCTTTTGATTGAATTAAGAAAGCCACAAGAACTTCAGTGACATGTAATGCTAATGTGTATGAAGCAGGCAAAATTCGCGTAACTTACACATGCAAGACAAGTGACCACAGAGGTACATCCCAAGACGCCTCTAGCAGCAATAATGCACACAAGCAATACACATAACCACCACCAAAATCTCGGGGCGAAACGATCATCGATTATAGCAAAGTAGTTCTCCAACGCAACTTTGGTGGAATGGATTTAAGTCAACTGCAGGCAGACGCTGAAAAAATCGATTGGTCCGTTGCCTTAACTGCAGAAACAATTGATGAACGTGTGGCTGTTTTCAACTCTCTGTTGATTCAGCTTTACGATGTCCATGCTCCAATTCGACCTGTCCGAATAAAGCATCTTCCTCCCTGGCTTACTGCGGTAAAGTAAAAACGTTGCTAAGACTAAATATAGATTGAATCCGACTGAGACTAACAAAGAGAAATATTTGAAAGCTAGAAATCGCTGCAACAGAGAATGTAGAGATAAACAACGACGCTATATCTATAATTCTGTTATCGAGAAAAAGGACTCATCAAAGGTCTGGACATTCCATAAATCTATAGGAGTTGGAAATGCTCGTTAAAATATCACACCACACAACATAAATTTAAATCAGCTTAATCAGCATTTCTGTTCCTCTGTTACAGTTGATAGTAACACTAAATTAAATACCATTACAAAACTTTCTGCTTTATCTACTCCTAGTATTCCTACTTTTTTCTTTAATCAATTAACTTGTTGTGATGTTAAGAAGAACATTTTAGCTATTAATTCGGATGCTGTCGGTTCTGATAGCATTAGTCTTAAAATGATCATTCCCATTATTGATGTCCTAGTTCCCATTATTACAAACATTTTTAATTTTTCCATTACTTCAGATACGTTCCCATCGATCTGGAAAGATGCCCAGGTTATACCTCTCCCAAAAAAAAGCAATCCTTCACTTTTTGATGATTACCGACCTATATCCATTCTTCCAATTCTTTCAAAAGCACTTGAGCGTATTGTGCATCACCAATTGGGCGTTTTCCTCTCCAAGCATAATCTTTTAAATCCTTTGCAATCCGGTTTCCGTCCTGGTCATAGTACGACTACTGGATTAGTTAGAATCAATGATGATATCCGTTCAGGCATGGATAATCGGGAGATTACGGTTTTGACGTTGTTAGATTTTAGCAATGCCTTTAATACTGTTGACCTCAATATTCTGCTGGCTGTTTTAAGTTCTTTAAACATATCTCCAACAGCAATTGATTGGTTTCATTGTTACTTGCATGGACGTCGGCAGCGTATTCGTTTGCAAGATTGTTCCTCAGACTGGTCTGCAGTCACTGCTGGCGTTCCGCAAGGTGGCGTGTTGTCTCCTCTCTTATTTTCAATATTTATTAATTCTCTCTGTAATTCCATTACTTCTCTCTACCATCTGTATGCGGACGATTTACAAATTTACTCTCAGTCAAAGCTAACAGATTTGCCTAACACTATTAGCCTTATCAATAATGATCTGCAGCGAATCTCAGAATGGGGTAAATCCTTTGGATTGCAAGTGAATCTGCTAAAAGTAAAGTGATTATTATAGACAGTCGAAAACTAATGTCAGGTATAAATTTTTCACTTCTCCCACAGGTGGTTATCGATAATTTTCAACTACCTTTCTGTGACAAGGTTAGGAACCTTGGGGTTATTTTTGATCAACATTTATCATGGGCACCGCAGATAAGTGAGGTGAGTAGGAAGATATTTAGCGCTATTGGATCTCTCAGACGTTTACGTAACTTTCTTCCTACTTCTACCAAAATTGCATTGGCTCAGTCTCTCCTTTTACCAGTTCTTGATTATACTGATACCTGTTATCTTGATGTCACTCAGGAGCAACTGAATAAACTTGAGCGCATTCAAAATCTTTGTATAAGGTTCATATTCGGCCTACGTAAATATGACCATGTTACCGAATTCCGCAAAAAGTACAAGTGGCTCCCGATTCACCTTCGCAGGAATACTCATATACTTCACCTTCTATATTCTCCTTTGGAATTCACTTCCACAACAAATTAAATCATCGAGATCCCTTACGATATTTAAAAATAAAATAAAAGAACACTATCTCAACACTTCTTGATTCCCATTTTAATAACTTCCGTCTTTTGTTGTCTCTGTTCTCTTATCAATTTGTCATTATATACTAATTTTTTATTATTATTTTTTTTTTATTAACTTATTCTCAGTATGCTACATTATTTTATAATATATATCCCATTTATATATTGTATTTGTATATATGTATATAATATATTTTATATATATTAATATGTATGTCTTATTTCGTACACACCTACCTTCTGTTTTGCTCTAATTTTCCATTTGATGTGGTTGCCTGGAAGAGATCGCTGATTTAGCGATAAGGCCGCCCGTTGTACAATATGTGTATATTGTTTACTATAATTTTATATTTATGTATCGTGTACGTTAAATATGTTTTTTTGTATTTCTTTTATGATTTTTGTTTGTGCAATAAAGTGTATTTGTAGTTTGTTGTTGTTCTGTTATAGTTTCTATTTATTATAAATTCCGCAAAGTAACGCCTGCTTCGATAAATCATTTGAAATATTTTATTATTTCAGAGGATTAGCTGTGACCGTGTAACAGATAGACAGACTTATAGTATTTATTGTTCGTTGTGTTTTAAGAGTGGATTTTGGTAAAATAAATAAATAAAATAAAAATTTATACGTCTTGGAATTGCGCTTTTCGTTCAAGGAAATCTACATATCTCTCAAAATCTTTGAGGTATTTGATACCTGCTTATCCACGTTAGAGCAGCATAGTCAGTCTAAGCTGAAAAATTTCTTATTAAAGTTTCCAAAAAAAAAGTAGTAAAATAACGGCCTGTTATATTAACAGGAATCGCAGCAGTGGGATATCCCACTGCTGGAAATAGGCCTCCTCTCGTTTTTTTTGAGAGAAGGATTGAAGCTAAGACCTACCACGCTGCTCCAATGCGAATTGGTAGGTTACACATATCCCTAGAATTCTCTAGAGATTTGTAGGTTTCCTCACGACGTTTTCCTTCAGCGAAAAGCATGTAATAAATTGCAAATATCAATTAGACACATAAGTTATATTAGAAAAAACTCATTGGTGCCTGCCCGAGTTTGAACCCGTGATCGTCTCTAGAGAGTTGCACGGTCTCACCACTAGGCTATCACAGCTTATTAAAGTTTCCATTTCCCAGTAATTTTCAGACTAATGCGTAGGATGTTCAAAAAGACTTTACTTTTTTTACTTTTATCATTTCTTTCCACTTTAGCTTCATTAGATTAGCATGGGTAGCACTTATTTTAACTTATTATTCAGAGAAACCTCGAACCAAGGACCTTCCATTAAGGAATTTCAATTCAATAAACTAAAAATACAGTAATATATATCGTACAAATGTTCTAGTATTTTCTTTTTATTACCTCAAGCCTGAAGTTGGAGCTAAATACTATAAATATGCCCACTCCACACTTCGCAACTTGCGAGAATTCTCTAACATTGTAACTAGTAAATCAGAAATACTCCTTGGTTTTTATATAATAAGACGACGATAAGATATTCAAAATTCAGTTTAGAATTTTCAGTTTAAATTTAATTCAATTAAAAGTAATATAACAGAACTAACTACTTTGCTATAATCCTATAATAATAAATAGTTATATTGCTTGTAATATGGAATTCCGCAAAGTAACGCCTGCTTCTATAAATAATTCAATTAAAAGTTCTTAAAATTAAAATCGATGTTCTAAAACTATCGTCTTAATCGAAGCTAAATCAAATAATTAATAAAATATAACTACAAAAGTATTAATAAAATTATTTTGCTATATATAATGCGATAAAGTAAATAGAAAATGCAAAATGTATAGTGGTCTAAGTATCTGTTTTTTCATACCCGATACATGCAGGATTCGTAAAAACACATGCACAAACCTCCACTACTGCCACCACAATACACAAGCACTACACACGTTCACTATCACAAACTCAACAATCGTTTCGCCCCATAACCGACGCATCACCAGGAGATAAACTCCACGACAAAATCGCAAAGCGTGGCATTATATATTTTTCTATATTTTTTATCGAGGATTATAGTGTAATCTATAATTTTAATATTAATTTTATATTATGGATCTCGGCAAAGTAACGCCTAACTCTATAAATTATAAATACTTAAGTAATAACGTTTCCTTGGCTTATTTGATATTGCATTAGCTTTACCCTAGTTTCGGTATTACACAAATACAGAAGTATAGAACCTTTATAATAAATATTTTTTTAAATAATAAAATTTAAATTAAAGTTTTATTATATAAAGCTGTGATAGCCCAGTGGTGAGACCGTGCGACTCTCTAGAGACGAACATAGGTTCAAACCCGGGCAGGCACCAATGAGTTTTTCTATTAAAACTCATGTGTCTAATTCATAATTGCAATTTATGACACGCTTTTCGGTGAAGGAAAACATCGTGAGGAAACCTGCATATCACTAGAGAATTCTGGAGATATGTGTAACCTACCAATCCGCATTGGAGCAGCGTGGTAGGTCTTAGCTCCAACCCTTCTCTCCAGAAACGGAGAGAGGAGGCCTATTCCCAGCAGTGGGATATTAACAGGCTGTTACTTTACTACTTACTTTACTTTTTATTATATATTATTATTATTATATATTATTTATTATATATTAGTAATATATACACATACACGCATTGAGCACTCACTCACACACTTATTCAAACTTTGTATGCTAATACAGATTACAGAAACAAGAAAAAAACATATATTGTAAAATTAACTTTCCATTTATTATTGTTTACCTTATTTTGACTGCTTTTTTTATAAATTTTGTTCTATTTGTACCACCTGCATCTAAATTATTGTAGTATCTGTGATAGGGCGTGGACTCCGAGCTACAGGTTTCTATAATATATTTAATTCGGAATTCTCGGCAGAAAGTTGTTCATCACAATTATTTGCACAATAAAATATTTTGATTTTTTTTATCTCACCATCCTTACTAGTAATGCATTACTATTCTACCTTTTAATTAAGACTCAATTTAAATATTGTTATATAAGGAGTAAAACAGTGTAATAGATCATAAGATAATAAGAAATAAATAAAAAAAAATTATTCACTTGTAAACAAGTGCTTTTGAATCGTTCTCTCTATTGCTTGTTCGGAACATTGCTCCTATCGTGACGGGCCAGCAAGAAACCCGGCGGTTATGCTTCAACGTTACGATTACCATCCTATTATGTCAATATCGTATCGTTGTCGTCTATTCACAAAATACTCTTCGCACAAAAACCACTGACCTTTTGACTTGATGAAGTTTGTTTTTAGACGAGTTTCTTAGGGCCACTCCAACTTTGCAAATGAAGAATCGATCTTTTGTTTACTTTTATTTTGGGGTAAGCTGTTAATTTGGAAGTTAAATAATCACTGTTATAAATAATATCATTTGAATTTTATATAGTAAAAGTAAAGTAACATCCTTTTACTATCCCGTTGCTGTACATAGGTCTCGTCTCTCCGTTTTTTGGATAGAGGGATTGGAGCTAAGACCTATCACGCTTTTCGAATGCGGATTGGTAGGTATTTTAAATTTGATGCAACCGCAGTCACATGAACCTCAAAAGAATTTCAAATCCAGCGTTTGATCATCCGAATAATCTCCAATTGTGTAATATACTTTACCTATGAGTGTATTCTTAATCAAATCAAATCAAATCAAACATTTAAGTCAAAATTGGTAGTAACATACAATTTTTGAACGTCAAAATTAAATAAATATTCTAATTAAAACTGATTTTTATGTTTTCTGTAGACAGTTTTAGTATGGATAGCGGAATTTTATTGTAGAAGCGAATATCGAGATCAACGAATGAGTTGCTAACTCCGCTGAGTCGCACAAGTTTATTGTGACTCAATTGGCCAAGCCTCATGCTTGTCTAGTTGAATTTACATTATACAATAGTAATAACAATATTATTTTTGCTAAAATCTGCGTAAAAATTGTTCTATAACAAACTAGAAATATGTGCGGCTTCGCCGCGTGAAATTCAGTGTTTAGGATGTTATAGTCGCTCGAGTCTCGGCATGAGACTGGCTTTCTGATACCAGACACCGCTTTTTATACTTATTCCCCCCCTCTAAACTACAATCGGCACTGGTTTGTTACTACCCCCACTTAAAATTGTTGTAAAACGACCTCTTCAACTGAATTTACATGAAACCGTTATGTGCTATTAATCTAAACCTTTCGGAGGAATTGCACTACCTTTTAGTAAAAAACCGTACTAAAATCCGTTCAGTAGATTTTGAGAAAATCGATTACATACAGGCAGACAACTTTGGGGACTTTATTTTATAATAAGTATAGATTCTATAACAAATGATTATGACTTTTGTATTATGGAACGCCGTAAAATAGCGCTTTTTCTATGAATTGTTGAATTTATATACTCACTCGTATATCATAGAAAGAGACTGAGCAATAGATAGGGCGATTATCGTAGACGGCACATATTGCATTTTTCTTAAAATACGATATCGGTGAAATTCTGTCGCATTAAGAAACTCCCATATAAAATATCGGCATCATCATTCTCTGGTCCTTAGTCCACTTTAAATGGGGGTCGGCATAACATGTTTTTAACCACGTGGTTCAATGAATTGGTTAATTGTATAACGACCGGTCTTTCGTCAAATTACCCTAATCAACTTTTACTACGCCTCTGTAAGAAATGAGGGCAGTCGATTCTACTCAGCTGGATACCACACAGCGGGTCAACTTACCTAAGTCGCCTTTTACAACACCACTGTAAGAAATGAGGGTGGTCTATTCTACTCAGCCGGATACCACACGGAATGCTGTTGGCTTGTCATAATAAAAAATATAATAGAAATGAAGGTGGTCTATTTTACTCGACCGGATACCACACGATGGGTCAATTTACCTTAGTCGCCTTTTACGACACCTCGGTAAGAAAGAGAGTGGTCTATTCTACTCAGGCGGATACCACACGGAATGCTGTTGACTTGTCATAATAAATAAATAAAGAAGGGGAACCTAAGCCTTTTGAAATAAAATATATAAATATATGGGACAATTACACATACACAGTCATCAGTCCCCGAAGTAACTTAATACTTTTGTCATGGGTGACAGATAACTGGTATATATATCCATATATAATTTTAATACATACTTAAATACATAAAATACACCTAGACTCGAAAGATCTGAACGGAGTTTTAAATTACCTACCGTGTACACTACACGGTAGTTATTTAAAATACCGTATAGTAAGGTATAATAAGTTTTTTGTCATTATAATCGTTCAGTATAAACGAGGATATTCCGATAATAAGTAAAGTGACACATGTCATATGATTAATACGCCATCGGGCTCCACGGAATCATTCCACCATAATTTCTCATCGAAGACATCTTTCGGAGCGTGACAAGCAGTAATAGCTTCGATCCATCATGTACTTAAGAAGTAGGGTTATGAGATCAAATAAATGAGTTTCTTAAGAGATATTGTATAGAGGGTCTACAATACGACCGTCATAGAAAGCCTTTTGATAACGCAAAGCTCTGGTAGACTAGAACTAATTTATAAATATATGGGACAATTCTATTGAATTATATTGTATTCAATATACATGTTTCATGTTTACCCGCAGTGTGGTATCTGGCTCATTAGAATAGATCAACCTCATTTCTTACCGAGGTGTCTTAAAAGTTGAGTAAGATAAGTTGACCTGCCGTGTGGTATGCGACTGAGTAGAATAGATCACCCTCATTTCTTACCGAGATGTCGTAAAAAGCGACTAAGGTAAGTTGACGTCAGGCAGGCGGCGGAAATGTCTAGAGAATTCTGGGGATATGTGTAATCTACCAATCCGCATTGGAGTAGCGTGGTAGGTCTCAGCTCCAATCCTTCTCCCCAAAAACGGAGAGAGGAGGCCTATGCCCATAAATGGGATAGTATTGGCCGTTACTTAATCGTTTGTAATTACCGATATTGAAGAAGACACAACTTTCGCATTTATACTGTTACGAACAAGCAAAAAGAGGTCGTAATGCATATGTCATGATGTTCAAATTGGACTGGGGCAGTTTACGCACATGAAAAAAGCGTTCGTAAACTTTATATAATGGAGTTCAAATTTGCTTAACGCGAATTGTCTGCAACATTCGACGTGTATCAAAACATATTTACAAATAAAACTTGTTTACGATCTTTTCAAGGTCTCACGAATGTTCTCGAAATCGGTTCGTTTGATATATGAGCACACATCGTGCGTCTCCACATTCAGTTATCGAATAGCGATCAAGAGCGAATATACAAGCGAAAATAAAATTGAAATATTAGTGACCTCGGCATTCTTATTGGACAACAAACTGTATAGAGACTGTGAGTACTAAGTTTGTAGTAAAAAGTTGAATAAAGTGTTTTAACGAGTCACCAGGTATTTTCATCCAAATCTACGAACCCCTGTACGTAACAATACTATGGATTAAATATACTTAAGTAATATCTTTCATATGCATGTATTAAATAAATTTTGCATGTCAATGTTTTTCTCAAGTCTTTTAATTGACGCGTATTATGATGAAATACAGTTGTGAGGAATAAATTACGAAACTTTATAACTTGTATTATAATAATATTACAAGAAATATTTTCACACGCACGAAATATATATTTTCATTAAAGAAACAAGAGTATGGGAGAGCAAAATAATGTTTGGCCTATATTAAAGCCACGTGCGTGTAATGCCATGATAAAAGAATGGGAGTTCACTGCTTAAACTCGTTTTATACAGGGTGCTTTGTATCGTTTTATTTTTGGTAGCGATGGTGAAGATTTGTGCATGTGTTTTATAGATTTTGCATGTATCAGATATGAAAACGGATAGTCCACTGTACATTTAGAATCTATATCTATATTTATTATAAAAACTGTCTGTCTGTATGTAATCGATTTTCTCAAAATCTACTGAACGGTTTTTTGAACGGCTTTCAGCAAAAGATATGCACTATCTTTTGCTGAAAGCCGAATACTTCCGAATGGTTTAGGTAAATAGTACATATCGATTTTAAGTAAATTGTGTTGAAGAGATCGCGCAGTTATTAAAAGACTTGCTTACTGGGAGCTTTAGTCGCGTGTGCTGCGTAAACCAGGAGGTACGCTAAAGTAATGTACTAGAGAATTGTAGTGTAACGTTGTAACATTTATGTAACGAGTTGGTAGATACCCTTTTGTTATCCTCTCCCTAGGGCTCTTTTTACAATTTTCCGATAGTCTTTTAATTCGCACCGAGCAATCTATTTGTGGAAGTTGCAGTGCCTCCATATTATTCTACAACTTGTTATTAATGTCTATCACTTACTAATACCCGTTACTTCTTTTCTTACTAAGCAAGCACTGACTCGAATACTTAAAAAAAACTATTTATCCGATCGTCGGACCAAAATATGTTGCGATGGAATTGAACTGCTTTTTTTGGTAAAATTATTTTTATATTTTTTACTACATTTTGCAATTTGCATAGTCAGACTACAGACTAAAGAAAAAATACCACAGACAAGTTGTTATAAAAGCATGCATTTTTTGAGTAAACACTTACACTCAAAGTATTTTTGTAATCGGTCCAGTGGTTCCTAAGATAAGCGCGTTCAAACAATTAAACAAACAAACTCTACAACATTATATATCAGTATAGATATATATTCCGATCTACATTATCCATGTCTTTCTGTTTCTAAATAGGTGCATCTGCATTGCGAACAGGTTTTATAAACGATATTTTTATGCAACTCCCAAAATAGAAGGCAATTGAAATGCCGATAGGAAAAAACCGGAATGTCCCTGACAATCGTAAATCCCGGTATAAAACTAGTTTACGGCCCATACTAAGTCGATAGCTTTCTCTTGGATGTTGGTTTATTGCTCGCATTTCGGTTTTTATACGTAATAATGGCTATTACGACGAGCATCTATACGATGTCTAAAAAGGATTCGTCTTACGTTTTAGTCTTTTTTTTGGTAATAAACTACTTATAGAAACTATAACAGAACTTTGCTGTAATCCGCGCGGGTTAAGCGAATGCATGCAAATCTTTATTAAATTAAAAGCTTTAGCAAATATTTATTATTCAAATCTTTAGCAAAGTTGCCTATTGTTGTTGGTTGTTTTTTTTTTAACTTAATTGTTTATTTTTTTATAAGGTACATTAGAAATTCCCTAAAACTAATTTATATTTCAAAACAACGTTTGCCCGGTCAACTAATAACGTTATATATTTGCTTATAACAAATAACAATAACTGACAATACCTATTTGCAATTTCGACGTATAAATTAAAGTTAAGATACCCACTTTTGTATATTCTCAAACTACAGTATGATATACCAAGTGTTATAACGGGAATATACTCGAAATAAATGTGCATTGCAGGTAAAAATGTGTAAGAACTTGGCGCAAATGTAGAATTTTGTATTCCTCTAAGAATTCACTGCTATCAACGTCAATTTTATTTCTTGGGCGGTTGCCACTCTCGTTAAGTTATATATCTAGTTACGTTCATATGAATCGAACTGGAAATTGAACGTGCTATATATGTATTTATAATATATGGACTTATTTCTGTCCGTTATTTAGTCTGCGTCTCTCCAGTGCGGAGGTAACAATTCGTTTGAGTTAGTTTCTAGTTCGTAGGTAATATTTTTGTTTTTTTGTCACATGATTTTGGTATTTCACGACCGGCCGCCTGCCTGATGACAACTTACCTTAGACGTATTTTACGACCCCTCGGTAAGAAAGAGGGTGGTCTATTCTTGGTGGTCTATATGTGGGTCGACTTACCTTAGTCGCCTTTTATGACACCTCGGCAACAAATCAGGGTGGTCTATTTTACTCAGCCGGATAACCCACGGCGTTTTTAGTAACTCTCTAGTCAATAACAAACCAACTGTCTCCGATGTCTTATTTATTATTCTTGTAGTAAAGGCAGAACGAGTTTTTCAGTTAGGCAAGCATAACCTTGTAAGTGAAGGAAGGATTACGTCTCGCAAGAGCAATACTTTATTTAAATTCAAAATATTCTTTATTCAAGTAAACTCGTAAACAAGTGCTTTTGAATCGTCAACATCTACTGTTGGTTCGGAAAGCTGTTCCTACAATGAAGAACCAGCAAGAAACTCGGCGGTTGCTCTTTTCAAAGAATAATTCTTATTACTAGTTACATATAGTTATTAATGTCTTGTACAGGATAGAAGAGTAGCTATATCCTCGCATTCTTATCGTTTAAGTAATCCTCAATAGTATAGTAGGCTTTCTGTATTAGCCTTTTTTTAAGAGTGTTTTTAAACTGCTGTAATATTGTACTGCACTTAACATAAAATTGAACACTAGTAGCAGCTCTAATTAGAATCTTTCGATTTGTGGGTGTACAGCAGAATGTTAAGGATATCCTAGAAAGAAAAAGAAAAAAATATAACCGTGTGTCGCATGAACAAAAAAGAAGACTTACATTCAGCGAAAAAAAGAAAACTTGAGTAATTTGGCCACGTCATGAGAAATGCTAAATATAAATTGCTGCGGCTTATCATACAAGGCAGAATTCTAGGTAAACGAAATGTGGACCAACGGAGGATATCTTGGCTAAAAAATCTGCGCCATTGTTTCGGCTAAAGTTCTCGTACTCGTTCCTTATTCAAAGCAGCGGAATAGAAGGTCCAAATTGCCTTATTGATCGTCGAACTCAGAAAGAAGATGGCACTTTAAAAAGAAGAAGCAACCCTAAACCCGGAATGGTTCTCCTACAGCGAGGAGCTCAATAAATACCCCTTAGCTAAATAATACATCAGTAAAATCACATGCATCAAATATTTCAGGACCAAAACCTATCTTTTCTTTTTTTCACTCAGACTACAACTCACCTTTAAATATCATTTAGATTATGCTAGTAGCACAATAATCAAAATCTCTAGTGTCAGTCTAAACTACAATTACTGGCAGATAGTGCAGTAAAAGTTTAAGGAAACGGAACAGAACAACCATTCGTCTTCTTATCTCGGAACTCTTGATTCTTAAATTGAATTTTATGTTCGGGACTTAGGAACTCTTTCGCGATGCTCCGAGCGGTTTTAAAACACAATATATCTTGTAAAAGTTTTAGTTTAAGTCACATGACGATTTATTTATTATCTGCCGATAACATCTGCTGGTGATTTTGCAGCTCACGGAAAAATTCCGTGTTCTGAACGAGGTAATATATCCTGGTACAAGATATATGATTCAAGCTAGAAAAGACATCATTTTTTCATAGTTGACATCATTTTTATACCAGCAGTAAAGGTCAATATGTTAAGATGATAAAATAGTCTGCTTAATTCCAAATATTTTCTTTTTCTTATTGTGCAACTTTCAAGAGATGTCCACGATCTTATGTCAATTGAAAATTGAAGCTTTTAATGTCTGTCCAACTCTGTGAGATATATGACATATATAGTATTGGTTTTATGGGGTACGATCTCCATTACTTTAGAACAGTCTATCTATTTTTGAGATTTGTCTACTGATTATCACTTCTACGAAGCTTTAAGATATATCGGTTCCTGATCGCGCAAAATTACTTAAGCTAATTAAACTCGCTATATCGAACGCTGCCACTGAAGTAATCTACTCTCATTTATGTGGCCAAAAGTCAGTAAAATCTTCAATTTAAACTAACGCAAGTGCTATTCATAGTTAATATACAGAAATCAGGATAAATCGCCCTATAAATAGTTCATGAATAAGGACCGCTGATGAGCTTCAAATTAGTCAAGATCATACTATAAAATAAGACGTGATTATAGCCGGTTTTCTATTAATTAATCACAGTTAATTTTTCTACGGAGCTGCATTTCCCATAGATAATCAAAATGTATACTATGCCATCTGGTATCCGGCTGAGTAGAATGGACTGCCCCCATTTCTTAACGAAGGGTCGTAAAGCCGATTAAGGTAAGTTGACCCACCATGTGCTATCTGGCTGAGTGGAATAGATCACCTTCATTTCTTACCGAGGTCTCTTAAAATACGACTAAGGTAAGTTGACGCGGCCGGTCGTAAAATACGTAGCTAAATAACGTGACAAGATGTTTATATCCTGTTGTCCCGACCTCACTTAAAGTGGGATAAGGGCAGGAGGATCATGACGATGACACAAAATTTGTACTGTAGGTTAGACGAATTCGAACGTCAAATGTGCCTCTTGGTAATTTATACATATCCAAGATATTCTCTGGACATAAGCCAGTTTTCTCTTGATATTAACAATACTATATAAGAGATGTATATAGATATAACTCGACATTTGATCCAGCGCCCTCATTGTAAGGGTCACGCCCTACATCTTATATTTCAGCTCACGGCTAACAAATAAATTCTAAGTACAGACAGTTCCTTTACACAATTAGAATTCTTCTCTTTAATTCCGAAGCGGCATTAATTACTTTTCTTTTAAATGATAACTGTTTAATTGTACAAAGCGCTTTGGGGTTTACTTTACGTGACTAGTCAGAGTTTTTGCTGATCATAATTGTTCCATTATTATGGCTTTTCTTTCAGTATTTTCTTTGTCTTATTTTTATGAAATCTTCCTTTGATTATAAATCTTAATAGAATTATTGTCTTTTATTATAGTTCTTTTATGCAATGCGTATATATGCAAATTACAGAATAAGTAATTTCTACCACCACTAATAACAAATTACCCTCATTTCTTACCAAGATGTCGTAAAAGGCGACTAAGGTAAGTTGACCCAACCTGTGGTATCCAGTTGAGTAGAATAGACCACCCTCATTTCTTTCTGAGGTGTCGTAAAAGGCGACTAAGGTAAGTTGACCCGCCGTGTGGTATCCAACTGAGTAGAATAGACCACCCTCATTTCTTACAGTGGTGTCGTAAAAGGCGATTAAGGTCACTTGACGTCAGGCGGCTGGTCGTAAAATTCTTAGCCTAAGTAACAACATGGTTAATACATGTTGTGCCGACCCAACTTAGGGTGAGACAAAGACAGGAGAATAATAATTTACATTGATATGTTGATTCATTTTATACATCCCAGATATTATTTTGGAATACACATATTCCACATAGGTTTTTAGTATCCTAAAGAATTAAATTATGTACCTAAGTTTTTTACGAAAAGTCATTCTTTTGTGTTAGAACTACAACACGTCTGTAAAATTAAAATATACCAAAAACATCTACACGATGGACCAAAGATATAAATATATTTAGCTATAGTAGCGATATGATTTGGCCAAGTGTCAAATTGAATTTAGGTCTACGCTAAAATTTGCAAAATATTTAGAAATATATCCTCCTTAATAAGCATTTGTAGCAAGAGCCAAATTTTCATGAAAACAACAGCAACAATTGTTAACTCAGCTTTTACAATTTATGACGGAGCAAAATACAGACTCCAAAACATATTCAGATTGTTTGAGTTAACTTGGTACCCAGCTCATAGCCATTCTAGAGTAATGTCATAGGTCAAATTCTTCTATTTGACTGTAATTGCATTACTATCTGTCTACGATACGATATTAAATTCAAGTAATTCTTTCAATTTATTAAGCTGATATTATATTTTAATTTTGGGATTATATAGTTCTTCGTAGTGTTCAATAGATAATAATAATAATTATTATTATATCATAAGAATTATTACCAATTTGATTAACAATATTTTATTGAATCCTTTTTCCGATTTATCATTATGTCTTTGTTTTTTTCGGTTTATACAGTTTCGATACTGGAACTGATTTGCATAAGGGATCCCAAATATTTCAAATTATACTATTATTTATATATTATTATTTATTATACACTCAGCCAGATTAAAAAAAAAAACTTTGTTTTCTGTTGTTTTATTTGTTAATTGTTAGAAATAGATTTAACCCGAATTGAATATTATTGCAAATCTTACTATTATAACTCTTGCAATTTGCTAAGTTAAGGATTTTTTTGGGATAAAATTTATGTTAATTAAATTCAAAATTCAAAATATTCTTTATTCAAGTAAACTTTTAAACAAGTGCTTTTGAATCGTCAACTTTACTGCTGGTTCGGAAAGCTGTTCTTACCGACAAGAACCAGCAAGAAACTCGGCGGTTGCTCTATTTTCTGTTTTCAGTGGTACATTATTTATGGAAAGCCAGCCTATTTGCTGTTTTTGCAGCATTAGGTAATGCAAATTCAATACATTTTGCATTCTTTGAGTTCAAATTATTTACCCTGAACCAATGGGCTACTTGCGATAAACCACTGTTTACTTCGTCAATATTATGGTCATTACTATTTACTTTAAAAATTAGAGATGTATCATCCGCAAAAAGTACAATATCGCAAATATTATGAATGAAATATAAGAAAACTCTCTCCTGTGCAGGAAATCACCTCAATGCAGAGATTCAATCATCCATGGACATTTGACCTTCTACGTCACTCTAGTCCAGTATGAATTAGCAGGTAAGTATTTACCAAAATTATTATTCTATTATTTTACTAGCAATGCCCCACGGTTTCACCCGCGTACATACCAATCTCGTGGTAGTAGAAAGTTTGGTCCTGGGACTTATCAATAGTTAAGGTAAAGGAAATTTTTAACGGAAGGTATTCATAGGTACACAAATACAATACGCTGTAATTGTTATGGCATTATTTTCTTTATATTGACATTTTTAAATTTGCAACATATTTTGAATGGAATGTCCGATTTTAATAATTTAAAAAGTATTTCACAGATATTGAAACATTTTTTTAATAAAATATTAGTGAGATCAAGAATTAATACGCAGATCTAAGCATTATAGTTTGATATGAAAGTGGTTGTCGCCACTTTTATCAATTTTTACAATGTAGAAAAGTATATTGGCAACACTATAATAGTCAGACATATGGTATTGCGCATTTTTGTAGATATTGATACGATTTATAATAACGCAGAACATCTTATTCTATCAATAGTTTCCACAACGAAATTTTTCACACCTTATTTCAATTTTATTAGGGATCCCTATTTTTTGAAAATGTTATATAGCCTATGTTGCTCAGTAAAGAGACAGCTTTCCAATGGTGAAAGAATTTTTGAAATCGGTCCAGTACTTTTTTGCGTGAAAACATTACAAACATACACACATACACACATACGCACAAACATACCAATCTTTCCTCTTTATAATTTTAGTATAGATATATATTAATTATTTTTTCAATATCTGGAAGTAATAATATATTAAATAAGGTTTTTTTTTATGGTAGTAGTAAGACTGGTCTAAAAAAGCAATTCCTTTATACAGGAAAGTGTTTTCCTTTATTTTAAAAAAGTCCACTATACATTTAGCAGTATATATATATTCTGTTTACTTTATCACGGATTATAGCAAAATAATTTTATTATTACTTTTGTATTATGGATCTCCGCAAAGTAACGCCTAATTCTATAAATTATTTAAATGTAACTAGTTATAAGAATTATATATGAAAAGAGCAACCGCCGAGTTTCTTACTGTCTCTTCTCGGTAGGAATAGCTTACCGAAACAGCAGTAGAGTTGACGATTCAAAAGAACTTGTTTACAAGTTTACTTGAATAAAGAATAATTTTGATTTGTGCTAAGCTAAAGTGCCGTAAGATGAGCTAATGTACGGTGTGGTGATAGCGTGCATCAAATAAATTGCGGCATGGCCAGAAAATTTTTTGTGCATTACTATGGACTAAAGTCTCGTAAACTTTCATTTTTCCAAGACATCAAAACAAAATTACGTTATCATATTGCGACAAGTGTCGTTTCAAATGACAGCGACATTCATGTTAACCTTTTGGAGACTTGTGGGAATGTTATTTCTTTATAAGACGGCAATTTGTAAGTGCCAAAGTTGCATAAACTTGGCAGTTAACAAACTACCCGCAAAGGTATAGTAAAGTATTTTAGTAACGGGTATGTTTTTAAACAACCGTAACCCGAGTTGGCTACATTCCAAACAGTCCCTTAAGACCGAAACTATTATGTGTAGAATTATTTATCGTTCATATTTTTACTTGTGCACAATATGTCATTACAATTATAAGTTGAATACTTACCCCCCACCTCGGGTTAGCTATATAAGTCAACCAGCTGTGAAAATCAGGGTATTTAACTGAAATTTTGAACATAATCCAGTTTGTGTAAGTTAACCATAAGAATTACAGTACTCACAACATTACAATACTCATTCTCCTGCCCTTATCCCACTCTAAGTGGGGTCGGCACAACGTGTTACAAACATGTTGTCACATGATTTGGCTACGTATTTTACGAACGGTCGCCTGCTTGACGTCAACTTACTTTATGACACCTCGGTAAGATATGAGGGTGGTCTATTCTACGCAGTCAGTTATCATACGGCGGGTCAACTTACCTGAGCCGCCGGATACCACACGGCACTTACCTTAGTCACCTCTTACGACACCTCGGTAAAAAGAAGGGTAGTCTATTCTATTCTGTCGGATACCACACGGCATAAAACCGCTATCTAATATTAACCTAAACCTATCGGAAGAGTTGGACTATATTTTAGTAAAAGCGTACTAAAATCTGTCTAGTAGATTTTGAGTAAAATCGGTTACCTTTTTTAATAATAAGTATAGATATAGCAAATAATTTTGACACAAGGAGCATTCAGGAAAACATTGACACCACATTAGCTTTCCTTATTTTATAGTTTTCTATCTGCAGTGAACACTTTGTTTTTAATTCGGCGCGTTGATACTTTAATGTGCTTGTATGGTTTTTAATTCAATCACATCTTGAATAAGTTTATGATTAATAAATGTAGAAGAAAAAAAATTATTAATATTTAGCGTAATTACTTGTTTTCTTTGTACAAACATCTTTTTCATACATTCCACTCATTACATACATTTCTTTATCAAAAGTAAGAAATTCAATTGGTTCTGAGGGTGACATGTTATGAAATTGGTTTAAGTAACTTCCATATTCTAAAGGTTTTTTTAGATTAATTTGCCAAATGTCAAATACAGGTGTACCCTTTTGTATGGTGTAAACCTGCTAATATTAAAAGGCAAAAAGTTCGTTGTGTCCATTACCTTTGAACGCTACAATTTCTTCTTTTTCTTTATTAAACGACTAGCAATGACCTGCGGTTTTACCCGCGTCCATAACGATCTCGTGGTAGTGGAAAGTCTACGCAGTGGGACTATAGATTTATTTGTAGATTATTTAATTACAAAAAATGGGTATCATTAGTATTCTTGAAATAAGAGCTAACTCACCAAATGCAGGCCCTGCTATAACGGACGCTGCAATGAATTTGTTATGGCATTATTTTCTTTCGATTTATATTCTTAAATTCGTAATATCTTTTGATTGGGACGTCGGATTTTAATAATTTAAAAAGTATTTTAGAGGTATTGAAATAGTTTTTAATAAAATATTATGTAATGGGATAAGGATTAATACAAGGATATGAATAAAATTGTTTGATTATTGTCGGAAATTTTATCAACTTTTACAATGTAAAAAGTTGAAAAGACATAGTATCGCGGACAAATTTATGAATATTTTTTGATAATGTCATATAGCCTATGTTGCTCAGTGAAGAAGCAGCTTTCCAATGGTGAAAGAATGTTTTAAATCGGCCGGTAGTTTTTGCCTGAAAACATTACAAACATATCATACATAAAAACAAACATCCAAATCCTTTCTCTTTTAAATATTAGTATAGATAGAAGAGCAATGTCAGACATAGGTCTTTTCAACTATTTCCCTCATCATCATCATCATCATCATCATCATCCTGCCCTTATCCCACTACAAGTGGGGTCGGCATAACATGTTACAAACTTACGACCGGCCGCCTGCCTGACGTCAACTTACCTTAGTTGCCTTTTACGACACCTCGGTAAGAAAGAGGGTGGTCTATTCTACTCAGCCGGATACCATAAACCCGGATACCGGAAGAATTCAGGGAAGGCGAAGTGTAGGACGAAGGAGAACATCCTGGGTAAAAAACCTACGTCAGTGGTTTGGCAAAAGCACCCGTTCTTTATTTCGAGTCGCGGCATCAAAATTCAGATTGCCTTAATGATCGCCGAACTTCGCAATAAAATGGCACCCTAAGAAGAAGAAAGATACGATACGGCGGTTTGACTATTTTCTATTTTCCTATTTTCTATTTTCTAGTTTTTACTATTTTCCACATCAAAGGATATTTATCTTTAAAATTAGTCTATAACCAATAAAAAAAAACATTTGCAACACCTTGAGATACCAACGCCCATATTTTCTTCGTACTACGTGCTCTGCCTATTGCCACTAGCTATGCCACACACCAGAGCTGTATCGGTAATTTAAATTCTCCCGTAGATTAACATTATGGATAGAATGATATGGAATTCACCCGATTCTTGATTCGATTCAATTCAAATACAAATTCAAAATATTTTTTATTCAAGTAAACTTGTAAACAAGTGCTTTTGAATCGTCAACTTTACTGCTGGTTCGGAAAGCTGTTCCTACAGAGCAGAGTACCAGCAAGAAACTCGGCAGTTGCTCTTTTTAAAATATAAATCTTAAAACTAGTTACATTTATTTATTACTGTCTTGTACAGGGTAGAAGTGCACATATATCCACACATCATCTAAGTAATCTTCAACAGTATAGTAGGCTTTCTGTATCAGCCTCTTTTTAACAGTGTTTTTAAACTGCTGTAATGGCATGGCCAAAATTGATTTCGGAATTTTATTATAGAATCGTATACCCAAACCCATAAACGACTTACGTACTTTTGCGAGGCGCAAAGCAGGAGCCGCAAATTTATGTCGGCTCCTACTTTGTCTAGTATGTACATCACCTATCTTTTTATAATTCTATAATTCTTTAAATTAAACGATCAAGTAGTTACTTATGTATAGAATTAGTCCTTACTTTGCTGAGTATGTGAGTGAGTTTATCACTCACATACACAAAAGTCATAATAAAATTATTTTGATATATTTCGCGATAAAGTAAATAGAAAATATATGGATTGTAGATTGTGGATATTATAATTATGGGTCATAATTCCTAAGTCTATAAATTATACATATATTACATAGATTTTCCTAATCGTAGATAATATCAAGGAATTCACTATTTTTTGTATTAAGTAATGCCCTAATGTAACGCCTTATCTCATAAACATATTACTCTATCAAATCAAATCTAATCAAAATAACCTTTATTCAAGTAAACTCTTTCGATCACTTTTGACTCGTGAAGTCGTCAATCAATATGATCAATATGATGATTGAAGCTGGAAGAATTTTCAAATCCAGGCATTTTTATCATCCAAATCTTCAATTGTGTAATATGCTATACGTATAAGCATATCTATTACACTTAATTTAAAGTCTACTCTAACTTAAAAACTATCTACACGCTGCACTTTCAATTCTACAAGTAGTTACCGTGGTTTTCCTCGCACGTGAACACGATAGATGACATCGCTTTGCGTAAAATGGTCCAACTGGGACCGCTCCGGGAAGATTAATGTCTGTGACAATCTCGGTGACAATCTCTGTTCGCCCTGTATTAAACTTTAACGTATAACAACAACCATGTAACCCCTATTCAAACTTTTGGTTTATTTTAATCGTTCGTTGTTTTGTTTATTTGTGATTTAATTTCTATTTTTATTACATCTACCCATTCGCTTTTATGGAATACTAGCTAAACATTGCAATTTAAATTAGTACAGATTTGACTTGACTTTTGACACATATTGAATAAAAAACTTTAATAGGTTGATAATAGATGGCGCTTTTCAATTTTACTATTATTTCCGTAAAATTATCAAAATTTCTATAGCCTATACGTTACCCCGGTTTATTAGGTGCCAAATTTTATCGAAATTGGCTCTGCGGGTTCCCCGTGAAAGAGTGATAAACATACTAATTAGATAGGATTGTGTTTCGAACTTCGGAAAAGAAAAGAAATGAGGAGGTAACTTTCTATCATCATCCTCCCATCCTTATTCCACTCCAAGTGAGGTCGGCACAACATGTTACAAACGTCACATGACTTGGCTATGTATTTTACTGACATCAACTTACGTAAGTCGCCTTTACCGACACTTCGGTAACAAATGAGGGTGGTCTTTACCTTATTATGGTAAGAAATGAGGAATGGTCTATTCTACTCAGCCAGATACTACACGGCGAAATCGCTATTATTTATCAAAAGAAAAAAATACAGCCTTCAGTAAGGCGTATCAACATCCGAATCTTAGTCTTTCACTGTTCAATCTGATATTGCAGCAATGAACCCTTTCGAGGGCGAGGCGAAACACTCGCCTTATCTTTTTACACTCCATTTGTGGCGCGTTCCGCGGGTGGTGTTGACCCTGATCCTACGCCGAGTAATAAAGGATGGTTTTTCTTTTATCTATTATTGAGTTTTGAGTATGTGTTTAGTCACTATACTGAGCAAAAATACGCAATTTTCAAATGTGTTTTTATTCAATTTAGTCTTTTGAATCGTCAAATTAAAATTGAAATGAAGCTACAACTGGTTCGGAAATGTTTTCTAACCGAGAAGAACCAGCAAGGAACTCGGCGGTTGCTCATTTCAAAAAGAAATATTACAATATTGTATTTATAATTGTTCACAAACATAGATTAAAATATCATCTAGTGCGTATCTGGTAGCAATTTAAGCAGCTTTCTTATCATTAACATAGTCCTCAACAGTATAATAAGCTTTATTAATGAGAGTCTCTTTAATTGCTTTTTTGAACTTGTGTAAAGGCAAGGTCCAAAATAGATTGAGGAATTTTATTATAAAAAAATATACCACAAATAGCCCATATACGATCTACGTACTTTCTGAAGCCTTGGCCTTGGTATTATTAATTTATTTTCGGTTCCTAGTTAGACTATTATGGTTTTTTTATTAATAAATTCTTTTTAATAAAAAAAACGATAAATACATTAATGATAATATAGCTATTATCATTAATGTATTGTGAAGCTACAGTAAGAATATCTATTTCTTTAAATTTATCACGAAGCGAGTCACTTGGTTTCATATTATAAATCGCACGTTGTTGGTCTTATCTCTATAACAGAGACAAGTATTCCAGATAGCCACTGGCTATTATCTCTATTAAAATTAGGACGAACTCCTTCACATACCACCCTAACGATCGTCTCTGAGTGTTCGTAATGGGGAATCGGAAGCCCAGATGGGGTACTTCCTCAAGGCAGTCGATGTGTCTGGTGCTCTAAGAGTCTCCAACCTGACGGTATTGGTACGAGGTGCAGAGCTGCTGTATTAGACAGGACAATCTATCTCATCTGTTTGAGTTCATACTTGGTTTCATCTCTTGGTAGAACATGCTATGCAAGATGTCTTACACTAATGATTCCATCGTGTTGGCGATCAGCCTAAAGGCTTATTGCGCATCGGTTATTGTACCAGAGACTTAATAATAACCAATTTTCTCAAGACTATTAACAGCTCTTTGTATACTGTCGAAATATGTCAGAATACGTTTATGAGACGTGGTCGGTAGCTCTATCTCTATAAAAAACTGGGAAAGTATTAATTTATTTGTGCGTCAATTATTCGCATCCGGAATCACATTTTCATCCAAAAGACAAAAGTAATAATTCTATAAATTACACATTTTCATCATTTGGCAAATGACAATGTTTCTGTTCCATTATTCCATTATTCTATCTAATTGGTTGGATTCATAAGTACTTGAAATGATGTCAAACACGCCGCTGTTACACTCAATATTAGCAAACAGAAAGTCACATTAACATTGTGGATGTGGGAATAAATCAGTAACATTATCTGGAACAAATGCCATCGTTTCAACCGAGCCTAATATTTGTTCTACAAAGTTACAAACATCTGCCTAACCCATACGATTCCCGTCCCATAACCACCTCATCTCCGTGATGGATCGATGCGGTAACGACATCTCGTCGAGAGCGAAGTTTTAGATGAGGAATTATTGTGGAATTATTCCAGTAAGCGCGACGGCGTTGACTGGCATTAATTACAACTGTCGCGCTTAGTTCATGTTCCGTTACAAAATGAGGTACATTTAGAGTGACTTGAGAATCTGATGAATTTGCAAACGCCTCTAAGCACTCAGTAATATGTTGATTTAGAAACAATTAACCGTGATAAATATCGAACTTATTTAAGGCATTGAATTTTCTTTGTTTCCTACAGCGATCCATGTATGGCGATATTAATCATTTATTACTTTTAACGATGGTTGTGTGATTATAACAAAATTAAGAAAAATAAAGTGAACCCAAGTGTATATTATGATTTAAAAAAGAAAAATTCTACCAATGAAATGTAAGATCTTTCGAGATACACAATTAATGTATGAATAATAAAAAAAAAATTAAACTTAGAGCTTGCGGAAAATTACCGGAATTATATTATTTTTCTCAAACAAAAACGTAAAAAAAGAAGATTTTGAAACTTTGTATAAGGTATTGAAAACAATTGTGCATTAACATTTTTTTGCATTTGTTTCACGAATAGATTTGCAGTGGAGAGATTTTTTGCCAATTGCATAAAAACATTGTGATTATTAGAGAATAACATTTTAATTCACGTTAACCATATCTAAAGCGATTCATGGACAGTATTGAAATATTTATATATTTTTTTTTTTAAAAGTGTGATTGCCGAGTTTCTTGCTGGTTTTTCTCAAAAGTGCTTGTAAAGGTCAATTTAAACAAAGAATTATTTGAATTTGAGGATGCCATCAATATTATGTTTGTTGATACAAGTATCAACAAACATAATATACAAGTATCAACAAACATAATATAGATAGCTTGAGTTTTAAATTGAAATCTCATAGTTTCAACGTACAAAACCTCTAGGGTGTTTTGAAAGTTTCTCTGAACGCATCTTTATGATTGTCTCGGTTTCTCACACCTGAAATCATCATCATGCCCTTATCCCACTCTAAGTGAGGTCGGCCCAACATGTTACAAACTTGTTGTCACATGATTTGGCTGCGTATTTTACGGCCGGTCACCTCCCTGACGTCAACTTACCTTAGTCGCCTTTTACGACACCTCGGTAAGAAATGAGGTTGGTCTATTCTATGCAGCCGGATACCACACGGCACATACCTCAATCGCCTCTTACGACACCTCGGTAAGAAAGGAAGGTGGTCTATTCTATGCCGGATACGACACGGCGTTTCTCACACCTGAAAAATAGTTCAGAAAATAAAGTGCTACTTAGTTGCCATAATAAGAATATATTTCTCAAAAGCTCATACTTGACTCCCTCTGAGTGATTGATCGAGGTTGTTACGTCGCATCATGTCGCGGGTGACGTTGTCGATGAGAAATTGTTTTCGAATGATTCCATCATGCGTGACCTGGTTAGTTGGCATAAATCATACAAAAGTGTCCAACTTAACGTCATTATTTCTTATGTGTCGAGTAGACTTTTCTAGAACTCTTTAAGAATAATTTTTTTTATGAGTCTTCTAGAACTCTTTAAGAAGTGATTTTTAAATTTCGACATATCAGTTTATTCTGAGGAGCTCTTTAGAAGGACCGAAGTTAAAGATATATCTCGCGAAGCTGAAATATAGTTTGGGGTACATATGGGTTTTGGAGTCGCAAGACCTAGAAAACCTGGGTCGCCAGACCCAGCAGCGGAAAACATAGGGTCATCGATACTGAAAAAATGACAGACTACCTTAAAAAATTAGCAGGGAGCTAGTGGATTTAGGCAATACGAGATCGTGTATTGTGGAAATTCCTTGAAGAGACCTATGTCGTCCATTTGACGTCCAACGGATGAAGAAATTAAGAGTCGCAATTAATTTCTACGCTTTGAAGATATGAAAGGCCACTGTGTAGTATCCGGCTATTTTTAGCGAGGTGTCCGTAAAAGGACACTAAGGTGAGTTTACTCACCCTGTGGTATCCGGCTGAGTAGAATAGAGCACTCTCGTTTCTTAGCGAAGTGACGTAAAAGGTGACTTAGGTAAGTTGATCCGCCGTGTGGTTTCCGGCTTAGTAGAATAGACGACCCTCATTTCTTAAAGAGGTGTCGTAAAAGGTGACTAAGGAAAGTTAACGTAAGGCAGGTGGCCGGTCGTAAAATACGTAGACAAATCACATCACAACATGGTCAAAACATGTGTCGACCCAACTTAGTGGGATACGGGCAGGAGAATGATGATGTTATAAAGACATGAAATAATGGGATTAAACGGTAATATAGTTAAACAAGTGACGTACTCAACACCGTAAAGTTTATTTCATAAAGAGAAGAAAATAAATAAGAAATACCTGTACTAAGACCTTACTTGGGTTCCTTCTTAATATACCAAGTGCTTTAACTTTGACATTGTTGTTACTGCCTACATTTGCGTTTCTAAGTACAGATAGTAAAAAAGTTTTTTTTTACTTTTATATTACTTATTTATGAAATAAGTTAGAATTAGGATCTACTCCGGAAAACTTCTGAAGGTTCTGAATGCATCAAGTGTGGTAGGTTTTGATTTTCATGATACTTTATATATTAGACGTCAACGCAATGGTTTTGACTATCTGTAATGGAAACAAAAGCAGTCACCTTACCATTTTGTTTTTCTTACCCGGGATTATACCGCGCTAGTCCCAGGTAAGTATGCAAGTATATTCTGTACCACGGATGTACTTGCGTACATTTGAATGATTCTATGTATGTATTTACTAGAATGACTATGTGGTTCAAAGAAATTACTTTTTAAATATACTGTGATCTAAAGGTACTATATTAATATTATAAATACGAAAGTCTATTTGTATGTCTGTTAGTCTGTTCCGTTTACACGGCTAATTCGTTGCAGTGTTGATAAAATTTACTACACTTGACGTTTTATATTGTAAACATATACAATAGTATATGTTATTACATATACCCATCTTTTATTCGGGAACAGGAAAAGAAAATACATTTTTTTTAATTTAAATTCGAATTCAAAATATTCTTTATTCAAGTAAACAAGTGCTTTTGAACCATCAACAGCAGGTTCGGAAAGCTGTTCCTACCGAGAAGAACCAGCAAGAAACTAGGTGATAGCTGTCTTCAAAGAATAATTCTTATCACTAGTTACGTATAGCTATTAATGTCCTGTGCAGTGTTCAAGAGAAGCTATATACCACGCATTCTTATCGTCTAAGTAATCCTCAATAGTATGGTAGGCTATCTGTATTAGCCTTTCTATAATAGTATTTTTAAACTGCTGTAATGGTAAAGTTAAAGCAAATAATGAGGGTTATTCTTAACATATAAATTGAGTATAACAGAGCACAGGTACAATAATATATAATACAATATCGTTCGAGATTCATTTATGATACCCAAACCTTTGTTGAATTTGGGCCAAGTCGTGTAAAATATTACAGACATTTTTTGCTGGCGGTACGATTTTACACTGATAGGGTAAAGAGGGGCTTGTAAGCGATAAATTGGTTTCCATGTACGGCAGACAGTCGGAAATAAACGGCAAATTGGAGTGTTCCCTGCGAATATTTATTTACCTATATAAATGTATCTACACGACCTTTATTGTACTTGGCAACGGTACAGTGACAAGAAGTGTCATACATTTTTTTTTCTATAAAACAATAGGTCCTTCGATTCAGGTCAATCAATGTTACTGTTAGAAAAAGTCTTGTTTTTTTTATACAGGAAAAAACCCCTTATGGGTATGGGTATGATGTCGGAATCGCACCGACTAAAACGACCTGTGTGCTTCACCACGCTGCCGATGGCAAGGGCAGGGTATCGTTGTACACATTGCCCCCATCCCCGCCGACAGCAGCTCTGATCCCAGAGAACACCTCCTTTGGGTATGGACCCCCGAAAGAGAAGCATCCGGTGCATCGAGAGCATCAGATGCACCGACCGACTCGGGGACCTGTTAGAAAAGGTTTAGTCCGATGGGAAGATTATTCAGCTAGTTTTTTTTTGCCAAAATTAATGAAATTTGAGCTTTGAATTTGAGCTTCAGTTTTTGAGCTTAGATTATTGCTTTAGTTGCTCAGATAGTTTAAGATAATGAACAATCATTAGGTAGAAACAAAATGCACAATGTAAATAATAATAGATTAATGATGAAGCACCCAAATTCCAACTCATGTGTACTTGTTTCAGGATTTAGTTTTATTAAAATTAGGCTAGGAACTCCCGATTCCTTAGTCCCCATCCCTCCAGAGTAAAATGGATACCCCATTTCCCTAGTACAGGCGGGGCGGTTATGGACGTGTCAAATAGCGGAAGCCCTAATAGCGGAAGCCGTCACTCCTGACCTGTGACGAGTTTTGCCACAGGATGGGCGTTTCTCGTCAGTGACACAAGAAAATCCCTCACATAGAGAACCACTGAAATTAGAAAAAAAAAGAGCTCAGATTCACCACGCTGCTCCAGTATGGATTGGTAGTTAACACATATCCAAAGAGTTCTGGGCAGTTATGCAGGGTATTGTAATGATGTTATCATTCAGTCATGTCTGGTTTGCGCTTGCGTAATATCGATTCATGACTTTAAGTATTAGAGTACAAAAATATTAGGACAAGGTATATCTCTAGAGAATTCCTGGGTATGTTGATATGAAATCAGTATTAATGCAACTAGTTGGCTCTATAGTCTAATCCTCCTTACCAAGCAGACAGAGCTTTGAGCAGTATGATCATGAAACAGATGACTTCTGATTCTGACTCTTTAATTCTGTGGGTGTAAAAATCACTAGCATACAAACTCAAAAGCAGTATAGTTGACGATTCAAAACCACTTGTTTACAAGTTTACTTGAATAAAGAATATTTTGAATTTGAATTTAAAAATGAAAATTAAACACATTTAACAATATTTCCGTTTGACTTCTATTTTCTCTTAGATCTCCTTATTAATCTGTCCGAACTAGATACTGCTTCTAATCTATCCACCCACACTTTTTTTTTCAATAATTTCATTCCCTACCTCGACCCAAATTATGCCTCTCTTCGAGATAACGTTCCTTACTTTTCCATTTTCTTCTTTCACTCGGTTTTATTCAAAATCCATGTCAATACTAGACATATTCTTCTTTTTCTTTTTCTCTTCTTTTATCTGGACCTATGTCAAGGTCCATTAATGCTGCAATGCTAGACATATTATTTTCTTCTCTTTATGACAAACCTTACATATGTGAACAATGAACTAAATTAATCACAGTATATCCACTGATCCATGACTGCGTGGTTTATATTTAACCTTTTGATTAATTCTACACCAAATCCTCATGAATACCCGTCAGATATTAAACATTATGGATGCCGACGCCCACGCTGCGTGAACATCTGAATTTAACGATTATCAAACTTCAGTTTTAGGGCTTTTCGTTTGAATTTATGGATAAAGTTTCACTCTACATATTGTTCTGTCATCTATTTTTATATGATTTAAAGAAGCAGGCTACTTTCCGGAATTCCATATTACAGAAACTATAACAGAAGTACTTTGCTATAATCCGCGCGGGTTAAGCGAATGTATGCAATTCTAAGTGTATGAAGTAAGTGTAAGTAAGTAAGTAAGTGTAAGTGTATGTTTGGATACGTGTGGTGACTTGTCCTGCATGTGTGATATATGTGAATTTTGCCTGCTTCATACACTTAGCATTGCATGCATTCGCTTAACACACGCGGACTATAGCAAAGTAGTTCTGTTTAAAGTAAAGTAGCGGCCTGTTACAATGCTGGAAATAGTCCCAGCAGTGGGAGGAGGCCTATACCTCCTCTCTCCGTTTCTGGAGAGAAGGATTGGAGCTAAGACCTACCAAGCTGCTCCAATGCGGATTCGTAGGTGACACATATCTCCAGAATTTTTTAGAGATATGCAGGTTTCCTCACGATGTTTTCCTTCACCAAAAAGCGTATGATACATTGCAATTATCAATTAGACACATGAGTTTTAATAGAAAAACTCACTGGTGCCTGCCCGTGTGAACTCGTGTTCCCATCGAAAGAGTCGCACGGTCTCGCCGCTGGGCTATCACAGCTATCAGCACAGTTCTGTTATAGTTTCTGTAATATGTTGAAAGCTTTTAATTATAACACATATATATTATAACGTTCATACCAATTCAGGTCTTATTCTTGGCAAGATAAAGTAGAAAATTGTGTGCAACACAAACGAGTGGTCTTAATGGTGGTGGGGTATCCCTAATATGAAACGTTTCATGATAATTTGCATTTTTGCGTTCGTAACATGGAAGCGGCGTTCATTCATTTCATTTTGAGTGTTAAAATACTTTGATTTAAAAAACTCTTTGTGGTAAAATCTAGTTTAATACTCGGGAACGTCAAATTATTTTTTAAAAAACAAGATTTTATTGTTTTTAATTAAAATTATATATTTAATAAAATCTAATTAAAAATATTACAACTAATTACCACGACTGAGCAGAGGCAGATGCTCGAATCGAATGATCGCACCTGTGGAACATCACACCATGTTCCTTCGCTTGCGCAACATCGGACCACCCTTAATACGCTGATGTTGCGTTTACCTGTACGGTATGGATGCCAGGTGGTGACGTAACTCCTCCCTCCTTAAGTTCGAAACCATCTGAGCTATTAGAAATCGGAGGGTTTCGAATATTTTGAAACTTATCTTTTAATTTACAATAGCTGAAAATAACACATACAAGAAATACAAGTAAATATAAAACTAACGTCGCTGCACTAACACTGTGAATACTTATAACGTGGTTTTCATATTTTTCACTATCACTTTCACTGAAAGTTTTCATTTCCAAAATTGTAGAGAGTCGCTTAATATCGTCGAAATTTACTCCCTTGATATCAATCGGATTAACCTCGGAAAATGGGCTAGTAATTTTCAGTTTAGGTAGAATAACCATTGGGGTTGTTTTATAATTGTATTTCTCAAAATAGTGGTGTAAATTATATAAGTGGTAATTCTCTAGGGATGCTTCACATCCGGGATCAATGTGGATCATATAAGTTCCAAATATGTAGGTTTTGGTTACGTCATTGTTACATTTATATGTAAGTACCTTTTGATCCTGAGAGTATATTATCCAGGATATAGGTGATACTCGTTGAACTTTCACATTCTCTATTTTAACGGTTCTTTGTATGCAGAGAGGTAAATCAGGTTGGAATTTCATCAGTTGTTCTACGCAGGTTTCTTTCGGATAAGGTACCACATCTTTTTCAGTGCACAGGAACTGGTTGTCATCGGAAATTTGCTGACACGGTGACGCGGTCGGTAAGTACTCCGAACCTTTCACCATGAGGAAGGGATATTCAGGAATAATTATAGAAGTTACGTTCTTTGCAATGTTAAAAATAGGTAATGAATAAATTTTATAGTAATTATACGTATTATTATTTGTAAGTGGTATCTCTAATATGAACGTAATTTGGCTTTCTTTTACAAATGCCTTAATAGATATTGTCCTTTCCAACTTAACTAAATTACTCTCTATAACAGGATATACTAAGCAATTAACCTTTTCTATGTTTAACAGCATGTGCAATAATTCAGTGGAATTTATTATAGATTGGTGAAGAACTGAAATTTTGCTAAAAGCTAACGCGGTTTCAATTTCGTTTAATAATATGTAAATAGATCTGAAATTATTTATGAATGTATTATACATTCCTAAAACATACGTAGAATAGATAGAACTATTTTCTTTTGTGGAATAATCTTTTAGCATTCTTTCAATCCTCTTTAAGCGTTGATTTAAAATTAATGAATTATTATATAATGATTCTGTATTATTAGTCTGATAATTGAACATTTTGGTAATCAACGTAATTTTCTCATTTATTAAATTTTGTTTACCTTGCAAATTATTGATCATTCTATCATAGTGTAACGCATCTTCATTGTCTAAATTACCTGTAATAGATTTTACAAACGAGCCTAAAGGGTTGAATAGGCCTCTTTTAAACCTTTTTGTGGGGACAATTTGTCGAAATTTTTCAGTGCAAATATCTCTAAGATAATCCGCTTGTATTTTTATGCTACTAAATTCGCATAAATATGGTTTATTCACGTCGATTAATTTATTAAACTCGTTATATTTATTAATATTATATTCTAAGTCACTAGACAAACTATTTAAGTCCATTATCTTAACAATTATCCATTTATCCCGTTGTTTAAAAGCGCTACCCTTTCTAACGGGTAACAGACCAGGGTTACCGTCAAGTCTTTGAAGTTGAAGGCCCTGGCTGTACTTCGCTGCTGTCAGGACGATTATACACCACCTGCGGAGGTCGTTTTATATTTTTAATAGGGGCATTTGTTTTTCTAACGCCTACTTTTACCGGGACGACGTTCCGATTTATTTCGCCACTAATTGTTACCTTTTGATAACGGGGTTTGTCTTTACTTTTTCGCGTATTAATTGTTTTCATGAATGCCGTTTTTCCTACCTCTAAGTCTATTTCTTTTTCGCCTCCCTTTCTTTGTTGTGCCTTATACTTTTTACTTTGTGTTTTATCGGAAATATGTTGATATAAGTATTTTGTACGCTTTGCATGGTCTTTAAGTAGTTGTTGTATATATGATTTTTGGAAATCGACGTCAAATAAACTATTTGAATCGGTGTGTCCAAATACTACTTCAAAGGGTGTCAACTCTGTCGTGCTATGAATAGTATGATTGTATGCCATTATAGAATATGTCATAACGGAAGCTGCGTCTGTAAACTTGTGTTCATATTTTGCTAATCGATAAATCTCTATAATTGTAGAATGAAATCGTTCTACTATACTAGTCGAGTTAGGGTTATTAGGGGTTGTTATATGTAATTGAATTTTATACATATTTGTCAGTTCTCTCATAAGTTCGTTATTGAATTCAGTACCAGGGTCGGACGTTATTTTCCTAGGTACTCCATATAAAGAGAAATACTTAATTAAGGCACGAACTACCTCCGGTGTCGAACGATTACTTATTTCGATAGCTTGTCCTAGTTTGCTGAAGGCATCAACGAGAGTTAAATAATATTTTCCTTCTATACTGAAAATATCTATGAAAATTTCCTGAAATGGGGCATCTTGTGTCTGTGTTAATTGTAACATAGGTTTAATGGGGTTCCTATCATATTTCATTTTACGACATAATTCGCAGGTATTAATTAATGCAGATATTGTTTCCTGCATATTATGCCAGAAATAATTTCTTTTAATACGCGTCATTGTTTCCCTAATACCACGGTGGCAAGATTTTCCTTGGTGATATTTTAAAGTAATATCTTTCTGCTCATCTTCATTTTCTATAAAAATTACCCTTTCTGTACATTCTTTTATTTTTACAGTGTCCTTTTGGAATAAATTTATAATTGTCGTATTAAAATCTTTTCTAAATTGATCGTTTTCAAAATGAATATAATATTTAATTTTGGGCCTAATGTACTCTTTTAGAAACTGTTTAATTAAATCAATATTATTTAGGGGTAAAAATACATGAAGGATTTTCATTTTAGAATGAGAATGATCCTGTACCTGTAGCTCGTCTTTGAACCATGAAAATATTAAAATTTGGTTTGATTTGGTGTCTATTGCATCGTGCATAATGGGAATTCCTGAACCATCCATGTCTATATTAGAATGAATAGTATCGCCGCTAGATATTGAAGGAACGCAGTTCCTAGGCTCAATGTCGGATATTCTTCTGCACAATGACGTTGTTTCAGAAGAAATGGTCATGGCTTCAGAATCGTCCGAGTCATTTCTTGTTACTAATTTCAGGATGTCGTCAGTCACGTCATGTAAATGGTCCTGAAGTCTGGATTCTTTTTCGTCAACGTTACCAATCATAGAAGCATCGTCTGTTGAGTCTAATGCATTTAACTTGATGCGGGATAACGCGTCTGCATTTGTGTTTTGCTTCCCTTTTTTATACACGACTTCGAAATCGTGCTCCTGTAAGCGGAGACGCCAACGCGTAAGTTTACTGTTAGGCTCCTTAAGGGAATATAACCAAGCTAATGGGCGGTGGTCTGTATAGATTGTAAATTTTCGACCATAAAGATAGGGGCGAAAGTGCTTAACAGCCCAGACTATAGCCAATAATTCTCGCTCTATTGTACTATATCGCGACTCTGTATCACTCAGGGTTCTGCTTGCGTATGCAATAGGGTGATCGCTACCGATAGGGCCTTGCGACAACACTGCTCCGAGTGCAACATTCGACGCGTCTGTCGTTAATACGTATGGTTTTTCAGAATCAGGGTATTTCAAAAGGGGTGCATTCGTCAGAAGCTCTTTGCACTTTTGAAAAGACTCTATATATTTTTCGTCAATTATTATTTTATTACGTTTTTTTAAACAATTAGATAGGGGTTGTGTTATACGCGCGAAATCCTTAATAAATCGTCTGTAATAGCCTATGAGTCCGAGAAAACTTTTTATTTCAGTGGTAGTTTTCGGTAGGGGGAAGTTTAAGACAGCTTTTATTTTGTCGTCGTTTGGTTTCAGTCCGTTTTTCGTAATAGTATGTCCTAAGTACAACACCTCTTTTCGTAAAAATTCAGATTTGTCGAGCTGAACTTTCAGGTTCGTGTTACGTAGTCTGTCAAAAACGGTCCTTAAACTGTCAATGTGTTCTTGTAAGCTGGCTGAAAATATTATTATGTCGTCTAAGTAAACCATGCAGTGTATACCCTGCAATCCTCTCAGTACATTGTCCATAGTCCGTTGGAACGTAGCGGGGGCGGTTTTCAGTCCGAAGGGCATTCTTAGAAATTCGAAATGTCCCGACTGTGTGCTGAAGGCGGTTTTCTGACGGTCAGCTTCGTTGATCTCAATCTGATGATAACCACTCGCTAGGTCTAACGTCGAAAAGTATACGCTTTTACCTAATTTGTCAAATAAGTCGGTAATGTTAGGTAGGGGGTATTTGTCGTCAATGGTAATTTCATTCAGTCGCCTATAGTCAATGACCATCCTGTATTTTTGTTCTCCAGAGGCATCCATTTTCTTAGGTACAAGATGAACAGGTGCACTCCAGGGTGAATAGGATTCCTGAATTACGTTATTGTCTAAAAGTTTTTCGACCTGTCTCTTTATTTCGTCAGTCTGTGCGGGCGCTTGTCTATATGGCTTAATATAAATAGGGTCCTCGTTTTTCGTCCTAATAAAATGTTTTACGTCATTAGTAAAAGTCAATGGTAATTGGTCACAGTAAAATATGTCTTTATACTCGCTACAAAGTGTGTAAATTTTGTTCTTTTCCTCCTCGTTCATGTGGTCTAGTCGTAGTTTGTTTAAGTTTTCTAATAATAACTGTATGTTTCCTAATTCGTCCTCATTATTTATATAATTTGTTTGACATTCTGTACTATTATACTGAGTCACTTCGAAAGGTGCGGTCACAGTTAAAGTCATGTTTTTATCTAATGTATTTTGAATTATTGTCTTTGCGTAGCCGTTAACGCATTTAACTAACGCGCTCGGCATCCTGATGCCCTGGCAAAATTCGGTAAAATTTATAATAGCATCACCCGAATATTGATTTGTTGGTAGGGATACTCTTAATTCGGAACGCGGTGGTAATTCAAGGATGTATTCCGCGTCATTGTAAATTATGGGAATATTAGAAGTTTTTGTTCGTAATATTTTATATTTTAAATCAATTATTGCGTCTATTTTTTTTAAGAGGTCATTACCTATTAATCCGTCATATTTTGAATCTACGTTATATACATAAAATTTTTGAAGTTCTCTACAGTTAAAAGTCGGCATCAATGGTATTTTAATTACTTCGTTATGTGCGCTCGTAGCATGCGTGCTTTTTACTTCGAACGGTTCATTATATATATACGCGCTGAAATATTTATAAGCTTTTTTCGGGCTAATGAAAGATCGCGTGCTCCCGGTGTCTATCATAAATTTCGCATTTATTTCAGGTATATATATAAACGGTAATTTTAGATTGGTGTCGCAATTAAGTTCTATGTATTCTGTATTTCTGAGGCTTTTACTGAAAAATTTTCATTCTGGCTTTCACTGTCAAGGTCACCCGAGGGTAGGTTTTTCGTCTGTTTTTCCGTCTCGTCTGCGTCATTAGTCATGTAATATTCGTAGCCTGGCTCATATTCAGGATAATACATAGTCTCTGAGTAGTAATGACTGTCGTCATCGTAGTAGTTTTGGTCGTAATCCTGCGCGTAAATTTCGTTTACCGGAAAACTCGGTTTGCGCGATATAGCAGTACGCATGGATGCATCGTTTTGTACATTTTGGTGGAAATTAGGTCTGTAGCCGAATTGCATTGGGGGTCGATAGCTATTGTTTAATGGTGGTCGGTACCCTAATTGTGGTACCGGGCGGTGTCCATATTGTGGGTTCACCCTAGGTGGTGGTATGTGCGGTCCTCTCGGAATCCCGAATTTAAATGGGGATAAATTTGGTTTGTATCCCGTAGGCATGTGGGGTTTTTGGTTTGAATGGGGTATTCCGAATTTAAATTGAGGTGGCTGGTTAGCTTGATATATCGGCATAGGGTTGTTGTTATATTTAATTGGGGGTTTAAAATCGTTCTGACTTTTAAAATATATTTGATTTGCTGGTTTTGTTGTTGCTTGTGGAGCTTTACTACGCCGCTGATATTGTTCGAGGAAATTAACCTCCTCTAAAACTACGCTTAATGCGGACTCTAATGATTTTGGAGTTTTTAGTCGCACAATCCTAACCATATTTTCTGGCAAATTGTAAAGAAAGACATTTAACGCTGTATTATTATAAATAATAATTTTACTTTGTTTAATATCCTCATCTACCATTTGGTTGACTTTTGATATTAGCACTGAACGTACTGATTGAATTCTATTACAGAAATCTAGATAACTTTCACCTGAATTAATTTTTAAATTTTCTAGTTCTATAGCAATACATTCCTCGCTGCGTGGATCACCAAAATGCTGTACTAGGAGCTCTTTAAATTCCGTCCACGATGTTACATCTTCGCGTTCGCTAATAAGCGCCGCGGCTTTGTCCACTAACCTACTTGTAATACTGTACATTACATACTGGTTTTGTGTGTCGCTACCTTGGAATCTTTCTATTATATACAGGCATTTCCGAAGGAATAAATTTAAATGCCTTTTGTCTCCATCAAAGAGTGGGATTAATTTTAAAATTTCGTTAGGAATTAACCTTACTTGCTCCATTATAAAATAACCTTTTAAATTAACAAAAAATAAAAAAAATAAAATCTGTTATAAAATATTATTTACGATTAAATGTTTAAAAATATTACTTTTATTACTTACCTATCAAAATTACTATACGCAGAATTTTATACGTATATTTTCTTTACTACTCTACACTTATATACGCTTAAAACACTATTTCAAATTTTCACAATAAAAATATTAAAAATATAAGAAAACCAAATAACGTTATAGTGAGAGAAGTCCTATCTCAAAATAACAAAAGAAAATGAAAGGAAAAGGAAGGTGAAAAGTTCTACTCACCAACCGACCAGCTGCATTTTCTTTCTTCTTTATTGACACCACTTTTGATTAAACTTATTTATTTATTTGGTTCCAGATTATTTCCTATGTTATTTTTTCAACAATTTTTGGAAAATAATCCTACCGGCTGCGCCAGTTTAATACTCGGGAACGTCAAATTATTTTTTAAAAAACAAGATTTTATTGTTTTTAATTAAAATTATATATTTAATAAAATCTAATTAAAAATATTACAACTAATTACCACGACTGAGCAGAGGCAGATGCTCGAATCGAATGATCGCACCTGTGGAACATCACACCATGTTCCTTCGCTTGCGCAACATCGGACCACCCTTAATACGCTGATGTTGCGTTTACCTGTACGGTATGGATGCCAGGTGGTGACGTAACTATCTACGTGCCTAACTGAGATTTCAATTTGTCTTAATGAAAGTTCCTCATTAAGAGTAATTTTTTAACGAATTCATTCCTTTGAAATATAAAGTGGGGATGTTCTTGAATATCATTTAATTGGATGATTTCGGCAGTCAGCAGTAGCGCACTGGTAAGGTTAATATTTTTGCTAATCCATAAAGATTCTATTCCAAATTAGGATAAACTATCTTTCCCTCCATAAAACCTGATCTAGGATAGAAAGTACTACGGTACTCCATAAATATATATTACTCAAAACCTCCTCTATCTTACAGGAAAAGTTCCATAAAAATCTGGTTGTTTCGAAAAAATTATCACTAACCTAAATTTTTCTTAAGGATTGCACTATCTTTTTGTACAAACCATACAAAAATCTATGCAGCAGATTTTGAGAAAATCGATATAATACAGACAGCTTTTTGCGACTTCGTTTTATAATATGTATAGATGTATTGAAATGAATTCATAACACCAATAATATAAATGCGAAACTCCATTCGTCTCTCTGTCGATAATTAATGAAATTTACTACAACTGAAGCTTACACATTGGGTTAGCATATAGGAACAAAATAAAAACGCACAATAGATAATTTCAGGGTATTTTAACACTTAAGTTGCTGTGCTCATTCACAGAAACTTAAGTTGCAAGTGTGTCATTTATAAAGATACTGTTAAATCATGGGATAAGTGAAGCTCGAACATAACTTATATCGCAATGAAATAACAAAAAATACTTGATTTATGTATGTATATGAACGTTGGTTGCTTCTCTTAACAAACGCGGGTTATAGTTAAATCACTATATTATCATCATCCTCCTACCCTATCCCACTCGTAGTGGGGTCGGCACATGTTACAAACATGTTGTTACATGATTTGGTTACGTGTTTTACGATCGGCCGCCTGCCTGACGTCAACTTACTTTAGTCGCCTTTTACGACACCTTGCTAAGAAATGAGGGTAGTCGATTCTACTCAGCCGGATACCGCACGGCGGGTCAACTTACCTTAGTTGCCGTTTACGACACCTCGGTAAGGAATGAGGGTGGTCTATTCACTCAGCTTTGATGTAGATTATAACTTCTGAAAAAACTTACTGCTTGAGCCCTTATAGGTTTTCCTGATGTAAATAAAGAAATAAAGCTAACAGTTCAAAAGTGACTGTTTGCTCGCTAGACAATGTTTGACCTGAGAATTGGATACTGTGTAAATAAAACTGGAGGGTACACTCGACAATAATTGTCTACGAGCAACTCGAAGTTAATTTACGCGGTAACTCGATCCTTCTATATTGCTAACGTACTTAAAATAATAATTGTGATTGAAATTAAAAAATAAATTAATACTAGCAATGTGTAATAGTATTTCAGGCATTTATTTATTTACAAATTAAATGATTTATAGAAGCAGGCGTTACTTTACGGAATTCCATATTACAGCGATTCCCTGCGAGAGAAGTTCAAGGAAACAGGTATTCTTACATTGGCTTCACAATATATTTTTAATTTTTATACATATGAATACAAATAATTATAAAAGGATTGGCGATGTATATAATAGAGAAAGTAGGAACCGACATAAGCTTGCGGTTCCTGTTTTGCGCCTTGCAAAAGTTCGTAATTCGTTTGTGGGTTTGGGTATAAGATTCTATAATAAAATTCTACAATCTACTTTAACTTTACCATTACAGCAGTTTAAAAATACTATAAAAAAAAGGCTAATTCAGAAAGCCTACTATACTATTGAAGATTACCTAGACGATAAGAATGCGTGGATATAGCTTCTCTTTAACACTGTACAAGACAATAATAATTATATGTAACTATTAATGTTGAGAGACCGGCTATACTCATGTCTTATTTTATCGGATGAGCCCGACTAGTTTCAAGCCCATACGGGGCTCTTATTCATGAGCTCTTTACGGGGCGTTATCGCGGCAGCAACTTATATGTAGGGGAGATCCTTGTACCTTAGGACACTCTCAATCCCACACAACTTCTGTTTTAAATAACTTGAAGTATCGATTTTACATATATCATTTCTTCATAGGAATATTAATAAACAGTCATACATAGAAATACTAAAAAATACTTTTTTAAGTATAAAAAAAGGATAACTGATTTTGTGATTTCGTCCCAAGGTACAATCACGTCTTGTACTTTGGGACAGTGAAGTTTGTACCTTGGGACGAAACATGTTTATACAAGAACTCGTTTTTTTTCTTTGTTTTTGAATAAAAGGAGTGATAATTACAAAATAAAAGAGATATTTGATAAATATTCTTTATTTGTGATAATACTGATAATATAATATTCTTGCAGACAGTAATACTATGGTTTTAGGAACATTCAATCATCTTTAGTAAACGTCTTTAGTTTCAGTCGTCTTTGGAATTAGGCTTTCCCACATTTCTGACAGTAATTTTCATAACTTGTACAATCTTCATGAAGCCAAAAGCGACAATTTATACATTGAATCCAATCTTCTTTCTTTAATGTAGCGTAATAATTTTCTCCGCATCCTATACAATTAGATTGTTTTTGTAAATCGGCACATGGATCTTCATCGCTCTCTAACGTTAGATTAATATCTTCCTCAGAACTAGTCTCGCATTTTTTTTCTTACAAAATCGCTTTTTAATAGTCTTTCCTTTTTTCTTTACTTCGGTTTTCCTTTTTTTTGCGGCAAAATCTTCTAATTCCTGTTTTTCAGGTATATCGGTTAACACCCTAGTCTTACCCCTTCGGTATCGACTCTTTATCTTTCTAAACGGGGCCTTTGGGTAAGATCGAACGAATTCTGGTAATAAGGCGGATGTAGACGGTACTAAAGCTTCTCTAATGACTGAATTGCCTTCCATTTGCTGTTGAACATTAGGTGGATTCAAAGGGCCCGGTAAAGCTACATTTTCTCGAAAGTCAGTGGTGTTCAACACCGCGATTGGAGCATCTGAAAATGTTTCCTCATCCAGCAGAGGTCTATCGGTGACAAAAGAACTCATAAACTCGTCTTCACTAAAAATATTATCATTAAATGGCCATATTCCTGTCACTTTAAAACCATTTTGTATGTTAGAAGGTGTAAACGCCATAGGAAAAGCAGTTCCAAAACAATCCGCGACGTTATAAATAGTCAGTTGCGTTCCTGGATGCTGCAAAAGCCAATCGTTACAAGCTTTGCTGTAGTATTTCTTCAGTGAGCCAAAAACGGAGCGGTCCAAGGGCTGTAGTTTGTGGCTTGTATGAGGAGGGAATGTAAACATGACTACGCCGTTTTCTTTAGCCAAATTTATAATTTTAATAGACAAGTGACTCACGTGGTTGTCCATGATTAGGAGCACCTTGTTTTCAACATTGGGTCGGACATGTTTTATGAAATGATTTAAGAAATCTTCTCTTGAGATGTTGGTCGAGCCTTAAGTTGGTTCGTAATAAGACCATTAACCGATACAACAATTGGAACAATTATTGTTGAATCAATATTCCACATGTCGGTTATCTCATGAGCTAAATCTAAATATTTAGTTCATTTTTCTTTTTCAGCTCCTATGAGATTATTGTCATGCGGTGCAGTGATATCAACAATAATTGCCCGACGCGCTGACCGATCCACTAAAACTATATCAGGTTTATTGGCAACAATATATCTGTCAGTAATAATGGATCGGTCTTTTTTGAAGTTGTTTGTTATAAGGATAGATGGCGTTAGTAGTGTTTTAAGTTGCACTATAGACAAAAGTAATAATAAAATTATTTTGGTATAATCCGCGATACAGTAAATAGAAAATATATATTGTGCTAAATGTATAGTGAACTATCCGTTTTTTCATACCCGTTACATGCAGGATTCGTAAAACACATGCACAAACCTCCACCACTGCCACCACAATACACAAGCCCTACACACGTTCACTATCACAAACTTAGCAATCGTTTCACCCCGCAACCGAAGCATCATCAGGAGATAGACTCCACGAAAAAATCGTAAAGCAAAGCATTATCCCCACCCTTTATTTTACCTCTGAATACGTGCAACAAGCTTGAACTAGAAACATTTATCTGCTCGTTAATGAGTTTGCCGTTGATATGCTTAATGATTTCTGATTGTTCCAAAATATTGAATTTCAAGCTTTTTTCACAGGTGTGCAGGATTTCGAAACAATGGCCATTAGGAACTTTATGACTCTATATGTGATACATATGTCAGACTGGTCGTACTGTATAGCGGATCATAGCAAAATAATTTTATTATTACTTTTGTATTATGGATCTCCGTAAAGTAACGCCTAATTCTATAAATTATTTGCGTTATAGAGTTGGTCTTTCCGATAAATAAGTATGCGGGAAAGATTCAGTGGGTTGAGTTTTGAATGGTGTGTAGATCGTGTTTCTTGTTGAGTTGTTTCGTAGGGTTCGATTCTAGGTCTACGTTGTTAATACTTTATAATAGCAATATAGATCACTCGACAGTGGTGTCAAGACTTTACTAGTTTTACGTTTAAACAGACGCAATAGAGCACGATCATTTGTAATAGGGTACTTCCGAATTTCTAGTAATATTATTCTTACAAAAGAATAATGTTATTTGTAATTATACTAATAATAATTGTCCAAGACATACAAACAGACAAAGGAAACACTAGCTTTTCTAATAGTTCGTAGCGTGACGTCATAGATGGCATTGAAATAAGGACTACAATGTGTCTAACTCAATTAAGTTATTTTGAATTAGGTCCCTTCAATACTAAGCGTGCGATATATTCTTTGAACCCATCAAACGAATGTAAATTTTTAACCTTTCCATTCGTTCAAGTATATCCATATCGCACTTTTAGTTTTAAAGTGACCTAACTCAAAATTAGGCCTAATTGAGTTAGATACATTGTAAACTTTAATTCAATGTTATCTATGACTTAACGCTACGAAAAAGCGTTTTTTTTTAATTATTAAGGAACATAAACAGCATACGCATTAAACATTGATAAGGCTACATACAAAAATAAGAAAACGTACATGCACCAATCATAGATTTACACAACATTTTTTAGGAAGATTTACTGTCTACTATTAATTAAACTAAATACAAAAAACCTTAAAATTAAAAGTTAAAATGAAAAACAAAAAATTTAAAACAAATGAAAGACTCTTAAATATATACATAGAGATATATAGATTAAAATGCTAATCTAGGTGTTTATATATGATACTTTAAAAATTTGCCAAACTAAAAAAAAATATATCAATTTCCGGTGAAATAGAGCTCAAGCAATGGTATTCAGAACACATTCTAAATATTGGCGAGTTTTTGCCGACATTAGTTCGAGCACTCGAACATTGAACACTCTTGAAAGTGGTTTCCTGGGAGGCTTTCTGGGCATTATTAGAAAAGCTAGATTTTTTTGGGTCTTTAATACTCACGAGTTGCGTACGGCTATAAGTATTCCAATTTGCCACAGAACAAAATTTTCGAATTAAGCCACTTTAATACTAAGCGTGCAATATATTTTCAAAACATCATCCGAATTTAAATTTCAAACCTACCCATTCCTTTAAAATAATGATACTTGTATCATCAAGCACATCTGGAAGGTACAATTTCGTAAAAGCCCTTTTTCACTTTTATTTCTGTATCCAAGGGTTGAAACAAGGTACATATCCCACGGGACAATAAAACATACCGCTTTAATGGGGACAAATGGATATAAAAATGTATATAAAATACGTTGGGAGAACGAATTTGTCTGTCCGATGTTATTGATGAAGTGTTTGCGAAATGATTTTTGTACGTGAAATTGTTTATATCTAAAATAGGGGCTATATAAATAAATCACATTGATCACTTTAAAATTAAATCTATATCTATACTAATATAAAAAGCTGAAGAGTTTGTTTGTTTGTTTGATTGTTTGAACACGCTAATCTCTGGACTACTAAGCTGATTTAAAAATTCTATGTGTGTAAAATAGTCTATGGATAATGAAAATAAGAAAAAGAAAAATAACGAAAAAATATATACACAAATTAATATTTGTACACTCTAGAATAGATAAAAAAGAGGTAATATTGATAATAGTCATGATTTAACTATTTAATTTTTAGGCCGAGGTTTGCGTGTACGGTCATTGATCTCTATAAATCGTGTTTATTTTTAAAAAACGTAAAATATTTCCTGTGGCTAAAATACTTCACTGAATTATGATTTTTTTATGTAGGGTGCTGAGATTTGAGCTTGAGAAAATTAATGTCATATGGTCGGTACCACTCTGTATAGTCTTACTACTCAGCGGGTCGTGAGTTCGAGTTCCGCTGAGTGTCATCGTTTTCCAAAACTCTGTTCAGACTCTTCGAGTCCAGGTGTATTTTATGTATTTAAGTATGTTTTAAAATTATATTTGTATATATTTACCAGTTGTCTGTCACCCATGCCAAAAGTATTAAGTTATTTTGGGGATGGATGACTGTGTATGTGTAATTGTCCCATATATTTATATATTTTATTTCAAAAGGCTTAGGTTCCCCTTATTTATTTATTTATTATCAACAAGTCAACAGCATTTCGTGTGGTATCCGGCTGAGTAGAATAGACCACCCTCATTTCTTACCGAGGTGTCGTATAAGGCGACTAAGGTAAGTTGACCCACCGTGTGGTATCCGGTCGAGTACAATAGACCACTCTCTTTCTTACCGAGGTGTCGTAAAAGGCGACTAAGGTAAATTGACCCATCGTGTGGTATCCGGTCGAGTAAAATAGACCACCTTCATTTCTTACAGAGAGATCGTAAAAGGCGACTAAGGTAAGTTGACGTCAGGCAGGCGGCCGGTCGTAAAATACGTAGTCAAATCATGTGACAACTTGTTTTTAGCATGTTGTGCCGAACCCACTTAGAGTGGGATAAGGGCTGGAGGATGATGATGGTGTCAAGCCAATAGCATTTAACAAAAACATATAAATAAAGTTCTTAAGTTATATAGTTAGGATAGTTAAATAATAAATAAATAAATATATGGGACACACACACACACGGTCGTCCGTCCACAAAGTAAGTAACTTAATACTTGTGTTATGGGTGACGGACAACTGGTAAATATACTACATATATAATTTTAAATACATACTTAAATACAAATACACATCCAGGCTCGAAGAACCAACAAATTGTTGATAGAAAATGTTGACCCGCGGCGTTGAAGGCAGGATCACTACCCACTGCGCCATCGGGCCAGTCAGTAGTTAGTTATGAAGTTAGATGCAAAATACTTTATATTAATAAAATGAGGAAGATTATACAGTAATAAAAGGATTTTTTTAAGAAAACTGCTACTAAAATATTTACTTTACTCAAACTTAACTTAAATCAGGCGAGTTTAGTTTTGTTCTAGCAATGCGCCGCGGATTCACCCGCGTACACGCCGATCTTTTGGTAGTGGAAAGTCTACTGATTCGGACTATAGATTTATTTTTGTAAATTAGAAGTTTGGTTGTGAGTCTTATTAATAGTTAAGGCAAATACAATTTTAACTGGAAATTGAATTCTTTTAAGAGGAATAGCTATCCTTGGGTATCATTGGTATCTTTTGAATATAACTCATCAGTTGCAGGCGCTGTTATAATGGTCGTTATAATGAATTGGCATTTTCCTTGTCATTTTAAATTCGTTACGTCTTTTGATAGGAATGTCCGATTTTAATAATTTTAAAAGTGTTTTACAGGTATTGAAACAGTTTTACATAAAATCATTTACTGGGATAAGGATTAATATGGAGATTTGAATAAAATGGTTTAATTATTGTCGGCACTTTTATTAACCTTTACAATGTAAAAAAGTAGTTATATTGGTATAACTATGATAGTTAGACATATGGTATCTTGAAATTTTTTGTGGATATCGATAACTCCTATAATACTGTAGAATATTTTTTTGTTCTATCATAAATAGTTTCCGCAGCGCACGCGATGAAAGATGTTTACGACTAAATTTTTCCTAACTTATTACAATTTTATTTATATCCCTATTTTTTTTTAAATCACATATAGCCTATGTTGCTAAGTGAAAGTAATATCAGTGAAAAAGCAGCTTTCCAATGGTGAAAGAATTTTTGAAATCGGTTTAGTAGTTTTTGCGTGAAAACGTTACAAACGTTCACACAAACACACAAATCTTAAATATAGATAGCAATAGAGGGTCATTGAAAATGTATAAATCATGGGAACTGAGTGCGTTATATGTGCCCTTCACAGCATAAGTTCATTAGCTTATTTCTTTAGATTCCTTTCAATTTCCAACTCAAAGCAAGTTCGTTTGAAGTAACTTACTCTCTACTTGTTAATTAGCAGGGCTTTTGAAACGTATCAAAAGCTGTGCCCAGCAGTGAACGTGTAACTCTAGGTAAAACAGAAAAACCCACCAATGAGTTTTTCTGTTAACTCTTGAATGTCTAATTAGATAGTTTATACAATTAGGCGTTACTTTGCGGTGATCCATAATATAAAAGTAATAATAAAAATTATTTTGCTATAATCCGCGATACAGTAAATAGAAAATATATATAGTGCGAATTGTATAATGGACTATCCATTTTTTCATACCCGTTACATGCAAGATTTGTTAAAACACATGCACAAACCTCCACCACTGCCACCACAATACACAAGCACTACACACTTTCACTATCACAAACTCATCAAATCGCCCCGCAACCGAAGCATTATCAGAAGATAGACTCCGGAGCGCTTGTAAGCGCTTCGCTAGGTTTTATTGAAATTTGCAACAAAACAAATTTTTTGAGTTCAGTCACTTTAAAACTAAACGTGCATTATAAAATTTTTAATAAATACTTAAATACATAAAAAAAACCCGGACACATAGAACCAACAAATTATATTCAAAATTAATAATGAAATAATGCTAGGTTAGTAAAAACACATGCACAAACCTCTACCACCACCACCACAATTTACAAGCACTACACACGTTCACTGTCACAAACTCAACAATCGCTTCGCCCTACAGCGGAAACATCATCAGGAGATAGTAGACTCCATGACAAAATCGCAAATAAATTGTTGTCAGGAAATCTTGGGCGTCGGCAAGTCAAATCTGTTCCTACGTAGCTGAAGGTTGGGTAACTGCTACCTGCGCCGACGGGCCAGTTAAAAATAGTTTATAAAATACCTAAAACAAAAATTACCGGCCTGTTACTATGCCCACAGCTGGGCTAAGGCCTCCTCCACCGTTTTTGAAGCTAAACCTACCACGCTGCTCCAATGCGGATTGGTAGATTTCTCTAGAGATATGCAGGTTTCCTCACGATGTTTTCCTTCACCAAAAAACACGTGTGATAAATTGCAATTATCAATTAGAACATAAGTTTTTTAAATAAAAAAATTATTGTTGCCTGCCCGGGGTTTGAACCCATGATCGTCTCTAAAGAGTCGCGATGGGTCACCGCTAGGCTATCTCAGATTATTAAATACCTACTTCACTCAAATTGGGATTAAAAAACGACGCTAGGTGTTCGATGTGAGAGGCTATAAATTGTAGTCAAGTCACTCCTTTGGGATACATTACAAATGGATAGCTGTTTCTCTGGACTGAGATTTGATACATTATGTATACCCTTCACATTGATTGAAAAGGTTGTAATGGATATTTAAAACATTACGTGAATCCTTCGTATCGATTGTACAATTAGTAATTTATAGAATTAGCCGCTATTAAGTAAATCTATCCTACTAATCCTACTTCCTACTAATATTGTAAATGCGAAAGTTTGTGAGTATGAATGGATGTTTGTTACTCTTTCACGAAAAAACTATTAGACGGATTTCGATGGAACTTCACAGTTATATAGACTATACATCGGAATAACATATAGGATACAATTTGTGATGATTTTATATAATATAACGATACATGTCAATAAAGTCGGAAAAAATCTGGCCTCTGAGAGCTATCTCGGCGTACACCGCCTACACCATTAGAGTTACACAAAGATGATGTACCGTATTATTGTTTGTCTTGAATAGTTCTAAATTAAAGTCCGCGACAGCATATATCTATCTTTTATGAGGAAGCCACTATGACCAAAATTGTGAATCATAAACTTAATTAAATATTATAATATAGATAGTGTGGCAGACAAAATTCCTAGCGAGCGAAGCCGCGGGAAAATACTAGTAATATATAAAGCTGAAGAGTTTGTTTGTTTGTTTGATGGTTTGAACGCGCTAATCGCAACAACTACTGGACTGATTTGAAAATTTTTCTAAGTGTAAAATAGTCCATTTATCGAGGAAGGCTATAAGGCGATATAACATCACGCTTAGATGAATAGGAGAGGAGCCAGAAAATATATTGCCAAAACGGCATAATTTAAAGCTTTCCTTACATGTGCTAATTGTGTGAAAGTTATTCATAAATCATGTTATTCAAATTCAAAATATTCTTTATTCAAGTAAACTTGTAAACAAGTACAAAATTGTTCCGCTCTAAATGTTCTAAACAAAAGTCCGCGACAGCATATGTCTAGCTTTTAAGGTTAATCCACTTTAACTATAATAAATATAAGTATTACTACGGTTTACTCAAATAATAAAACTGCAGGTCACGCGAACGAAGTTACGTTTAAAAGCTAGTAGAAAATATGCATATATAATGTTTAATGTAAAGTTGACTATCGGTTTTCATACTGATGCATCCCCACCACCGCCACCACAATACTCAAGCACTACACACGTTCACTATCACAAAGTCAACATCGTTTCGCTTCCGTGCTTGTGTATTGTGGTGGCAGTGGTGGAGGTTTGTGCATGTGTTTTTACGAATCCTGCATGTATCAGTTTTCTACTTAATAACGGTTTATAGGAAAATAATCTTATTATTGACCGGCCCCTTGGCACAGTGGGTAGTGACTTTATCTTCAGCTCCGCGGGTCGCGGGTTCGATTCCCACCGAGGGTCAACATTATCTAAAAACAATTTGTTGGTTCTTCGAGCCTGGGTGTGTGCTTGTATTTAGGTATGTATTTAAAATTATATATGTAGTATATTTACCAGTTGTCTGTCACCTATAACACAAGTGTTAAGTTATTTACTTTGGGGATGAACGAACATGTGCGTAAGTGTCCCATACATTTATTATTTTGTTTATTTATTATTTATTATTACATTAGAGTTTTATTATTTAGATATTATTCCAACTTAGAGTAGGACAAGGGGAATATCTTTACGTTTCACAAAACAAAAAATCAACAGTCAAGTGTTCCATTAAATCGCATTACATACGTTGTATGTTGTAGAGATTCAGTCAAATCCATTCTTCCCAGTTATCCCCTTATCAACTTAGCCGGGAGTTCGCCGAACTGTCAATATAAACAATTTCCTTTGACAGAGGATAAAAGGGATCGACTTATGCCCGTTTATTCTTTGTGAATAGCTTTGAGTAATTTATCGTTTATTTTCGACACCAGCAGCGATATGCGTTTTATTTCAGCGTGGATGTAAATCCATACTTCTATAGATATTATAGGAAAAACCATATGCGCCGCAAGTCGTTATGTTTTTGATCGATAAAAAGTCAAGAGTACTTGAAAAAGCTAATTGGTTTTAAATAATTTATAGAATTAGGCGTTACTTTGCGGAGATCCATAATACAAAAGTAATAATAAAATTATTTTGCTATAATCCGCGATACAGTAAATAGAAAATATATATAGTGTTTAATGTATAGTGGACTATCAGTATTTTCATACCCGATACGTGCAGGATTCGTAAAAACACATGCACAAACCTCCACCACTTCCACCACAATACACAAGCACTACACAGTTTCACTATCACAAACTCAACAATCGTTTCGCCCCGCAACCGAAGCATCATCAGGAGATAGACTCCACGACAAAATCGCAAAGCTTTGCGATTTTGTCGTGGAGTCTATCTCCTTTTCTAATTGGTTTTGATGTGATCTTTGTGCCAAACTTCATCAATATTAGTCAATCGCATAATGTAAATCTATATATATGTATATATATAAAACAAAGACGGGTTTGTTACAGCACTTACAACTCGAGATCTGCAGGCCTACCATGAACTCTTATTGCGACTCAATTGAAGACTAAACTATATATTACCCGGCAATAAATAATCACAAAATAATTTAATTCCCATGGAGGGTTAGAGAGATTCGAGATCGGCTAGATTCGTCTTCATAGAGCATTGTCTGTGTCGCACAGACTGACGGACCCGTGTGTTACAGTGACAGCGCTCTGCGAAACCGTATTAGCCGGCTGTTTCGTTCTAAACATCAATGTGCATTATTTATTGCCGGGTAATATAGTTTAGTCTTCGATTGAGTCGCAATAAGAGTTCATGGTAGGCCTGCTGCTGAACAGATTTTCATGGTTTTTAATTCGTTGGATTTGTGTCCGCCCCGATTAGCAGAATACATCTTAAAAACAATGAAAAATCGTCGAATACATAATTATGAAAATAAATAGATGTTCATTCGTTTCGTACCTGTCAAACATTTGTTGTCATCCTGTCAAATACTATATTGACATTTATGCACGCGTTCAGAAATGTATTTTGTGTAAACTTTTTATAAAGGGTGAATACTATTCTCTGTATTTTTTTAAATCAATTAAAAAGGTTGAAAAGTGCATTTAGCAGATACATAGAAGTTTCTAAATTATTTATGCGTGCGTACAGAAATAACGAAAAATTATTAACATTTACGCGTGCGTTCAGAAATTTATTTTGTGTCATTGTATTACGTTCATCAAAGCCTAAATTAGTTCAGCTAAAAGGTAACACACCATTCATCGATTATTAGGTGGTACGAAGTTCGCTGGGTTAGCAAGTATGGTATATATCTCTAACAAAATAACTTATGTTGGTTGCCGCTAACCCTATAATGAAGCCGTAATGATAAGCACAGAGAGGGTGCGCAGTGAACTCTCACTAATCTGTTAAACGCGACACATTTCCTCGCTAAGTGGGCGATCATGTATATTATTGACACATTACGTCATGCAGCTCCTATCATCGGTTTTATAAGTAAAAGCTCAGTTGTACGTTGATTTTTGGATGATTTACAGAAGCGTTACTTTGCGGAATTCCATATTATAGAAACTATAATAGAAATACTTTGACCGTAATGCGCATTACGGTTTTTGTGGTGGAGCCTATCCTCCTGATGATGCTTCGGTTTCAGGGCGGAACGATCGTAGAGATTTTGGTGGTGGTTGTGTGTATTGCTTGTGTGCAGTGTGGCGACTTGTTGTGCATGTGTAAGGTTCGTGAATTTTGCCTATTTCATACATTCACTTTGTTTACTAATCGTGTTCGGTATGCCCGCTAGGACTCGCTAACGTACACGTACATTCTTGAAATCGGTTCGTTCGATATATAAGCGGACGTATCGTACGATTCGACATTCAGTTTGCGAATAGCGATCAAGAGCGACTAACGAAGCGAAAATAAAAGTGAAATAAAGTGGCATCGGCTTTCTTATTGGACAACGGATTGTATAGAGACTGTAAGTACTGAGTTTGTAGTGAAAAGTTGAATAAAGTGTTTATAACGAGTCACCAGGTATTTTCATCCAAATCCAGGAACCCGCGTACGTACATGAACACCTGAGTAAATCCTCCACGTATCACATCTACCCAGGCTTACTGTAAGCGATCGAGAATCGCGTTTACCTCAACACAATAAGGCAATATCTTCGCCTTCAGCAGTCTTAATGGATTAAGTCGATGAGATTTCTCTCACTATATTGATGAAATCTCAAAAGCCCGTGACTAAATCTTTGATATAATCATTATTGGACACTTGAATCGCACCCGGAAAATTTATCAGAAACTTATAGCTTTTAAGATGATGTTGAATATAGGAAATATATTGCCTTTATAGTGTTTTTTTTATAAATATATCTTAATTCTTATGGGTATTGACTAAGTTAAACTAGCAAAAAAGTATTACAAAATATTAAAAAATATATTTATATAAGAGAAATAATAAAAATGTTAGTTTGCTGTTGCATTGCGCCTTACAAAATTAGTTTAATCGTATTTTACTATGAATTAGACCTTTGCCTAAACATCAATTTAAAAAAAACTCATTTCATCCTCTTGCCTTTATCCCACTCTAAGTAGGGTCGGCACAACATGTTACAAATATGTTGCTACGTATTTTACGACCGACCGCCTGCCTCACCTCAACTTACCTTAGTCGTATTTTACGACACCTCGGCAAGAAAGAGAGTGGTCTATTGTACTCAACCGGATACCACACGGTGGGTCAACTCACCTTAGTCGCCTTTTACGACACCTCGGTAAGAAATAGGGGTGATCTATTCTACTGAGCACGATACCACACGACGAAAAAAATCATTTCATCATTATCATAAATGAAATAATTTAAATAAAGGAAATAATAAAAATCAACGATAGTTTGCTCCTGCATTGCGCTCTTACTAAAGCAGTTTAATCGTATTTTACTATCAATCCAACATTTGCTTAAAGATCAGTTTAAAAAAACGATTCAAAGGGTTTAATTTTACTCCGTAGTTGTACAAGCATTTATAGCAAAATAATCATGTAGCCAAACCATTTAACGTCATGTTTAAAACATACAGTGGTATAAGGTCAGCAGAATAACTTATAAGATGTTTCAATTTTTGGTTTCAGAGTGAAAAACAAAATATTTTTTTGGTTTTTATATACATACTAGGTTTTGCCCACGGCTTCGTTCGCGTCCATACAGATCTCGTGGTAGTGGAAAGTCTACGAAGTCGGACTATAGATTTATTTTGTAGATTATTTAATTATAAAAAAGGGTATCATTAGTATTCTTGGAATACTAATGATACCACCGAGTGCAGGCCCTGCTATAACGGTCGCTACAATGAATTTGTTATGGCATTATTTGCTTTCGATTTACATTCTTAAATTCGAAATATCTTTTGATTTGGATGTCGGATTTTAATAATTTAAAAAGTATTTTACAGGTATTGAAACAATTTTTAATAAAATATCATTTAGTGGGATAAGGATTAATATCTCTGATATGAATAAAATGGTTTGATTATTATCGGCACTTTTACCAACTTTTACAATGTAAAACAGTAGTTATATTGGCATAACTATAATAGTTAGACATATGGTATCCCAGACTTTTTTGTGGATATTGATACGTTCTATAATACTGTAGAACATTTTTTTGTTCGTTCATCAATAGTTTCTGCAGCGCACGCGATGAAAGATGTTTACGACTAAATTTTTCCCAACTTATTACAATTTTATTAGGGGTCTCTTTTTTTTTTTTTTTTGAAAATATCATAAAGCCTATGTTGCTCAGTGAAGAAGCAGCTTTCCAATGGTAGAAGAATTTTTGAAATCGGTTCAGTAGTTTTTGAGTGAAAACGTTACAAACATACATACATACAAACAAACATACAAATCTTTCATCTTTATAATATTAGTATGGATAGTATACGTGAATAGTAGATTTCTTACACTATTCTACCAAGTCAATATAACTTTTTATAACATCAAATGGGGTTAAGATCGAGAGTATTGGCAAAGCGGATCACTTACAGCATCTTCGTGCCAAGAAATAAGACCATTTTCGTAGCAGTCGCAAGCTTGCCTCAAACAAGATTTTGTAAATCCCCTTCAGTGCAAAATCCGTATTCACTATTACAGAAATAGAAAACAAAGGCATAAAAATACAAATTATTGCGATTAGTTTTGGCAAGTACTTTCGAATTCGAAAATTTTCGTATATATAGAAATTCAAATTCAACTTCAAAATTTTCTTTATTCAAGTAAACTTGTAAACAAGTGCTTTTGAATCGTCAACTCTACTGCTGGTTCGGAAAGCTGTTCCTACCGAGAAGTACCAACAAGAAACTCGGCGGTTGCTCTTTTCAAATATAGTTCTTATAACTAATTACATTTGGTCATTACTATCTTGTACAGGGTAGAGGAGTAGCTATATCCACTCATTTTTATTATCTGCATAATCCTCAATAGTAGGCTTTTTGTATCAGCCTCCCTTTAACTGTAAAACTGGTGTAATGGCAAAGCTAAAATTGATTGCCGAATTTTATTATAGAATCTTATACTCCTTACCTATTTTTGCAATGCGCAAAGCAAGTTTATGTCAGTTCCTACTTTCTCTGTTATAAATATCACCCTATTGTTCAAAAAAATCCCAAAGAATCATTGAAAATACAAGAAAATACCAAATATGGACCTTCGGGGTGACTTCGTGGCCCGCGTAGCGGAAAGCGAGGCCAGTCATATAAACATGATCAAGTTATTATCAAGGAACTAGAACTATATTAGACGTCTTAATACTAAAGCGAAAGATGAAAGATAAACTTAATGGAGATGGCGGGACAAGATTAAGGAGAACTTAATCGAATCGAGTTGGGATATCGGAAACACTAAACACAGATCAGTGCCTTAGAAGTACGTAAATCAGTATTTCGCAATACGGAATGTTTGAATTTCTCATTTGCAGAGAGTACATTTATAGATGTAGACTTTATTTTTTAATTTAACACTCTGAGCGGATCAACGGCATTACAAGTAAAATCTGGTAAACGCTAATTGACACAACGTTATTAACGTTTTGGTGGGCGCGTCGTTCATCGGAATCTCAGGTACTCTTCAGTACCTGGGATTAATCCTCGACAGCCGATGAACGTTCGAGGCCCACTTCCGGTAGCTCGCCCCTAAACTTGTAACGTTTTTATTAAAACCTAAATAAATAAAACATTAATTATACTTAAATAAATAAATGAGAGATTCAATTATTTAAATATCGGCGTATGAGCATATTTATTATCTTCAATAAAACTATAGCTAAGGTCAGACTGAAGGTGGCGCTCCCGCGGCCCTCGATCGCAATGAAAGTCGGCCCACAGTGCAGATCCTAGTTGCTTAGAGGAAGGGCGTATCAATATTATATCGGTCCGCAGCTTCATTTTCTATTCCGCGTGTTAGTGACTGAACCCACTGGGGTTTTCAGTCTACGTTTAAGTCTACGCTCCGAGTCATCTTTTGAAGTCTACGCTTCACTCGTGCGGTTCAGTCTACGCAACCCATCTGCCACTTGGGGTCGGCGCACCCTTCTGTACTTGGTGCCCGCGCACGACGTCAGGCTGGTGACCGCGCGCGTGGTGCTGGCACGCAGCGTCCGCGTGGAGGACCTTAACTCTGTAGGACCGCGTTAAGGCCAGTGTCTGACTAATTCTACCAGTATATTGCGGTTGGCAAATTATACGGCAATCAGAAGTCAGAACCCACCAGCGAAATCTTTTATTTCCCCCGACACGGACGATTCATAAACGCCGTAAACTAAAGGCAATCGCCGGAGCCCTGAGCATCCCAAATGTGGAGGACCAAATGCAGCCTGCATTTGATCCGGTGCCTTGTGCCTTTTATGTCGGAGTGGTTCGGTTCATGGTCCTTAACGGCACTATCGTATGGGTGGAGTGGCAGGACACCAAGTTTCTGCCCCTTCTGCGCGGCCTGCAGAGGATTCTTGTGATCAGACTAGTGCAGGGCTACCAGACTATCTCTAGCAAGACAGACTGTGCCTAAGCCGCGTCTCCTCCATGACACTCAGAGACCAAGGTCCTTGCTGAGATCTAACGCTGTAAAGTTGAAGCCCGTTCATCGGGGGGAGGGAGCGAGTCATCGGCGGTAGAGATGGACTAGTGGAGGGAAACGTTTTTTCGCCAATGGAGATTTTTCGGCTGTGATCGCCCAGCGCAAGATTCTGGTTGATTTCAGCCATCCAGTCCATTCCCCAGGGCTGAGTCAATAGGAAGCATGGGTTCCTCACTTTCCGTCTGACACAGGTGCTTTCCGGACATAGTTGTGGCGCGGCGTGAAGCATCTGATGAGTTCCACGAATGCCACGAGTGCGGCGCCGAGTTTGACACGGCGTTGTATACGCTCGCGGACTGTCCTGCTGGGGCTGTTCAGCAGGTGGAGCTCATGGCACACGTGGGGCACGATCTCTCCTTGTCCGCTGTGGTTCGTGCCATAGTGGACGGGGAGAGATTTTGAGCAGCGATTGCCTCCTTCTGCGAAGACGTAGTATCGTGGAATGAGGCGGCGGGGTGGATCTAGGAAGTCGAATCTTTGGATTCGATCTGACTCATTGCGCCGTGTTATTTAAATTTTTTACACTTAATCGTCAGAGTATTAGAGGTGAAAACGTAACAGACAGATCTAAAAATTTAGAATATCATTATGGATAACCAATTTGCTAATGAGGGTAAGGCAACAATATACGAACCATAAATCTACTAGCAGCGAGTTTGTTAGAACCTCCCGCCCCCCTCAGGGTGTGGCTAAGATACGCCACCGCTACCAATCTTTTACAAGACTAGGAGTATCGACTCAGATAAAACCGATGCCCGAATACCCTGTTACGATATCAACCCAGCTTGTTCCTATATTTCATCTTGAACCTTTCCCGAAGTGGCTGCATCCGCCATAAAAGATAATTCAATCAAAATATATGCCGATACTTTCATAAAACTTTATGACTCGCAAGATAGAAGATGTAAATATCACCGCAACTTTTATAACGCTGACCCGCGGGCCGTTAAGTGCGAACAAACGAGGGTAGTTCTGAATAAACTGGGCTAGCGGCAGGATATTGGATCCCACAAGGTCAGTATATAGTATTAAGATGGTGTTATATTAAAGGTTATGTTATAGTATTAAATGGTGGTATGGTTTTTGTACATAAAAAATAGAGAATTATGAAATAATACGTGATGTATATTACAGACAAAGTAGAAACCGACATAAGCTTGCGGCTCCTGCTTTCTGTCTTGCAAAATTACGTAAATCGTTTCTGAGTTTGGGCATAAGATTCGTAAAACTCATACACTGCCCACCAATAACACACCCAAGCACTGCACTTCACTATCAAAATCTCTACAATCGTTTCACCCTGTAACCGAAGCATCGTCAGGGGATATATTTCACCACAAAAGCTAAAAGCGTGTAAAAATTGGTGGCGGGTAGTGTATGAGTTTTAAAAAATCCTCCATGTATCAAGTATGCGAACGGATAGCACTGTCTACATTAAGCATTACATATATTTTCTTTTACCGCATGTTAAAGCATAATAATATCTTCATTACTTTTGTAAGAGATATTTGATTTGATTTGAAAATGACTAACACACGATTAGGTAAAATTCACCTTTTCACGCCAATATGAAATTTCTGACGCATCAAGATTTATCTTTAACCCAATGACTATAAGTAGGCCGCAGTCAACCATCTTGTATAGGCTGACTAAGCTTAGCAACTTGTTTGCACCCTTGTTAATAATATAACAAAAGGTCCGGCACTTATGATGAGATCAAGGGATTACTGGGCGAAATTTGCGGTAAGCCCTGGAACAACTTCGAGGTGTGTTAATGTCCATAAGCTTGAGTTGTCTATTACTTTGGCACAAGTAGGTATTCTCCTGCAGATTTACCGGCACATTGTCCTTTGCTTGTTCTATTTCTTCTTCTGCATTTTCGTGCTCTTGAAATTCGTAGTACATTTGTTAAATTAAAATTATCTTGTTACGGGTTTTCTTAATGTTAGCTACGGAAATTCGACTCATAATTCTAACGTTCACTAATAGAAAATGTTACCAAATAATACGTCAACAAGAGATAACCGTACAACTATAACACATGGAACACGCTAAACAAGTATTGACAGGTTAATTTAATAATAATTTGGAATCATTAAGCCAGGACGATTCTACCACCAGTTCGGAACGCTGTCATCCACTAAGAAGAACTGGCAAGAAACTCAATGGTCTTATCACGAATATTAACTATTTGACGTTAGATTCTAACAACACGAAATACTCAATATCGGTAACCAAATCAACATTAAGACGTCACGGCACTTTTAAACGTATGGACACCTTGAAAGGTGATATTGGACTGACTAAACTGTTGAATGTCGCTCGCGAACAAGACTCGGGTCACAATCTTTTACCCTCATTCATTCGGTTTTATTCCTATACCCACCAAATGACAGATAACATTATTGTAGACACAACACTTCCTCATTATCAATCCACTCATATCTGACAATATCTAACATTAATAAATAAAAAAACATATGCGTATTCACTTATATTAACAAAAAAAACTTGTGCATGCCTAATCTACTGCAGGTTTCTATCGCCTGCATATCTCTAGAGAATTCTGGAGATATGTGTAACCTACAAATACGCATTGGAGCAGCGTGGTAGGTCTTAGCTCCAACCCTTCTCTCCAGAAATGGAGAGAGGAGGCCTTTTCCCAGCAGTGGGATTGTAACAGGCCGCTACTTTATGCAGGTTTCCTCACGATATTTTCCTTCACCGAAAAGCATGTGATAAATTACAATTATCAATTAGACACTTAAGTTTTAATAGAAAAACTCATTGGTGCCTGGCCGGGTTTTGAACTCGTGGCCACGATCTCACCGCTGGGCTATCGGTTATTATATTTGCATTAAAATTTTCCCATTATGATTTTGAATTAGGAGTTAGTCTTGTGGAAAATGTAAGTTATCCATCCGTTATTTTAATCATGTCAAAACGAGATATGACGGCGCGAAATGCTTTCCGGTTCGCTCGTCTGGAACACAATGCAAACTTTAAAGTGTATACCACAATATGTTTCAGAACATGTTCTCACTAAACATAGATCTAATGAGCGTTGATATATGCGCCCACAATAATGAAAGTGGTCTAAGTCATATACTTTTTGTGTCGAGATATTTAATGAATGGCATTTAAATCAATTTTAATTTTAAATTTTTCAACATTTCAATTTACAATTTTATTAATGGAAATTTATTACAATTGACTTAAAGTAATAAAAAGTTCAGTAGTCATTTTTATCATAATGTCGAGCTTTTAAAGCAAATGCAATCCTCAGTTTCAAAAATTTTGGTACTCACACAAGTCTTGATTTTTTTGTCGTGTATTCTTTGCCACTATTTCTTTTAATTTTTTTTTTTATATTTTGTGCGTAACTATTTTCGTTTCTTACCCGTTTTCTTTTTTTATCTTTTCTATCTGCAACATATCTATTGTTTCATCTAGCACCATTTCTGGGGTTTCTAAATTTACAGTGATGTCTTGGCATGATTTACTTGAAGATAATTGCCTTATTCTTTTCCATTTCTTAGAAGCATTATGTTATATCATCACATCACATCATAGTATCCGAATACTCACATAATAAGTACGTTGTCATTAACTAACCTGAATCGCTGTCTGTTGGCAGAGGGGCAAAATATATAAACTATTTGTCGCTAATAATGTACGAGTAAGTTCCGTAAAGCCCAACTGAATTATAATGTTAGATAAACCGAAATGATTTTGCATTTCTTTCATCGATTTATTGTCTTTGATTTATATAGTTCAAAAACGCGACAAAAAGAGGACCACGCGGTACTTTCAAATTATGTTTATATAATTTCTTTAAATTGTTGACTTAGAACACTTTATACATAATTAACACTAAATGAATTCCGTATAACGTTGTAAATACTACTGCTATCTAAAAGTTCATTTTTGACGACATCGTAAAATGACATTGAATAAACTTAGTTCAAAATAATGTCGTGTGAAATAAGTGATATTTGTTTTTAATTTTGACTTAGACCACTTTCATAATAATGGGAACATGTATCTATTGAACGTTTGTATTCATCCATAATAGTAGTTGGGAGATCACGTAAAGAGACGTATATCAAACAATTGACGTCCATCGGTTAAGGAAGATGATACTAGTGTTATAAATACAACAGTGTTTGTTTGTCTCTGACACCTTCAAAAGCCAAACTGCTGCTAAACTTTTGATGAAATTAGGTAAATTTGAGACTTATAAATAAACTAGTTTGTGCCCGCGACTTCGCTCGAGAGGATTTTGGTCTGCCATAGTATCTAATTTAATTAATTTTATGATTCACAATTTTGGTCATAGTGGCTTCCACATAGAAGATAGATATCGGCATATATCTATCTATAACGCGGACTTTTATTTAGAACTATTAAAGACAAACAATACTACGGTACATCATTTTTGTGTAACTCTAATGGTTTAGGCAGCGTACGCCGAGATAGCTCTCAGAGGCCAGATTTTTTCCGACTTTATTGGAATGTATCGTTATATTACATAAAATCATTCAAATTGTATCCTATATGTTATTCTGATGTATAACCTATATAATTGTAAAGTTTCATCCGTCTGATAGTTTTTTCGTGAAAGAGTAACAAACATCCACCCATACTCACAAACTTTCGCATTTATAATACTAGTAGGATTAGTAGGATAGGATAAGTAGGATTAGTAGGATATGTGGATATATATGTCTTACTAAGTAATTTAATACTTGTGATACTGGTGACAGACAACCGGTAAGTATTGAAATTCAAAATATTCTTAATTCAAGTAAACTTGTAAACAAGTGCTTTTGAATCGTCAACTCTACTGCTGGTTCGGAAAGCTGTTCCTACCGAGAAGAGCCACCAAGAAACTCGGTGGCTGCTCTTTTCAAATAAAATTCTTATAACTAGTTACATTTGGTTATTACTATCTTGTATAGTGTAGTGGAGTAGCTATATCCACGCATTTTTATCACCTATATAATCCTCAATAGTAAAATAGGCTTTTTGTATCAGCCTCCCTTTAACAGCGTTTTTAAACTGCTGTAGTGGTAAAGATTCGATTGCAGAATCTTATACCCAAACCCACAAATGGGTTATTTACTTTTGAAAGGCGCAAAGTAGGAACCGCAAGCTTATGCGTATATTATTAGTTCATTATATATACTTGTATTTATTGTTTAATAAATACATAAATACAACCAGACTCGAAAATGTCCCTACTATTAACTGTTGAGTAGTTCCCTCATCTGGAGCCAATCCTGGCAGCAGATTAAGGTCATGCTTATCATAAACATGCGTTGTAATCGGAACTGGACCAGCGTGTAAAGTTTCGGCCCAATCGGACACCGGGAAATGGGTTAAATTTAACTTGCAAGATTTAACCTTAACATATATAACGCATATTGACGCTTTACATTCAATTTATTAATGTTTACTAAAAGATATACGAGTATTATATGATCGCAAACATTCACAACATCGGGTATGTTTGACTTTGTCGAATGAATGCTTAGTAAATCGTGATGGAACTTTATCTAGTGATGATATAATTTGTTGGTGTGTTTTGTCGATGATAACTTTAAAGTGATTTCGTAGAGATATATAGATTTCTTAGAAGGTCTGATAGCTCAGCGGTGAGATCATACTAAGGTGCGAGGTGGTCACGAGTTCAAACCCCGGGAAAAATGAGTTTTTCTATTAAAACTTACGTCTCATCTTCCTCCTGCCTTTATCCAACTCGAAGTAGGGTCGGCACATGTCCCATGATTTGGCTACGTATTTTACGACCAGCCACCTGACTAACGTCAACTTCTATATAACGTAATCGTATTTTAATATGAATTAGACCTTTGCCTTAACATCAATTTAAAAAAAAACTCATTTCATCCTCCTGCCCTTATCCCACTCTAAGTAGGGTCGGCACAACATGATACAAATATGTTGTCACGTGATTTGGCTACGTTTTTTACGATCGGCCGCCTGCCTGACGTCAACTTACCTTAGTCGTATTTTACCACCCCTCGGTAAGAAAGAGGGTGGTCTATTCTACTAAAACCGGATACCTTGTGCTATTGATAATTGCAATTTATCACACGCTTATCGGTACAGGAAAACAACATGAGGAAACCTGCAATATCTTTAGAGAAATCTAGTGATATGTGTAACCTACCAATCCGCATTGGAGCAGCGTGGTAGGTCTTAGCTCCAATCCTTCTTTCTAAAAACGCAGAGGATGCCCAGCAGTGGGTTAGTTACAGTTACTTATGAAGAAGTAAGGAAGAAGTAAACAATATGAGGATATCTATAAGATATCCTCATATTGTTTTCCTCTAACTTAAAGCGTTTTATATTATTAATTAGAAATATATAAGTGAAAATCGCATGAAAATCAGATAAGCAGTTTCTGAACTTATCATAAAGAGACAGACAGACGGACAGGGGGGATTTTGTTTTATAAAAAGTATTCAAATTCAAAATTCAAAATATTTCTTATTCAAGTAAACTTAACAAGTGCTTTTGAATCGTCAACATCTACTGCTGGTTCGGAATGCTGTTTCTACCGAGAAGCAAGAAATTCGGCGGTTGCTCTTTTCAAACAATAATTCTTATCACTAGTTACATATAGTTAATAATGTCTTATACAGGGTCGAAGAGTAGCTATATCCACGCATTCTTATCGTCTAAGTAATCTTCAATAGTATAGTATGCTTTCTGAATTAGTCTTTTTTTATTAAACTGCTATAATGGTAAAGTTAAAGTAGATTGTGGAATTTTATTATAGAATCTTATACCCAAACCAACTAAATTAATGAAATTGTTGTAACAAATTAATCAGGTAGAGTAGTAGTACAGTAGTATACGCTTTTTACGATATCTATATTTAAAATCGTGTCACCGTTTTAATTAGTTTCGCAAAGTATTCGCGACAGGGAATTATGCGGCGAATGATTACCTTGAAAGGAACCCCGGGGATCTTCGACTCTTGACAAATTATTTTCGGGCGTCGACTTTAATAATGGCCACAAAATTTAAACACAGGAGCTTTACCGGGGCTCAAGAACGCTTACTCGTGATGCTTATTTCGAAAGTAATAATAAAATTATTTTGCTATAATCCGCGATACAGTAAATAGAAAATATATATATAGTGCTAAATGTATAGTGGAATATCCGTTTTTTCTACCCTACACCATAGTCAACATCACTATCACAAACTCAACAATCGTTTCGCCCCGCAACCAAAGCATCATCAAGAGATAGACAGAAACAAAATCGCAAAGGCTTTGCGAATTTGTCGTATCCACTATATATTTAGCACTATATATTTTTTCTATTTACTTTATCGCGGATTATAGCAAAATAATTTTACTATTACTTTTGATTATGAATCTCCGCAAAGTAACGCCCAATTCTATACATAGCTTATTTTCAATATAAATTACACTTCACTAGTTTCATGCCTGTTTCGTATAGTGTAAAAAAAGTAAAGTAACGTCCTGTTACCATCCTACTGCTGGGAATAGGACCTTCTCTCGAGAAACGGAGAGAGGTGTCTCTCCGTTTCTCGAGAGAAGGGTTGGAGCTAAGACCTACCACGCTGCTCCAATGCGGATTGGTAGGTTACACATATCACTAGAATTCTCTAGAGATATGCATATTTCCTCACGATGTTTTCCTATACCAAAGCGTGACATAAATTGCAATTATAAATTAGAAAAACTAAAACATCGTGCTGTGATATTGACGAGCTGTGACAGCCCAGCGGTGAGACCGTGCGCCTCTTTCGAGGGGAACACGAGTTGAAACCCGTGCAGGCACCAATGAGTTTTTTTATTAAAACTCGCGTCACTAATTGATAATTGCAATTTATCACACGCTTTTCGGTGAAGGAAAACGTCGTGAGGAAACCTGCATATCTCTTGTATGCATATCATAATACTAGGGATATGTGTACCCTACCAATCTGCATTGGAGCAGCGTGGTAGGTCTTAGCTCCAACCCTTCTCTCCAGAAACGGAGAGAGGAGGCCAATTCTCAGCAGTGGAATTGTAACAGGCCGCTACTTTACTTATTAAAACATGGAATTACCGCAGATATACAAAAGAAAAGTCAAAATATGTAGATGAATTTTTCTTTGCCTAGAAAGGTATAATAAACTATGACTATCAATTAGGCACATAAGTTTTAAGAGAAAGGCTCTTTTGCCTCCTCGAAGTTTGAATCCGTGATCCCTTTGGAAACAGTAACACGTTCTTACCGTTCGACTATCACTGCTTATACCAAAACAAGCACACAAAAAATTTATCAGACTCATTTTCCCAGAATTTTCATCTGAAAGACCTGGGAAACAATTCGCGTCGTACATTAACGATTATTGCAAAATGTCACAAGTGCGACTAGCAACTGAAAATATTCTAGTAGGAACAAAAACGCGCAAAAGAATAATTAACTCCCGTGACACTTTTTGCTTATTGATGGCACTATAGAAACTTTGATATAAGTGACTAAAGAACTTCTGAACAAACTCAGTTGATTGGATGAATGATTGAAAAACATTTACGTTGAAAATCAGCAAGTATTAGTGCAAAATTAATGATAATATTGTGTTGCTGTAATTTGCGATTGGAAATCTACGAGTTCTTTATGCTTAACTAGTTGTGCCAGCGGCTTCGCCCGCGTGAAAATCTTCGAGTCACAATTTTTTTCTAGAATTCAAATTTTAAACATAAAACTAGTAATTGCGCGTTAACCATAAGAGATAGAGACATGTTGTCGCGGACTTTTTTGTAGTAGTTTTATTGATCTACAATTCTCTTGTACATTACTTTAGCGTATATCTGTTGGTTTACGCGGCGCACGCGATTAAAGCTCCCAGCAAGAAAGTTTTTTAACAACTGCTCCATCTCTTCAACACAATTTACATAATACCGATATGTACTATTTACTTAATCCGGAAGTATTGCTCTATCTTTTGGTGAAAACCGTACAAAAATCCGTTTAGTAGATTTTGAGAAAATCGATTACATACAGACAGCTTTTCGCGACTTTGTTTTATAATAAGTATAGATGTAGAGTGCCATATCCGTATGACTTCTATATATCAAAACAAATCAAATCAAAATAATCTTTATTCAAGTAAACTTATTACAAGCACTTTTGAATCGTCAAGGATCAATATGATTAATGAAGCTACAACTGGTTCGGAATGTTGCTCTTACCGAGAAGAACCAGCAAGAAACTCGGCGGTCAATCTTTTAAACATTAAAATTTTTATTATTTAATTGGTCTTATTTGAAGCTGAAAGGATTTTCAAATCCAAGCATTTTTATCATTCAAATAATCCTCAATTGTGTAAGCATAGTTCGTACACTTAATTTAAACTTTTCTGTAGATAAGTTTAGACATATTAGTATAGATTGCGGAATTTTATTGTAAAAGTGAGTACCGAGACCAACTAATGAGTTGTTAACTTTGCTAAGTCGCTACTCAGGGATCACAAGCTTTTTGTGACCTCTGGTACATCTATGATATACATGAAATTTGGTTGTAAATATATTCATATGTATCACATATGAATATATTTACAGAAACATTCATATCTTGTATTTATATTCCCATAACCAGTTTGGAAAGTTTGTTTTTAACGAGAAAAGCCAACAAGAAACTCGGCGGTTGCTCTTTTCAAAGTATAATTCTTAAAGTCAACATTTAGTCATTTCTACCTTTTAACGCGTCAAAGAGTAACTATTTCGAATTCCTATGACCTGTGTAATCCTCATTCCTCAACGGTTTTAGCTTTTTAACAGTGATTTTAAACTTCTGTTATGGCAAAGCTAAAATTAATTGCGAAGTTTTATTACAGAAAGAATCTTATTTATACCCAAACCCACAAACGATTTGCGAATTTTTGCTAGGCGCAAAGCATTTTTTTTCAAACTGACTGTATGGTGTTAGCCCTAACGACTTTTACAGCGTCACCGGGCGGGACGGGGAGCGCAGAAGCATCGTCGAGGTTGCGAAATACAGAGGGTAGAGCGCAGAAGCTCTACTAGAGTAAGAGAACGTCGTCCTAAGGGTGCTCCTGTGAGGCCGGATCACTGCTTTTGGCGCAAAGCAGGAGTCGCAAGCTTATGTCGGTTCCTACTTTGTCTATTATATACATCACCTATCGTTTTATAATTCTTTATATTATTATGTACGAAAATTAAATTGCTTAAAATCATCTATCATATATGTGATCCTCAACAGTATAGTAGGCTTTCTGTATCATTTTCCTTTGAATAAAAAAGTAAAATAAGTAAAGTAGCGGCCTGTTACAATCCCACTGCTGGGAATAGGCCTCCTCTCTCCGTTTCTGGAGAGAAGGATTGGAGCTAAGACCTACCACACTGCTCCAATGCGGATTGGTAGATTACACATATCTCCAGAATTCTCTAGAGATATGCAGGTTTCCTCACGATGTTTTCCTTCACCGAAAAGCGTGTGATAAATTGCAATTATCAATTAGACATATGAGTTTTAATAGAAAAACTCATTGGTGCATGTCCGGGTTTGAACTCGTGTTCGCCTCGAAAGAGTCGCACGGTCTCACCGCTGGGCTATCACAGCTCTCTCCTTTAAATAATATTTCTAAACTGCTGTAACGGCAAAGCCAAAATTTAATGAATCGCCGAGTTTCTCGCTGGCTTAACTCGATAGTAGCAGTTTTCAGAACCACCAGTAGTTGATTCAAAAGTACTTGCCGAAGTCAATTTGTAGTAAGCAAATCTCGAGATTGACCCTCAATAAATCCATTTGTATTAATTAAACGTGTTCTAATTGAAGATTTCAGCCGCCTGTCACAATCGAGCCCGTAAATAACACCAGTAAATTTAGGCAAACCATTTTGAAGTCATTATTCAAGTCGAGGCATTTAAATAATTTATCAAGGTTCTGAGATCGCTCAGATTCCTTTGTACATAATCGTTTGCCGTCTCCGCTTAATTTCCCGTCGAAAATAGTGTGTGAACTGACTTAACGGAATAAACAGCAGGTATAAGTTAGATAGATATTTCAGTTTGTACGGGAATTTCAATTAATTGCTCGTTTATTGAACTTGAGTTTAATTAATATGGAATACAAAGGTAATGATAAAATTATTTTGCTATAATCCGCGACACAGTAAATAGAAAATGTATCTAGTGCTAAATGTATAGTGGACTATCCGTTTTTTCATATACGACAAAATCGCATTTGGGATTTTGTTGTGGAGTGTGTGTGTGTGTCTATCTCCTGATGATGCTTCAGTTGCGGGGCGAAACGATTGTTGAGTTTGTGATAGTGAACGTGTGTAGTGCTTGTGTATTGTGGTTGCAGTGGTGGAGGTTTGTGCATGTGTTTTTACGAATTCTGCATGTATCGGGTATGAAAAAATGGATAGTCCACTATACATTAAGCGCTAGATATATTTTCTTTTACTGTATCGCGGATTATAGCAAAATAATTTTATTATTACTTTTGTATTATGGATCTCCGCAAAGTAACGCCTAATTTTATAAATTATTTAATATGAAATAAGGTATAAACTACTATCTCTATCCGTGACTTCTTACGCGTCAACTTAATCATTAACATACCCTAAATTTTACATATATTGTGTGTTTTCTAGATCCGAAGTAAAAACAAGATAATAAATAATAAATTAATCAATATATTATAACAATAATCACTTACACACACGGTCGTCCGCCCCCAAAGTAAGTAACTTAATACTTGTGTTATGGGCGACGGACAACTGGTGAATATACTACATATATAATTTCGACTGGCCCGTTGGCGCAGTGGGTAGTGATCCTGCCTTCAGCTCCGCGGGTCGCGGGTTCGATTCCCGCCGAGGGCCAACATTTTCTATAAACAATTTGTTGGTTCTTCGAGCCTGGGTGTATATTTGTATTTAAGTATGTATTTAGAATTATATATGTAGTATATCTACCAGTTGTCCGTCACCCATAACACAAGTATTAAGTTACTTACTTTGGGGATGGACGACCATGTGAATAAAAAAAAAATTAAATACAAATACACACCCAGGCTCGAGGAAGCAACAAATTGTTTATAGAAAATGTTGGTCCTCGGCGGGAATCGACCCCACGACTCGCGGAGCTGTAGGCAGGATCACTACCCACTGAACCAACGGGCCAGTCAATAATCTTAATAATAGATATTCTTGTTCTATATTAGCACAGTGTATCAGATTTATCTTTATCAAATTTCATTATAATATAGCCGTGTAGTATCCGGCAGAATAGAATAGACCACCCTCATTTCTTACCGAGGTGTCGTAAGAGGTTACTGAGGTAAATGCCGTGTGGTACCCGGCTACATAGAATAGACCACCCACATTTCTTACCGAGGTGTCGCAAGAGGCGACTAAGGTGAATGCCGTGTAGTATCCGGCAGAATAGAATAGACCACCCTCCTTTCTTACCGAGGTGTCGTAAGAGGCGACTAAGGTAAATGCCGTGTGGTATCCGGCTGCATCGAATAGACTACCCTCATTTCTTACCGAGGTGTCGTAAGAGGCGACTAAGGTATGTGCCGTGTGGTATCCGGCTGCATAGAATAGACTACCCTCTTTTCTTACCGAGGTGTCGTAAGTGGCGACTAAGGTATGTGCCGTGTGGTATCCGGCTGCTTAGAATAGACTACCCTTATTTCTTACCGAGGTGTCGTAAGAGGCGACTAAGGTAAATGCCGTGTGGTATCCGGCTGCATAGAATAGACTACCCTTATTTCTTACCGAAGTGTCGTAAGAGGCGACTAAGGTATGTGCCGTGTGGTATCCAGCTGTATAGAATAGACTATTCTCATTTCATACCGAAGTGTCGTAAGAGGCGACTAAGATAAATGCCGTGTGGTACCCAGTCGGGTACCAGTCTATGCAGTCGCATAGAATAGACCACCCACCTTTCTTACCGAGGTGTCGTGAGAGGCGACTAAGGTAAAAGCCGTGTGGTATCCGGCTGCATAGAATAGACTATTCTCATTTCTTACCGAGGTGTCGTAAGAGGCGACTAAGATAAATGCCGTGTGGTACCCAGTCGGGTACCAGTCTATGCAGTCGCATAGAATAGACCACCCTCCTTTCTTACCGAGGTGTCGTAAGAGGCGACTAAGGTAAGTTGATGTCAGGCAGGCGGCCGGTCGGAAAATACGTAGCCAAATCATGTGACAACATGTTTGTAACATGTTGTGCCGACCCCACTTAGAGTGGGATAAGGGCAGGAAAATGATGATGAATGATGTAATTTCATTATAATAGCATCAGCAGATTTGCCGTGAAATCGCAACAGAAGGACAGACTGACAAACAGAAAAACAAATTTTCTTCTTTTCTTTATCTTCAACCGATGGACGTCTACTCCTGGACATAGGCTTCTTTAAAGGATCTCCATGCCACATAATTTTGTGCTGTTTGCAGGCTCTTCAACACCTTAGAACCCCAACGCACTACGTGCCCCGCCCATCGCCATTTCAACTTCTCGACACGATGCGCTTTGTTGCTTATTTTGCGTCTTTTACGGATCTCCTCATTCCTGATTTGATCGCGTGGAGATACTTCCAGAGATGCTTGCTCCATCACCCGCGAGTGACTTTCAAGTTTCTTATGAGGGCCATGATCGTTTCAGGTTTTAATTTTTTTATTATAACTTATGTGTCTAGATAAGGTCAGATAAGGAAAACATCGTGAGGAAACCTGCATATTTCTAGAGAATTCTAGGGATATGTGTAACCTACCAATCCCCATTGGAGCAGCGTGGAGGGTCTTAGCTCCAACCCTTCTCTCCAGAAACGGAGAGAGGAGGCCTATACCTGGCAGTGGGATTGTAACAGACCGCTACTTTTGCAACACCGCCCAGGAAGTTTTCAGTTAAAAATAACTCTCGAGAGGATACTTTTTATTTATCGATTTCCTCACAATTCTTCCTTTAACTTAAAGCATTTTATAAATTAGAAATATATAAGTGATGGATATAAGTGAAGTCATGTGGATTACTAGGTAACACATATACCTACCAATCCGCATTGGAGCTGCGTGGTAGGTCTTAGCTCTAATCCCTCTCTCCAAACAACGGGAAACAGTGGGACAGTTGCCCGTTAGTAACGGATCGTTGCTTTTACTTTTTTTATATAAAAATGCACAACGCAGCTAAATAAGTTTTCACATAAAAATAGAGGTTAAAATAGCACAGTCTTACCCCGTTACGTTTTACATATTTCTATACAGCCCGTCCCGGAAATCGCGTATCATCTGTCGGGAATACGAAATAAATTGTCCCGAAAATTCGATTTCATGGGTTCGCCAGTTTTTATAGTCGAGGTTACTTGAATAGGATTATGCGAGTGAAATTGGAAAAAAAATCACCCGCGGCTGAATTGGAAATGTAAATGCGAAATGAATTTTTACAATACCATTGTACTACTAAGATTCTATAATAAAATTCTGCTATCGATTTTATCTTTGCCATTACAGCAGTTTAAAAACGCTGTTAAAGGGAGGCTGATATAAAGCCTGCTATACTATTGAGGATTGTATAGATGATGGAAATGCGTGGATATAGCTACTCCTCTACCATGTACAGGATTGTAATTACCAAACGTAGCTAGTGTAATAGACACTAAAAATGTTTTTGTTTTCGAATTGACTGTATGCTGTTAGCCCTAACGGCTCTTACAGCATCACCGAGCGGGACGGGCGAGCGCAGAAGCATCGTTGAGGTTGTAAAATGCAGAGAGTAGAGCGCAGAAGCTCTACTAGCGTCGGGGAACGTCGTCCTAAGGGTGCCTCCTGTGAGACCGGACCACGGCTTAGGGCGACGTGTAGTGGAGCGGTGATGTATGACTTTGATTAGTCATTGCGACGTCGGAAGGGTGGGGAGAAGCCACGACTGACCGACGTCAGAAAACTGGGACCTCGTCTTCGCCGGCGAAGACGCTGTGTGTGTGTGTTACGTGTTTCTGTGTTCGAGATCGTTATTTGATCGTCGGGGTCATACAGGACGCTTTTTGGACGCCTATATTTTCGGTGGCCGGACCTAACTGGGATGTAGGTACAAGCAACTGAAATAAGGGGGTTCGGGTGTACCTCAGATTTCTCGAAGTAAGATTTCGAAAAACGTTTAAAGACGTGAGTAATGGTAAGGAGGTCGAGGTCTCTATGAAGGTCAATGTTCCGCAGAACCACGGACAACCAGTGGCTGCCCGCATGAATCGGTTCTGTAGTCTTTGGAGCGTGAGCAATCTGACCTTTGAAACGTGCGCGAACGCAACGCTCGCATAGGAAATTATTGGTTTTATGCAAGTTGTGTAGAATGTCACTTTGCTGCGGAGCGACATGTTACTTTTCTTGCATAACATCGGATAGAGTCATCCCTTGAGTCATACGCAGCCTTATTGCAGACTATGCGAACTTGCTCCTGGAAGGTCATGAAAGGTTGCAAGGTGACACCTAAGTACTTGACTTTCTGTTGCCAGTGAATAGGTGTATCGTAAAGAGAAATTTTCGTAGGTGTGTCTATGTCAGATCGAAAGTGATTACCGATAGAGTGCATGGCTACACTTTTATGGTAAATACAGCGGTGTCATCCGCGAAAATTGCAAGCTGTGTGCGCTCTTTGATAGGCGCCCGTGGAATGTCACTCGTGTAGAGCGAGTACAATAAGGGTATAAATAAAGGCAATAGGAAATAGTCAAATGACAGTCTGTGTTGTTGTTAATACCGGAAGTGAGGTTCTTGAGTGATAAATAGCGAGTGTAGGGACTTTTTATGTGAGTGGTGATTGCCTTAATTAGTGAAACTTGAGGTAATTAGAGAGATTCTGTCGATTGTCGTCGTGAACGTAATTTCTAGTAAAAGTGTATTTTTCAGTCGATAAGTTAAGTCAAGGTATAAGCGAATAGTGAATTAACACAAGTTTACTAGTGCGTAAGTTAAGTTTCGACTCAAGACCTTCAGTTTACTTGAATAAAGAATATTTTGAATTTGTATTGAAGATTTTGGGAATGACAAGCTGGATCGGCGTTTTCGTTCGCATCAACGTAATCAAATGTTTAAATACCCTCAATTATGTAATATGCATTTCAAGAGTAATGGAAATAATATTTTGCTATAATCCGCGACAAAAGAAAATATATGTATTGCTTAATGTAGATCGTACTATTCGTTCTCATACCTGATAAAATACATACACATAAAAATGGTCGCGGATAAAACTAGTCCTACTATCCTACTATCCTACTATAATACTATAAATGTGAAAGTTCGTGAGTATGGATGTATGTTTGATACTCTTTCACGAAAAACTATTGGACGGATTTGGATGAAACTTTACAGTTATATAGGTTATACATCGGAGTAACATATAGGCTACAATTTGCAATGATTTTATGTAATATAACGATACATGTCAATAAAGGAAAATATGGCCTCAGAGCTATCTTGGCGTCTGCTGCACAAACCATTGGAGTTTCACAAATATGATGTACCGTAGTAATTTTATAATTTTGTTTAATAAAAACTGATAAGTGCACGTCCAGGTTTTAAATCCACTATATTCTAGTTCGGCATTTGAATAACTGTATACGAACATCCCAGAGAGTAGAGCAAATAGATTTTAGTACAAATACCAGTAAAGCAGAATGGAATTTTTTAACATACATCTGAAGACTGGAATTTTGATTCCAGGCGCAAATTTCATAGATAATTTGCGTAGTGCGTGAGACACCATAGTATTAGAAATGGCAGGCATTTCGGAAAAGCGTTTAATAATCGTACAAGTCTCGTTTACAACGAAACTCCAAGAGAACGGTATATATATATACCGTATATATAACAGTATACCGTTATATATACGGAATAACCGTAACCCCTCGTTCGCGACGTATTTTATAGTGCAGTATTCCATTTTAGTCGTTAGGGCGAGGGCGTTAAACTGAATATACCATACGAAACTTCTTATAACGCCTATTGCGGAATTTTAACGCGACGTATTTTTTACACTCGTCCGAACGAGGCGTAAGAGTCAAGTATTACTACAAGACTGACTTCAATATGGCGGACTTCATCTTTTATAACTAATTTTCGCTCCAAAAGCAAATTCCTTCCTTGCTATCGGCCACGTGATTGCCAACTTTCATTCCTAACAATAGTATTTCCAAACATTTATGTAACTTTAAACTATCGTGAGTAATATTCATAGTTAATGTGTAGACTCAGGCTATACTCAAGCCTAATTTTATCGGGTTAGCCCGACTAGTTTCGAGCCCATCCGTGACATCATAAGGGAATCTCTCCGAAAGATAAGACAATTTAAGACGTCTAAACAGCAAAACTTGTTTAATTTACTTACTTCCGTAGCATTATGTCTTATGGAATATTATTATGGGGTAAATGCGGGAATATAAAAAAATCTTTAATTATGCCAAGTTTTGTTATTATTATTAATATCTCGCTAGAGGATTGTGTAAAAACATAACAGACAGACATACTAAGATATACGTTTGTGGGTTTGGGTATAAGATTCTACATTCTACAGCAGTTTAAAAATACTATTAAAAAAGGCTAATTCAGAAAGCCTATTATACTATTGAAGATTACCTAGGCGATAAGAACGCGTGGATATAGCGTCTCTTCAACCCAGTACAAGACATTAATAACAATATGTAACTAGTGATAAGAATTATTGTTTGAAAAGAGCAACCGCCGAGTTTCTTGCTGGCTCTTCTCGGTAGGAACAGCTTTCTGAACCAGCAGATGATGTTGACGATTCAAAAGCACTTGTTTACAAGTTTACTCGAATAAAGAATATTTTAATTTGATTTGATTTGATATGTATGATTTATTTAATGTACGTTAAAAGGATATATTTCTATTGACGTTTCCAATCAATTTTATCTTACATTAGAAATCCCATTCAGGAATTCCCCATTGTGCTATTTGAAATGAAGTATTTTCTATGATAATAAATATATTTTTTTCTCTATACACGTTCTCATGGGTAAGTTTACCGTTCATAAATATTTGATTTCGGTCCCGTGATGGATATTTTTCCCCGAATTTTCAAATCGGATCTCAATATTGTAACTATACAATAGCTTTTTTTCTTTAATGATTGAAGAGATGAATACAGACTCGTAACCTTAACATGTTGATGAAATACAGTTTGAAGGTTGCAAATATTTTTATTTAAAATATATCTCTAATAAGGCTGCGATAGGCGCTGGGACCGTGTGAAGCATTTGGAAGGGTCACGGGTTCAAATCGGGCATACACCATTAAGTTTTTCTGACAAAACTTATATGTCTAATTGATTATTACAATTCTCATACGGTCGCTTACCTATCTTCGCGAATCTAAGCTTCGAGAAATCTAGTCCTAGGCTTTTTATCCTAATATATAATATGTAATAATATGTAAAAAGAAGTTGAAATTAGAAAGATATCATTTAACCGATGTTGAAACTACACGACTTGTTTATTCGTTTATTTTAAAAGCATTATGTCATATGGAATAACGTTGTGGGGTAAAGCGGCTTATATAGGAAATACTCTGAATACTCAAAGTAAGTAACTTAAAACTTGTGTTAAGGGGAACTTAAAACTTGTGTTATGCATATATCATATTTCAATAATTACTTAAATACACTCAGACTCGAAGACCCAAGAAATTGGTTTTTATAAAATGTTGGCCCGGGGAAACGAACCCGCGACCGTTGGGTCTAAAATCAGGATCATTAACGAGCCAGTCCTTATACAAACTCTCCAAAACTACCCTGTATATAACCCCATAACCCAAAATTATTTCACTATTCCTTTAATTCAGTAGAGTTATTACATCAAATACATTTACCGTTTTCCCGCAATGTATTAATACAAAACATGAAAAGGAAATATTTGTATTGGCATTTTCAATTAATTTTATTCAATATTAGAAATATCATTCAGAATTTCTCATTACTATTTATTTCTGAATTATACTGTATGATATGAAAAATATTTTTTTAATAAATACATTCTATAGGTTAGAATAGTGCAAATCCTATTAACCAATATACAAAGCGTGGTGGAAGTAACTTAAGTCAAGGGACATTATCGAGTCCTTGGATCGGCCTCGCCAAAGTCCGGAAGGATCAATTAGATTAATAAAGTTACTACGGGCTTTCAGCCATCCAGACCATCCAATACAGGGTCGCCAGGAGGCATGGGGTCCTCACCTTCCACCTGACACAGGTACTTTCCAGACATGGTTGTTTCTGAAGGCATCAAGGAAGCTTATGTCGGTTCCTACTTTGTCTATTATATACATCACCTATATTCTTTATATTTTTGTGTACAAATATTAAATTGCTTAAAATATACCGTGAAGAAAATGTAACAATACCTAATAGTGGAAATATAATCTAGTCATATTCCCACTAGAAACTGGGGGAATATTGAGCGCAGTGCGGCCACTATCATTATTCAAATGCGTAAAGGGTCAAATGTTGAACCCGCTTGATTAAATTAAACTAGCATTTAGTAAGATTAATTAAACACGATTTAGTTGAAATGACACGTTGATGTCTTACAATATATCAAGTGATTAACATAAAAATCATAAGTGATATTGCTATAGGTCCTTAGACGTTAATTAAAATTACTTTAAATTATGTCTTTACTGTCAATAATGTGATATGTTTCTTGCTATTTCTTAAGGAAATGACGAGATGAAAATAAGATTTGAGTATAGTTTCTATACATAAGCTTGTAGTCAATATGATGAAAACATATTTTTATTAACTTCATCCGTAAACCATTCATAGTAACTTTTAAGGCCTCCGAGACGAGCGGTTTCCAAACTTCCGTTGACAAGTTATCACGGAATACTTAAGTAAATTATCGTCCGAGTTAAATCGTCTTTCGGAATCTGTTACGACTTATCCTCACAAATCTAAGTGATCCGATGAGAGTTGGATGCGGGAAGTTTATCTCAGATCATCCGATAGTCTTCGACTAATTGATTATTTTATAATGAAATGGGATTAAGGACTTTGCGATTTTGTCGTGGAGTCTATCTCCTGATGATGCTTCGGTCGCGGGGCGAAACGATCGTCGAGTTTGTGATGGTGAACGTGTGTAGTGTTTGTGTTATGTGGTGGCAGTGGTGGAGGTTTGTGCATGTGTTTTAACGAATCCTGCATGTATCGGATATGGAAAAACAGATAGTCCACTATACATTTTGCACTATATATATTTTCAATTTACCATATCGCGGATTATAGCAAAATAATTTTATTGTCATATTTAAAACAATCCAACCATCTCTTTTTAGGTCTCCCTCTAGTCTCATATCCATCCACATTCATATCTAACATTCGTTTTGTCAGATGATTTCCTTTCGTTTCTCATCAGTGATGTAATTAAAGTTTACTTTTTTCACTACTAATAATGAAAAGAATTAATATCAGAAGTGTTTTTATGTTCAATGTTTAATTGCGACTGACTTAACAAGTTAACATTCGTTATATGTCGTTAGTCTTATAAATAAATCATACAAACATGTTGTCACATGATTTGGCTACGTATTTTACGACCGGCCGCCTGACCTGTCAACTTACCTTAGTCGTATTTTACGACACCTATGTAAGAAAGGGTGGTCTATTCTATTCAGCCGAATACCACAAGGCGGGTCGACTTACTTTAGTCGCCTATTAACGACACCTCGGTAAGAGATGAGGGTGGTTTATTCTATTCAGCCGTATATCACACGGCATAAGGTTTATAAATAATAAAATAAAAAAGAGTCGCTATAGTACTATATAAACATATTAATTTCAAAAGTTTGATGTTTTAAAGTATATATTTTGTGGGCGACACTGCCGTTCAAGAAAAAGCAACTTTCAAGTTATTATCATTCAAATTAAGGGTAAAGTTGTTAAGCATCTAAGATTAACTCGCTCATTAATATTTTGTGCGGATCGTCGCGTAAAAAGTTTGCACAATCTTGTCAAATCTTTGTTAACAATAGTCGATAACGTTGTAGAAGTAACTCAGTAGAGTTAAAAAATCATTTGTGGCCCTGCGTATTAGGTTCTATAATAACATTCCGTGAATATATTTAAATTAAGTATAAGAAATAATTTAATCTGCTGTGTGGTATTCGGCTGCGTAGATTAGACCACCCTCATTTCTTACCGAGGTGTCGTAAAAAGGCGACTAAGGAAAGTTGACCCGCCGTGTGGAATCCGGTTGAGTAGAGTAAAATACGACTAAGGTAAGTTGAGATGAGGCGGGCGGTTGGTCGTAAAAAACGTAGCCAAATCACGTGACAACATATTTTTAACATGTTGTGCCGACCCTACTTAGAGTGGGATAAGGGCAAGAGGATGAAATATTTTTTTTTTAATTGATGTTTAGGCAAAGTTCTAATTCATATTAAAATTAGATTAAACTAATTTTGTAAGGCGCAATGCAAGATCAAACTAACGTTTTTATTATTTCTATTATATAAATATATTAAGATCCCCAATTTTTACCCAAGTCTCGTTCAAGGCGACTAAGGTAAGTTGAAGTAAAGCAGGCGGCAGGTAGTAAAATAACTAGCAAATACGTATGCGCCATGTTTAAAACATGTTGTTCCGACCTCACTTAGAGTGGGATAAGGGTAGGAGAAAAAAAAATTAGACAAAGATAAGAACATAAGTTTCATTTACCCTTTCATTATTTGTGACACTCTAGCTTACAGGTCTGCTAATGGCTCCCCTAATCTAGTATCATAACTATACGTGCCGCCCACTATCCATGTGTAAAAGCTATAAAAAGCTATATTTCCATTTTATCTCAAACAAAAACGGTCTTTTGCATAAATATTGAAAGTGAACCTTCAAAATCCTGCCAAGTGGCATACAAGCCAATAAAAAACGTAAATACACTCAGAAAGAGTTCCTGAAAACAACCTCTGATAAATATTGTTTGATGTTTACTGACTGAATTTATCAACATCAAATGGGAATGTCAGTGAATTATGAATCAGAAAAAGTATAATGATAGATTATCACAATATCTATTGATGGATTTTGATACGGTATCTACTTAAAGTTGCGGAAAGTTTAGTAGTTATGGTTTTACCTCCGCGAGCCAGCGCTCTTTCCACGACATGCCGCCATTTTTTTTTTTTTTTTTTTTTTTTTTTTTTTTTTTTTTTTTTTTTTTTTTTTTTTTTATGTCAGGAAAACCCGTTATGGGTCATCACCGCCCGACGGGGACGAGCGGTGGGTATGTCGGACTCGCACCGACTAAAAACCTGACAGTGCTCCTCCACGCTGCTAGTGGCGGGGATAGGGTACCGTTGGACACATTACCCCTATCCCCGCCAGCAGCAGCTCTGTACCCCGGAGAGCGCCACCTCCGGGTCGGGGCCTCTCTAAGCAGTGGCCCCTCCCTCCGCTAATCAATGCATCGGGAGCACCAGATGCATCGACCGCCTCGGGGACCTAACTCCAGCGAGCGTCCGATTAACCCCGTTCGGAACGCTCGGAGGTCCCCGTTAGGGCGGCATGCGACGGACTTCGGCGAGTCGCCTGCGCCCCGCTCGCCTGCGGCGGATCGGATCCAAAGACTCGACTTCCCGGATCCGTCCCGCCGCCTCCTTCCGCAAGATAACATCCTCGCAGAAGGAGGCCATCGCTGCCCACGATGCCCCCCTGTCCACCATGGCACGAACCACAGTGGGCAGGGAGAGATCGTGCCCCACCTCTGCCACGAGCTTCGCCCGCTGAACCGCCCAAGCAGGGCAGTCCGCGAGGGTGTGCAGCGCCGTATCAAACTCAGCGCCGCACTCGTGGCACACACCAGACGCTTCGCACTGGGCCCCCGATGAACGGGCTTCAACTTTGCGGCGGTAGGCCTGAGCAAGCACCTTGGCCTCTAGATCCCACGGAGGAGATCCAGCCAAGGCGCAGGCCGCCTCGCCAGAGATGGTCCGGTAGCCCCGCACTAGCCTGATCGCCACAATCCTCTGCGCCCCGCGCAACAGGGGCAGGGACTTGGCGGTCAGCCGCTCCGCCCATACGGGAGCGCCGTACAAGGCCATTGACCGGACCACTCCGCATAAAGGCGCCGGCAGGCGACATGCCGCCATAATCCGGCTTAGCGAGTGAACGTAATGCGCTTTCTAAACGCTTAAAGTTCTTATACGTTCTTTTTGTCTAGGTATTCTAAGTATTTCTCTTACTCTTATTCCATTTTTGATTATTTTATACTTTTAATCTATACTAATATTATAAAGAGGAAAGATTTGTATGTTTGTTTGTTTGTTTGTTTGTATGTTTGTATGTCTGTATGTTTGTTACGTTTTCACGCAAAAACTACTGGACCGATTTCAAAAATTCTTTTACCATTAGAAAGCTGCTTCTTCACTGAGCAACATAGGCTATATGTCATTTTCAAAAATAATAGGGATCCCTAATAAAATTGTAATAAGTTGGGAAAAATTTAGTCGTAAGCATCTTTCATCGCGTGCGCTGCGGAAACTATTGATGATAGAACAAAAAAATGTTCTACAGTATTATAGAACGTATCAATATCCATAAAAAAAGTCCGCGATATCATGTCTATTATAGTTATGCCAATATCACTACTTTTTTACATTGTAAAAGTTGGTTAAAGTGCCGACAATAATCAAACCATTTTATTCATATCTTTATATTAATCCTTATCCCATTAAATGTTTCAATACCTGTAAAATACTTTTTAAATTATCAAAATCCGATATCCCAATCAAAAGATATAACGAATTTAAGAATGTAAATCGAAATCAAATAATACCATAACAAATTCAATGTAGCGACCGTTATAGCAGGGCCTGCATTTGGTGAGTTAGCTCTTATTCCAAGGATACTAATATTTTTTACGGATATTTTTATAATTAAGTCTGTAGTCCGACTTCGTAGACTTTCCACTGCCACGAGATCGGTATTGACGCGGGTGAAACCGCGGGGCTTTGCTAGTTCTGAATAAAATGATGGGATTGAAGCGAAAAACCACTTATTTCCACGTGGGCAAAGGCGCAGGTAAACAAAGTCAATTAAGTTCAATCCCACTGTTGGGAATAGGCCTCCTCTCTCGGTTTCTGGAGAGAAGGGTTAGAGCTAAGACCTACCACGCTGCTTCGTTGCGGATTGGTAGGTTACACATATCTCCAGAATTCTTTAGAGATATGCAGGTCTCCTCACGATGTTTTCCTTCACCGAAAAGCGTGTGATAAATTGCAATTATCAATTAGACACATGAGTTTTAACAGAAAAACTCATTGGTGCCTGCCCGGGTTTGAACTCGTGTTCCCCTCGAAAGAGTCGCACGGTCTCACCGCTGGGCTACCACAGATACAGCTAGTCTATACTTATTATAAATTAATATAAAATATAAATTGCTCATAAGCTGCGTCTGTATGTGATCGATTTTCTCAAAATCTACTGAACGGATTTTTGTACGGTTTTTACTGAAAGGTCGTGCAATTCTTCTTGATAATTGAAGTTAAAAGTACATTAGGGATTTATGTAAATCGTGTTGCAGAGGTCGCTCGGTTGTAAAAAACTCACCTTCCGGGAGTTTCAGTCGCGTCGTGTAAACTAACAGAGATAGAATCAAATAATGTACTAGAGAATTCTAGAGCCACAGAAAAACTAAAAAAAAGTCCGCGACAGTATATATTTATCTCTTACGGTTAACTCACAATAACTACTTTTCTGTTCAAAATTTCAATTAAAAATATTACTTTATATTAAGACACATTGATAACGCCGTGTGGTATCAGGCTGCATAGAATAGACTACCCTCTTTTGTTACCGAGGTGTCGTAAGAGGCGACTAAGGTTTGTAACGTGTGGTATCACGGCTGCATAGAATAGACCACCCTCATTTCTTACCGAGGTGTCGTAAAAGGCGACTAAGGTAAGTTGACGTCAGGCAGGCGGCCGGTCGTAAAATACGTAGCCAAATGATGTGACAGCATGTTGTAACATGTTGTGCCGACCCCACTTAGAGTGGGATAAGGGCAGGAGAATGGATTGATTCCACGCAGTTTTTTAGATTACTTTTAGTCTTGCGTTCACGCAGTAAGCTAAATAAATAAAAAAATTTTTTGAGACACCTTGTATATGCGAAACTAAAGTGTGCGTAATATGCGAAAGTTTAAAAGGATAATTTAGAAACGGGTTCCAAAAGTTTAGGGCCTTTGCAAACATGCTGGAGAGAACGGGTCGGCGCGGACCCTTTGGGAAACTTTGGGGAGTTGAATTGAATTTTTAAACTGCGTAAGCGATATACTTTTGCGGGGTTTTTTATGAAAGCACTTTCAGTGCTAAGAAAGGGATGATTCATCTTTTAACATCACAGTGTATGTGTAGGTTAGTATAGTAGTTAAATCGCAATAATTTGCCATTTTGTCGTGGAGTCTAGATAGACTAGCAACTGAAGCATCATCAGGAGATCCTGATGATGCTTCAGCTGCGGGGCGAAACAATTGTTGAGTTTGTGATAGTAAACGTGTGTAGTGCTTGTGTATTGTAGTGGCAGTGGTTTGTGCATGTGTTTTTACGAATACTGTTTGTAACGGGTATGAAAAAACGGATAGTCCACTATACATTTAGCACTATATGTATTTTTTATTTACTGTATCGCGGATTATAGAAAAATAATTTTACTTTTGTATTATGGATCTCCGCAAAGTAACGCCTAATTCTATAGATTATTCAAACTACTATTCATTTGATTCATTCGTCATGACGTCTTAAAGATGCGCACTTTAAGTCGTTGCCGAATGAGCGTTCGAAATGCATCCTAAAAACATGTGAACAAAAGAGACAGAGTTATCTATAGTTCATATAACGTTGTCCTTTTCAAACACACTTCATGGTACCAAAAGAAAGCGGTTAGATTAGGTACTGACTTTGAATTGAATCGTTTTCTAAAAGTTCATGGTAGGCCTACAGATTTATTCAGAACTTGTACTGGGGAATACCCTTGATAAAAGTCCTGACATTTTATGTCCTTTATATGATTTATAGAAGCAGGCGTTACTTTGCGGAATTCCATATTACAAGCAATATAACAGAACTAACTACTTTGCTATAATCCGCAAGGGTTAAGTGAATGCATGCAAAGCCAATGTGTATGAAGCAGGCAAAATCTACGCACCTTATACATGCAGGACCAGCCACCACATGCACCCCAAGGCGCAATTCACCAGCGACAACGAACACAAAAGCAGCACACACACCCACCACCACAATCTCGAAGATCGTTTCGCCCCGAAACCGAAGCATCATCAGGAGGATAGGCTTCACGACAAAAATCGTACTGCGCCGCGCTACCCATACAAGCAATCTTAAATAGTTCAACTCCCACCAATACCCTACCCTCCGAACACATGTAGCAAAACGGAATTAGATACATTTACTTGCTCGTTAATTAAGTGACCATTGTTATTTTTTATTATCTCAAGTTGCTCTAACGTATTGAGTCGGAGTCCCTTATCACAAGTTTGGAGAATATGATGGAGATATTCTCTTTGGGACATTTTCTAATTGGGTATTGGTGGGAGTTGAACTATTTAAGATTGCTGGTGAATTGCGCCTTGGGGTGCATGTGGTGGCTGGTCCTGCATGTATAAGGTGCGTAGATTTTGCCTGCTTCATACACATTGGCTTTGCATGCATTCACTTAACCCGTGCGGATTATAGCAAAGTAGTTAGTTCTGTTATATTGCTTGTTATGTCCTTTATATTAAATTTCAAATATCTCATAGAATAACTAACATAAAATTTATACAGTCCGATTTGTTTTGCGATTACCAGAAAGTGGAAAATCAAAGGGTGAGTTCAGCGGCGCGGAAAGCGGCGCACCTGCTGAGTGGCTCACAAAACGTGTACCGACCGCTCCACTGCTCTCCTTGTTCTTAGAACAAAGAAAATATGGCGTTGACAGCTCTCTTATATTTTATGTACATATCACAAACGAAACGAATCGGAATGGAGTCGCAAATGAGTAGAAAATATAATTATTTCACAATAACTGATAATGTCTTTTGGAGGTAAACCGAGGAAAGTAAGATCTACGAATTCATATAAAAAAAAACAATAATCGAATAATTTACATTTATATCTATTAAAATTGATTAAAATAAAAAAAATAAAAAAATAAGATTATCTTGGTCAAGGCGGTGGCGGTGGTCATTTTTGACCATAAATTGAGCTTTGGACCACCCCCGTGTGGTATTCGGCCGAGTAGAAAAGAACACCCTCACTTCTTACCCAGGTGTCGTAAAAGGCGACTAAGGTAAGTTGACATCAGGTAGGCGGCCTGTCGTAAAAAAAGTGGCCAAATCATGTGAAAACATGTTTGTAACATGTTGTGCCTAGGAGGATGATGATAAATTGAGTTTTGGACCATTTTTTGTATTCGTTGTACACAGTAATGTGTCTACATTCTAAACGTACTACTACTGATTCTACAAAGATTGTTTTTTGGAAAATAAATTTAAATAAAAAAAATCATTTGAATTAATCCTTTGGTTACATTTAAATATTTCGCCATTTCCAAATCCTTTTTCGTAAACTATTTGTGTTCGTAACGAGTTTATTTTCGTACTATTTACCGAAGTTCTCAGTACGTCTCCAGAATTTGTTATTTCTTGTTGTTTTGTGTTTCTTTACGAATAAAGTTTAAGTAAAGTAACGACCTGTTACTATCCTACTGCTGGGCATAGCCTTCCTCTCTCCGTTTTTTGGAGAGAAGGATTGGAGTTAGGACCTACCACGCTTCTCCAATGCGGATTGGTAGGTTACACATATCCCTAGAGTTCTCTAGAGATATGCAGGTTTCCTCACGATGTTTTTCTTCACCGAAAAGCGTATGATAAATTGCAATTATCAATTAGATGCATAAGTTTTAATAGAAAAACTCATTGATGCCTGCCCGGGGTACAAACTCGTGATCCCCTTGATAGAGTCGCACGGTCCCAACGCTGGGCTATCAGAGCTCCAAACTTTTTATTGCCACTGGAAAGTGTAAAATATTTGCTGACTTCACTTATACATAATTCAGCGATTTTTAACACTTAAGTTGACGCGAACTAAGTCCCAAAAAGTAAAACTAATTCATGCCATACAGATTTGAGTTAATAAAATAAATACCACCGTTAACGATGGTGTTTACGATAATAACTGGACCCTAAGGACTAATTATTTCTGAGGCGAAAGGGAAAAGTTGATTTACCTATCTATCTATCTATACCTATACTTATTATAAAACTAAATCCCAAAACGCTGTCTGTCGGTCTGCAATCGATTTTCTCAAAATCTACTGAACGGATTTTTGTACGGTTTTCGCCAAAAGATAGTGCATTACTTCCGGATGGTTTAAGTAAATAGTACATACCGGTATTATGTATATTGTGTTAAAGAGATCGAGCAATTGTTAAAGAACTTGCTTGTTGGGAACTTTAGTTGCGTGCGCTGCGTAAACCAGCAGCGATACGCTAATGTGGTACATTTCTTAGTGTACCAGAGAATTGTAGATCTATAAAAATACTACAAAAAGTCCGCAATAGCATGCCTCTATCTCTTATGGTTAACTCACAATAACTACATTTATGTTCAGAATTTCCACGCGGGCGAAACCGTTTTTAAGTAAATAGTGCATTATGGTTTTATGTAAATTGTGTCGAAGAGGTCACGCATTTGTAAAAAAATACAACATACAACATTATTTTAGAGATAATGTAGTAGAACATTGTAGATCTAGAAAAATACTACATAGAAGTCGGCGGCAGCATGTCTCTATCTTTTATGGTTACCTCACATTATTGTGTTCGAAATTTCAATTATTTAAGTATATTGATTTTCACGCGGGCGACGCTGCAAGCTACTTAATTATAAAAAACTCTGCCAAATATTTATCTTTGTGTCATAAAACAGAAAGTGTGTACGTATTCTCCTTATAGACTTCGAATCGGCTGAACCGATTGTAATGAAATTTACGGACGGACAGTCTTTAGTTTGACCCACGGATAAGCATCCGAGCATTTTTTTTAACTGTCTATTACAGTTTTGTTTCGAGGGGAAATCAAAACCAAATTGAGTCACAGCAACGAGTGACGGGGCCGATAATTTATTTTAAATAATCTTTGTCATTTTTAATTTATTATCAAACAGGAACAAAAAAATAATGAATTTTTCGATGTAATATTATTTTAAGCAATTGAATTTTTATTTAAATTTAGCCTTATGTATATGAAAACATAATCGATTTATGTTGATTGTTATTTAAAGATTATTATCTTTTTTATAAACGATTTTCTTAACATAAATCGATTATATTGTTTATCCCTTTATTACTGTAATTAGTATTTATTTTTAATGAATTATAAATATAATAACAAAACAAAAAAATCGATATACTATCTACTTAGAAGCTGTGATAGCCTAGCGGTGAGACCGTGCCACTCTTTCGAGGGGAACACGAGTTCAAACCCGGGCAGGCACCAATGAGTTTTTCTATTAAAACTCATGTGTCTAATTGATCATTGCAATTTATCACACGCTTTTCGGTGAAGGAAAACATCGTGAGGAAACCTGCATATCTCTAGAGTATGCTAGGGATATGTGTAACCTACCAATCCGCATTGGAGCAGCGTGGTAGGTCTTAGCTCCAATCCTTCTCTCCAAAACGGAGAGAGGAGGCCTTAGCCCAGCAGTGGGCATAGTAACAGGCTGTTACTTTACTTTTTTTACTTTAGAAGCGACAGAAGCGATCATTTATTAATTGATTGTTGCCACATCTATTTAGACTGCACAATCAAGTTAATCATTATTTGAATAAATTTTAGAGTTAGGCGTTATTTTGCTAAGTTCTTAAATATAACAAAAAAGATGAATAAAAAAGGTTTTATTATGTGCTTAAACATTAAAATTATTAGATAACAATTAATCCTATCATATGAAAGAAAATCTATTAATTTATTAAATTAAATGAAATCTATACTAATATTATAAAGAGGAAAGATTTATACGTTTGTTTGTATGTATGTTTGTTACGTACGCAAAAACTACTGGACCGATTTCAAAAATTCTTTCACCATTGGAAAGCTGCTTTTTCACTGAGCAACATAGGCTATATGTCATTTTCAAAAAAAATAGGGATCCCTAATAAAATTGTAATAACTTGGTAAAAATTTAGTCGTAAACATCTATCATCGCGTGCGCTGCGGAAACTATTGATGATAGAACAAAAAAATGTTCTACAGTATTATAGAACGTATCAATATCCACAAAAAAGTCCGCGATACCATATGTCTAACTATTATAGTTATGCCAATATAACTACTTTTTTACATTGTAAAAGTTGGTAAAAGTGCCGACAATAGTCAAACCATTTTATTCATATCTCTGTATTAATCCTTATCCTATTAAATGATATTTTATGAATAACTGTTTCAATACCTGTAAAATACTTTTTAAATTATTAAAATCCGACATCCTAATCAAAAGATTTTACGAATTTAAGAATGTAAATCGAAATCAAATAATGCCATAACAAACCTAACCTACCGTTATAGCAGGGCCTGCACTTGGTGAGTTAAGTCTTATTCCAAGAATACTAATGATACCCATTTTTTAAAATTAAATAATCTACAAATAAATCTGTAGTCCGATTTCGTAGACTTTCCACTACCACGAGATCTGTATGGACGCGGGTGAAACCGCGGGGCTTTGCTAGTAATTTATAAATTCAATAAAAGTGGCCAAAAACAGCGTCAGATATTCGTCACGCGCCTCTGCGATAGTTGAGACGCGAGCGAGCGAATCATAATCACTGGTGATCATATCCTGACTCATCACCCGCTGTTCAGTCGAGTCAGTTAAGACCCTCCTGACGGCAACTCGGTACCGTGTTAGTAAAACATTAGTACTTCTTAAGTCGGCACAACAATAGCGTGGTATAATATACTAGTAGCGCCACCTAGTTTTAAATTCCGAACTAAATTCATTTTTTTTTTCGAACTGACTGTATGCTGTTAGCCCTAATGGCTTTTACAGCGTCACCGGGCGGGACGGGCGAGCGCAGAAGCATCGCCGAGGTTGCGAAATGCAGAGAGTAGAGCGCAGAAGCTCTACTTAAGTCGGGGAACGTCGTCCTAAGGGTGCCTCCTGTGAGGCCGGACCAAGGCTTAGGGCGACGCGAAGGGCTGATGTATGACTTTGATTAGTCATTGCGGCGTCGGAAGGGTGGGGAGAAGCCACGACCGACCGACGTCAGAAAACTGGGACCTCGTCTTCGCCGGCGAAGACGCTGTGTGTGTGTATTACGTGTATCTGTGTTGGCGATCGTTATTTGATCGTCGGGGTCATACAGGACGCTTTTTGGACGCCTATATTTTCGATGGTCGGACCTAACTAGGATGTAGGTAGAAGCAACTGAAATAAGGGGGTTCGGGTATACCTCAGATTTCTCGAAGTAAGATTTCGAAAAACGTTTAAAGAGGTGAGTAATGGTAGGGAGATCGAGGTCTCTATGGAGATCAACGTTCCGCATGAACCACGGACACCCTGTGGCTGTCCGCATAAATCGGTTCTGAAGTCTTTGGAGCCTGAGCAATCTGACCTTTGAAACGTGCGCGAACGCAACGCTCGCATAGGACATTATTGATCTTATGCAAGTTTTGTAGAGTGTCACTTTGTTGCGGAGCGACATCTTACTTTTCTTGCATAACATCGGATAAAGTCGTCCCATGACATACGCAGCCTTATTGCAGACTATGTGTATGTGCTCGTGGAAGGTCATGGAAGGTTGAAAGGTGACACCTAGGTACTTGACTTTCTGTTGCCAGTGAATCGGTGTATTGTAAAGGGATATTTCCGTGGGTGTGTCTATGTGAGATCGAAAGCGATTACCGATAAAGTGCATGGCTGCACTTTTATCCGGGTTTATTTCGATTAACTAAATTCAGAAAAGTTTTGTTTCCCTTTTCTTATACTTTATACAGTTTTGTATGGTGAAAGTGTGTGCTAATTGTATTATGGTGGTGTTGAATGGTTTTAGTGCATGTGTTTTTACGAATTTAGTGTGTTAGTATTAAGGTGTCATAATTCGAAATTAGTCTTAGCTGAGTTGAGATCGCTGTAATCATTATTTCAATGACTTCTACGATATCGCGCTTCGAATTGTTAAAAAAGCTAGTGTTTTCTTGCCTTTCTAAATATAAATTTCTTAAACACTCAGTTTTGTAGGCGCTACGTTAGGTTTTATGTTTAAACTAGCTTTTGCCCGCGGGTTCGCTCGCGTGGAATTTGGTCTGCCAAATTAAGTTGCAAGACATAATTTTAGACTAAATTACTTTTTTTTACTTAATATTTAAATCATATATATATATTTAGTTACTCGTACATACAAAATTTCAGAATTCTTACTTCAAAGCAGACGGATTCCATATTATTTTCGCGACCCACGCATATTAGGCACCCTATTGCGCTCCATTCAAGTCAATCATATCAAAAGCACTTGTTTACAAGTTTACTTGAATAAAGAATATTTTGAATTTGAATTTGAATTTGAATTTGAAATTTGAATTACCACGTTAAAGGGCGCCAGTGTGACGTTTGGGCTGGTAAAAAAAAACAAGCTCCTTAGTCAACACAAAAGAATAAGTTTATTAACTAATTACTATAAATTGGGGTCATTGGCCCGCCTAATTTTTACTTCGCGCAGTTTCGGTACTCTCCTGGAGGTGATGGGATGGCTGGAGCGAGCCGCGAAGCCCATATGTCACGGGGCGACGTCCAGGTAAGCCGAAGGTTCTCAACCACGGTGACGTCACGGGTATTACTCAAGGATACCTTCAGCCCGGTATTAAAACCCCAATATAAGGGGGTGATTCATCTAATATTAGATTAATAGATTAGCCAAATAAGTGACTCTTTAAATGTTTCACGGCTTCGGTTTACAGCACGAACTATTTAGTAATAAATGTTTCGTCTACAGCAATGCGCCGCGTAATGGCGGTCGCAATGCAACGTTACACTTGTAAACAAGTGCTTTTGATTCGTCAACATCTACTACTCTTCGGAAAGCTGTTCCAATCGAGAAGAACCAGCAAGAAACTCGGCGGTTGCTCTTTTCAAAGAATAATTCTTATTACTAGTTAATATATAGTTATTAATGTCTTGTACAGGGTCGAAGAGTAGCTATATCCACGCATTCTTATCTTCTAAGTAATCTTCAATAGTATAATAGGCTTTCTGAATTAACCTTTTTTTAATAGTATTTTTAAACTGCTGTAAAGGTAAAGTTAAAGTAGATTGCGGAATTTTATTATAGAATCTTACACCCAAACCCACAAACCCACAAACGAGAATGTCCTTTTGCAAGTCGCAAATCAGGAACCGCAAGCTTATCTCGGTTCCTACTTTGTCTGTTATATAGTATATACATCGTCTATTATTACATAGTAGGAATGAGGTCACTCATACTAGGCGTGCAATCTTTTCTATTGCGGATCATATTAAAAAAATATTTTTATTAGATTTATAAATTTCATATCATATCTTTATACGATTTCCTTATTCGTTCCTTTTCGCACAACAAACGCGGCAACGGTCGTGAGCAAAAAGAAATACTTTGTAACTTAAGTGCACAATTCCGCTTTATTGTTAGACGGCACCGCCTCCCCGGGGAAGGCAGATTTTCTTAATTACTCCGCCGCCTTAAGTCTTGATTCAATTCAGTTTGAGACAGTGAAACAACGTGGAATTTTCCGTCAATTACTAACCGTGAAGTGTTGAGGGAATGGTTGTCACTCTCGACTATACGTAATTGTAAATATGGAAAGTTTCAATTTGACATCAGTAATTTTGTTATACAAAAATTATTGCGTAATTAATTAGTACGTAATTAGAAAAATCTGTTGTGCTACTGGGCAAAAAGAGAGGTCACTCTCTTTTTTGATAGGTGGGTTGAAGGTTAGCTCACGCTGCTCCAATATAAATTGGTAGGCTACACATATCCCCAGAATTCTCCAGAGATATACAGGTTTCCTCACGATTCCTTCACCGAAAAATGTGTAAGCAATTATTAAACATTGTGTAAGTGGTTTGTGCTTTCAAAGTTTAACAAATATAGTACACATATCTATTAGTTCAAATAAACCTCTTCTGAATACTGACTTCAAGTTAAGTCCCATTAAATCACTAAGAGGTCTTTAAACAAAGCTTGAGTGTTACATATCACATTCAGTTTAAAATAACATATTATATCTGTAACTATCAAAGTAAGGCCTGATGGATAGCCGTGATTTTAATTTGGTACTTAATTGAAATAGTACTTTTATAACAATTGTTATTAAAAGTCAGCCTGGCTTTAATTAATAATTTTTTGGGTTTTTAAACTATATGCTGTTAGCGCTATCGGATTTTAAAGCGGCACTAGGCAGGACGAGCGAGTTTAAAAGCATCGTCGAGGTTTCTCATTACTCAGAATAGGGCGCAGAGGTTTCTAATAGCGTCGGGAACGTCGCTTATTGATGCCTGGATGAGATCGGACCACGGCTTAGGGCACCATGTCACCATGCCGTCGGGAATTGTTTGGTTTATGGTGGACATGGTCATACAGCCATTACCCTATCAGTAACCGTGTATTTGGCAATTTGAAAAACAGTCTGACATAATATATCTTCTTTGATGAGCTCTTAGAGAAGTAAAGTATGAAGATTATTTAAAAAATGGAGCTCACAAGAAAACATCAACAAAATCACCGGAAAGAAAAAAATTAAATAAAGCATTTATAGAATTAGGCGTTACTTTGTGGAGATCCATAATACAAAAGTAATAATAAAATTATTTTGCGACTCCACGACAAAATCGCAAAACTTTGTCGTGGATCTCCCGATGATGCTTCGATTACGGGGCGAAACAATTATTGAGTTTGTTATAGTGAACGTGTGTAGTCCTTGTGTATTGTGGTGGCAGCGGTGGAGGTTTGTGCATGTGTTTTTACGAATCCTGCATGTAACGGGTATGAAAAAACGGATAGTCCACTATACATTTAGCACTATATATATTTTCTATTTACTGTATCGCGGATTATGGCAAAATAATTATATTATTACTTTTAAAGCAATCTCAGAAACGGCATTGAATACGTAGCAGTAACCGTTAAGCTTAAATACCACCATAATATAATATTATTTCTAATAATTCTGTTCACTAAAATATCAAGACTAAAGATTCCCATTATCGTCTCCGCCATTATGATACTGCAACAGCGCACGTTCATTACGTTTGTCGCCATTATCGTGCTCTGCTCTAATTGGTTGAACAGTACTGCCAACATAATGTAAGTGAATGTTGCCAGATCGTATTACTTACATCGCAATTAGCACTTAATGCTTCTAACGTCGATAGCTGACATTTTTGATGCATCCTATGTTAGTACAATTATATTTTTACACGCTTTATATTAGATTCGCTTCATATTTGTTTGTGTGTGTATGTATGTTTATTTAATTCCTAAAACACTTTTCAATGCTTTAAAAATCCTTGATCTCCCACAAAACTTGTATGTGCCACTACAAAAATCTGTTGTCCTAGACACTTGCTCCATAGTACGTAGATTTATGAACCCATCATCTCTGCCATTACACAGCCTTAATTCTGAAACCAACAACTTACAAAACTCACATAAAACACTTTCTACACAACAGAAAAACACACAAGAAGTGGCTGAACCGTATATAACCACGTAACATACATCAAACAAACACACAACTGACATATTGTATCTAGTTTCTTGGCCTAGGCCCGTGCTAGGTACATAAACACCGACCTAAATGGTCGAGCCTTGACTTTGAAGTTAATATAATAATAATAATAATCATTTATTCGGATATGGTGTTACAAACAGATACTTAAACTAATGACATACCTGTCTGTAACACCATACCGAATAGGTCACAGCTCAGCGTATGTCCTGCCTAGGCGCTGATTTTCAGCAGTAACCCTTATTAATGGTTACTTATTAATGGTTAAGGTAAAGGAAGTTTTAACTGGAAATTGAATTCTTTTAAAAGGTATAGCTATATCCGTTATGAAACATTATTGCCATTTTATTAGGGGTTTCTATTGTTTTTGAAAATGTAATATTGCCTATGTTGCTCAGTGAAAAAGCAGCTTTCCAATGGTGAAAGAATTTTTGAAATCGGTCCAGTAGTTTTTGCGTGAAAACATTACAAACATACAAATCTTTCCTCTTTATAATACTAGTATAATAGCATATAGTATATTATGTTTGAACTCAGTTTTGAGTCACTTTTAATGGCTAAAGACAGCTGGAACTCTGTAAAATAGTAATTTTACAATTGTAAAATTCGACGACTTTGAAAAACTCATTAACGAGGTGTCTTAAAAGGTGACTTACATAAGCTGACCCGCCGTGTGGTATCCCGCTGAGTAGAATAGACCAACCTCATTTCTTAACGAGGTGTCTTAAAAGGCGATTTTAGGTAAGTTGACCTGCCGTGTCGTATCCGGATGAGTAGAATAGACCGCCCTCATTTCTTAACGAAGTGTCTTAAAAGGCGACTTAGCTAAGTTGACCCGCCGTGTGGTATCCGGCTAAGTAGAATAGACCAACCTCATTTCTTAACGAGGTGTCTTAAAAGGCGATTTAGGTGAGTTGACCTGCCGTGTGGTATCCGGCTGAGTAGAATAGACCACCTTCATTCCTTACAAAGGTGTCTTAAAAGGTAACTTAGGTAAGTTGACCCGCCGTGTGGTATCCGGCTCAGTAGAATAGACCACCTTATTTCTTGCCGAGATGTCTTAAAAGGCGACTTAGGGAAGTTGACGGCTGGTAGGCGGTTGGTCGTAAAATACACAGCCAAATTAAGTAACAACATGTTTAAAATATGTTGTCCCGACCCCTATTGGAGTGGCACAAGGGCAGGAGAATGATGGTCTGGTTATCCATTCATTACGGACCACCCTAAACATATATCCCTGCTTTTTTACCATAATGCTAATAGTTTTCCTTATTATTCATTTTTTAACGTTATTTTTACACCCATTAATACCAAATTTAGCTCATCTCATACCAAATGTTCATAAAATCAAAACAGACAATGGCGGGCCCTATCTCGTCGGATGAAATTTTCTTATCGCGATATTATATCTGCACATAGGAATGATGGGCATAAAATATTATTGACTCATTCCTAAGGGTAGTAAGTGAGGGTAATTCTAATATAATGGATACTTTGTTTTGAAAGATGAAGTCATGGTGGATAAAGATATTTATATATATTAAAATATCTTTATATATCGCCGTATTATTTATCATCGTATTATTTATTATCGCCGTATAAAGATATTTAGGGTTATTGGTTGAACTTTATTGACCAACTCTGATATCTGATATACTTATTATAAAAGAAAGTCCCAAAAACCTGTCTGTCTGTATGTAATCGATTTTCTAAAAATCTACAGAACGGATATTTGTACGGTTTTCACCAAAAGACTGTATATATCGGTATTATGTAAATTGTGTTGAAGAGATCGCGCAGTTGTTAAAAAACTTGCTTGCTGGGAGCTTTAGTCGCGTGCGCTGCGTAAACCAGCAGAGGTACGCTGAAGTAATGTTGTAGAGAATTGTAGATTTATAAAAATACTACAAAAAGTCCAGGATTGCATTTCTCAATCTTTCACGGTTAACTCACAAAAACTACTTTTATTATTATATTATTATTAGTAGCTACGGATATTATCTCCTTCTCCTTCAACCGATGGACGTCTATTGCTGGACATAGGCTAATCAAGGGATCTCCACACTTCAGGATCTTGTGCTGCCTGTATCCAGTTCCTCCTCGCGACCTTTTAAGATCATCAGTCAACATCGTTTAGGATCTACCCACGCTGCGGATCATATTCATCGCTTATTATCTGCTAAAAACATCGCAACTCGAGTCTTTCCTTATCAGAACACCGAAATAATTCAAACAGAAAAAAAGGTCTGAACAAAGGTCACTAAATATAATGGCTTTGTTATAATGGACGGTTTTTAATTGCTTCCCGTGATATTGCTAAAACTGGCGAGCCAACATAAAAGTGGAATGTAATACAATCATCATTCTCCTGTCCTTATCCCACTCTAAGTGGGGTCGGCACAACATGCTATAAACATGTTGTCATATGATTTGGTTACGTATTTTACGACCGGCCGCCTGCCTGATATCAACTTACCTTAGTCGCCTTATACGACACCTCGGTAAGAAATGAGGGTGGTCTATTCTACTCAGCGGATAGTAAAAGGCCTTACGTTACCTATATCTCATGCGATTGATAGAAGATAGGATACCACACGGCACATACCTAAGTGGCCTCTTACGACACCTCGGTAAGAAACGAGGGTGGTCTATTCTATGCAGCCGGATACCACACGGCACATATCTTAGTCGCCTCTTACGACACCTCTGTAAGAAAGGAGGGTGGTCTATTCTATTCTGCCGGATGCTATGGAATGTAATACAATAAAGTAACATAATTTTGTGTACATTTCATTTTTTTTTGTTGAAACTTCGTGAAAGATGGTAAGACAAGTGGCATTGGTACATATATTGTAACGAACATGCGAAAAGATTTCGTAATGTGTATGTAATAGAATTCGATTTGGACATTGGCAGTATAACGTGCGAAAAGAGTTCGTAATGCATATGTCATAAAGTTCAAATTGGACTGGTGCAGTTTACAAACATTCAAAAAGTATTCCTAAATTTCATCTCATAGAGTTCAAATTCGCTTAACGCTTATTCTCTGGAACCACATGTGTTTACCAAAACATGTTTACAAAAGATTTGTTTACGATCTTTTCAAGGTCTCACGAATGTTCTCGAAATCGGTTCGTTCGATATATAAGCAAACGTATCGTGCGCCTCGACATTCAGTTTGCGAATAGCGATCAAGAGCGAATAAACAAGTGATATAAAAGTGAAATAGGTGACCTCGTCATTTTTATTGGACAACGGACTGTGTAGTCTGTAAGTAGTAAGTTTGTAGTAAAAAGTTGAATAAAGTGTTTTTAACGAGTCACCAAGTATCTTCATCTGAATCCACGAGCAATATATAAAGTAACGGCCGGTTAGTAACCCACTGCTGGACAAAGGCCTTTAGGCTTTTAGAGGATTGAAGCTAAGACCTTCCACGCTGCTCCAATATGGATTGGTAGGTTGTAACCAAAAGTAACAGATATATATAGACGGTAAGTCAAACCGACATTCTCATCTTAACATATAAAAATAAATGTTTGTCTGTGTATCCCTTAATAGACACGAAACGGCTGGGTCGATTGTAATGAAACAATATTTCATTTCGAATAATTGTCCCAGACGATGGTTCTCAAAAGTGTAGTTTAAACTGTTTATTCAACTCAACTGCTCTACTCAACTCTACTGCTGGTCCGGAAAGGTGTATTCCTACTGAGAAGAGCCAGCAATAAAATCGGCGGTTGCTCTTTTCAAATATAATTCCTATAACTAGTTATACTTGGTCAATACTGTCTTGTACAGTTTTTATCATCTATATAATCCTCAATAATATAGTAGGCTTTTTGTATCAGCCTCCCTTTAAGAGTGTTTTAAACGGTTGTAGTGGCAAAGATAATCGATTACGGGATTTTATTATAGAATCTTATACCCAAACCCACAAACGACTTATATATTTTTGCAAGGTGCAAAGTAGGAATCGCTTTTAATTTTCAATGTAAAATGTATTGTGTCGACACGTTGCCATCTGAATGAGGCCTTAACTTAACCGTAATTTTTTGTTATAAACGTATCGTTAATCCGTACAGTTATTGCTGCCATTGTTGTAACGATCGCTAACGATGTTCCGCCATTGTTACAGTAATCGTTAACACTGTAATAGCTTCAGTGCAAATTGATTTCATTTGTATTTCGTAATTTATACATGTCTACACTAATATTATAAAGGGTAAAGATATGAATGTTTGTATGCCTGTGTGTACGTGTGTATGTTTGCATGTTTGTAATGTTTTCACGCCAAAACTGCCGGGCCTATTTCAAAAATTCTTTCACCATTGGAAAGCTGTTTTTTTACTGAGCAACATAGGCTATATAATATTTTCAAAAAAAAATAGGGATCCCTTATAAAAATATAATAAGGTATAAAAAAATAAGTCAAAAACTCATCGCGTGACAGATTTGATGATAACTATAAATTATGATAAAGTGTTGATGTTATAACACGTTTTTCGTTTTTCCTTTATCGCGGATTATGGCTAAATAATATTTTCATTATATACTGTATTATGGACTACCGCAAAATAACGCCTGCTGGAACTCAATAGTACAGAAGTTATGGTAGAATTATCTTGTTATAATCCGCGTTTGTTAAAAGCTTATGTTTATGCGAAATGTAGGAAGCAGGCAATTCCTACACATAGATTTTCTTAATTTTTTTATTTATTTAATATTTTAAAAATATACAATACAAATTATTGTGTCCCTGGCTCCCAAACTGTATTTTGAGAACCAGTGCCCACCTTCACTTGTTTCAATTTACATATCACTTACTTACCTACAGGTGTACAAAGTTACAATAAAAAAGTGAATAAAAAATAAAAGAAAGAAATAAACGCGCATTATAGCAAAATAACTATATCATAACTTCTGCTCAATTTTACCCTTATCATTTTTAGGTTGCTTTCATTTGAATACAGCACTGAAACATATACGACCTTATCTCGAATAAAACATGTTTCGCTTAGGATTCAGGACATGTCGAACGATCATGTTGTCTGGCAAAGTTATTTGTTCAGGTCAAACGGTCATGTACGGGTCTGATGTAAATGATTTAGGGTCACAACTCGATCGAGCGGGTTTGCCTTTAAAAGTTAATGTCAATATGGGTCAACTCTATGAAACTTAAATTTACCGTGCCAAAGGTAGAAAACGACAAGTTTTGTTTGTACTGAGTAATCATTGGCTAAGTGGTGACATCGGACCCTTATGTGATTGTGGTATCCAGCTGCATAGAATAGACCACCCTCATTTCTTACCGAAGGGTCGTAAAATACGACTAAAGTAATTGACTTCAGACAGGCAGCCGGTCGCAAAATACGTAGCCGAATCATGTGACAACATATTTTAACATGTTGTGCCAACCCCACTTAGATTGGGATAAGGGCAGGATGATGATGAGACTATGTTGATGATCAGAAAGCTTGGATTTAAGTCGTGACCAGCTACGTACTCTATATATTGTAATTCTTTATTTGTTAACAATTCTATACTCAAATTCAAATTCAAATTCAAAATATTCTTTATTCAAGTAAACTTGTAAACAAGTGCTTTTGAATCGTCAACATCTACTGTTGGTTCAGAAAGCTGTTCCTACCGAGAAGAGCCAGCAAGAAACTCGGCGGTTGCTCTTTTCAAACATAATTCTTATAACTAGTTTCATTTAATCATTACTGTCTCGTACAGTGTAGAGGAGTAGTCCACGTATTCTTATCATCTATATAACTTTCCGTATCAACCTCCCTCTAACAGTGTTTTTAAACTGCTGTAATGGTAAAGATAAAATTGAATAAACCTATTAGACTGTTGCAGACCACGTTGATGATAAGAAAGCTTTAATTTGAGTTGCGACCAGCAGGCTTACCATGAACTCTTATTGCGACTCAATTGAAGACATAAACTAAATTGTTTTGCTTTTTCATACCTCGTTTCATACGTCTTAAAGACGCACACTTTAAGTCGCTGCCGAATAAGCGTTCGGAATTCGTCCTAAGAACATGTGAGTAAAAGAGACAGAGTTATCTATAGTTCATATAACGTTATCCTTTTCAAACATTACGACCCCAATGCAATTCACACTTCATGGTACGAAAAGAAAGCGGTTCGCAGTCGTCGTTTACGTCTTCAATTGAGTCGCAATAAGGGTTCATGGTAGGCTCGCAGGTATACGCTGTATATTGTTATTTTTAAATTGTAAGAAATATATATTATTATTAATTAAATACTTATTTTCGAAAACAGTAACCGCCAAGTTTCAAGCTGATTCTTCTCCCCAAGAGCACCTTTTCTAAAAAATCGTAACTTCATTGTAATTTGACGATTGAAAAGTGCTTTTAAAAGCCAACTTGAATAAAACATTTTTTAATTTGAACGCGGCGGGGAACAACTTACCTTGGTCGCCTTTTACGACACCTTGGTCAGAAATGAGGGTGATCTATGCTACTCAGAGAGATACCAGACGGCGGTTAACTTACCTTAGTCGCTTCTTACGACACCTCCGTAAGAAATGAGGGTGGTCTATTCTACTCCGCCAGATACCACACGGCGGGCGCAGCACAGAGTAAAAAAAAGAAAAGTAAAGTAACGGCCTGTTACTCTGCCCACTGCTGGGCTAAGGCCTCCTCTCTCCGTTTTTGGGAGAGAAGGATTGGAGCTAAGACCTACCACGCTGCTCCAATGCGGATCGGTAGGTTACACATATCGCAAGAATTCTCTAGAGATATGCAGGTTTCCTCGCGATGTTTTCCTTCACCGAAAAGCATGTGATAAATTGCATTATCAATTAGATACATAAGTTTTAATAGAAAAACTCATTGGTGCCTGCCCGGGGTTTGAACGCATGATCGTCTCTAGAGAGTCACACAGTCTCACCGCTGGGCTATCTTAGCTTTTACAGCATAGAGTAGCATATGAAAAATATGAAAGTGGAAATAGTATATTTTATGTCAACCATAAACCGGTTAATGTGTAAAAAGACAATACTAAAGTATGATAATTTAATCTACCCTCACCGCGCATTCACTCGGCACGGTTTATTGCGGACGCAGTAAAAAGGGATACGTTTAATACCGGTAAGAGATCAACGGTATTATCGGCCTTAATTAAATACCGGTATGATATTTCAACACTGATGAAGATAGCAATAAATACCGTAAGTTCTTAATATATTTTATTAGGTAGTAAAACATAACGATGGCTATTTCTGGAATCACGAGTCTCACGAGACTTTGTATCATTACAACAGTATTTAGACAGACATCTATTAGCGATATCTTTTTTTTTTGAACTGACTGTATGCTGTTAGCCCTAACGGCTTACAGGGCGAGCGCAGAAGCATCTGCGAAGTTGCGAAATGCAGAGAGTAGAGCGCAGAAGCTCTGCTAGCGTCGGGGAACGTCGTCCTAAGGGTGCCTCCTGTTAGGCCGGACCACGGCTTAGGGCGACGCGTAGTGAAGGGCTGATGTATGACTTTGATTAGTCATTGCGACGTCGGAAGGGTTGTGAGAAGCCACGACCAACATCAGAAAACTGGGACCTCGTCTTCACCGGCGAAGACGCTGGTGTGTATTATATGTTTTTGTGTTTGCGATTGTTATTTGATCGTCAGGGTCATATAGGACGCTTTTTCGACGCCTATATTTTCGGTGGTCAGACCTAACTGGGATGTAGGTTGAAGCAACTGAAATAAGGGGGTTCGGGTGTACCTCAGGTTTCTCGAAGTAAGATTTCGAAAAACGTTAAAATAGGTGAGTAATGGTAGGGAGGTCGAGGTCTCTATGGAGGTCAATAGCAATGTCAGAGAATTGCTTAGATTCTTACGTTCTCTCATAGAAACTGTTACCGAATGATACATCAACAAAAGATAAACGCTATACTTGTGACCTGTTCCATATGTTAGAGCTGAACATTTATCTTTTGGTTTCTTTTCCTTTTTGTAAAATTTCAATAAGATAACGTTAAATTCGAAAGTTTAATTCCTGACGTCGTTAATACAAGATAGTAGTAACTAAATGAAACTGTTCAGAAGAATTATATTTCGAAAAGAGCAACCGCCGAGTTTCTTTCTGACTCTTTTCGGTAGGAACTAGCAATAGAGTTGACGATTCAAAAGCACTAATTCACAAGTTTACTTGAATAAAAAAAGCTTTGAATTTGAATATAAAATTGGCTCGCAAATCACACTTCCACTTTTAAACAACTGCTCGGTTGTCATTTGACTATTCACAATCGTTAAAGTGTGTAGAGGGATTCTAATAACCTTGCAAGGAGTATTAAATTAATTACACTAATAATCATTAATACCCGCCCACGAAACATTCCTTCGAGGGTAGGTATTTAATTAAGCCAGATAAAACCGATTATTGTAATGAGAGCCGTCATAGACGATATCTTTTATTGTTGGCTCTCTCGTTATTAATGGCAATAGTTACTTTGCTGAATGTTTTTTTTGCACTTTTGAATTCACAGCTCTGAAGTCTTAACTGATACTGCGCGAATAGGTTTAAATTAGTTTCAGTAAGAAAAAGATTCATTAAATGCTAATAACCTATTTATTTATTAAATATATAAAGCTGAAGAGTTTGTTTGTATGCGCTTATCTCAGGAACTACTAGATCGATTTAAAATATTCTTTAATTTTTTTTTATGATCAAAGGCTAGCGCCTGGCTACGATCTCGCCTGATGGAAAGCGAAGACGTAGCCTAAGGTGGACTGCGCTTGCCACTATAGTGCCTATTCACTCCTTTTTTGAATTTCGTCAGATCGTAAGAGTCCGGAAAGATAGATGCGGGAAGGGAGTTCCACATTTTGGCCGTGCGCATGAAAAACGATGAGCCAAAGCGTTTAATGTAAGATAGTTCTTTTATTAAGGCTATACACTATATATCATCACGCTAAGATGAATAGGAGAGGAGTAGCAATAAAAAATATTGCGGCAAAGCCAATATTTAAAGCTTTCCTTGCGTGCGATAAGTAAACGGTGAAAGTCATTTAAAAATCACGTACTAAAAAATTGTTCCCCTCTAAAAATTCTAAATAAAAGTCCATAACAGCATATGAAACGAGCCCAGAAGGTCTTTTATCGTAACATCTTCACTTTCTCACTATTAAATTTGTATTGATTCACTATTCGCTTTCAGCTTGACTTTACTAATCGACTTAAAATACACTTTAACTAGAAATCACTTTAACGACGACAATCGACAGACTCTCAACAGAATATGAACAGAATCTCTCTAATTACGTCAAGTTTAAAAGCTGTGGTAGCCCAGCGGTGCGATCGTGCGACTCTTTCGAGGGGTTAGACGAGTTGAAACCCGGGCAGGCACCAACAAGTTTTTCTATTAAAACTCATGTGTCTAAGTAATAATTGCAATTTATCACACGCTTTTCGGTGCAGGAAAACATCGTGAGAAAACCTGCATATCTCTAGAGAATTCCGGAGATATGTGTAACATACCAATCCGCATTGGAGCAGCGTGGTAGGTCTTAGCTCCAACACTTCTCTCCAGAAACGTAGAGAGGAGGCCTACTCCCAGCAGTGGGATTGTAACAGGCCGCTACTTTACTTTACTTTTACGTCAAGTTTCCCTATTTAAGGCAATCCCCACTCACATGAAAAGTCCCTTCCCTCGCTATCGATCACTCAAGAACCCCGCATCCGGTATAAACAACAACACAGACTGTCATTTGACTATTTCCTATTGCAACATTTTTAGTATCTGTTACACATATGTCTAGTTTTTAAGGTTAACTCACTTTAACCGTAATTAATATGTGTTTTGGTTTACTCAAATAATAAGACTGCAGTCCACGCGAACGAGGTTGCGTTTAAAAGCTATTTACTACTAAAGTAGCGGCCTGTTACAATCCCACTTCTGGGAATAGGCCTCCTCTCTTCGGTTCTGGAGAGAAGGGTTGGAGCTTAGACCTACCACGCTGCTCCAATGCGGATCGGTAGGCAATAAATATCTCCAGAATTCTCTAGAGATATGAAGGTTTCCTCATGATGTTTTCCTTCACCGAAGAGCGTGTGATAAATTGCAATTACCAATTAGACACATGAGTTTCAATAGAAAATCTTATTGGTGCCCGCCCGGGTTTGACTACTAAGCCTGGGTGAATTGTTAGTGTTCAATATTCTGGCTAACTGAGCGACACCAATGGGCGATATGACCGGATCCCAATATCCTCCATAATTACAGTCGGGCTATCAGATTTTAATCAACCAACCTAAATCGCCGACATCAAGCAAAGTTTATTTTATTTGTTAGTAAATTTCAACCGCAGCGTTCTATTGAACTCCGATAATTAAATCGGGACGTATTTAAACAATGTTATACTTTGTTTACGGTTTTACTTTGCCCTCGTTTTTGACCCTTTGTTATTCGTAACGAATTATAAATTCGTTGGATGTATTTAAAAATCTAATTCAAATTCAAAATAGTCAAGTAAACTTGTAAACAAGTTCTTTTGAACACGTTTTTATTATCTATATAATCTTCAATAGTATAGTAGGCTTTTGTATTAGCCTCCCTCTGATAGTGTTTTTAAACTGCTGTAGTGGCAAAGATAAAATCGATTGCGGGATTTTATTATAGAATCTTATACCCAAACTCAAAAACGACTTATTTACTTTTATTTAAGAACCGCGAGCTTATGTCGGTAGGTAAAACAGTTTCCCTACAATACTCGATTTAAATGAAGGAGTTTCTCATCTATATCGTAAATAGATTATTATCTAATTTAATTTATAGAATTAGGCGTTACTTTGCGGAAATCCATAATACAAAACTAATAATAAAATTATTTTGCTTTAATCCGCAATACAGTAAATAGAAAATATATATAATGTTAAATGTATAGTGGACTATCCGTATTTTCATACCCGATACGTGCAGGATTCGTAAAAATACATGCATAAACCTACACCACTTCCACCACAATACACAAGCACTACACACGTTCACTATCACAAACTGAACAATCGTTTCGCCCCGCAACCGAAGCATCATCAGGAGATAGACTGTACGACAAAATGGCAAAGCATTCCACAAATAAAGTATTCGGAAATATAGAGTAAATGCGCGGATATTGAAAAAAAGCCAATGTGGTACAAAAGTAATAATAAAATTATTTTACTATAATCCGCGATAATTGTATAGTGGCATATCCGTTTTTTATACATGCATGATTCGTAAAAAACACATGCACAAACCTCCACCACTGCCACCACAATATACAAACACTACACGCGTTAAATATCACAAACTCAATAATCGTTTCGTCCCGTAACGGAAGCATCATCAGGAGATAGACTCCACATCGTGGAGTCGCAAAATAATTTTATTATTACTTTTGTATTATGGATCTCCGCAAAGTAACGCATAATTCTATAAATGCTTTATTTAATTTTTTTCTTTCCGGTGATTTTGTTGATGTTTTCTTGTGAGCTCCATTTTTTAAATAATCTTCATAATTTACTTCTCTAAGGGCTGATCAAAGAAGACAAATTATGTCAGACTGTTTTTCAAATTGCCAAATTCACGGTTACTGATAGGGTAATGGCTGTATAAGCATGTACATCATAAACCAAACAATTCCGACGGCATGATGACATGATGCCCTGGTCCGATCTCATCCAGGCTTGATGCGACGTTTTTTATCAGGAGATAGACTCAACGACGAAATCACAAAATAATTTTATTATTAATTTTCTATTATGGATCTCCGCAAAGTAATGTCTAGTTCTATAAATTATCCAAATGTGGTTTTTAGAATTTAAGTCTGCGTGATTCCCTTTGAGAGAAGATTAAGGAAATATGTATTCTTACATCGGATTCACAGTATATTTTAAGCAAATTAATTTTGTATATAAAAATATAGAGAATAATAAAGCAATGGACGATAGGGGAACCGGCGTAAGCTTACGGCTCCTGCTTTGCACCTTGCTTAAATGCGTCAGTCGTTTGTGGGTTTGGGTATAAGATAAAAGAATTCCACAATTCATCAGAAGGAAAGGTTCCACGACAAAATCGCAATTCGATTCAATCATTCGATTTCGGAGCGAAACGATCGTTGAGATTTTGGTGGTGGTTGTGTGTGCTGCTTGTGTGCATTGTTGCTGTAGAGGCGCCTTGGGTTGCATGTGGTTACTTGTCCTGCATGTGTAAGGTGCGTAAATTTTGCCTGCTTCATACACATTGGCTTAGCATGCATTCGCTTAGCCCATGCGGATTATAGCGAGGTAGTTCTGTTATAGTGCCTGTAATATGGAATTCCGCAAAGTAGCGCCTGCTTTTATAAATCAAATCAAATATTTTTTATACAAATATGCCAAATATTGTTGAGAATTACTAAGATATAGCTACTCTTCGACCGTGTATATATAATAATGACTATATGAAAGTAGTTTTAAGAACTATACTTTGAAAAAAACAATCGCCAAGTTTCTTGCTGGCACTTCTTGGTAGGAACAGCTTTCCGAACCTGCAGTAGAGTTAACGATTCAGAAGACTTATTCACAAGTTAGAAATAAATAAGCGTTTTAAAACAAATTAAACTGCAATTAAACGTAGTTACGAACATTTCTGTTTATTATGCCTGTAGTGTATGTAAATAAGAATAGAATGTCTTATGGAATAATGTTAAGCTTTAACGTTAGCTTCACAGTATATTTTTAGCAATTTGATTTTTGTGCATAAAAATATACATAATTATAAAAAGATTGGCGATGTATATAATAGACAAAGTAGGAACCGACATAAGCTTGCGGCTCCTGCTTTGCGCCTTGTAAGAGTACGTAAGTCGTTTGTGGGTTTGGGTATAAGATTCTATAACAAAATTCCACAATCAATTTTAACTTTGCCATTACAGCAATTTAAAAATACTGTTAAAAAGAGGCTGATACAGAAAGCTTATTATACCGTGGAGGCTTACATTGATGATAAGAATGCGTGGATATAGCTGCTCTTTGACCTTGTGCAGGATAGCTATGACAAAATATAATTAGTATTAAGAATCTTCTTTTTTAAAAGAGCTCCACCGAGTTTCTTGCTGGCTCTTCTCGGTAGGACGGCTTTCCGAACCAGCAGTAAAGTTGACGATTCAAAAGCACTTGTTTACAAGTTTACTTGAATAAAGAATATTTTGAATTTGAATTTGAATTTAGTAGTTTTGATGAAAGGTAGATTTATAATAAAAGAGGTTCTGTCGTCTCATGCCTGCACACCGCGCGTTATAGTAGTGGGGCGAGGGAAGAGTGTGCGGTTTGTGGAGCAGAGAGCCGATATAACGCTGTCGGGTGAAAGTACGAACAGTACAATGCCCCTAAACATAAACGCTTCCTTAACATACGTACTTTTAATTCTATAAACTCAGTTTTCTTTCATAAAAATAAATTCCATAAATAAATAAATTATATATGTTGGCAATTATAAGAAAAAACGTTATTTGTCGCAGTTACGAACATATCTCATGCCACCGTGAGAAATATTTATTCAGGCACTTTCATGGGCATTATTTAAACAGTTACCTTACCACACGTAGTATTATGCCACACCCTGTTTATGATTAATATTAAATTTAACCATTGATTAACATAACAAAGGTTGGAAATTGGGAATTGCGCGGGCATTTCGTGGTCGCGTGAAATATTTTTTCCGGACATTTTTGCGCCCCTTAATGTAAATGAGCGGCTCCTTTAGCCATATTGTTCATACATATTTCATGAGCTATATTACATCTTTTGTGTGTTACACAGTTATTGTTCCTTCGTTAATGAAATCAATCAAATACTCACCAAGATTTGAATTAATTTATATAATTAGGCGTTACTTTGCGGAGATCCATAATACAAAAGTAATAATAAAATTATTTTGCTATAATCCGCGATACAGTAAATAGAAAATATATATAGTGTTAAATGTATAGTGGACTATCCGTTTTTTCATACCCGATACACGCAGGATTCGTAAAAACACATGCACAAACCTCTAAACGCTAGGCTTTGCGATTTTCTCGTGGAGTCTATCTCCTGATGATGCTTCGGTTGCGGGGCGAAACGATTGTTGAGTTTGTGATAGTGAACGTGTGTAGTGCTTGTGTATTGTGGTGGCAGTGGTGGAGGTTTGTGCATGTGTTTTTACGAATCCTGCATGTATCGGGTATGAAAAACGGATAGTCCATTATACATTTAGCACTATATATATATTTTCTATTTACTGTATCGCGGATAGCAAAATAATTTTATTATTACTTTTGTAAGATTTTAATTATTTCCTTTTTCACCTGTACTTGTTTATTTCTTGTTCACGAGATGTCGCTGTTTAACGAAAAGAACGCATAATCTTTGCAAGGATACGGGTTCACATCCCGGGTAGACACTTATTAGTGGCCCAATTTGGCACGGTTAAAAGTTTCATTACATTAAGCTCGACGGCGATCGCTGGTTCGATTTCCGCCGAGGGCCAACATTCTCTAGAAACAATTTATTAGTTCTTCGAGTCTAAATGTAGGTATATATAGATGTGTGTGGTATCCGGCTGAGTAGAAAAGACTACCCTCATTTCTTACCGAGGTGTCGTAAAAGGCGACTAAGGTAAGTTGACGTCAGGCAGGCGGCCGGTCGTAAAATACGTAGCCAAATCATGTGACAACATGTTTGTGACATGTTGTGCCGAGCACATGTTTATTTGATTGTTGTATGTCATCCATAACACAAATATTAAGTTACGTTGGGGACGGATAACAAAATCAGACAAACGATATTTCACAATGAAACACATTTAACATTATTTTTTATTATGAAAAATAAGTATTTTCATAACAGTTATATTAAAAAAGGATTATTTTAGAATTTATTACATAGTTTTTAATATAAAAAAAACAAATACTCGTTAACAAAAATGTTTAAAACGCAATCATAAAACAAAAATAATTCCCACCAAACAATTTCTATTACAATGTTAATAAACGAATTACGAATTCACGACGGCAAACAACGATGCCCGTCAAAATCTTTATACCGCAATCGATGAGATTTGTAATTCAAACGCGTCGTTAATATAATTCAATTTTATTAAAATTTATTCCGATTACGTCTGTAATACGGGTTCCTTTTGAATTTGACGGCAAATAACATAGGCGTTCATTACAGGACGGATTACAATCGTAATATTAATAATATTTGAAACATTTGGATTGATTTGCGAAACTTTGCCAATTAGATACAATCTGCGACAAATATTATGGAACTTGTAAAGGAATTTGACTTTAATTATTGGTGTATTACATAACAGATATTTGTTTTGGTGTTCCGAATATTTGACTTGATACCGAATTCGATATTAGAATATTCGTAGTAATATTAATATTTAATAATTAACGTTTACAAAGAAAAATGGTAATTAATATATTTATCTACTCTGATACTATAATACAAAGATTATAAAACTGAAAACAAAATTCTTATGACAAACATTACGTACAGAACAAAAATGAAAAAATAAAAAGTTTCATTACGATACAGGTCTTGTATGGACACCTGTATCATAATGTAACTTTTTAATCATAACGATACACCTTAAAAAAAAGGTTTCAATGAATGGGTCCGCGGCGACGCAACGCGCATGCGCAATCGATGTTTGCGCCTTGGCGCCAATATATGACATTTAAAAAATTCTTTCAATATTTAAACGAAGTTTAGTTTTGTTTGTAAAATAATCAGTTTTTGTGTAAAAACATGTCTGAGAGCGGGGATAGTGATAATTGTACACCACCAGATATTCTGAAAGCTGCGTCAAACATGACCGTGAACCTGTTGCCGACGAAATCTAGGAGCAACTATATTAAATGTTACCACGAGTTCATGGAATGGAAACGTACGTTTTACGTATTATAATATGAGAGTAGATAAAGTAGTGTATGATACTGTACATAACTTGGTCTTATAACAAAAGAACCCTTATTATGCAACAGTATCATAAACTACTATTACACGCAAATCTATATAACTTTTTGAAATATCTAAGTATAAAATGATTAATTGATTACAACTAAATTAACCCTTAACTGATAGTAATCAAATCAAATCAAAAGACGTAACGCTCCAGTCTGTATGTGATAACAGCGAATATAACTTTACCTAAACGTCGAACCTAATATAAAGCTATGAGCAACTCGATTTTATCGCGATTCACTGTATGTTTATATAATAAGTATGAATCGCGAAAGTTTAAAATCTACTATTTCAAAAGCGACTTTCAAATTGAATAAGAATTGATACACAATCAGCAAAAGAGTTTTGCAAATAGTATTATAGTAGTATAGTAGTAGTATAGTGGGACTTTCATTGTTTCAGAGATAGATTATGGCACAATTGGCGAGAAAACTTTAACACGCGGCAACTTTCCGAAGATATATTTAGAGGTAAATTTACTTTAAAATACTAACTAATAATGACTTAATTCGTGAAAACTCGGGTTTTTTCTTGATTCTTAAGAATTTTTTATATAAAAACCTCGTGTCATGATGTGCGTTAAAACTACTGTCTGTAAAGCAAATTAAAGTAACGACCTGTTACTATCCCACTGCTGGGCATAGACCTCCTCTCTCCGTTTCTGATTGTGAACTGATCCCTTCAAAACAATTTACATAATACCGATATGTACTATTTACCTAAACCATCCGAAAGTATTGCAATATCTTTTGGTGAAAACCGTTCAAACATCCGTTCAGTAGATTTTGAGAAAATCGATTAAATACAGACAGACAGTTTTTTGGGACTTTGTTTTATAACGAGTATAGATGGATAATATAACTTATATAAGCTATGTGAAGGTTATAGACACAAAAAAGAGCAAGTTGTGATTATCTTTAAGTGGGTCTACATCCTAATTGATAAATAAAATAAAATAAATATATGGGACATTTACAGACACGGTCGTCCGTCCCCAAAGTAAGTAACTTAATACTTGTGTTATGGGTGAGAGACAACTGGTAATATATACATATATAGTTTTAAGTACATATTTAAATACATATATACACCCAGACTCGAAGAACCAACAAATTCTAAATAGAAAATGTTGGTTCTCGTCGGGAATCGAACCCGCGACCCACGGAGCCGAAGACAGGGTCACTGCCAACTGCGCCAACGGGCTAGTGATGTATCCTGTTGATAATCCTATTATAAATGAATAAATAAACGATAGTCAAAACGTCTACACAAACAGCACCTTCAGCAAAGACAAGGTTCCCAACTTCCTTATTAAGTTATAACGCAGAAAAATCTCGACACGCCCTTCAAAAACGTGGTAGAAATTCTGCCAGTTAAACCCTCACCTCAATCGTGATGAAAAAGGCACAATGCTGAAATCATTTCTTATCCCCTAGATAATATCAGCGGTCCGTAATTGTTAGTCGAAACATTCCACAACACCGATACTTATGAAATATGTATGGGAAGGCTGCGGTAGAAACCGCATTTACATCAGGGATACAGACCTGGAATATTTTTCACACGGACATAAGGTGCCGGAACAATTAATATATTCGTTTACCCGGTTTTTGTGATGTTAAATTTGTAAAGATACATTTAATTTCATTATTAATCAACGGGCGCTCGGAAAAAACAAACGAGCATTTATGAGCATAAATTTTATTAAAACATTTCGACATTCAATTGAATTATATTGTTAAATACTTTTTACGGAAAAACCTTTTATAAAAGTAGTTAATGTGAGTTAAGCATTAGATTCCGTGTGGTATCCGGCTGAGTAGAGTAGACCTCCCTCATATCTTACCGAGGTGTCGTAAAAGGCGTCTAAGGTAAGTTGACCCATCGTGTGGTATCTAGTTTAGTAGAATAGACCACCCTCTTTCTTACCGAAGTGTCGTAAAATAAGACTAAGGTAAGTTGACGTCAAGCAGTCGGCCAGTCGTCAAATACGTAGCCAAATCATGTGACAAGATGTTTATAACATGGTGTGCCGACTCCTCTTAGAGTAGGATAAGGGCAGCAGGATGATAATGCGAGCTAACCATGAGAGATAGAGACATGCTTTCGCTGACTTTTCTGTACAGTTTTTGTGAATCTACAATTATCTAGTACATTACTTTAATGTATGTCTATTGGTTTACGCAGCGCACGTGACTAAGGCGAGTATATTTACAACTTCTTCAATACAATTTAGAAAATTATCATGTGCTAATAACCTAAAGCTTCCAGAAGAATTTCACAAAATTTTAGTAACCGTATAATTAGTTAGTGTTTAAGACTAATTATCTATTGATTACGACAAAATATTAACAACGCAGAACAAAGCATCGAATCCTACGAAACAATATTCAAGACATACGAACAACAGAACTTTCAAAACCCGTCTCACAGACTCTTTCCTCCATACTTATATATCCAGAAAAAGCATATCTAAAGCGTAACTTGAAATACAACTAACGCCATCTATTGTTATAAGAAATAACTTCAACAAGTTGATTTTGAGAAAATCGATTACGTACCGACATACAGGTTTTGGGGATTTTGTTTTGAGTAGGTATTTATGATAAAATAAAATTATGTGTATTTAAACATTGTCAAACACTTTAGCATAATTGCATAAACATAGCCAAGGACTCTAAAATGAACCAAATGTTCAAAAATATACAAACAAAAAAAAACGTCACAGACATAAAACAACCGAATCACAAAAGAAATGGCGGACGGAAAAATATACCCAAATGTCTGAGGTACTTACTATTAAAAAGAACTTCTGCTAGCTTTATAAATCAGAAACTAAATAATTAAGATTAAGAAATTTTACTGCAGCTTCTTTCATCTCAAAAGTTCTGAGTTACTCTCAAGTTACCCCCAAAGAAGTTGCTTCAAAAAAGTAAAAAAATACTCGTAAATCTCTGCAGCTAAATACCGGAAAAAACAGAGCCAATAAATCCTAAGTCAATTAAGTAATGAATCGAAAGCTTTTTAGCTACTTTTATAAGTACGGAAACTGTATCATTTCAATTTGAACAAGATTTCACGGAACTGTGCTTGTGTTCGATATGACCTGAGTCACGTAAAGTTTTAAATAAATCGATTTCGACTCAAAAAATAGCAAGCAGAGAAACAACAGCATGGTTAACTCGCATCATCATCCTCCTACCCTTATCCCACTCTAAGTGGGGCACAAACTAGATATCTGCAGATCTGTAAATATACTACATAAAAGTACGCAATACCACGTCTATATCCTTTATGGTTAACTCAAAATTCAAATTCAATTCAAAATTCAAAATATTCTCTATTCAAGTAAACTCGTAAACAAATCCATACATTCTTATCATCTAATTAATCCTCAACAGAATAGTAGGCTTTCTGTATCAGCTACTTTTTAACTGTATTTTTAAACTGCTGTAATGGCAAGGCCAAAATTAATTACGGAATTTTATTATAGCAATCTTATACCCAAACCCATAAGCGATTTGCGTACTTTTACTATTCAAATTCAAATTCAAAATATTCTTTATTCAAGTAAACTTGTAAACAAGTGCTTTTGAATCGTCAACTTTACTGCTGGTTCGGAAAGCCGTCCTACCGAGAAGAGCCAGCAAGAAACTCGGTGGAGCTCTTTTAAAAAAGAAGATTCTTAATACTAATTACATTTTGTCATAGTTATCCTGCACAAGGTCAAAGAGCAGCTATATCCACGCATTCTTATCATCAATGTAAGCCTCCACGGTATAATAGGCTTTCTGTATCAGCCTCTTTTTAACAGTATTTTTAAATTGCTGTAATGGCAAAGTTAAAATTGATTGTGGAATTTTGTTATAGAATCTTATACCCAAACCCACAAACGACTTACGCAATCTTGCAAGGCGCAAAGCAGGAGCCGCAAGCTTATGTCGGTTCCTACTTTGTCTATTATATACATCGCCAATCTTTTTATAATTATTTATATTTTTATGCACAAAAATCAAATTGCTAAAAATATACTGTGAAGCTAACGTAAGAATACCTGTTTCCTTAAACTTCTCTCGCAGGGACTCACGCGAATTCAAATTATAAATGCCACGTATGGCTCTTTGTTGCAATACAAAAATTTTCTCAATATCAGCACATTTACCCCATAACATTATTCCATAAGACATAATGCTATGGAAGTTAGCAAAATAAACTAGTTTTGCTGTTTCGACGTCTGTAAACTGTCTTATCTTTCGAATAGCATAGGCTGCTGAACTGAGTTTCCCTGCGAGAGCTGTGTTTAACTTTTATGTACCTATATAACTTTTATGTTAAAAATTTCAATGAAACACACTGATTTTCGCGGGCAAATTTGCAGCCACGGCTAGTATTATCTAAAACCCTTTGCAGATAACAAAATCATTATAGTAAAAGACAAGAATTATTAGAGACCCTTTCTCTCAACATTAATATTTAAGCTACAGCCAGACATGTGTCTTCTATTATTCAAGATTTGATCTGAACGAACGGTTTTTCTAAGAAAGTCATTTACAATGACGACACGACAAACACTGTGAACAAAAAGTCGATTAAAAATTCACGAACGAATAAAAATTGAATGACTAAAACATAAAACAATGAATTGTTCAAATATAATTCACAATCAAAACTATGAAATCTGTAAACAGGAACGAGTTAATTAAAAATTCAGGAATCAATGAGTAATGAATTGCTAAAATAAAACATGCAATGAATTAGTTATGCTACCGTTTTAGTATTTTTCGCAAAAAAGGATTATTGAAATGTACTAAAAAAATTTATTTTAAATACGAACTATTGATTATACACGATTAGCCTAGATTTTTTTTTCAATATAGTCAATGTATTTATAACCCATATTTTTGATGATTTTTTGGTATTCGGCAAAATAGAATAGAGAGATTAAGGTAAGTTGACGTTAGGCAGGCGGCCGGTCGTAAAATACGTAGCCAAATCATGGGACAACATGTTTGTCACATGTTGTGCCGACTCCACTTAAGAGTGGGATAAGGGCAGGAAGATGATGATGATTTTTTTGATGAAAATGTCTTGTTTCCATCGATAGTTAACTACTTTATGTTACTTGAATATAGCGAGTTTCCGTTACCAGTCTGATATGTTTTAAGCGCTATTTGATACTAGTCACGGATACTTTAGTATCACATTAATGGTTTTGCTGTTAATATTTTTTTTGTCTAGCACAAGTCAACATATTTTAAAACATTCAGCGTACATTTCTCTAAGGCAATAAATATACGAGATATAAAGACGGCAGCCAGCTTTACTTTACTCTTAGAATTGATTGCTGAAAACCCTTCCCCGTTATCTCTTTTGGCATAAACCATTGCTACCCATAACATTATTAACATCAGCTTTTACTTTTACAAACTAAAGTCTGTTCAAATATTGTGTTATGAATTTGCAATTTAAAACATCCTCTAGTATCGGCTCATTAATATGCAACGATATCATGCCAGACAAAGGCGATCTTTTTTATCAAGAGAGAAATACTTACATGCACTATAACAGAACTAACTACTTTGCTATAATCCGCACGGGTCAAGCGAATGCATGCAAAGCCAATGTGTATGAAGCAGGCACAATTTATGAACCTTAAATATTCCTATTATAATTACAGTTTATTTGCGATATTTTCATCACCGTCATAATCATAGTGTATTTTAATGTCAATTGAATTTTTATATAAAAAAAAGGCTAGAAACGATTTAAAACGAAAGTAAAACCACTTTTTTTAATATACGACTAAGATTTCAAACCTTAAATGTTTTTTTCAATGTTTGTCAAGCAATTTCAAAACATTAATTAAAACATCATCATCATCATCCTGCCTTTATCCCACTCTAAGTGGGGTCGGCACAATATGTTACAAACATGTTGTCACATGATTTGGCTGCGTATTTCACGACCGGCCGCCTGCCTGACGTCAACTTACCTTAGTCGTATTTTACGACCCCTCGGAAAGAAAGAGGGTGGTCTATTCTACTCAACCGGATACCACATGGTGGGTCAACTTACCTTAGTCGCCTTTTACGACACCTCGGTAAGAAATGAGGGTGGTCTATCTATTCAGCCGGATACTATTCACACGGCTCAAAACATTAATTAAAACAAAAAAATAAAAATACTGAATATTTTTATATAATCCTGAATAAGATGACATTGTAGTATTTTTTTATACTATGGAACATAAGAAAGTAATGCGTAATTCTACAAATTAGTAAAATGGAAAATATCGATATCTCTTGGAATTGTTTGTGAAAAGACTAAATTATACGAATAGTTTTTGTAGAAAGTTTATTTCCAAACAAAGTCTTTATAGTCAAGATATCATAGCAACTTTACAGAGGTCGACAAAGAGATCGCGTCGTTGTCGCCTCGTTAAAAAACCCCAAAAACATAACAAAGTTATTTTTATTTCGTCACGTACCCTTTCGTTATGTTTAGCGTCCTCTGAGACGTGAGACAAACATAACGAATTGCGTATTATAACGGAAAGAGGATCGCGCGTATTATTTTATTTAACAACGAATATTTCAAGATTATGTTGAATCGTTACGAAAGGCAATTAATCTTTGCTAAACAGTCACATATAGCTGTGATAGCCTAGCGGTGAGACCGTGCGACTCTTTCGAGGGGAACACGAGTTCAAACCCGGGCAGGCACCAATGAGTTTTTCTATTAAAACTTATGTGTCTAATTGATAATTGCAATTTATCACACGCTTTTCGGTGAAGGAAAACATCGTGAGGAAACCTGCATATCTCTAGAGAATTCTAGGGATATGTGTAACCTACCAATCCGCATTGGAGCAGCGTGGTAGGTCTTAGCTCCAATCCTTCTCTCCAAAAACGGAGAGAGGAGGCCTTAGCTCAGCAGTGGGCATAACAACGGGCTGTTACTTTACTTACTACTTACTTAAAACAGTCACGCAAATATGAGGGGGGAATATGTATATTGCGTTCCATTGACGCTTACACGGTTCTCTGGTTTATTTTGGAAGATTTGATGTGAAAAGAAGAAAAAAAATATATCAAGAATTTTTTATTCTTGGTTTTCCAAAAGTAGAGAAACAAAAAACGATATCGTCAATAAAGGGGAGCAATTGCAATTTTGGACGACGAATGGAATGAGATTTTTGGGGAAAGGATTTTTAATAGTGGATGGAATAGATGTGGGATTTAATTCGGATAAATTTTAAATGAAGCTGATATGTCAAATGAAATCGAAAAAAAATACATACAATCTCTTCTTCGTCAACCGATTGACATCCACTAGACATAGGTCTTTTCACGGGATCTCTACAACACACAGCCTTGTGCCCCTTGCATTCAGCGGCTCCCCACAACCCTTTGGACTGACGACTTCTGGTTCTTAGGGGGTCTTAGGGGGACATTCTATACAACCTGCAATTTTGTGCCCCTTGCATCCAGCGGCTCCCCACGACCGTTTGGACTGACGACTTCTGGTTCTAAGGGGAACATTCTTTACAACCTCTGCTCTGACAACCCATTAATGGCGTTTTAACAGTTCTGTAGCTGCCTACAGTAACCGTTCAAATGACTGACAGTAGGCAGTAGCGTTGTCTGTGCAAATGGTAAGCATTGCGATCACCAACCAAGCGTGATGATTACTGGCAAAAGCTTCATACATACAATAATTACAGTTAATACAGTTTCATTATCTTATCTTGTAACTATTTATTTGCAATGAAAAAAATATCAAGTTATGTCTATCTTAAATAACAAGCTAGTATTATACAAATCATGCCCTAGTGGAATGGTCTCCAAGGATTCTGGCAACGTTTCCGCGTTGAATCGCTAAGCTGATTATTTGTGCAAAAAAGAGACCTTTTAAAGCTCTTTGACTAGTATTCCAAGTATTCTAAGGGAAAGTAACGCTCATGTGACCAAACGAGTTACATATAAATGTGGATGATGGAAGATATGGTTGGATAGCGTGAAGCATGACATGCATATAAAAAGAGTGGCGATAGAGTTGACTGATGATAGAAGCAAAATGGAAGACAAAAACATGTGCTAACCCCAGTTAGAGTGGGATAAGAACAGGAAAATGGTGAGGTAATTAAACGAGGTGTTGGAACGGATAGAAATGGTTGCCTGTGTGGACTTTATGACCTCTAGGAGTCTCAAACGCAAACTATAGAAATAAATTATATTTTTGATTTACAGAAGCAGGCGTTACTTTGCGGAATTCCATATTACAGAAACTATAACAGAACTTCTTTGCCATAATACGCACGGGATAAGCAAATGCATGCAATGCTAATGTGTATAAAGCAGGTAAAATTCACGCACCTTGCACATGCAGGACAAGTCACCACGTGTATTCCAAGACGCCTCCACCAGCAACAATGCACAAAGCACACAACCAACACCAAAATCTCAAACAAAATCATATTACGATTGAAATATGATTTTGTTTAAGAGGATAGCCTCTTGATGATGCTACGGTTTCGGGGCGAAACTATCGTCGAGATTGTGTTGGTGGTTGTGTGTATTGCTTGTGTGCATTGTTGCTGATGGAGGCGTTATAGGATGCGTGTGGTGACTTGTCCTGCATGTGTAAGGTACGTGAATTTTGCTTGCTTCAGACACATTAGCATTGCATGCATTCGCTTAACACACGCGGATTATAGCAAAGTAGAGCTGTTATAGTTTTTGCCAGATTATATTCTTGTTTTAACCAAAATGGATTAAAGACATAAAATTATATCACTACATTTACATTAAACATGTTATAAATAAGAAGAAAGTCGTCCTATTTAATATGTTACAATAAAAAAAGGCAACAAGTAATATTTCATTTTTCGATCAGGGTCGACTCATTCGGAAGGCCTTCGGGGGCATTTTGTAAATGTACCTGTTAATATTTAACAAGGGTTGATAGTTTGTCAACTTTCACTCAGGCTTTGTACTACACGTGTGCTCAGGCTTTATGTAAACCTGCGTTTACTCTAATAACCACTTATTGTATATATTTAGACACACACACGAACAACAAATATGACTCTAAATGTGTACATGATAAATATAAATCTATACTTATTATAAAACAAAGTCCTAAAAAGCTGTCTTTCTGTATGTAATCGATTTTCTCAAAATCTACAGAACGGATTTTTGTACGGTTTTACCAAAAGCTAGAGCAATACCTCCGGGTGGTTTAAATAAATAGTACATGTCGGTATTATGTAAATTATGTTGAAGAGATCGAGCAGGCGTTAAAAAACTTGCTCGCTGGGAGCTTTAGTCGCGTGCGCTGCGTAAACCAGCAGAGATACACTAAAGTAATATACTAGAGAATTGTAGATCTATAAAAATACTACAAAAAAGTCCGCGTTGGTATGTCTCTATCTCTTATGGTTAACTCACAATAACTACTTTTATGTTTAAAATTTGAATTATAGAAAAAAATTGTGATACGCTAATTTCCACGCGGGCGTAGCCTCTGGCACAGCTAGTATAATGTATGACATAATCACACACACGTTTTTTCGTCCCCAAACTAAATTAATACTTGTAATAATTTTATTTCACACACATATCTTTTAATATAAAAAATTGGATTGTTCACTTAAGAAACTTAAATGATACTTTATATTAAGTAATACCTAATGATTGATCATCATCATCCCCCTACCCTTATCCTCTCTAAGTGGCACAACATGTTACAAACATGATGTCACATGATTTGGCTACGTATTTTACGACCGGCCGCCGGCCTGACGTCAACTTACCTTAGTCATATTTTACAACCCCTTGGTAAGAAAGAGGTTGCTCTATTCTACTTAACCAGATACCACACGGTGGGTCACCTTACCTCAGTCGCCTTCTAGACACCTCGGCAAGAAATGAGGGTGATCTATTCTACTCAGCCGGATACCACAATATCTAATAATTATACCCGTAGCATGCCCATTCAAGGCGGTACGAACTACGTCGGGTTAAGTCAGCAATAAAATCTTGATTAAGATTCCAAAGAACTGCTTAATATAAATCAGAAGTGGGATCGATTTTAGCTCGAAAAGATTTTAATATCAAAGCCCTGAATAAGCTTATCGCTTATCATCCGACAACATATTCAGATTTTGACCCCTGCGTGCTTTGGTGAGCACAAATCAAATATTATCTGTCGTTGCCAAAATTTTACGTAAACCTAGTTATAATATCTATACTAATATTATAAATGTGAAACTTTGTCTTTCTTTTTACATACTTCATTAGTTTCAAAACTTGTTTATTTCGCTTACTTCCATAGCATTATGTCTTATGGAATTTTGTTATGAGGTGCAAATAATTAAAAAAAATTGTGTTACAAGAAAGAGTCATGCGTTGCATTTTTAAGTTACGGCCGCGTGATTTCCATGAAAAGGTTAAGGAAATAGGTAGTTTTTACATTTGCTTCACAGTATAAGGCAATTTAATTTTTGTACATAAAAATATATAAAATTATAAAACAATAGGTGATGTATGTAAAACACAAAGTAGGAACCGACATAAGCTTGCGACTCCTGCTTTGATCCTTGCAAAAGTATGTAAGTCATTTGTAGGCTTAATAAAATTTTATTCGGCCATTAATTTTAACTTTGCCATTACAGCAGTTTAAAAATAGCCGTTTAATATTTTCTTTAACTGCTGTAATGGCAAAGCTAAAATTGGTTACGAAATATTATTATAGAATTTTGAATGATAATAGTAATGGCTTTCTTGTTTTATATCATCTTTTTCGAACACGGCTAATCCGCTGAACAAATATTGATGAAATTTGTCCCGATCAAAGCTGAAACACTATATAGGTAAAAAAAACTATTGCATTAAACGATTAATTTGCGCAAAGTCGCAGGAATCACAAGTTAATATTCTAATTGCGAGTGTGTGTTTGTTTGTGATAGTACTGAAATGCGGACAAAATCGTAGGATATAGATATTATATCCGAGGTAACAGCAACGATAAATTTTGGAACCATATTTTATAATATTATCACGTAGTCTCCTTAATGGCGGAAATACGACCTGGATTCTAAGTCAGCTCTATATAACTGGAAATGAGGTTAATAATTTGAACATTCCCCCGAATTATACGGGTCCTAAAATTTATTTATATCATCGTATTGTTACGTACAGGGTTTCGTGGAATTGGATGAAAATTCCTCGTTTTAAACATTTTATTCAGCTTTTCACTACAAATTAGTAATTACAGTCTCTATACAGTCCGTTGTCCAAAAACAAAGCCGAGGACACTATCATTTCACTTTTTTTTTCGCTCTTGATCGGTATTTGCAAACTGAATGTCGAGCCACACGAAACGTTCGCTTATATATCGAACGAACCGATTTAGAAAATGTACGTGACCGCTCGCGAGTCCTAATGGCGATACCGAACACAATTCGTAAACAAAGTGAATGTTTCAGAGAATTAGCGTCAAGCGAATTGAACTCTATGACATACGCATTAGGACCTCTTTTCGCATGTTCGTAACAGTATTCTAATAGTACTTATATATCCGATATCTTACACAGGTTAGGTATATTTTCTTACTCAGGCTAAATTAATTGAATTAATATTGAATAAACAATGACTTATTTTGAGTTAAAGTATAAATACTCGTAGATAGTTTTGTGTAATAGGAATATTATCTATGAGTATCAAGTACAGAATATATCGATAATAATGTATCCTGAATAATCCTACTAATACTATAAATGCGAAAGTTTGTGAGTATGGATGGATGTTTGTTACTCTTTCACGAAAAAACTACACCACGGATTTGGATGAAACTTTACAGTTATATAGGTTATACATCGGAATAACATATAATTCTATGTTATATAACGATACATGTCAATAAAGTCGGAAAGAATCTGGCCTCTGAGCGCTATCTTGGCGTACGCTGCCAAAACCATTAGAGTTACACAAAGATGATGTACCGTAGTATTTTTTGTCTTTAATAGTTCTAAATAAAAGTCCGCGACAGCATATATCTATCTTTTATGTGGAAGCCAAAACTGTAAATCATAAATTTAATTAAATTAGATACTGTGGCAGACAAAATTCCTAGCGAGCGAAGCCGCTGGCATAAACTAGTTTAATTATAATACAATGTATTTATACTTATATAAATCAGCTTTAAAGTTTTATCCTGAATAATTTATAGAATTAGGCGTTACCTTACGGCGATCCATAATACAAAAGTAATAATAAAATTATTTTGCTATAATCCGTGATACAGTAAATAAAAAAAATATATAGTGCTAAATGTATAGTGGACTAACCGTTTTTTCATACCCAATACATGCAGTATTTGTAAAAACACATGCAAATACCTCCACCACTGCCAACACAATACACAAGCACTACACACATTCAATATCACAAACTCAACTATCGTTTCGCCGCGCAACCGAAGCATCATCAGGAGATAGACTCCACGACAAAATCGCAAAAATCTTCTTTTTATTATTATTTTTGTTAGGTACCAATGAGTATTTCTGATAAAACTTACTTGTTTAACTTCGATCAAGATTCATAGAAGAATTATAAATTTGATCAAGAAACCTTTATATCTAAAGAATTCTGGGGATATGTGTAATCTACCAATCCGCATTGGAGCAGCGTGGTAGGTCTTAGCTCCAACCCTTCTCTTCAGACGCGGAGAGAAGAGGTCTTAGCCCAGCAGTGGGCATAGTAACAGGCCGTTACTTTACTACTTTTAGGATCATACACAACTAACTGTAACCGCGACGTCTAGTGTCCCGTTGGCGCTGTGGGTAGTGGCTCTGCCTTCAGCTCCGCGGGTCGCGGGTTCGATTCCAGGGCCAACATTTCCTATAAACAAATTGTTGGTTCTTCGAGCCTGGGTGTGTATTTGTATTTAAGTATGTATTTAAACTTATATATGTAGTATATCGTGTGTGTAAATGTCCCATATATTTATATTATTATTATTTATCTTAATAGCTCAAACATTAATTATGCATTCTTTTTTCTGGTGTGAAAAACAAGGTATGTTTCATTTTATATTTTGACCCCATAAAGTCTTATTTGTAGCAAATTATAATCTTTATTTATCTAGTTAAATATAAATTTGCGGATTGGCGGAAAATTTACGGATGGATGAACCCACATTTCGCATAAATATCTTTCTTTCTTACATTTAAAATTACATAGTTTTTTTGTTATCGTGGATTACAGACAATTTTATCGTTACTTTTAATCTATAGAATTCCGCTAAGTAACGCTTCATTCTATACATGACCCTGTAAGTCTTTAGGCACACATATAAAACGTTCCCCCTTAAACCTATTGTAACAATTCTAGAAATATACAAACGGAAATACAAAATTGTTCGATTTGAACTAGGCTAAGGTATCAAAGCTTCAATCTAACACACAATGGCAAGCAATTAAGGTAAAATATACTGAAAAAGAAATAAAAAGAGGATGGCCTGAATGACCTAGTGCTTAATGTTGCTAGTAAAGTAAAAATAAGTAAAGCAACGGCCTGTTATAACCCCACTGCAGGGTTTAGGGCCTCCTCTCTCCGTTTCTGTGGAGAAGGGTTGGAGCTGAGACCTACCACGCTGCTCTAATGCGGATTGGTAGGTAACAATTATCCCCTGAATTCTCTAGAGATATGCAGGTTTCCTCACAATGTTTTCCTTCAACGAAAAGTGTGTGGTAAATTGCAGATATCAATTAGACACATAAGTTTTAATAGAAAAACTCATTGCCTGACCGGGGTTTGATCTCGTGTCCCTCTTAAAAGAGTAGCACGGTCTCACTGCTGGGCTATTACAGCTAATATTGCTAATACCCAAAAAATTTTAGAACCGAATCAAATTAAATCAAGAGATTTAACTTTCCTTAACTTAAAATACTCTTTTCCTAAAATCTCATTCCCTTCGTTGTCAAGAAACTCCAATTATCCCCCTTTTTCGAATCAAATCAAAATAGGTAATCTTTGTTCAAATACGCTCTTTCAAGCACTTTTCAATCGTCAAGCATCAATATGATTAATGAAGCTACAACTGGTTCGGAATGTTGCTCTTACTGAGAAGAACCAGCAAAAAACTTTGCAGTCAATCCTTTAAATATTTTTATTTTACTTAATTATAACGCAGTTTTCTGGGAATCTGGAAAGATTTTCAAATTCAAGCGTCTTTATTTTCTTTAACTGTGTACATTAACACAATTAACTTCGCTAATCGACGTATTGATACGCTATACACACCTATTTTATTATATTATATTATATTAGACTTCCTTTTTATATTTTTATTTTATTGTAATGAATTTAATTCTTTTGTTAACTATTTTATTAGAGTGGAACGCTGTGTGGTATCCGGCTGAGTAGAATAGATGACCCTCATTTCTTACCGGGGTTTCGTAATAGGCGACTAAGGTAAGTTGACGTCAGGCAGGCGTCAACTTAAATACCAAATGATGAGACAACATGTCTGTAACATGTTGTACCGATCCCACTTAGAATGGGATGATGGTAGGCGGATGATGATGATGATATTTTATTAGAATGTTACTGTAGAGGTCTTGAGATCTTGCGCTACACCTTGGCTTATACAGAATACCAGCGCTCAGGGATACCTGCAGCATTCTCAGTTCAAACGAAACCGTTAAACTATTTTTTTCAATACTACATAACTAACTTGTATTCCTGTATTATAGATGTAAATAAAGCAACATTTTGTATGGAATCCGTTGTTAATTTGAATAATTTGCTAACCCCACTGAGTCGCAGCACAATAGTCATGCAAAAGGCTTTGCTTCACGGACTCCCTTTAAGGAAGTCTTACTTCTCTAGTCACTCATATCAGTGGACTTTTCAAATGGTCCATTACCTCTTGAAATAAAAGATACATATGGCTTAAAATATGTATTTTAACGTGTATTTATGTGCATTTGCATTTTTGGCATAATTGGCATATTTTTACGTTCAAAATATGCGATTTTTATTAAGCTTTTTCATCATCATTTTCTTGCCCTTATCCTGCTCTAAGTGGGGTCGGAACAACATGTATTAAACATGTTGTAACATGATTTGGCTAGGTATTTTACGACCGGCCGCCTGCCTGACGTCAACTTACCTTAGTCGCCGTTTACGACACCTCGGTAAGAAATGAGGGTGGTCTATTCTACTCAACCGGATGCTTTTTATTTTATAGAAATTATCACTAAATTTTATATTTTTGATTGGATATAAGTAATTGTTGTTTGAAATGTGCTAGTCATAAGATATTATGTATGATTATTAGAATTTTAGAATGAATACTTTTTGATTGATTATTATATATAAGAATAGTAAAAAATGCTAACATATTTAGATATATTTGAGTTATGTGCAATGATATTTTTATTAGAGGTTTTAACTATATGATGATGAATGTGATATTCTTTAAATTTTAACCTTATAAAAAAAATTACTTTTAATATTTTCATAATTTTATAAATGACTTCTAAAGATATTAAATACATTATATACAATTATTTTTGCTTATTGCTACTTGGAATTCAATAATAAAATTGATTTATAGATATTTTATTTATTTTGTATAATTCGAAATATTAAAAACGAAAATTAAAGTACGTTATCATAATGTCGTTAACATTTTTATCTTTACATATATTTTTTGCTAATATTCATCAATTTATATCGTAAAATACGATAAATATTAAAATAAACTTACCGTTAACAGCAAGCACACAAACACATTCCGCACAACACACACACACTAAGCACAAAATATCAAAAATGAAAAAAATCCGGAAAAATCGGAACGAGATCGCGCGCTTTTTCCGTATTCTGAAAAACCCGTAGCGTTGATAACAGCCGGCAAATATCCGACTACTGAATTTTGAGTAACACGCGCGTTCCTACAAGTTCACACGCATGCGTAGCAAACAGCAGGCCCTTACTTAACTTACTCTAAACCCTAAATTTGCAGTAAATTAGAGTAACTTTTCAATAAACATAACTTACTCTTAAGTGGTTTTCTGGACGAGCGTATACTTTCAGGTAAGGGTGAGCTTTGATAATACTTTCCATTTATTTTAGAAACATCTGAGGCGGTTATGAAATCACTTTACAGATAATTAAGTTAACTTTATATAAAAAAAATATTGATTTGAATACATGAGAAATCTTTCTACCGTGAGGTATTCGGCTGAATGGAATAGACCACCCTAATTTATAACTGAGATGTAAAAGGCGACTAAGGTAAGTTGACCGCCATGTGGTATCCGGCAGAGTAGAATAGAGCACAATTATTTCTTACCGAGGTGTCGTAAAAGGCGACTAAAGTAAGTTGACGCCAGGAAGGCTGCCGGTCGTAAAATACCTAGCCAATCATGTGACAACATGTTTGAAACATGTTGTGCCGACTCCACTTAGAGTGGGATAAGGGCAGCAGGATGATGAATGATGATGAAATATTGTAAGAAAAGATAAATAGATAGACAGAAAAAAAATAGTCACAAATAATTCATAGGCAAAACCATAGCTCACACGTTGCACGGTATTAAATCATTAGACCGGCTCTCTTGAGAGGGTCATGTATTCAAACCCGCGCACGCATTAATTAAAAATCAGACACATGAGTTTTAGATAAAACTCATATATCTAATTGATAATTGCAATTTATCACACGCTTTTCACTGAAGGAAAACACAGTGAGGAAACCTGTATTTCTCTATTGAATTCTGGGGATATGTGTAACCTACCAATCCGCATTGCAGCAGCATGGTGGGTCTTTGCTTAAACCCCTTTCTCTATGCAGAGAGGAGGCCAATGTCCAGCGCTGGGGTATATGCAAGTCGTTACTTTACTTTTATATCATAAGCTAGCTGCGTAGCGACTGTGTGGAAATCATTGTATTTAATTGAAATTTTGAAAATAGAAATACTCACTGAGAGTTTACCATAAGAGATAGAGACATTCTGTTGCAGACTTTTTTGTAGTATCTTGCAGATCTACAATTCTCTATTACATTACTTTAGCGTATCTCTGTTGGTTAAACCGGTACACGCAAGTAAAGTTTTTTATATCCGCGTGACCTCTTTGACGAAATTTTCACAAAACCGGATTGTTTTAACAATTTAAACCTTTCGTAAGTATTGCACTACTTTTTAGTAAAAACCGTACAAAAATCGGTACTGTTGATTTGGAGAAAATCGATCACATACAGAGAGAAAGTTTTTGGGGACTTTGTATTATATCATCATCATCATCCTCCTGCCCTTATCCCACTTTAAGTGGGGTCGGCACAACATGTTACAAACATGTTGTCACGTGATTTGGCTATGTATTTTACGACCGGCCGCCAGCCTGACGTCAAATTACCTTAACACCACACACCTCAGTAAGAAATGAGGGTGGTCTATTCTACTCAGCCGGATACCACACGGCGGGTTAACTTACCTTAGTCGCCTCTTACGACATCTCGGTAAAAAATGAGGGTGGTCTATTTTGTATTATAATAAGTATAAATAGATGGTAATCGCATTACGACTAAGCATCTGAATTAATTTAGCTAAATATGCATAGATATAAACCAACTGAAAGGGAACCACAAACTAATTAGTTGTTAAACTTTGCATTTTCAAGCTAGAATAGCAATCGCTGAGCGCATCCGATCGACCGCAAAGCATTAATTACTTAAGTTTGCAGAATCAATAAACAAATAAGTTGATTTCCACATTTAAAACTATAAAATGGTCGTGCAAAGCAAATACTTGTAAACTCAATACCCTCGTAAAATTGCTTACGAGATACTGTCCAGATACCTATATGTTAGGTGGTAAGAGTCCGGCATAACTGTAATACCGTCCCGACGTGGATTGCAGTACCCATAACCCATGCAGTTCCTCATGTAAAAAAAAATCCAGATACCTGCTAATGGGTCCTTAGGACTCGACCATCCCGTAAAATTGTAAGGGAGTTTACAATCACTGAGCTGTGATAGCCCAGCGGCGAGACCGTGCGACAGGTGAACACGAGTTCAAACCCGGGCAGGCACCAATGACTTTTTCTATTAAATCTCATGTGTCTAATTGATAATTGCAATTTATCAGACGCTTTTCGGTGAAGGAAAACTTCGTGAGGAAACCTGCATATCTCTAGAGAATTCTGGAGATATGTGTAACCTACCAATCCGCATTGGAGCAGAGTGGTAGGTCTTGGCTCCAACCCTTCTCTCCAGAAACGGAGAGAGGAGGCCTTAGCCCACCAGTGGGCCTAGTAACAGGCTGTTACTATTACTAATACCAAAGTGATTGTAATTATAGTATAGTACCGGCCTGTTACAATCCCACTGCTGGGAATAGGCCTCCTCTCTCCGCTTCTGGAAAGAAGTGTTGGAGCTAAGACCTACCACGCTGCTCCAATGCGGATTGGTAGGCTACACATATCTCCAGAATTCTCTAGAGATACACAGGTTTCCTCACGATGTTTTCCTTCACCGAAAAGCGTGTAATAAATTGCAATTATCAATTAGACACATGAGTTTTAATAGAAAAACTCATTGGTGCCTGCCCGGGTTTGAATTCGTGTTCCCCTCGAAAGAGTCGCACGGTCTCACCGCTGGGCTATCACAGCACAGCTTTTTTTTTATCTATTTATCTTTTCTCATAATAATCATCATTCATCATTCTCATGATTCTCTTGCCCTTATCCCACCTTAAGTGGGGTCGGTACAACACGTTATAAACATGTTGTTACATGATTTGGCTAGGTGTATTACGACCGGCCGCCTGACGTCAACTTGCCTTAGTCGTATTTTACAACACCTCGGTAAGAAAGAGGGTGGTCTATTCTACTCAACCGGATACCCCACGGTAGTTTAACTTACCTTAGTCGCCTTTTACGACATCTCGGTAAAAATTGAAGGTGGTCTATTCTAATCAGTCGGATATCATACGGCATAAAAAAAACTTAAACATTACGTAATGATAACGAATATTTACGAAAATACAATATTCCGAGTGCCATATTAAAAGCGATAACGAGGCCAAGACCACTATGACAGCAAACAAACTTCCCGGGGCCCCTATAAAGTCTGATAATAGCCGTTTTTCGCTTACAAGACATTTCGGGAGCACAATCTGTGCCTCGCTCATGTTACGGTTGAATTTACGCGCCAAAATCTATGGAAGACGCCATTGTTAACATAAAAAAATATTGATGGGATTGAAAAAAACTAAGCCGTCCGCCATCTTGTAGCGGCGGCCATCTTGGATTCACAATAATATTGAATATGGATAATTGTATTGTCACCAGAATCAAAGGCGTATACCAAATTTCAGATCAATCGGTTAACGGGAAGAGTGTTAAATTTCAATTACTAGATTTGACCCAAACAAACAAACAGGGTGAGCTAAATAAAACCGTTTAAAAAAAAATGAGCAGCCGGCTATGACTTTGTTTATTTACTTCCATAACATTATGTCCTATGGAATATTATTATGGGGTAAATGTGCGGACATTGAAAAAAAAAATTTATTACAAATAAGAGCCATACGTGGAATTTACGATTTAAATTCGCGCGATTCCCTGCGAGAGAAGTTCAAAGAAACAGGTATTCTTACATTGGCTTCACAGTATATTTTTATTAATTTAATTTTTGTACATTTGAATATAAATAATTATAAAAGGATTGGCGATGTATAATTATATATAATAAATAGACAAAGTAGGAACCGACATAAGCTTGCGGTTCCTGCTTTGCACCTTGCAAAAGTTCGTAATTCGTTTGTGGGTTTGGGTATAAGATTCTATAATAAAATTTCGAATTCAATTTTGGCCATGCCATTATAGCAGTTTAAACCCACTGTTAAAAAGAGGCTGATACAGAAAGCCTACTATACTGTTAAAGATTACTTAGATGATAAAGATGTGTGGATATAGCTGCACTTTTACCCTATAGAGAAGAGAAGCTATATCCACGCATTCTTATCGTCTAGGTAATCTTCAATATTATAATAGGCTTTCTGAGTTAGCCTTTTTTTTCATAGTATTTTTAAACTGCATACATTCTATAATAATATAAATCATTTTTATGTTCTATCATCAATAGTTGCTGCAGCGCAGGCGTTTTTTCTCATCGTATTAGAATTTTATTAGTGATCCTTATTTTTTAAAGTAATATAACCTTTGTTGCTCACTCAACAAGCAGCTTTCCAATGGTGAAAGAATTTTTAAAATCGGTCCAGTAGTTTTTGCGTGAAAACATTACAAACATATAGTTGCGACACTTTCGAGGCGAACACGAGTTCAGACCCGGGCAGGCACCAATGAGTTTTTCTATTAAAACTCATGTGTCTAATTGATAATTGCAATTTATCACACGCTTTTCGGTGAAGGAAAACATCGTCAGGAAACCTGCATATCTCTAGAGAATTCTGGAGGTATGTGAAACCTACCAATCCGCTATGGAGCAGCTTGGTAGGTCTTAGCATTGTATTTAATGGAACGTAACAGGCCGCTACTTTTTCTTTTTCCCAGCAATTAGACAGTTTTATGCACAAATAAGTATAAGTAAAAGTAAAGTAAAGTAGCAGCCTGTTACAATCTTACTGCTGGGAATAGGCCTCCTCTCTCCATTTCTGAAGAGAAGGGTTGGAGCTAAGACCTACCACGCTGCTCCAATGCGGATTGGTAGGTTACACATATCTCCAGAATTCTCTAGAGATATGCAGGTTTCCTCACGATGTTTTCCTTCACCGAAAAGCATGTGATAAATTGCAATTATCAATGAGACACATGAGTTTTAATTGAAAAACTCATTGGTGCCTGCCCGGGTTCGAACTCGTGTTCCCCTCGAAAGAGTCGCACGGTTTCACCGCTGGACTATCACAGCTAGGTATGTATATGTGTAAATAAGTATATGTGTTAAAAATAATTATCATTTTTGGGTTTTATGTGTTACTGCTGTAAATAATTATTGTTTCTCAGTACATTCGAATTACTTCAAGTCACTACCCTCAATTCGATAAGGGGACTCGCACGAAATTTGTCTATTTTTCACGTCACAACCAGGTCAGTCGGTCAAGTCGACGTAACTACCTTAACATTTTTTCCTCAACTGCGAAATGACATCCACGGACGTAATGACATGATCTTTTATATAGCTGAATAGCTGAAATACATATATAACAAAGTAAGATATGTCTGTTCGGAGGTTGACTTTTTGAATGCATTGAGGATAGTGACTGAAGGAATTAGACACCGAAAATGTATTGAGAAAAATACTAATAAGTTACTGCAGTTTAACCTATGAAACTCAAAAAGGAATGAATATTATTTATGTCAAATACTAGCTGTTCCTGCGGCTTCGCCCGCGTGGAACTTTCAATATAAAAATAAATTGTAAATTAACCATAAGAGATAGAACATGCTGCCGCGGAATTTTTTGTAGTATTTTTTTATAGATCTGCAATCTCTAGTACATTACTTTCGTGTATCTTTTCTGGTTTACGCAGTGCATGCGATTAAAGCTCCCAGCAAGCAAATTTTTAAAAAACTGTGCGATCTCTGCATCTCTCTTAACAGAATACCGTTATGTACGATTTACTTAAACCATAAGGAAGTATTGCACTATCTTTTGGTGAAAACCATATAAAAATCCGTTCAGTGGATTTTGGAAAAATCGATTACATACAGACAGCTTTTTGGAACTTTGTTTTATAATAAGTATAGATACTTATTTAAAAAATTGGCGACATAAGCTTATGTCTCTTGCTTTACGCCTTCCACGAGTACGTATGTCGTTTATGGGTTTGGGTTATAGTATTCTATAATAAAGTTCCAATCAGTTTTAGTTTTACCATTACAGCAGTTTAAAAACACTGTTAAACAGAGGCTGATACAGAAACCCTACTATACTTTTGAGGATTAATTAAATGATAGGATTGTGTGGTTAAAGCTACCCTCCAATCCTGTACACGATAGCAATGACTAAATGTAACTAGTAATAAGAAATATGATTTGAAAAGAGCAACCACAGAGTTTCTCGCTGGCTCTAACCGGTAGGAACGGCTTTCCAGACCGACTGTAGAGTTGAAGATTAAAAAACACTTGTTTACAAGTGTACTTGTATCAAGAATATTTTGATTTTGAATTTGAATTGCCTCTTTAGGTGACAAAAGAGCTGGCTCCTATTTAGCACAAATAATCAGCTGAAAGATTGCACTAGGTAACGTTGCCAGCATTCTAAAGACCATTCGACGTGAGCATGATTTCTATAGTACTAGTGTGTTAGTTATTAAAGATATATCGTGTCAGATAATACTTTGTTGTTCAAAAGCTATAATAGAATTATTATGCTATAATCTAAATCTGAAATTTAGCAATCCGGTTCCAAGAAAATATGGCTGCATTCAGGAATAGTAAACCACAAAAATTCGAATTTTACAAAACATTTGTTGGAAAGCGGTCGTAAAGTACGTTATAACCTTATATAAATAACCTATAATAAATTCCTTTAATATTCTTCACACCGATAAGTGCCTCCGACTCAATATATTGGAGAAACTTGAGTTAATAAAATATAACAATGGCCACCTAATTGACAACCAAGTAAACGTCTCCAAATCCGATTTGCTACACGTGTTTGGAGTGGAAATCAATGGTGGTCGTTAAAGTATTTAAGACTGCTTGCATGAGCGTTGCGGTACATTACGGTTTTGTCATGCAGCCTATCCTCCTGATGATGATAATTGTGGCTGTGTTTACATAAAATCTCTAATCAAACACGGATTATAGCAAATAATTGTATTATAGCTTCTGTACTATGGAGTTCCGCAAAGTGACGTTTGCTTCTACAGAAGATATTTAAATTAACAGACAGAGCCAGGTCAAAAGTGTAGTCTGTAATAAAAACAGCTTTGTCCTGCAATTTAGCGTAATAAGTCATCCTGCGAGTGGCGGACGTTCCGTCAGAAAGCGCGCTTTTAGAGGCATTAATGCTGAATCAGCGAGAGAATAAATTACTCTCAGACAAAATAACGTCTTTGAGATTATATTTTATGACTGGTAAATGTCCCCGATTACTTTGAATTTCCGCGACAACAGCATCTTCGGTTTAAAAACAGATTTGTGATCAACTGAATTGACATAAGCGTGGACTTTTGAACTTTTGAAGAAAAAAAAGCCAGTGTTTGAATTGCGAAAGTGTAGTACCTATTATACTGTTAGTGTTTAGCAGTTTATTGGCATCATCATCCTCCTGCCCTTATCCCATCTAATTGGGATTCGCAGTACATGTTTTAAATATGTTGTAACAAGTTTTAGCTAGTTATTTTACGACATGCCGCCTGCCTGACGTCAACTTACTTTAGTCGCCTTTTACAACACCTCGGTAAGAAATAAGGGTGGTCTATTCTACTCAGCCAGATACAATACGGCGGGTAGACTTACCAGTCGCATTTTACGATACTTCGGTAAGAAATGAAGGTGGTCTATTCTAGTCAGTCGGATGCAACACGGCGGGTCAATTTTCCTTCATCGCCTTTCATGACACCTTGGTAAGAAATGAGGGTGGTTTATTCTACTCAGCCTCTTACAACAAACAGAAACTTTTTGGACACTTTATTTTATAATAAGTATAGATTTAGGTTTCCGTTGCTCTAAGCTTTTCAGAAAAAATTTACCTTCGCTACCAGCTAAAAAACCAACAACAGTCTCGCGCAACGTAAAGCTCTTAAATAATAAGCGATAAGAATATTTATATGTGATTAGAGAAAACTTTCCCACAAACCTAGTTCCTCTAAATTAAACACTGCACAGTGCACTGCGTACTTATATCACTTAATCCGAGCACTAAATAGTAGGTGTTAATAGTTTTTTTTTTTCGGACACTAACTAATGCTGTTAGCCGAAATGGCTCTTACAGCGTCACCGGGAGAGGGGGCGAGCGCAGGAGCATCGCCGGGGGTTTAAACTGGGAGAGCGAGTCTCGAACGAGGCTCGCAGCATCCTGGGAGCGTCGCCTTAAGGGTGCCTCCTGTGAAGCCGGACCTCGGCTTAAAGCGACGCGCTGTGGTGGACTGTATCGGACTCACGGAAAAGTCCTAATGTCATAACGGTCGGGGCTGAGCGCCCCTACCGCTAGACGTGAGGAAGCGGGGACCTCGTCTTCGCCGGCGAAGATGCTGTGTGTGTAAATGTTTGTCTAGTGTGCCATTGGCGATCGTGAAGTGATCGTCAGGATCGGAGAGGACGCTCCTAGGGCGTCTATAGTATTTTGTTTTGAACTTTTTGTCAAAAACAAGTATATTTAGTCATCCTCCCGACGAGCGGGTTTGGATGAGTTTCAGCCTTTTCAAAGTATCTCTTCGAGAAACATTTGAATAGGTGAGCGAGAGAGGGGAGACGGAGATCTCTATGTAGGTCGACGTTGCGCACGAACCGGGGACAGCCCGTGGCCAGACGCGTGAATTTGTTTTGCATTCTCTGCAAAACGTTCAGTCTTGACGAAGGAACGTGCGCAAACGTTACGCTCGCATATGACATAATTGGTCTTATGCAAGTTTTGTAAAGTGTCACTTTGTTACGAAGTGACATCTTACTTTTCCCACATAACAACGGAAAGAGGCGACCCATCGCATAAGCAGCCCTGTTACGGACTACTCTAATGTGTTTGATAAAAGAGAGGGAGGGTTGGAGGGTGACACCGAGGTATTTAACCTCGTCCTGCCATGGGATTATACGGTTGTGTATGGAAATACACACCGGAGGGATAAAACGCCGATTGCTCGACCTATGGAAATACATGGCCGCGCTCTTATCAGTATTGATTGTTATTCTCCATTTGGCAAACCAACCCTCAAGGTTGTTCACTTCGTTTTGGAGACGACTAACGAGAAGTTCGAGTTTTCGAGAAGATAAGAAAATGGCTGTGTCATCAGCATAGAGCGCCAACGACGCAACCATTTTATCATGAGGAATGTCGCTTGTGTAGAGCGAGTAGAGATAAGGTGCTAACACCGAATGTTAATAGTTACAAAAACGTTTGAATATATGTAATTACAATCGACACTCAATAGCCCGTTACAATGTACTACTAGCGCCATCTGTCCTCACGATGAGCAAACATTAAACGAACAAATATAAAATTCGTTTAAACAGTGATTTTATTCCGTTCTTATATATCGCGTATTCAGAGACGCGTTAGTCCGAAATAATTCGCGACAGCTGCATTAAGCGAACCCAACTTATTAACGCCTCGGAAACTACCATGGGATAATGTAAAAATGGCCGCGTATTATATTATTACAAGGTGACCGGCCAAATGTTGTTTTGCCATATGCAAGGCGATTAACCATACGGACGTACGGACGGGAAAAGATTACGTTCAAATGACAGGATAGTAACTTTATTGATATTTATTTATTAATTAAATTGAATAATTTAAATTCAATAATCAAAAATTTTCTTTACAACAGTGCTGTTGAATCGTCAACTCTACTGCTGGTTCAGAAAGCTGTTCGTACCGAGAAGAGCCAGGAAGAAACTCGGCGATTGCTCTTTATAAAATATAATTCTTATAACTAGTTACATTTATTGGTACAGGGTCGAAGCTATGTCAGCGCACTCTTATCGTCAAAGCAATCCTCAATATCGTTTTTCAAAGCTTTTCAGGTGTTCCTCATAAGTTACAATATAATTGTATAAAATATTACAGTAAATATTCTTTAATCAAGTAAACTTGTTAACAAGTGCTTTTGAATAATGAAAATCTACTGCTGGTTCGGAAATCTGTTCCTACCGAGAAGAGCAAGCAAGAAACTTGCTCTTTTCAAAATAAATTCTTATAACTAGTTTTTGGTTATACTATATTTGGTTATTACTATCTTGTACAGGGTAGAGGAGTGGCTAAATCCACGCATTCTTATCATCTATATAATCCTCAATATTATAGTAGGCTTATATATATAATATAAGACTAGTGGGACCTGAATTAGTGCAGATCTCGTTATTGAGTATATCAGTCAATTATTTGTGTGATGATTCAATGATATCGAACTACGAATTCTGCAGTCGAAATACAAAAAATCTCCGTAGACACCAATTTAAAACTTACTTTAAATTCAACTAAAACTTAAATCCCTGCTCCTCAGTATCGGTGTATATAATAAGCGATTCCCTTTGATGCGTGTTCAAAAACCGACATTTCTCGATTTTTGGGCGATCGTAGGCGATCATAGAGTATAGCCGAGTTTGCTCTCGAATCGATTGTTCTTGGACTTAATCGTTTGTAATCGTCGAATTCACAATTATAGACTTCAGTCGTTGTATAAAACACAAGTCCGGCCTCACAAGGAGTACTGTTCTCATCTCTAGGCTGGTGCACCCCAGTACCGACTAAAGCCATTCGATCGCATACAGCGCAGAGCAGCTCGCATTATCGGGGACCAGGTGATCAGCAAACAGCTGGACTCTTTGGCGATGCGTAGAGACGAATCTTCACTGTGCGTTTTCTACCGCATCTTTCATGGTGTTCCAGTGAGCTACACGACCTGATTCCTGCCGCCAAATTCCTTAACCGCACTGTACGTCACAGGTTACAATATCATCCTTACCATCTGGATGCGTGGCGATCCACTACAGTGCGGTTTTCTAATAATTTTATTCCGCGCACCACCATTTTATGGAATAATAATCTAGCAGCGTTTCCGGATCGGTACGACATAAATACCTTCAAAAAGCGTATTTTCCATCTTTTTAAAGGTCGGCAGCACACTCGCTCTGCGAGAGGTCGTGGGCGGCGGTGATAACGTTGAACTGCATTCTCGTCTGCCATCCTATTTCATTAAAAAAAAGTCGTAAGCCGCTCGCTTACTTTCTAGATTGTCTATCCAAGATAGCTTCATAGCTTTCCAATTATTAGAAAAAGATCACTCTTACTAAATTGAGATAGTAGACACTTCTTTTAATCTCGTATAAGTACCCTATTTTTAGTCACTAAACACTTTTGTAATGCCAATATAAAATTTGAATTGATTGCAAAATTTTAATATATCAATAGTCAAATTTCTTTGTTCTACTTCGGTAAGGTTATTTTAGTTTCCAATTTTTTTTACGCACATCCATTTTAGAAAAATATAGAGATAGATCTTTGATATATTAAAAAATCATGTAACCAAATCCTAAAGAAATTGCTCTCGAAGGAAAACTGCCTCGTTTTTTTTTCCCAAGCATAAATCGTACCTTGACCTGTCGGAGACAAGTTTAAAAGTAACCTAAGTTGTCCCTTCTTCAATAATAATGCTCATGGGAGTTTCTATTGGTCAGAAAGATCTATCGCTTTGTAGCTTTTCCATCTTCCATAAACTTTTATGGGTTGGTTGGAGATTTTATGAAACTATTTCGATACAAAATCACGTGACTTTTGTGTTACTTTTGTTATGATGTTTTACTTATTCTTTTAATTATTATGAACTTAAAATATAATAAAAGTAAAGTTACAGCCTGTTGCTATCCCACTGCAGGGCATAGGCCTCCTCTCTCCGTTTTTGGACAAAATCGTCAAAAATCGCATTATGATTTTTGTGCCTATCCTCCTGATGATGCTTCGGTTTCGGGGCGAAAAGATCGTCGAGATTGTGGTGGTGGGTGTGTGTGCTGCTTGTGTGCGTTGTTGCTGGTGGATACGCCTTGGGGTGCATGTGGTGACTTGTCCTGCATGTATAAGGTGCGTAGATTTTGCCTGCTTCATACACATTAGCTTTGCATGCATTCGCTTAACCCGTGCGGATTATAGCAAAGTAGTTAGTTCTGTTAAATTGCTTGTATTAAAATGCCATTAAAACAATTAATAGAATTAGGCGTTACTTTGCGGAGATTCATAATACAAAAGTAATAATAAAATTATTTTGCTATAATCCGCGATACAATATCTGCGATACGTGTATCGCGGATTATAGCAAAATAATTTTATTATTACTTTTGCCATTAAAACAGTGTACAGAACTGAAAACTGCGAATATATTCTTAAAGTAAACAAAATAAGTTGCAAACAAAATAGTCACCCTTATTATTTAGCAACACATTTTCTTTTTGTCCCGTAATATATTTCTTTAACATTCACTTAGATATACCAAGTAATGAGTTACAATAAGATATTTCTTAGTTCTTTACGAGATAATAAATTCAGAAGTTGGATATTTTTCTTAATCATTTGTTATATTATTAAGTTTAATATTTATATAGTATAGAAAAATACTAAGTTATCATTATATAATTACTAAACTATGATAGCCCAGTATGACTACTGAGCTATCATAGTTTAGTATAGTTTAGTAAGATAGACTCCACGACAAAATCGCTATACTTTATCGCGGATAAATTAACTAATTATTAAATATTTTTATTATTTCTTTTATATTATGGATCTTCTCAAAGTAACGCCTAATTCTATAAATTGCCTAACATACTATCAAGGATTACATAAATTATAAGAATGCCACAATCGCTTTGCGATTTTGTCGTGGAGTCTATCTCCTGATAGTGAACGTGTGTAGTGCTTGTGTATTGTGGTGGCGGTGGTGGAGGTTCGTACAAGTGTTTTTACGAATCCTGCATGTATGGGATGTAAAACGGATATTGCTAGTCATATTTGAAATCACGAATTCAACATATAGATGGTTTTACAGACAGGTATGTCATTAGTTTAAGTATCTGTTTGTAACACCATATCCGAATAAATGATTATTATTATTATTATCTTTTTTTTTTTTTTTTTTTCTCCCATTTCTGGGGCTGTCCTTACCTTTTTGCGAGCTTTTAGCCAAACGAAAGGGCAACTTTATATAGTATTTAATGAATGTGTAGTGTGTAGGTGATGTTATGGGTATGAATATGTTATAATTTTTTTTTCACCTTATAGCAGTTGTTAATCTTGGAGTGATAAAAATTTACGAACTATCCGACATGTGTTTAGTATAACTGTCTTTTGTAGAAGAATGTATGTAAGTGGGTGTATACAGAGAGGTTTGAGACTGTCGTGAAGCGATTTGGGTATGACTCCTGTTGTTGATATTATGATCGGTACAACTTTTACTGTTTGAGCTTTCCATTGTGCTTTTATTTCTATTGCTAGATCCGAGTATTTTGCAAGTTTTTCCACATGTGTGCTTGTAAGATTGTGTGTGTTTGGGATGGATATGTCTATCAGGTATACAGTTTTTTTTGTTTTGTCGTATACAGTTATGTCTGGTCTGTTGTAGTGGATTGTTTTGTCAGTCAGTATAGTTCTGTCCCAGTAAATCTTGTAATTTTATTATTATTATTATTATTATTATTATTAGATAAATATGAATTTTAAATTTTGAATAACGAGTTTATAATAAAAGCAAAGACAGCGCTGTTGTGGATTTTAGTCGATTTTTTTTTATTAATTCAATGATTCCAGCCGATGTAACACCGAATCGAAAAAGTAAATAAACGACTGGAACTGGGCAAGAGGGAATTCAAATCGGATACACAACGCGGTTTTTGTTAGTAAAAAAACATTCTAAATGATAAATACTCTAATTAATATTTAAATTTTTACTTATTCCTTTAATGAAATATCTCAAAAAAATAAGGTTGAATTGTATAAAAGTATTTATAGTGATTAATAGTTTATGCTGGCTAAATTCAAGAAAAATAAAAAGTTTTCAGATGGTGTAAATCCGATATATTTGAAAGAAAATGGAGAATTGTAAAAGTCATGAGCCAAATAATAAAGACGAATTAACATTTATGGATATTATTTTATTATATGAAACATATATATTAATATTAATGACACACTTTAAACCGTTCATCTCGATATATAATGTTCTAATAAATCCATATCTTATAGCTTCAATGGACCAATATTTCATAAATTTCAGCGGATTATTCGTGAAAGTGTAAGAACAGAAAGGATTTGATATTTATAATAGTACTACTATTATAAATAGCATATATAGTAAGTATTGTTGACCATGATATGCTTTAAATATTTGAGTGTGCCAACACCTAAATCAACGTGAACTAAGCCGCAGATAGAGCTGTGTCGTGTCTTATAAATGATAAGCATACTCGTATATACATAATAAATGCAGAATTTTGTCTTTTTGTCTGTATTTAAGGCTTTAACTATTATTATAGCTATGGCTAATCCACTGAAGTAACGTTTATTTGGTGAAAACTCTTTTCACCAAAAAAACACTTTTTGCTTTCTTAATCTAATTTTTCTGTGATTGGTTTTTTAAATAATTTTATAATTTATAAGAAGGTGGCAACTTTGATATACAGATTAATATAGACTAGTTCAGAGTTCTCGGTGGAAATTTTGTTTGTTGCACTATTTTTACAATAAATAATTTATATTTTTTACAAAGGATACACAACTTCCCGTTTATACAAAAAAAAAAATACGAATTCATTACTTACAAATTCACGCCAATTTTTTTTGTATTATATATAAAAATTAAAAGTGTAAAATCGCCCCCTGTAGACCGCGCGATAGACAAAAAAATATTCCGCGGCCCTCGTCCATGATTAACAAAGTTTAATTGTATTTTTAATTCGTCAGATTCTTCAAAGTTGATTCGTGGACCACTCAAATGAAACACAGATCTCTTAGTCCTATGAAAAATACTAATCTACTAATAAATTGTACATCGCTGAATTGAAATTTCTATAAGAAAAACGGAATAAAGTCTGGAAAGCCTAAATTAAAGAAAGCTTAAATTGCATTCCGTGTTTTCTTTGAGTTTCATCTCCAACCGATCAATGTACTGGATTTACATCTCTTCAAGAGGTATCAAGGATCTTAACCCACTTGGATCCAGCAGTTCTTGGCGACATTTTCGAGGTCGAAAACTCGACTCGAAAACTTTGGGTCTTGTTCAGATGGTGGGCCTGGGAATGTTCTCAGACCGCTTCGTCATAATTGGTAGTGTCAAGTCCGGTGGTTGTGTGTCATCCATATGGTGTCATTTCCGGTGGTGACCTCTGCCTGTTGTATCGTCCTCTTCGTCCGCAGAAGCAGCAGGGGTCATATCGCTTACCCTTGAGAGGTAGGCGGGGTACGGGCCTCGAGGCCAACCCCTTTGCCAAGGTACCTTCTCGCAGGCTTTAATGACCTGCAGACCTACCATGAACTTTTAGAAAACGATTCAATTCAAAGTCAGTACCTAAACTCAACCGCTTTCTTTTCGTACCATGAAGTGTGGATTGCATTGGGGTCGTAATGTTTAAAAGGGAAAACATTATATGGACTATAGATAACTCTGTCTCTTTTACTGAAATGTTTTTACGACGCCTTTCCAAACAAATTTCTTCATGTTCGTCTTGAAATACTGTTAGTTAAATCTATTTTGAAATGAATATAAGCAAAATAAGTAAAATACACTGTTTTTTTTTACTGTTTGTTATCGATCCACGTAAAACACAGTTTTATATATTTTATTTTAGAATTAAATTTTAGAAAAATTAAATTAAGAAATTAAATTAATAAGTTAATTTATTTTAATAGCCAAAGGTACGAAAAAAGAGCTAATGAAAAACGTTTGCGATTCAGTTTAGGTTATCATTCGGCAACGACTTAAAATATGCGTTCTTAAGACGTCATGGTATGAAAAAGAAAAACAATTTAGTTTACGTCTATTGACTCTCTCTCTCTCTCTATTCAATTGAGTCGCAATGACAGTTCATGCAAGGCCTGTTGGACTATGTTCGGCCCGTAGGTCCAGGTCACCTAAGTGACCTAAGGGATGTCTGGTTCGGTGAGGAGGTTCTGGAGGTGGTAGTTCCCAGACTGCGGTGTCAAAATGATGGATATTGTGTCTCCTTCGGGTGGTTGTGTCATATTCGGTGGTGACGCCCTCTCGCCTATCTCGTGATCCGCGTCGTCGCTAGCCTGCAGAAGGTTCTCTGACATTCATAGTTCGCTCTATCTTTAACAGACGGCGCTGTTACGCAATATAGATGAAATAATTAAAAATATACTTTTTTGCATTATTAGACTTATCTAAATTATGCTGATCTTAATTAAAATTAATTATAAGTTCTGGCTTTATTTATTTCATTAGAATATTACTTCATATATCTAAATAAATTAGATATTTTATAACAGCGCTATCTTGTTGATACGCCAAATAGTATGTCAACAATTGTTGAAATCAGCAACTAGAATGAAAAGGTTCAATACTCAACCATCTGATGGCAGTAATGATAAAATAAATAGAGTTAAAAAATACATGAGTACTAGCTAGGTCACGTGTTGCTGTAACTCAGTTTGGTTTTAAATTCCACACTGGACAGAACTTTTAAAAATGCTTCGATCACAACCAAACTTTACAGGATCATCCGCTGAGTCATTGTAAAGATTGTCTGCAAATTTCATTAAAATCGGTCCAGCCGTTTCGGAGTTTATAAAGGACAGACAGACATTCATTTTTACATATATATTAGAAGATTTAATTGCCAACATCTACTACTGGTTCGGAAAGCTGTTCCTGCCGAGAAGAGCCAGCAGGAAACTCGGCGGTTGCTCTTTTGAAAGAATAATTCTTATTACTAGTTACTTATAGTTATTTAATGTCTTGTACAGGGTAGAAGAGTACCTATATCAACGCATTCTTATCGTCTAAGTAAGCCTCAATAGTATAGTAGGCTTTCTGTACTAGCCTTTTTTAACAGTGTTTTTAAACTGCTGTAATGCTAAAGTAAAAGTAGATTGCGGAATTTTATTATAGATTCTTATACCCAAACCCACAAACGACTTATGAACTTTAGCAAGGCGCAAAGCAGGGACCGCAAGCTTATGTCGGTTCCTACTTTGTCTATGATATACATCACCAATCGTTTTATAATTATGTATATTCTTATGAACAAAATATATAAAGCATGTACCAAAAAAAATCCCAGTTGATTTGAAAAAGAAACAGCCTTTTTGTCCCTAACACCTACTTCAATTACGGATATCGACATGAAAGGCTGGGTACATTCGACATCGGTTTGACATTAATGGGATATCCTATACCTACCTACGCATGTAGGTAATTTATCTCAGACACATCTGGGACTGACAGGAAAGTGACAATAGAAATATATTTAATCCACGCTTTGTGGTAGAAAAATTCGTAATATCACAGATTATACCTATACTTATTACTAATTGACCGGGTAAACGTTGTTTTGCAATACAAATTTATAAAGGCGATATTTTTCCTTTAAAAAGTAAGTCTCAGTAAGTCGTCTAAGTAATCCTCAATGGTATAGTAGGCTTTCTGTATTAGCTATTTTTAACAGTGTTTTTAAACTGCTGTAACGGTTAAGTTAAAGTTAATGTAAAACAATGTAAGTACAATGATAGGGATTTGAAACATCGGTGGGCAGGGAGCAATCGCGGGCAGCAATGGCCTTCTTCTGCTCTGCGGATGCGGTTCCGGGAACTTTTGTTCTGGATCCCTTCAGCCGCTGGCGTGTCCAGGTGGTAGCGACTTGCCTAAGCCCATGGTCTGCCACCCTGACAAGGACTTTCGGGCGTTCCGAACGGGGTATATCCGACGCCTGGCTTACAGGTCCCCGAGGCGGTCTGTGCATCTGATGCACCGGTTAGCGGAGGGGGACTTCTCTTTCGAGGGGTCTCTACCCAGAGGAGGTGTTCTCTGGGATCAGAGCTTTCAGCGGGAATGGGGGCAATGTGTATAACGATACCCTGTCCTTGCCATCAGCGTGGTGGAGCACACAGGTCGTATTAGTCGGTGCGAGTCCGATATAACCGCCGCCTGCCCCGTCGGACGGCGGTACCCATAACGGGTTTTTTCCTGTATAAAAAAAAGTACAATGATAGGGGTGTGTTAATTGCAGACAAAAGTATGACCTATGCTTAATTACGTGTATCATATTAATAAATCGTCATTTAGCCAAGGTTACGTTAAGTACAAATTCGTTCAAAACACGCAAACATTGTTTACGCTATAGGATATATGAACGAGCTAAATTAAAAATTATAAAACTACACCTGCTTATTTCTATATTTGTTTAATGACATGTTACAAACATGTTGTCAAATGATTTGGCTAGGTATTTTACGACCGGCCGCCTGCTTGACATTACTTACCCTTTACGACACCTCGGTAAGAAATGAGGATGGTCTATTCTACTCAGCCGGATACCACACGGCGGCGTTGTAACAGAACATTGAACCTATTTATCTCATAAGTAACGGCCTGTAACTATCCCACTGCTGGACATAGGTCTCTCTGCATTTGGAGGGCAGAACTGAAGCTACGACCTACCACGCTGCTCCAATGCGGATTGGTAGGTTACACATATCCCTAGAATTCTCTAGAGATATGCAGGTTTCCTCACGATGTTTTCCTTCACCAAAAAGCGTGTGATAAATTGCAACTCATTGGTGCCTGCCCGGGGTTTGAACTCATGATCGTCTCTAGAGATTCGCCTCTCACCTCTGGGCTGAAACAGCCTGTCTCTTTTTATTTATCCCATAATCGCTCTCAAAACTATCACGCCACCCTCACGCAGTTTAACATCTCTAATAAACTAACTAATAAATCCACATATTTGCCTTTTACCCTAATAATCTCGGACCCGTAAATCTGGGACGTGCGCATGCAAAATGCATAAAAATGCAGAATCAGGTTGTAAAACGTCGTTTTTATGAGAGAACACCGGCTGTCTGGAATGACGTGTCCCGTACTATTGTGACTTGTTTTCTGGGAATAAGTACATCAGATACAACCCCGTAAAACTATCAAAACACTTAATTTCTTCCAAAACAATTATTGGTTTTAAGAATAATAAGCCAGGTTAGATAAGCTTTTTAAAAAGCTTTTAAACAAAATTTTATGTAAAAGTAATAATAAAATTATTTTGCTATAATCCGCTATACAGTAAATAGAAAATATATAGAGTGCTAAATGTATAGTGGACTATCCGTTTTTTCATAACCGACACATGCAGGATTCGTAAAAACACATGCACAAACCTCCACCACTGCCACCACAATACACAAGCACTACACACGTTCACTATCACAAACTCAACAATCGTTTCGCCCCGCAACCGAAGCATCATCAGGAGATAGACACCTGATGATGCGAATCCCGCATGTATTGGGATTAAAGCAAAATAATTTTATCATATACTCGTGCATATATCGGTACTTGTGGGTAGGGGTACCCACAAGTGGGGGGTTAGATTATTAAATTCAAGTTAAATAATTTGGGCCCCCGATAAAAATATTTAATTTCTCAATGTACTTTTTATTCTGGATAGGGGGTTGCAATTGCATCTACTTGCACCGCGCTCTGGGCGCTTATATATACTTGAATAAGATACCTAAAGTTTTACTAACTACATGAACAGGTGTCTCGATCGACACGAGCGGCGCGTATCAAAGTAAGTTGCCACACGTTCAGCATTGACCTTGACCTCGACCTCGGCCTTTACCGTGTTGACCCAGTCTCGCACATAACTGAATAGTTTAGGAATGAATTATATTACGAACAAGTCCAAAAGCTTTCTAGGGTACTTTAATTTCGAATATACGTTATTTAAATATTTCGCTCTTAATTGATACATAATATTTCTGCTGTACATTATGACTTTTTCGTTTGAATCGACAACTCTATTGCTGGTTCGGGAAGCTGTTCCTACCGAGAAGAACTAGCAAGAAACTCGGCGGTTGCTCTTTTCAAAGAATAATTCTTATTACTAGTTACATACAGTTATTAAGGTCTTGTACATGGCTGGCAAGAATGGCTCTATCCACGCATTCGTATCTTCTAAGTAACCCTCAACTATATATGTTTACTGTATAAGGCTTTTTGTATTAGCCTCCCTTTAACAGTACAAACCCACAAACGACTTACGTACTTTTGTAATGCGCAAAGCAGGTACAGCAAGCTTATGTCGATTCCTACTTTATCTATTATATACATCGCCAATACTTAAAGTCAACTAACAGTAAAAAGTAATGAAACTATATTTTACAGCGTAGATTTACAAAATGCAGTTGGATAATGATTTTGCTGATGCTAAATGCATCTTTGGCGAATTGCCAACTGTTTTTCAATGCCATGAATCTACATACTATGTGTACATAATCTGTAATAGCCTAGCGGTAAGATCGCGCTAATTATTCGAGGGGGTCACGGGTCAAAAACCCCGGGCAACCCCGATCAGGCACCAATGAGTTTTTCTGAAATAGACAGAGGAGGCCTATGCCCAGCAATGGGATAGTAACAGACTGTTACTTTAATTTTTTTACTTATCTGTACCTACGACTTCGTTCGTGACAATCTAATTTTCAAATACCCTTAATTATGTTATATGCATTTTCCTTTTCCTAAAAAAGAAAACTGGTATTTTACCTTAGGTATATAAGCTTCAATTGTGACAAATTTCAAATACATTCGATCATAGTCCTCATAGTTTTAAGCCGAGGTTCAGCCTCATAGGAGGCACCCTTCCAAGGCGACGTTCCAAGATGTCACGAGTCTCCCGGAAGCTCGCCTCATCTCACTCCCCAACGATGCTTTTGCGCTCGCCCCATATCTCCCGGTGGCAGACCAGGCCAATAATATTATAAAATTAAGGGATTTTCGCGGGAAAAACATTGTAACACACCTTTTATCGAAAAAAATGAAAGAAATCCCATTACTTTACCGGGAACAGAAAAAAAACATTATTGAATGTATTTTAACATTGAAATTGACGCGAACGGAATCACGAGTACAAATAAAATAATATATTTTATTTTTATTAAGAATAACATCCTTTTGAAAAAGCTACGATAGTATGGTTTCTGTTTAATGCACCATAAAAGCAGGTACCAATAAAATTGACTAAACAGCTGTTAAACCCTCGCGAACGTAAGGCGCGTACTCCGTCAAATTGATTTTGCCACAAACACTCGCAAACTATAAATTGGTGGCATACATTAAGGTGACTACACACGCACAGTTTGATGAACATACAAAATCCATACTAACTCATACTTTAATATTATAAATGCGTAAGTCTCTATCTATTACATCTTCACAGCCAAATCAATTCAATCCGCTGAACCAATATCCATTAAATTTGGCAAAATTAATGCTTATACCTTCACAAGTCCGATACAGTCCTCAACAATGCGTCGCTTTGAGCCGAGTTTCGGCCTCACACAAGGCACCCTTAAGGCAACGCTCCAGGATGTTGCAAGCCTCGCTAGTGACTCGCTCTCCATCTTTCCACGACCCGGTGATGCTTCCGCAATCGCCTGTCCTCCCGGTGACGCTGTCAAAACCTTCAAGACTAACAGCATTAGTACCAACAAAAGGTTATACACCGGGTCAACGTATTAGTCTACAGATATCTTGATATAGAAAATGCAACAGGAATAGGATGACATTTGAAAACGCTATAACTATAATATGTCGGCCATAAGCTGGACTCACAAAGTTTATAATATGGAAGCACTGTGAATTATTAACACTTATTAATTTTGAACACCCTCAAGGTCAGAAAAGTGTCATATCTGAGGCATGTGTGTAGACACGAGAGGTATGAATTTCTCAAACTAATGATGGGAAAAGTAGCACGAAGAAGTGTTGATTGCAGGAAGAAATCCTGGCTACGTAACATCCGGCAGTGGACAGGATTCGTGAGTACTGCCGACCTTTTTCACTTTGTGAAAAATATTGGAATACACACTGCTGACTGCTAACCTTCGATGATCGGAGAGGAACCGCAAGAAGAGTCACTATATAAAGTAAGTTTTTTTCACGATGTGTTAACTTCAAGTTTGTAAGTAAAAGAAATGAGTTTTATACAGGAGACTCAATTGAGTCTCAAATTAACAGATAGCGAGCGATGGTAAGAAAGGTTTGAATTTGGTTTTGTTGCAAGTTTTTCTAGAGCAAATGATATCTTTGCTATAAATGTAGTAATGTCGTGAAGAAAACCGAATTTTAGTTCAAGTTTCGAGTAGCAGAATCATGGGAATAGTAATTAAAATTTAACCACCGGATCGATCTGATTTTTGTGATGGAGATATTTGCAGGGTTTGAGAGCGATTATTCCCAAACTATAGTCCACGCGAAAAAGTTACAAAGAAACGCTAGCAAATCATAATAATATCTCAAATATAATTCGACTATAACGCCTTTCTGGTATACATTTGTTAGAAATAAAATAAGTTCTACGCAGACGATAACTCAACCAGACGTCAGTAATCTTTGAACCGTACTTTGTTGTAGTAAAAATATAATGAAAAATTCATGTTTCCAGTTTGCAGTCGAATAGTAAACAAGTTTCATGACGCTCATTGGAAATGTCAAATAGACAATAAAGGAATAGACTCGCGAACGAAAATAATACATAGTAGATGAACGTAAATACGTTTACGATTGACTTTAAAAATATTTATTGATAGCTATGATAAGGTATGATACGGATACTAAGACTTTATATTTAAAATAACATAAATTTTCTGAAATCGCGGAATATAACAAGTATAATAGAACTTTGCAAAGTAATGCCTTATTCGAAAATTGTATAATTTATAGAAGAAGGCATTAAGGAAGTCTATAATACAAAAGTTATGAAATATTTTACTATTATTCGCATTTTTTAAGAAAGTCTTTGTAATTTTAGGTAGCAGCAAATGTTTTCCTACTTTGTACATGCCTGATTAGCTTCGATTATGGGGTAAAACGATCGTAGAGATTGTCGTAGTGTTTGTGCGCGAGTTTGTGTGAGCCTGATAACTAATCCTGCATGTATAAGGTATGAGAACGGTTTCTGCTTACTACACTTAACATTACATACATTTTAACAAAGGCGGATATAGCAATATACCATCATAACTGTTGTACTATGGAATTCCGCGAAGTAACGTCTACTTCTATAAATTATACAATTTTAGGATAAGGCATTACTTTGCAAAGTTCTATTATACAATGAATAGTGAATTATTTTGCTATATTCCGTGATCAGATAATTCTGTATAATTGTAATTCTAAAAGCAGAGTTTTAGTATCCATATCATACCTTATTAAGTTATTAAATTATATATAATGTCGTTGATTCAAGCCTAGCGGTGAGACGGAGCGACTCTTACGAGGGGAACACAAGTTCAAACCCGGGCAGGCACCAATGAGTTTTTCTATTAAAACTCATGTGTCTCATTGATAATTGCAATTAATCACACGCTTTTCGGTGAAGGAAAACATCGTGAGGAAACCTGCATATTTCTAGAGAATTCTGGAGATATGCGTAACCTACCAGTCCGCATTGGAGCAGCGTGGTAGGTCTTAGCTCCAACCCTTCTTTCCAGAAACGGAGAGAGGATGTCTATTCCCAGCAGTGGATTTGTAACAGGCCGCTACTTTACTTTTTACTTTTTATTCTAGAAATATTTGCTATAATTCGTTTCTTAAGAGAATTGATGTAACGCTCATTTTAAAAAGCAGGCAAAGTTCATATACCTTATATATGCAGGAACAGTCAGTCATCATCAGGAGGATGGGCTATAGGATAAAATCGTAATGCATTACGATGCTTCGGTTATGGGACGAAACGATCGTAGAGATCGTCGTCGTGAGTGTGTGTAGCGCTTATGTGGTGTTGGTGCTGTAATGGTGATTGGTCCTGTATGTAGAGATCTTTCATTCTAAAAGTGCACGCCCCTCCAATGTCTTTATTCACTTATACCAGTCGAGCCATTAGTTGACCTTTAAGTGCGCGAATGAGTCGAGTCAACTTTGAAATTACTGCGCGCACACATATACAAGAGTACAGTCAATATTTTCTCTCACACATTAAAATAATGTAATTGTGTAATTGTAATGGTGGAGGGGCGTGCACTTTTAGAATGAAAGATCTATATAAGGTATGTGAATGTTGTCTGCTTCCTACTAGCTTTGCATATATTCTCGTAATAAATGGGGATTATAGCAAATCAAAATCATAATTTCTATGAATAAAGTTCCAAGTGGTTGCACAGCTTGTTAAAACATAAAGGAAACTACTTTACAATAGAAGCTTGTATATTTAAGATACCGGAAGCATTGTGGTTCCGTCTATAAATTACAAGTTAGTGCAAACATTGTTGTCTTTATTTGCTATATCATTGTTCGAAGTTAATAAAACAAGACCGCAGCTCTACGTTTGACTTATATAATGTTTGCAGATTTATAATGTAGAGTTCTAAGGGCGCCCAAACACTTAGCGGATTGATATTCTTCAGCCGCGGTGAAAGTTACAATATATTAAAAGTCATCATCATTTTCATGCCCTTATCTGATTGGGGACAAAGTAGGAATATATAATAGACAAAATAGGAACCGACATAAACTTGCGGTTCCTGCTTTGCGCCTTGCAAAAGTTCGTAATTCGTTTGTGGGTTTGGGTATAAGATTCTATAATAAAATTCCACAATCTACTTTAACTTTACCATTACAGAAGTTTAAAAATACTATTAAAAAAAGGCTAATTCAGAAAGCCTATTATACTATTGAAGATTACCTAGAAGATAAGAATGCGTGGATATAGCGTCTCTTCAACCATGTACAAGACATTAATAACTATATGTAACTAGTGATAAGATTTATATTTTAAAAAGAGCAACTGCCGAGTTTCTTGCTGGCTCTTCTCGGTAGGAACAGCTTTCCGAACCAGCAGTAGATGTTGACGATTCAAAAGCACTTGTTTACAAGTTTACTTGAATAATTTGAATTTTTTGAATTTTGTTAAATGATTTGGCCAGGTATTTTACGACCGGCCGCCTACCTGACGTCAACCTTAGTCGCCTTTTACGACACCTCGGTAAGAAATGAGGGTGGTCTGTTGTACTCAGCCGGATGCCACACGGCGGTTAGTATATCTAATTTTTGTACATAAGAATGTACATAATCATAAATAAATTGGCGATGTATCTAATAAACCGACATAAGCTAGCGGTTCCTGCTTTGCGCCTTGTAAAAGTACGTAAGTCATTTGTGGGTTGGGGTATTAGATTCTATAATAAAATCCCGCAAACGGTTTTATCTCTTCCACTACAGCAGTTCAAAACATAATTAAAAAGATGCTACTATTCTATTACTATACTATTTTACAACTTAATTTAGTATCTTATCGAAATATATTTCTTATTACTAGAGGTAATAAGAACTATATTTTGAAAAGAGCAACAGCCGAGTAGATTTTGAGAAAATCGATCACATACAGACGGACAGATTTTGGGGATTTTGGGGATATCTGTAGAAGTATGATTTAGAGAAACATAACCATTTCATATATCAACCACACATATTCACAGCGCACGGTTAGCACGGTAAGCGGACGAGCAATTAGAAAAATTAATCGCTTCTCTGCGGCGTTATCATTTACATACTTAAGTGGACTATTTCTGACTGGAAATTCTATCTCAATTACATTGCAATAAAGGTAAAAATTTATATAAACTAAAATATATTCATGCACTTGCTATACTCTTATGCATAACTTCTTAACAACCTTTTAGGATTCAAAAGTACTGAAAACATTCCAGGTGAATAAAGAATATTTAGAATTTGAATTAGAAAAATTATGCAAAGGGATCACTTAACGTCCCTTTCTCATAAAACTTCTACAAAAGTACATTTTAAATGTTCTCTAAAGGGTCCAAAGTTATATCAAACCCTTTGCTTGCAAATCACGTCTTATTTTAACAGAAACCGCTAGGGTAAGTATCGAATAAAGGTTTTCTCCTTATTTTATTCCAACTAAAGTTTCTTCAAATTTTTAAATCGCCATTTCTACTTTTTTTTCGTAATTTCATACAAATGAAATCGTATCAAACTATGAATAGTTTTAGAGTCTTATAAAGAACCTATAAAACGACTTGTTGACACATGTTATAAATAGAAATATTTTTAAATCAAAAGTAATTAAAATATTAATTTGTTATAATCCGCGATAAAAGAAAATATATGTAAGCTAATGTAGAGTGTACAATCTGTTCTCGTACTAAAACAGGAAGAATTCGTAAAACTCATGTAAATACACAAGCACTGCACACATTTATTACCACACTCTCAACAATTGTTTCGCCCCGTAATCGAGGAGAGTCATCAGGAGTTAGACTCCACGATATTGAGTTGACTCCTCGTGGAGTCTATAGCAAAGGCTTTGCTTGTGGGTAGTGCTAACTTTTCACGAATTCTGCATTTAGCATTATATATATATATCTCTTTTTACCGTGGATTATAGCAATTTATATATCATAAGTTATTTAATTTGCTATTTTTTTATATCCTTTCTATTTCGAAGTTTCTACAGGAATAATAAATTCCAAGGCTACTAACAAAGTTGCGTGGGCGAGTTCAGTTACTAATTAATCCTAGGATAAGCTTTAGAGATTATTCTAGGTTTTTCTTTGACTTAAGTAGCAAGATGACTATTTAAAAATCTAAATAAGTCAATATGTTATGGACTAAAAATTTATTAAAATTACCTATTATTCAAATTCAAAATATTCTTTATTCAAGTAAACTTGTAAACAAGTGCTGGATCTTCAACATATTTCATTCATCCTTTTTTAGCTATTAAAATAAATTAACATATTAATTAAATTTGTTAATCGAATTTTTCTAAGATTTAATTCTAAAATAAAATATATAAAACTATGTTTTACGTGGATCGATAATGTTAGATGAGTATACAGGATATATTATTTTGCCGAAATCTTTGTGTGTTCCGCGCAAACGTGCGGACGGATGAAACAACCTCCGGGACCTGGGCCCGGCGCCCCGGCGTTTCAACCTACCTTATGCGGCCGTTAGCTGTATGTGGTCCGGCCTCGTGAGTCATTGCGTGTATATGTGCACGTGTGTGTGTGTGTGCTTGTATGTACTTGGCCGATTCCCGAAACCGTTGACTCGCCTCTGCACTATTCCACGGACACGTAATGTCTGTTTCTCCCTGAGTATACACTTCACTATATCGGCTAAATAACACCCGGTGTGCATACAACCTTCGTAAGGTCACACGTTATTGAATCGTCCCTATATCGGGGAATAATACCCAACGCGCACCAAAACCGTGGACGGTCGCGTCTTATCAAACACTTCACTGGTTAAACGCGTCACTAAATCTGAGAATAACACCCGAAACGCAAAATTACACGTGTGCGTTATAAAGGAATGCCGTGTACAGGCGCACGCGGCCTGTCCTTATCGTGTTTGAAAAGTTACTAGCGGTCGGCCGCTCGCGTCGGCAATCGAATGCATAAACGTCCTTGATTTCGCCGGTCGCGTCTCCCGGCGGCCGAGTCATTTTATTTAAAACAATGCGAGTTTAATAATCTAAAAAAACCATTACATTAAGCATTAACGAATAAAAAATTTACAGCAAAAAGATTTATAGAAGCAGGCGTTACTTTGCTGAATTCCATATTACAGAAACTATAACATTGCTATAATCCGCATTACGATTTTGTCGTGGAGCCTATCCTCCTGATGATGCTTCGGTTTCGGGGCGGAACGATCGCAGAGATTTTGGTGGTGCTTGTGTGTATTGCTTGTGTGCATTGTTGCTGGTGAAGACGTCTTGGGATACGTGTGGTGGCTTGTCCTGCAAGTGTAAGGTACGTATGCCTGCTTCATACACATTAGCATTGCATGCATTCACTTAACCCACGCGGATTATAGCAAAGTAGATCTGTTATAGTTTCTGTGATAGCAAAAAGCTCCTGAATCATAATTAAGAACTGGTATTTACAATCCTCCAGCAGTTAAATTCAAAGGTTACGCCAAAAAGAATAAGTAGATATAGGCTTATTTATATTATTTGAATTCTTAAAGTATGAAAAATAGTTAAAAAGACCGGTAATTTCAGCAAAAACAAAAATTCTTTCAAAAGTTTGGAAAGCACTGCGCTTGTGCGCGGCATGCCTCCGATCATCCCTCAGTTGAATTTAAACCACCCCTAAGTACGCACGGGTTCACTGAAGTCTGGAAGATAGATTCGCGATACGCGGAAAGTAGAAAGTTTTAAGAAATAGTGCATTGCAAATAGTGCTGTGGTTATTCTGGATTTTAATGAAAGCTATTTTGGGCATTTTTGGCGTTTAATCGGTAAGTTTATTCTTTTAAGTACCCTCGATTTCGACTTTGACTCGACGGTCGAGTTAATTTAAATATTATAATACCTTTAATTATGTACTATGTGTAACTTTCCTGTAGGAAAAACAGGATTTTTGTCAAATACAAATTCAAAATATTCTTTATTCAAGTAAACTTGTAAACAAGTGCTTTTGAATCGTCAACTTTACTGCTGGTTCGGAAAGCTGTTCATACCGAGAAGAGCCAGCCTCGGCGGTTGCTTTTTCCAAAGAATAATTCTTATTACTAGTTACATATAGCTATGATGTCTTGTACAGGGTCAAAGAGTAGCTATAACGGGTTATAGATAATTTATTTTCTCAAAAGAACTACTGTCCACTTAAATGAGAATTAAAATTAAACATTACATTTGCGTACACGCATGCACCATTTATCCTTAAGACCTTAAATAATCTTATTTACTAATATATGTATATATTAAAAAAAAAACAAACATTAACTTAAAATATACATGCAAGCGTTGATAATTTATATTTTTGTTATTACTTTTCCAAAATTAACGATCTTAGCATTTTTTTGAATTTTATTCTTATTTCGTAAATTATGTTTAAAAGTTCTATAAGTTAGTGTAATATTTGAATGTGATGTCGTGTTTAAAAGTTTTTTAATTAAAATACATGAGTTGTAAGTATATAGCTGTGTAATATTAAATAACTTCGTTTTTTGTAAATTTCTTTAGTAGGTGTTAAATAATGTAATGAAATAGCGTCTTGATTAATTATTTTGGAATAATCTGTTGTTTTTTAAGTTGCGTCGTTGATTTCCCCTGGTAGAAACTGGTAGAAATCTTTCTACCAGGTACTCTAAATGAGACTTTGCTAGGGAATTATAAATGGTTGTTCGTATTTTGTGTGGAATGCTATTTGAAACTTTTCTTAACACCCCTGTGAGTGCCGTCAATTATGAGACCAGTTGATCAATATGGGTTGATCAATATATCCCCTGCTCAAGTACGTTATTAATTGTACCCTATGAGACAAATATATGAGAAGCATATTTAATTAGCGCGACTTCACTCGCACCAATTTAAGCGTTGAAATGCCCATAATAATGCAATATATGGTTTTTATAGTTCCCGAAAGTGAAGATCAATTTTAAAAAAGTAAAGTAACACGTTGTCGTCCTGTCTGTTATCTCTGTTTGTCATGTAAATTTTTAGGAATCTTTTTTTAGAAAAATTCGTTGGACCTTAGACCCGCTATAATACTCTAATTGGTAGGTTACACATATCCCCAGAATTCTCTAGAGATATGAAGTTTTTCTCACGATGCTTTCCCAGCACCTAAAAACGTGTAATAAATTGCAAATATTAATTAGGCACAGTTTTAACAGAAAAACTCATTGTTGCTTGTTCAGTGTTAAAATCCGTCACCCCTACGAAAGAGTGTGGATAAATATTTAAAATAAATTTCCCGTGAAATGGAAAATTTGTTAAACGCGATAAACATAACATTTACTCATGGTTATTTAGAGATTTATTTTTAAAAGGTTATTTTACCAACTAACAAAAATGTATAAGATAAAGTTTTCTATTTTAATTATGTGCCAAGTTGATATTTATAGCTTAACACGCAATATCCAGTGAAAAAAAAACATTCATTTTGAATAATTTATAGAATTAGAGACAATAAAAGAATTACTTTGCTATAATCCGCGCGGGTTAAGCGAATGCATGCAATGCTAATGTGTATGAAGCAGGCAATATTATACACATGCAGGACAAATCTGGTGAAATGCATCTCAAGACGCTTCCACCAGCAATGCACACAAGCAATACACACAACCACCACCAAAATCTCTGCAATCGTTTCGCCCCGAAACCGAAGCATCATCAGGAGGATAGGCTTCACGGTAAAATCGTAATGAGATTACGATTACACATTAGCATTGCATGCATTCACTTAACCCGCGCGGATTATATCAAAGTAGTTCCGTTATAGTTTCTATAATATGGAATTCCGCAAAGTAAGGCCTGCATCTATAAATTATAGAAGCAGACGTAACTTTGCTGAATTCCATAATACAAAAGTTATTATACAATTATTTTGCTACAATCCGCGTTTGTTAAGAAAATCCATGTAATGCTACGTGTGAGATACAAATACGTTCTTATATCTCAAACATGCAGGATTAGTAACCACACGTATCACAATATCACATCACCAACATCACCACACAAGCTCTACACACAACGTTGGAACGATCAGAAACGAAAAACATATATTTTATTATTGAAGGGTAATTAAACGTTTAAGTGGACGATCGAAGTCGTGAGTTCTACTAGTAATAATATAAGAAAACATTGGGTATAGTAGCAGAGGTCATCACAGATGGTATTGCGTGTTTCAATGTAATACATTCCTACTAATATTTAACCGAGATCTTGGCCTGCGATAATACAGTCATGATATAACCATTTTCTTTTATTTGATGAAGACTTTCAGTTTAAAAATAAGTAAGGTCTTTAAGGTCTTTAAGTCTTAAAGGTTAAAAATAAGGTAAATCTTTTAAGATAATGTTAAAGTCCCTGTCAACCTCAGAGGAGTTCCCACGTCTGGAGCCAAACTTGACATCAGCATCAGGTCATGGTTATCGTAAACATGCATTATCATCGGAATTGGACCACTATATAAAATTTCAGCTAAATCGGACACCGGGAAGTGGGTCAAATTTAACTTCCAAGATTCCACCTTCATGTAAAAGTAAAGTAGCGGCCTTTTACAATCCCACTGCTGGGAATAGGCCTCCTCTCTCCGTGGCTGGAGAGAAGGGTTGGAGCTAAGACCTATCACGCTGCTCCAATGCGGATTGGTAGGTTACATATACGTCCAGAATTATCTAGAGATATGCAGGTTTCCTTACGATGTTTTCCTTCACCGAAAAGCGTGTGATAAATTGCAATTATGAATTAGACACATGATTTTTAAAATAGAAAATCTCATTGGTGCCTGCTCGGGTTTGAACTCGTGTTCGCCTCGAAAGAGTCGCACGGTATCACAGCTCTCAATCATCATATAGTGTGTAACATATTGTGCCGACCCCACTTAGAGTGGGATAAGGGCAAGAGGATGATGAGCTATCACAGCCCTTCTATACTTACTAAATTCTCAATCTATACTTACTAATATACTCCTATAGAGCTGAAGAGTTTGTTTCTTTGTTTGTTTGATTGTTTAAACACGCTAATCTCAGGAACTACTGGACCGATTTGTAAAATTTTTTGAGTGTAAGATAGTTCATTTATCGAGGAAGGCTATAGACTACATAACATCACGCTGAGATAGGAGAGGAGCAGCAAAAAAAATATTGCGAAAACGGCATAATTTAAAGCTTTCCTTGCGTGCGCTAAGTAAACGGTGAAAGTTATTGAAAAATCATGTATTACAAAATTGTTCCCCTCTAAAAGTTCTAAATAAAATTCCGCGACAGCAAATGTCTAGCTTTCAAGGTTATCCCACTTTAACCGCAATTAATATAAGTATAACGGATTACTCAAATAATAAGACTGCAGTCCACGCGAACGAAGTTGCGTTTGCTAGTAAGAAATAATTTGTTAAAGTTTAGTTTTATCTTAGAAGGTATACCTTCTTCTCGTAATGTTATTGGAAACACGTTATTTTTCCAAATTATATGGAAATAATGGAAATATATGAAAATGGTGTAATAAAGACTGTGGAATGGTTATTCGGTTGCAAATTCAGCTGTTCATGGATAAGATATTTGGTTATTTTACGGCGCTCATATCCACATCTGTATATACGTCATTTTTATCATCGACTGAGTGAATTACTTGACTTTATTTATAGGAAACAGTGGATTCACAGGCGTTGAATTTGGTACAGAAATCTAGCATTTAAATGACCCGGAGCGAATTTCCCCTTTTAACAATCAATTTCCCCCCTATTGGGAAACACTGTACAAACAACTAAAAAACTTATAATGTTATACTATCATACAATATATACAAATACTATTATTGTAAATAACAATCAAGTATTATGATTGACGGATTCTAATAATATAAGTACGGATAACCGATGGTTGTTAGGGTCTTAAGATTCTGGAATGGTGGGTGACCCCGTATCAGGAAACACAGCGTCAGTAGACCCCTTACGAGGTGGAGTGACCATCAAAAGGTCGCAAAGATCTACTGGATCCAAGTGGGATAAGATAATGTGGTGAAGAGACTTATGAATAGAATAATACAAAATGTACTAATCAACTTCCTCCAATATATGAAATGCCATAGCTAGTTTACACGAATATCGATGCCGTGTAGAATCCAGCCGAGTAGAATAGACCACCCTCATTTCTGACCGAGGTGTCGTAAAAGGCGACTAAGGCAAGTCGACCCGCCGTGTGATACCCGGCTGAGCAGATGAGACCACCCTCATTTCTTACCGAGGTGTCGTAAAAGGCGACTAAGGCAAGTTGACCCGCCGTGTCATACCCGGCTGAGCAGATGAGACCACCATCATTTCTTACCGAGGTGTCGTAAAAGGCGACTAAGGCAAGTTAACCCGCCGTGTGGTATCCGGCTGAGTAGGATTGACCAGCCTCATTTCTTACCGAGATGTCGTAAAAGGCGATTAAGGTATGTCGACCCGCCGTGTGGTATCCGGCCGAGTAGAATAGACCACCCCAATTTCTTACCGAGGTGTCGTAAAAGGCGATTAAGGTATGTCGACCCGCCGTGTGGTATCCGGCCGAGTAGAATAGACCACCCCAATTTCTTACCGAGGTGTCGTAAAAGGTGACTAAGGTAAGTCAACCCGCCGTGTGGTATCCGGCTGAGTAGGATTAACAAGCCTCATTTCTTACCGAGGTGTCGTAAAAGGCGATTAAGGTATGTTGACCCGCCGTATGGTATCCGGCCGAGTAGAATAGACCACCCTCATTTCTTACCGAAATGTCCTAAAGGCGACTAAGGTAAGTCGACCCGCCGTGTGGTACCCGGCTGAGTAGAATAGACATCCCTCATTTCTTACTCAGGTATCGTAAAAGGTAAAGGTACTAAGGTAAGTCGACCCGCCGTGTGGCATCCGGCTGAGTAGAATAGACTATTCTCAGTTCTTACAGAAGTGTCTTAAGAGGCGACTAAGGTAAGTCGACCCGCCGTGTGGTATCCGGTTGAGTAGAATAGACCACCCGCTTTCTTACAGAGGTGTCGTAAAATACAACTAAGGTAAGTTGACGTTAGGTAGGCGGCCGGTCGTAAAACACGTAGCCGAATCCTGTGACAACATGTTTTTAGCATGTTGTGACGGCCCAACTTGGAGTAAGATGGGGGTAGGAGGATGATGAAGCGATAAACGCTTTGTTCAGTTTTCCATGCTATTTAAATGTGTCGCTCGCAAGAAGGGGGTAGATTTCAATTTACATCAAGTGTGCGTGTGAAAGTGGTTAGCATATTTGCTAACATTTCGCGCGGACTGAATTATTCATGCAATTTTAAGTAGCTTTGTGTGTACGAATGCAGTCTCGGTGTTGTTTATTTCGGCGGAAAAGTGGAGTGAAAATTGAAAATTTATTATTTCAGAAAAGAAATAATGAAGTGAAACTTCTGCAAGCTGCATGAAATGGATCTTAAAGTGAAATGCAGTCATTTAAAAAGAATGTTGTAATATAAGGTTTCCCTTCCCGTCTGACTTTAAGTGTAAAATTAATTATCCAGTACCCGAGGGTAAACAGGATATTTGTTATGCTGTATGCCCACTATAAAGGTATAAAATTGTTCCAAATTTAATCAACATTGTATCAGCGGATTTATCGTGAAAGCATATGCAGAGAGACAATACATTCGCATTTATAATATTTGCATGATTTATAGAAGTAGTCGGGATGAAATCATTGAAATAAGACCGCTTTTTCATTGATAAATATATTTTAAACCATATATAGAATTAAGCGTTACTTTGCGGAGATCTATAATACAAAAGCAAAAATGCAATTGTTTTGCTGTAATCCGTGATTATAGAGTTAATATCAATATAATCGCAAATTTTAGCAAAATAATTTAATTATTTCTTTTAGGTATACTTTAAACCATTTATTTATATATTCTTTTTTGCAATTAGTATTAAATAAATAAAATAATTGTATTATTACTAACTAATTAATTATTGAAAATAGTTGGGGCACATACTTCGAAAGACCGATTTACCCAGCTTCCATTAAGGTTTTCTCAATATAAGAGTACCAGGAAGTAGAAGGAAGAGGCTTACAAAAATTTGCCTTGTCTCAGCGGTACCAGATCGTACGTCCAGGAAATTCCTCGAAGGGATTTCCAGAAGTGGAAACGCAGTTTAAAGAACAAGATGAATCAAGTCCACCCCGTTCAAATACCAAAAACTTGAACCAAATTGAAGAAATTCTAGTGAACCAACCACATGAATAATTCCCTCATTTGCATTTAAGATTCGCTAAGAAAGTTTTTAGGCAATGTAACAAGGTAGAAAATGTGCTTTATTTTCAATTAACAGTTTTAATTGGGTGTAGAGGCAATCTGGAGAGAAGATCTAGGGCATACTAGCCTCTAGTTCTATTCATGGGTTCTCAGTTTGATTACCAGTTGTAATAGGTTTATTACCTATGAAACCATAAATGAACCTATACATTCGCGAGTTCAAAAATGCGTTATCTTCGCGACTGAAATTGTTAACTATGATATAAACTTAAGTGAAAGCTTTATTTCAACTTATTAATTGACTAGTAAACTCTGCTACGTGTTGCTGTCGCTCAGTCTATTTCCTCCTAATAGTTTTACTTAATTTTGCCATAAGAACATTTTTCCGGAGTGGGTAGCTTTATTATAATTTAACGATTACGAAGTACTTGTAAAAACAAGTTTTAAAAATGAGGATTTCGAATTTGATTTTTTCAGGGATCTATACTTATTATAAAACAAAGTCCTTGAAAGCTGTGTGTCTGTATGTAATCGATTTCGATTTTCGATTCTTCGGGAAGGTTTAGGTTAATAGTACATTATGGTTTTACTTAAATAGTGTTGTATGGATAAAACTCGCTTGCTGGGAGATTAGGTCGCGTGCGCCGCGTTAACCAGCAGAGATACACTGTAGTAATGTAACAAAGAAATGTAGATCTACAAAAATACCGCAAAAAAGTCCGCGACAGGATGTCTCTATCTCTTATAGTTAATTCACAATAACTACTTTTGTGACACACTGATTTCCTCAAAGTCATCATCATTCTCCTGGCCTTATCCCACTCTAAGTGGGATCGGCACAACATGTCACATTTGGCTACGTGTTTTACGACCGGTCGCCTGCCTGACGTCAACTTACCTTAGTCGCCTTTTACGTCACCTCGGTAAGAAATGAGGGTGGTCTATTCTATTCACTTGGATACCACACGGCAGATACCCTAGTCGCCTCTTACGACACCTCGGTAAGAAAGGAGGGTGGTCTATTCTATTCTGCCGGATACCACACGGCGTGCAAGCACAGCTAGTAAAAAAATATCTTTTTTGATTCCTTTGGACGAACACAAATTTGGTAGGTATGTATATTTTCGGCGTTCTACTTTGACATTGGATATCGAATTGGAAAACTATTCGGCTTCAGTAGTTGAATATTCCCTCAGGCCTCTTTACTTTGCGGATTCTATACGAGGAGACGGATTTTATAGAAATATCAATTTGCAAATCCAAAATGACGCTTTGCGATTTTGTCGTGGAGTCTATCTCTTGATGATGCTTCGGTTCCGGGGCAAAACGATTGTTGAGTTTGTGATAGTGAACGTGTGTAGTGCTTGTGTATTGTGGTGGAAGTGGTGGAGGTTTGTGCATGTGTTTTGACGAATCCTGCACGTATTGGGTATGAAAATACGGATAGTCCACTATACATTTAACACTATATATATTTTCTATTTACTGTATCGCGGATTATAGCAAAATTTTTTTTTTATGTTTGCATTCAGATAAGTAATAGTTAAGACGAATGTGCAAAATGCAGACAAGTCGGCAAGGCTTATGGATATGAAGTAAATAAATTGTAAAGGTGTTAGGTGTAATTTGAATAAATAAATTAAAAAATAATAACAATAACGTCCACTATGACGTCCATTTATGAAAATGGCAACAACAATTGAAGAGCACAGAAAGATATAATTTTTTTTAAATATGAATACAATTTTTTATAACTAAAAGGAGATGTCCAGAGATTAAAGTCAAAAAGTGAAACGATATCAGTAAATTGGGTCATGAAAGCTGTGGATTTAGGCTAACAACAGGTAAAAAGGATATTTTGTATGGCACCAACCACGAAGGTGAATTAATTTTCACCTCTACAAGCATTCTTGAATTCATAACAACTTTGAAACTGCTCGTTCGCTCACGTATACAATCCATTTATGTTCAAGGATATTAATATTAGATGTACTCATAACTTTATTCGAGTCAACTAAATTTAAACTAATCTCAGTTGTGTGCTATGTTTTTCCTGTTCCCAAAGGAAAGGCAGTAACATTTTCATCATGTTTATTAGCCTATTTCTCTCTCAAGTCGAGAATAGAGTCTTACCAGGACCACGATCTTCAGTCATGAAGAAGCGACCGGAGAGAGAGAGAGATGTTAGCCCGGTATAAAATCTTTGAATGTGCCAAATTATTATCAATATTGGTTCAGCGTATTAGCCGTGAAAGTAAAACCGACAAATAAACTCTAACAGTTATAAAATTGGAAAACTACATACTATAATTGCAATTAAAAGATTTTTTTTAACCAGGAAAAACCCCTTAAGAGGGGAGCTACCCCCGACGGGGACGAGCGGAAAGTATGTCAGACTCGCACATACTAAAACTACCTAAGTGCACCACACTGCTGGTGGAGCACTCAGGTTGAACACATTACCCCCATCCCTGCCACCATCAACTCTACCCCAGAGTACGTCACGTTTGGGTCGGGGCTTTTCTAAAAGTGGCCCCGCCTTCTGCTAATCGATTCATCGGGAGCACCAGATGCATCAACCACCTTAGGGGTCTTTTCAGATTGGCGTCCGATAAACTCCGTTCGGAACGCCCAGAGGTCCCCGTTAGGGCGGCATACGACGGGCTTCAGCGAGTCGTCTTCGCCCCACTCGCCTACTGCGGATGGGATCCAAGCAATTAAAAGACATATTTTCACGAGTAACAATAAAACAGAAGTACCAATAAATATTTGCTCTTAACGTTTTTTCCAGCGGTTTAAAGTTAAATTTTTTTGCTCTCAAAATAGTGCAATCTTTTAGATTTGACATAGCTGAAGTTGAACACTTTTCAATAATGGACAATCGATAAAGCATTCCGGGATGATGCTATAAATATACACTCGCCAAAAACATAATTATATAATGGTAAAAATTTTTAGCTTTTAAAAGGTCGACAGACAGAATGGATTGGACATGGATAATCTTGTACTACATAACATCGTGTCGGTCCCGTGTTGTACAATCAAAAATATATTATTTCCGCTAAAGTTGTGAGAGCGGCATTAATTAGTGTCATCGGAAGTTGGGACCAACTTGTGAGTTTCAGAAGAATGATCGCCAACTTGCGAGTTCATCTCAAACTAAGTTCTGTAAGAAATGTAATTAGAAACATGGTGATATAGTGTGATCGATGAAAACAGCTAACACTATTTGATACAATATTGATATTTCATGTGATACTAGTTTTGGTATAATATTGATATTTGCTATAATATTGATAATCGAAGATTGACCGCAGATTTATTGATTTATAGAAGCAGGCGTTACTTTGCGGAATTCCATATTACAAGCAATATAACAGAACTAACTACCTTGCTATAATCTGCAAGGGTTAAGCGAATGCATGCAAAGCCAATGTGTATGAAGCAGGCAAAATCTACGCACCTTATACATGCAGGACAAGCCACCACATGCACCCCCAAGGCGCATCCACCAGCAACAACGCACACAAAAGCAGCACACACACCCACCACCACAATCTCGACGATCGTTTCGCCCCGAAACCGAAGCATCATCAGGAGGATAGGCTCCACGACAAAAATCGTGGGGTGCATGTGGTGGCTTGTCCTGCATGTATAAGGTGCGTAGATTTTGCCTGCTTCATACACATTGGCTTTGCATGCATTCGCTTAACCCTTGCGGATTATAGCAAAGTAGTTAGTTCTGTTATATTGATTGACCGCAGAGTTTCTTGCTTGCAAGGTTTTTCTCGATAAGACCAGAATTTCCGAACCAGTTGTAGCATCATTAATCATATTGATCCTTGACGATTCAAAAGTGCTTGTAAGAGCTTATTTCAATAAAGATTATTGTGATCTGATACTTGCTATTTATAAGACGGTCATAAGATTATATTGTATCAGAATGTTGGGCAATGAAAAAGATGGATGAAAGAAGAGTGCATCCAAATGAAATTAGATGCAAATAATATGAATAATGCTCCTATGTAATGAGGAGTGATGAAAAAGATACGACCAAACGTGTGTTAAATATGAATGTTGATGGATATGCGACTAGAGGGAGGCCGAAAAGTTAACAAACTGTTAACTTCAACGAGACTGAGCTGCTCTAATTAATAAAAAATATGTACTGACACACTTATATGTAGTACACTTGATGTTTCTCGTTTCGTCGTCGATCGAGTCGTCGATGTTCCAACCGTTTTAATCTCCTACCTCGGCAACTTCCACTACTTCTTTTTCTTTTTCTCAACCTATATACGTTCACTGCTGAACATAAGTCACTTCCTATGATCTCCATAAAATAAGATCCTGTGCCGCTTAGATCGGCTCAAAAGGAATCTACTGACGCTGTATTTTCCAGTGCAAGGTCGCTATTTCAACGCCTTAAAATTCCAACGCCCATGGGTTCTCCGCACTCTGTGCGAAACTCCAGACACGCTGAACCGTGTCGGTGACTTTGATTCTTCTATGGACCTCTTCCACTACGTGACGTCCAAATCCAATTGGTTTCAAAAATCTCAGTATTCTCTAAATGTATGGAGGTTGCCTAACGATGTTTTCCTTCACCGAAAAGCATGCGAATTGCAAATATCAATTACAAATGTAATAGAAAACTCAATGGTGCTTTCTCGAGGTTTGAACACGTACCCCCTAGAAAGAATTGCACACCACTACGCTATAACACTAAATGATCCACGTGTGTTTTCAGTTTGGTTAAGTACAACCTTTATGATGTTTTCGTAATTGTTTTGACAATATAAAAATGCCTTTGAGCTTCAAGGTTTTACGTAACAACAATGAAAATAACATAAAATACGTACAATAGGTGCCTAGTAGTAACTAAAGCCTTTCTAACTGGTGTTAGATATAAATATTGCCTTCTAACGTCCTATTTGGTATTTCGGAGAGGGTTATTAGAATTCAGAACAAGCCATTTTATCGCGAGTTTCCAAGGTTCACATATTTTTGAATATCTCACGAAATGTGCTTGTTTTTATGTGATATCCAGACATAAAAATAGTTGCAAGGGGTCTATATGATCAGTTAGTATTTACTGGAATTTACACATGATGTTTAAGCAAAGACCTCGCTGCTCTTAATATTTCTTAACGTTTTTTGAGACAGAAATAACCGTTGTCTGTCTTCTTCTTCAATCATTAGGGTCACATTCATCATTATTTTTATTCATTTGTTTCATTCATTTAAATGGGTTATCAAAATCTCAATTTTAACTTATTTTTTTCCTCTTCTAAAATTGTTTGGTCATCTAGGAGTTTATTTGACTAAGGAATATTCAATTAAAAATCAATTTTATTTGATTCTTTACATTTTGCTTCAACTGTTTAGGCATCTAGGAATTAGTTAACAATTTGAATGTCTAGCGGTCTGTTCAGCAATGGTATATCAAATTTGACTTCGTCCGCTTCTTATACCTCTTTTTTCTATCGGTCCCTACTTTCCTGATAAAAGAATTCTTAATTTTATTTGTTTCCGCAAGGGCACTATCAATTTTATCTCCATAACCAGTAATCAGTGACCACTTTTCCGTTGTCTTGATCATCGTAGGCAAGAGACCTAGGTCACTTGATTTTTAGTGAAATGCACTGTATATTTAGGCAAAAGGATATCTTGTAACTTACCTAAAATTAGAAGCATTCTTTTCCTATCCTTGCATTAACTTTGAAACTGTATGCAGATTGATTTTACAAATCTATACTAATATATAAAGCTGAAGAGTTTGTTTGTTTGTTTGTTTGTTTGTTTGTTTGTTTGTTTGTTTGTTTGTTTGATTGTTTGATAGTTTTAACGCGCTAATCTCAGGAGATACTGGATTGATTTGAAAAATTCTTTGAGTGTAAGATACTCTGTTTATCGAGAAAGGCTATAGCCTATATAACATCACGCTTTATATTCCTTTATACGCCTATATCAAAGTTAAGTTTCCCTCGCGTGCGCTAAACGTTGAAAGTTATTAAAAAATATGTACTACAAAATTGTTCCCCTATTAAAGTTCTTAATAAAAGTTTGCGACAGCATATGTCTAGCTATTAAGATTAACCCGCTTTAACCATAATTAATATGTGTTATGGTTTACTCAAATAATAAGACTGCAGTCCACGATAACGAAGTTGCGCTTAAAAGCTAGTCAATGTATATTTACCATACAATATTTTCAGTGATCAATAAAATTTCATCGTTACAATGAACACATCGAATAAAATTAAAGCCTTGTCGATGCATAATAAATCAGATGCAAATTACAGTTCATGTTGTAGGCGTTAAGGTTTATCTGATCCATACAAGGTCTAGATAATAGAAAATGCAATCTACAAATAAGTATCAAGGTTACATTATGGCTCGTAAATTTCGTAAGGCAGTTCATTTGTTTTCCTACGTATTTAAAATTGCCGATTCGCTGCATATAGAAGTCAGGTAAACAATGCTGACGTGTTTATTGCAAGTAGTTATTGCAACGTTAATGGAATGTAAGACAAAAAGTGGAACGAGTTTTCAAAATATTTTTGTTCAGAACTATAATGATAAACTATGATGTAACGTGTGTTATTAGTATTATTTCTAGTTTTCTTTTCTCTTTCTAGTCTTCTTTTTTGTCTTTAAGATATTGTTTTTATTTTTATTATTGTTGTATCCAGTCTTGTTGTTTTATCTCGGTGGGTGAGTTTTCGCAAAATTCATAAAAAATTAAAGTTTAATTTCTGTGATAGCCCAGCGGTGAGACCGTGCGCCTCTTTCGAGGTGGCTACGACTTAAAATCCCGTGCAGGCACTAATGACTTTTCTATTAAAACTTATGTGCCTAATTGATAATTGCAATTTATCACATGCTTTTCCGCGAAGGAAAACATCGTGTGGAAACCTGCATATCTTTAGAGAATGATAGGGATATGTGTAAACTACCAATCCGCATTGGAGCAGCGTGGTAGGTCTTAACTCTAATCTTTCTCTTCAAAAAATGAGAGCGGAGGCATATGCCCAGCAGTGGGATAGTAACAGGCCATTACATTACATTATATTTATACATATAAGTATATAATAAGCCGAATTATACATTACATATAGAAAATATACATAAAAAACATGTTCAAGTAACATCCATAAAACGTTTAATACTTCATCATGAAAAAATATAAAGATTCACATAAAATAATAACTCAGTAATTAATTTGTTCGGTCGGCTTCCCATAGCACAGGGAATTCTAGTTTAGGGGGCAGGATTTCGCTATATGTTTCAGGCTGTATATTTTTATGATAAGAAGTTATTTAAGCGTTTTAAAAATAAAATTTGTTGCGGCGCGATATCCTGTTCGGGTGAAGGGATAAGAGATATAAAGATGATATAAAAGTGGACTGTATTAAAGGTGATAGTTCGTTGCGGGAAAGAAGAAATGGCGGCGAGGAAGAATGCGGCAGGAGCGGAATGAAGGGAGGCACGCTTACCTTGTTCTGTTGCTATGGATTGATTGGAGTATGGATGAATGTTTGTTACTCTTTCACGAAAAAACTATTAGACGGATTTGGATGAAACTTTACAGTAACATAGGTTATACATCGGAATAATATACATGCTACAATTTGTAATGATTTTATGTAATATAGCGATACATGAATCTGGCCTCTGAGAGCTCGGCGTACGCTGCCTAAACCGTTAGAGTTACACAAAGATGATTTACCGTAGTAGTGTATGCTTTTTCTAGTTCTAAATAAAAATCCGCGACAGCATATATCTATCTTTTAAGTGGAAGCCACTATAACCCAAATTGTGAATCATAAATTTAATTAAATTAGATACTGTGGCAGACATTCCTCGCGAGCGAAGCCGCGAGCAAAAACTAGTTTCTCATAAAGGGGTTTTCCTGATATACAAGAAAGGGTCTTGACAATATATACTCGATCTTCTTAGCAAAGTCATCCATTTATCTCATGATTAGGATATGAATTTTAATTGATTGAAATTCGATTCACTGAACTGATCACTGTGATGTGAATATATTAAATCGAAAACAAAAGCACGTCCCTTTCTACTTTGTATGAATAATTTAATGGCTTCAAATTTCTTTTGAATAAATACGTCTTTATTAACGTTTGGGATTTTCAAAAAAATTATAGCTGTGACGGCCGAACGGAGAGACCGTGTCACTCTTTCGAGGGTTCAATTCCCGCGTACCACATAGATTTCCGTTAAAACGGTGTCTAATTGATATTTGCAATTCATCACACGCCTTTTTGGTTAATGAAAACATTGTAAATAACCTGCATATTCCTGTAGAATTACTGAAAATTGTGTAACGTAAATCTGTGGCAGGAAGATTTAATAAATGATGGAAATTGAACTATTATTACATAATAATACTGCTTGTCTGGGTGATGCGTGGCGTGCGTGATTAATCCTCTAAGTAAGGTTATTAATCCTGCACGTATAAAGTATTAGATTTGAATTTGCTTTCTACACTTAGCATAATAGGCTAACCGGTTAACTAAGACCTCGCTTGCGGAGTACAATGGCGGAGGTATATCGAAAACGGGGAATGAGGTAGGTGTGGGCGGTTACACCTTGTATATCACGCACGGGCACTGCCACCCGCAGCTACCTCAGTCCGCTTTCTCGTCCTACCTCCACGCTCTTGCACCCCGCAGGCGAAGTCTGAGTTCAACTGTTAGTCTATAGAATTTCTTAACAAATGCAAATTGTAACAAAATAATTGTACATTACTTATGTACTATGAAATTCTGTAAAGTAATGCCTACTTCTATAGATTACGATAAACGACTGTATGATTCGTATATTATTTTTCAGGCACTTAATTAAGCTATTTGTGTGCTATAAAAAGTAAAGTAAAGTAGCGGCCTGTTACAATCCCACTGCTGGGAATAGGCCTCCTCTCTCCGTTGCTGGAGAGAAGGGTTTGAGCTAAGACCTACCACGCTGCTCCAATGCGGATTGGTAGGTTACACATATGAACAGAATTCTATAAAGATATGCAGGTTTTCTCACGATGGTTTCCTTCACCGAAAAGCGTGTGATAAATTGCAATTATCAATTAGACACATGAGTTTTAATAGAAAATCTCATTGGTGCCTGCCCGGGTTTGAAGTCGTGTTCACCTCGAAAGAATCGCTCGGTCTCACCGCTGGGCTATCACAGCTCGTGTTTGTGTAATATTCTATTGTTTATATGTATTTTTAGTCATAGGAAACTTATAATGGTTTAACTTATTTTTTTAATTGTATTTTAATTATATGTTTTTCTAGCACTGTATGTTTCCAAAATATCTAATTAAATAAATAAATGATGGCGGTAGCATTACGTTCATCCATAAAAAGACTTATCAAATAACTAACAACAATATCACAATAAAAGTATTTGATAGGCTATCCAGAGATTTAGCCGTAAACCTTGAAGATTGCTCCAAAAATACACCATCTTAACCATTATATTACCCTCTGGGAGTAATAAATTTCTAATTAAGTGTACTGTTTTATAATGGTTATATAAAATACAATATCGCAATTAAAGTACCTAATTTGTACTACCATTTGCAGTAATAACAATCTAGTATCCTTCTTAAAGTATTAAATGTCACTTTTTATTTATGTTAAATAATTAAATATTTTACCGACTTCGACATAATATTTTAGAGCAACTTGAGATAATAAAATATTACAATGGCCTTCTAATTAAATAACAAACAAGTGAACGTCTCCAACTCCGGTTTGCTATAAATGTTTGGAGGGAAAGTCAATGGTGGGGGTTGAAGTATTTGTATACAAGACTGTTTCTTTGGGTGATGCGGCGCATTACGATTTTGTCGAGGTATCCTTCTTAGGTCTTGGGGCCAAATTATCGTAGAGATTGTCGTATTGAGTGTGTGTAGTGCTTGTATGGTGTGTTGTTGGTGTTTTTGTGATACGTGTGGTTATTGGTACTGCATGGATGAGATATGTGAACGTTGCCTGCTTCCTTCACATAGCATTACATGGATTCTGTTAACAAACGCGGATTATAGCAAAATAATTCGATCATAACTTCTATCACTTTTCATTACGGTAACTTCACTGAAAGGGCATTTAACCGTTTTCCTATTCTAAAAGATTAAAACCAAAGGAATGAATACGTAAAGTACGTTTTAAAGTTAAATTCAAAATATTATTTATTCAAATAAACTTGGAAACATGTGTCTTTGAATCGTCAACTCAACTGCTGGTTCGGAAAGCTGTTCCTGCCGAGAAGAACCAGGAAGAAACTCGGCGGTTGCTCTTTTCCAAATATAATTCTCATAAATAGTTGCATTTAGTTATTACTTTAAAAAGGGCGATCCTTTTTCGCCGTACTTGTATTTTCGATTTTTCCCTAATTTTCAAAATACTTGACATATTTCTTTTTTTATATCAAACCTTATAAGGTTGACTTCAATTTATGACTGAATATAAGATAAGCTGATTTTAGCCGTGTGGTATCCGGCAGAATAGAATAAACCACCCTCCTCTCTTACCGAGGTGTTAATTGAAAGAAACTATCAAAAGAAGGCTGATACATAAAGCCTACTATTGAGGATTACATAAATGATAAAAATGTACATACATTTATGTAATATTCAAATTTAAATTATTATTATTATTATTTACATTTCAATTTTATTTATTCATTTTTAAAATTAAGAGGCGACTAAGGTATGTGCCGTGTGGTATCCGGCAGAATAGAATAGACCACCCACCTTTCTTACCGAGGTGTCGTAAGAGGCGACTAAGGTAAATGTCGTGTGGTATCCGGCTGCGTAGAATAGATCACCCTCATTTCTTACCGAGGTGTCGTAAAAGGCGACTAAGGTAAGTCGACGTCAGGCAGGCGGCCGGTCGTAAAATACGTAGCCAAATCATATGACAACATGTTTGTAAAATGTTGTCCCGACCCTACTTGGAGAATGATGATAAGATAAGCTAATTTGTTTATTAAAATAAACGTTGTATTGTACTGTAACATTAATTTTCATTACAAATTATTCTTAGACTGTCGACTTGAAATTAAAATTTATGACCGCTGAGTACGCAAGTCGCTTTACATTACTTACTGACTATGCAGAAAACCCTCTTAATTCCCGAGATGGCAAACTATTGCTGGAGGTCGTACAGATTTAACTAATATTATAATTTGTGAATAAAAATATATGGTTTTTTTTTAAATATATATCATTTATGTAATACTCAATAGTAGGCTTTATGTATCAGCCTTCTTTTGATAGTTTCTATTAATTAAAGGCAAAGACAAAATTAATTGCGGAATTTTATTACAGAATATCATATCAAAACCCACAAACGACCTACGAACTTTTGTAAGGCGCAAAGCAGGAACCGCAAGTTTATGTCGGTTCCTACATTGTCTATTATATATTACTAGTTTTTTCCGCGGCTTCGCTCGCTAGGAATTTTGTCTGCAACAGTATTTAATTTAATTAAATTTATGATTCACAATTTTGGTCATAGTGGCTTCCACATAAAAGATAGATATATACTGTCCCGGACTTTTATTTAGAACTATTAAAGACAAACAATACTACGGTACATCATCTTTGTGTAACTCTAATCGTTTAGGCAGCGTACGCCGAGATAGCTCTCAGAGGCCAGATTTTTTCCGACTTTATTGACATGTATCATTATATTACATAAAATCATTACAAATTGTAGCCTATATGTTATTCCGATGTATAACCCATATAACTGTAAAGTTTCATCCAAATCTGGCTGACAGTTTTTTCGTGAAAGAGTAACAAACATCCATCCATACTCACAAACTTTCGCATTTATAATATTAGTAGGACTAGTAGGATTTATAATATTAGTGGGATGTACAATCAGTATATCCCTGTTTTCAGGCAATCAAAGACTGCTACAATATGATTAGAAAACAAAGGTTAATAACTCACAAACCACTTACGTACTTCATTTAGTTAGGAAACTTGAAATTAAAATCTATTACGCTAGCACAAAACTAGCGTTTCGGTTAGTTTATTTTACTAAGCAAACTATTACCACTAAATGTACTAAATGTTGAAGGAACCAGTCCCAAAATTCCCTAAAGAGACCCGTGTTATTATCGTTACCTTATTTAAGTATACTAGTGTTGTTTCTACTTTCTATCGATAGTCTACATCACTAATTTTTTGAGTGTACATATATAAATTCATGTTTGTAATAATAAATATAAACTGTGATACCCCAGCGGTGAAACCGTGTGACTCTCTAGAGACGATCATGGGTTCAAACCCTGGGCAGGCACCAATGAGTTTTTCTATTAAAACTTATGTGTCTAATTCATAATTGCAATTTATCACACGCTTCTCGGTGAAGGAAAACATGCATAGCTCTAGAGAATTCTAGGGATATGTGTAATCTACCAATCCGCATTGGAGCAGCGTGGTAGGTTTTAGCTCCAACCCTTCTCTCCAAAAACGGAGAGAGGATCCCATCAGTGGGATAGTAACAGGTCGTTACGTTTTATATAAGACCTAGTTTCATCCGCGATTTCGCCTCAATTTACCTAATTAATAGAACTGGGAATAGTTTTTGAGAAGAGTCGGAAATTCAAAAGCACTTGCTTACAAGTTTACTTGAATAAAGAATATTTTTAATTTGAATTTGAGTTGTTGTTATTGTACTGCATTATGGATTATAGCAAAATAATTTTCCGCCGTGTGGTATAACGGTTGGGTAGAATAGAACATTTCTTACCGAGGTGTCGTAAAAGGTGACTAAAGTAAGTTGACGTCAGGCAGCTTGTACATGTCGGCCGTTTGTAAAAAAACTAGCCAAATTATGTTACAACATGTTTAAGACACGTTGTGCTGAGTCCACTCAGAGTGGGATAAGGGCAGGAGAATGATGGCAAAATAATTTTATTATTACTCAATTTGTTTTGAAATGGCCCCAAATATGTAGACATATCTGCATAAGGTAGCATATCAGATTTCCTGAAACATCTTTCGAAAGGAATCTTATATCTTAAATTATAAACGGCTCTTTTGAGAATTCGATACCAATATCGGAGATCAAACAAAAGAGGGTAGGTCAAATATTTCAATATACCTCCCAAAAAGACGGGCGATATCGAATGACAAGTGATTTTAAATACGTATATTCGTGAATATCTGTTTGACTTGACATATCTTTATATATAAAAATACGGTGTCACGATGTACGTCTATGAATTTTTAAAGTAGTTATATTTTGGTCCAACTTAAAAGAAAATTTTACTAGGTACTAATAGTCGACTATTTATAAGGTAACACGAGTTCAAATTCGGGCAGGCACAAATGAGTTTTTCTATTAAAACTCATGTGTCTAATTGATTATTGCAATTAATCACACGCTTTTCGGTGAAGGAAAACATCGTGAGGAAACCTGCATATCTCTAGAGAATTCTGGAGATATGTGTAACCTACCAATCCGCATTGGAGCAGCGTGGTAGGTCTTAGCTCCAACCCTTCGCGTATTGCGATTTTTTCGTGGAGCCTATCCTCCTGATGATGCTTCGGTTTCGGAGCGAAGCGATCGTCGAGATTGTTGTGGTGGTGGGTGTGTGTGCTGCTTATGTGCTTTGTTGCTGGTGGAGAAGTCTTGGGGTGCGTGTGGTGGCTTGTCCTGCATGTGTAAGGTTCGTAGATTTTGCCTGCTTCATACACATTAGCTTTGCATGCATTCGCTTAACCCGTGCGGATTATAGCGGTAGTTTTGTTATAGTGCCTGTAATATGGAATTCCGCAAAGTAATGCCTGCTTCTATAAATTATTCCCGGTTTTGATGGACGCGTAATAGAACTTCCACATTCGAGATTTTCTGGGTCAAACTTATAGCCAACATGCGCCTGTATGCCCACATCTCAAATGCTTCTATTCTAGGTAGAATAAGCAAAGACAATAAATATCTTAGTGAACCGGATAAATTGCTTGCCATATTACAAGCTATTCGGATTTCCTCAAAATCCGATGAAGTAGAAGGAATTTCTTGAAGTGCGCCGACCCATTAATCTGAACACTCCACGAGAGACCGAATGTATTATATTAAAGGTATAGTGAATTATAGTACAACTTTTTTTTTAATATATATTATTTATTTATAACAAATACGTATATCTTTCTTAAATTACTTACACTCTAATACTATACAAAACATGCCCACGTGGAATGGTCCCAAGAATGCTGACAGCGTTTCCGCTGCCAGCATTCTTAGGACTAATCGCTAAGCTGATTCTTTGTGCGAAAAAAGAGCCAGCCCTCTTGTCACCCGAAGAGGCGATCAACCGAGGTGTTAAAACGGATAAAAATTGTTTTGCACTTTGACTCCATGGCCCTAGAGTCTCAACTGCAAACGGCACAAATATATAACTATCAACGAGAGATGCATACTTTCGCCGCTTGCCGGATTCAGCCATTTCCGCCGCAGCTCCAGTTCTTGTCACCATTTCCCTGATATGGGACGAAGCTAGAGTATCAATTACAACTAATATAAATCCATAAAGTAACAATATCTATCTATATTTATTATAAAACAAAGACCCAAAAAGCTGTCTGTCTGTATGTAATTGATTTTCTCACAATCTACTAAACGGATTTTTGTACGGTTTTAACCGAAAGATAGTGCAATACTTCCGAATGGTTTAGGTAAATAGTACATATCGGTATTATGTAAATTGTGTTGAAGAGAACGAGCAGTTGCTAAAAATTTTAATCGCCTGCGCGTGCGTAAACCGGCAGAGATACGCTAAAGTAATGTAGTAAAGAATTGTAGATCTACAAAAATACTACACAAAAGTCCGCAATAGCGTGTCTCTATCACTCACGGTTAACTCACAATAACTATTTTTATGTTCAAAATTTCGAAAATTCGGGAAAAGTTTAGTAAATTAATGAACTCCACGCGGGTGAAGTTGTAGTTGTCACAGTTAGTAATTCAGAAATATATAACAATATTATGCTCTATATGCAATAAGCTCGAGGGCCAACATTTTCTATAAACAATTTGTTTGTTTTTCTTGTCTAGTTGTACATATGTATAAGTACCCATAAGGTTTTTTCCTGATTGCTCCGAATTTAACAGACATCGAGACATACTTTTGCATTTATATAAATTATAGAATGAGTCGTTAATTTGCGGAGATTCATAATACAAAAGTAATAGTAAAATTATTTTGCTATAAATCGCGATAAAGTGTATACAAAATATTTATGATGCTAAATGTAGAGTGGACTATTCGTTTTCATAACCGATACATGCTGGATACGTAAAACACATGCACAAACCTCTTCCACCGCCACCACATAACACACATTCACTATCACAAACTCAACAATCGTTTCGCCCCGCAACCGAAGTATCATCAGGAGATAGATACCACGACATTATGATTTATTACAATGTTTTTACTCCTTTTATAACAAGATACATAAGTTGAGTCTTAATTAAAAGATAGGATTAATTAAAAGGAGTGCTTTGGCGGTTGCACTAGGATAACCTGTACCACGAACGCCATCGCCTTCCTAGGACCCTTTTTTAAATCTATAACAGTGCAAAAGTAATAATAAAATTATTTTGCTATAATCCGCGATACAGTAAATAGAAAATATATATAGTGTTTAATGTATAGTGGATTATCAGTATTTTCATACCCGATACGTGCAGGATTCGTAAAAGCACATGCACAAACCTCCACCACTTCCACCAAAATACACAAGCACTACACAGTTTCACTATCACAAACTCAACAATCGTTTCGCCCCGCAACCGAGGCATCATCAGGAGATAGACTCCACGACAAAATCGCAAAGCGAAGCGTTATGCAAACAAGCATTGTTATATAGTAATCGGTTCATCCCCACCTTTACCTCTGAACACGTGCAACAAGCTTGAACTTGAAACATTTATCTGCTCGTTAATGAGGGTGCCATTGTTATGCTTAATGATTTCTAATTGTTCCAAAATATTCAATTTTAAGCTTTTTTCGCAGGTGTGCAGTATTTCGAAACAATGGTCATTAGGAACTTTATGACCGCTTTCTAACAAATGTTTCGCGAAATGTGAATTTTGTGGCTTATTATTCCTGAAAGCGACCATATGTTCTTTAAAACGGGTTTCAAAATTACGACCAGTCTGACCCACATATGTATCATTGCATTCAGGACATTGTATTTTGTAAACACCACTCTTTTTCGGGCTTTCTAATTTGTCTTTATTATTGCATAATATCTTTTTTAAACATTTATTACTTTTAAAACCTAATTTTATATTTGACTTTGTTTTAAATATAGTTGAAATTCGTTCTGACAATGTTCCAAAATAGGTCAAACTGGCTTTGTATTTATTATCTTTGTAATGTGGCACCGCATAGAAGTGTTTTGTCAATTGCAACTTCTGTTTATTTTTTAATATATTTTGTACTAATTGCTCATCGTAGCCATTGGAATGCGCCATCTGGTTGATTATTTGCAGCTCATTGTTAAAATTCTTTTCCGAAAGAGGGACTGATAAGAGTCTGTGTATATGACTATGAAAGGCAGCAAGTTTGTGTTGCCAGGGGTGAAAGGAAGAAGCAGGTATGATCGTATCCGTGTAGGTTGGTTTGCGAAAGATCTCAAACGTATGTTCGTTGTTAGACCGTGTAATAGTGTAACTCACTAAACTTTCTTGACCTAACTATTACACGGTCTAACAACGAACAATTTAGAACGGTCTAATTTAAGACTTGACAGATTCGCAAAACTTTTCGCAACACTTATACGTCTCTAAATACTATTGTAAATTCGCTAATAAACTAGTCTAAACCAATTCAAGCACGCGTTTTACTTGAAGAAACAGTTTTATATAGTGATACCTTCTACAATGTGTGTTTGTGTGTGTGTGTGTGTGCAAATGACTCTCTTTTATTTTGAATTTAATGTGATAAATTCCAGACAAATTCAGATTCAAATTTAAAATATTCTTTATTCAAGTAATCTTGTAAACAAGTGCTTTTAAATCGAAACTCGGCAGTTGCTCTTTTAAAAGTATAATTCTTATAACTAGTTACATTTAATCATTATTGTCTTGTACATGATCGAAGCGTAGCTATGTCCGCGTGGCATAGATAATATCGATTACGGAATTTTATTATAGAATCTTTTACCTAAATCCATAAACGATTTATGTACTTTTGCTAGGCAAAAAGCAGGAGCAGCAAGCTTATATCAGTTCCTACCTTGTCTGCTATATAGCAATAATTTAATTGTGCCCGCGGCTTCGCTCGCGTGGAATTTGGTTTGCCACAGTAAGTTTCGTGACAGATCATTTTAGATTTAATTTATTTTTACTTAATATTAAAAAAAATATATTTTTTTAGTTACTCGTACATCAAAAATTTTAGATGCCTAACTTCAAAACGATACAATTTTCGCGCGTCGCGCATATTAGACACTCTATAGCGCTCCATTTAAGTTAATCATATCGTGATAACTTTTAAACTATTCGGCCAAATTACTTAATGTAAAAGACTAAGTTTATCTACATGAAATACTGAAAGCGATTGTTGTAAGAATTTGATAAATATAAAAAATATGCATTGTAAAACAGTATCTAATTTAATTAACTTTATGATTCACAATTTTGGTCATAGCGGCTTCCACATAAAAGATAGATATATGCTGTCCCGGACGTTTATTAACAAGTATTCAAGATAAACAATACTACGGTACATAATCTTTATGTAACTTGAATGATTTGGGCAGCGTTCGCCAAGATAGCTCTAAGAGGCCAGATTTTTTCCGACTTTATTGAAATGTACCGTTATATTAAATTAAATCATTACAAATTGTAACCTTTATTATTGTTATTCCGATGCATAACCTATATAACTGTTAAGTGTCATCCAAATCCGTCCAATAGTGTTTTTGTGAAAGAGTAACAAACATCCATTCATACTCACAAACTTTCGCATTTATAATATTAGTAGGATGTAGTCGCACCATGTCAAAAAAACCGGCTCCCGTTGCACGCGTAAAGGAAATGTTGCGAATTTTAAAGTGTCACTCAAATTATGCTTTCCCAACGAGCTCATTTGGAACACAAATTGCTCCGAAAAAGTTTTCCCAAAAGCTTCATCGTAATTGGACGTTTCAAAGCGAATGTTAAAAATTAAGGTTAAACGTTAGCATTTCGCGAAACATTTCCAATTGAAAATTTTTGCAAATAGTGCAACCATACATAAACGGAAAATACAACGCAAGATATCCGCATTCGTCGATTGAAAAACGGACATTTTGTGCAGTGCTATTTGATTTGTGAACGCTGTGTTAAATTTTAGTCGAATCTGATCAAAAACCTTTTTCAAACATCCAATAAATTGATTTTTAGTAGATATTTTACACTCGTAATTTAATAGAAGGTATTCTGATTTAGTAAGTTCGACAAGTAAGTTAGTTTAGCGGCCTACACTGTCCGTTAGGTAAGACGATTTATAGACGTCGAAACAGCAATAATTGTTTATTTAACTTACTTGCACAGCCTTATGTTTTATGGAATATTGTTATGGGGTGAATACGCAAACATTGAAAAAAAAATTATTACAAAAAAAGGCTATAATTATATATTATATATTATACGTGGCACTGAGCTAAAATTATACATATTTATGATAAGCATGACCTGATTCTGCTGCCAGGATTGGCTCCAGATGAGAGAACTCCTCAACGGTAAACAGTATAAATATAAAAATTTAAAAGCTTATTTTAAGCTTATTTTATGTTCAACTTATTTGACTTTTAAGTTTGATATAAACGCTTTTAGTCCAAACCAGAGTCTATATAAAACTACAAAAGACTATTTCAAAGGTAACAAGAAACCATAAAAATATAACTAACGTCGTGAACGGCGGTGTAGTGAACTATATTACACCTATTTCGTAGAAATAAGGCTTCAAGTGTCGCCATTAGTGAAAGATTTTATTGGTTTCACTAAAGCTGTAACGGGAACATGTTGGTCAGGCATAAAAAAAAACATAAAGTATTTATCTGCACCAGTCCCGAAAATGAATGCACGAACAAATTCAAACTATTCTAGACTCAAAAATTTAGTAAATAAGTACTTTAGAACCGACAACCCTACTGTTACTATCCCACTGCTGGCTATGGCCTTCTCTCTAATTTTTTATATGCACTATATATTATGTACATATCGTGGAGTCTATCTCCTGATGATGCTTCGGTTGCGGGGCGAAACGATTGTTGAGTTTGTGGTAGTGAACGTGTGTAGTGCTTGTGTATTTTGGTGGAAGCGGTGGAGGTTTGTGCATGTGTTTTTTTGAATCCTGCACGTATCGGGTATGAAAATACGGATAGTCCACTATACATTTAACACTATATATATTTTCTATTTACTGTATCGCGGATTATAGCAAATAAGTTTATTATTACTTTTATGTAGATTAATATTTGCACAATTTACACAAAAAAAACTCGAGCGTATAGACTTACCTTAGTCACCTTTTACGACACCTCGGTAAGCAATGAAGATGGCCTATTCTACCACAATACTCAGCCGGATACCACACAGTTGATCAACTTACCTTAGTTGCCTTTTACGATAGCACACGGCAAAAATTGCATATATCAATTAGGCAATAAAGTTTTAACAGAGAAACTTATGTGATCATCATTTTGCCCAGGATTTGTACCCCTAGAGAGAAGCACACAGTCTCACCATTGGAATATCAAACCTTGCTCTCAAATTAATGATTACAATTTTCACGGCTGCCTGTGTATTTAGGGGATTAAAGTCAATACAGAGATAATAACCGCTATTTACCGAACGCGCCCATTTAATTCTGTTGTAAGATAATGAAGTTTATTTATAATATCGGCTTTGAGCTTACATTATAATGAACATTATTATATTAAGCAGATTATCTAATAGTTTCATGTGAAACATTGGTAGTAGTATGCTCGCGGCGTAATGAAATTATTATCGGCATAGACTTAATGACATTTGGGGGTATTTTGATTATTTCATCATCATTCTTATCATTCTCCTGCCCTTTTCCCATTCTAAGTGGGGTCGGCACAACATTTTACAAACATGTTGTCATATGATTTGGCTACGTATCTTACGACCGGCCAGGCCGGCCTTTTCAGGCAGGCCTGACGTCAACTTACCTTAGTCACCTTTTACGACACCTCGGTAAGAAATGAGAGTGGTCTATTCTATTCTGCCGGATACCACACGGCGAGGTATTTTGATTATTTATTGTTTTCAATTTCCTTTTTGTTAAAGGTTGAATTTTAAGAATTTGATTATGTAGCCAGTGTTTGTAGATTATTCTTTATTTTAAACTTGCTTTTAACTGCAACTTCGTTCGCATGGATTAGTTTTATATATTACTTATGGTTAAAGTGGGTTAAACTTAAAAGCTAGACATATGCCGTCGCGGACTTTTATTTAGAACTTTCAGAGGGGATTAATTTTGTATTACATGATTTTTCAATATCTTTCACCGTTTACATAGCGCACGCAAGGAAAGATTTAAATTATGCCATTTTCGCAATATATTTATCGCTGCTCCTCTTCTATTCGTCTTAGCGTCATGGTATATACCATATAGCCTTCCTCGATAAATGGACTATCTTACACTAAAATAATTTTTCAAATTAGTTCAGTAGTTCCTGAGATTAGCGCGTTCAAACAATCAAACAAACAACCAAACAAACAAACAAACAAACAAACAAACAAACAAACAAACAAACAAACAAACAAACAAAGAAACAAACAAACAAACAAACAAACAAACAAACAAACAAACAAACAAACAAACAAACTCTTTAACTTTATAGAACATTAAACTTCAAAATAAAAACTGTATATTGAAATGGAATTTGTAATGACACATAGAACTTCATGAAGATTATGCATTTATTGTGAGCGAAAATCGGTTTTTTAGATTACTGTAAGATATCTTGGAACTCCTTGTTGTATCCGACTGAGTAGAATAGGTCACCCTCATTTCTTACCGAGGAGTCGTAAAAACGACTAAGATAAGTAGACCCGCAGTTTGGTATCTGGCTAAGTAGTATTCTACTCAGCCGGACTCTACTCTTCCACTCTAATTTTTTTACCGAGGAGTCGTAAAAGGCGGCTAAGGTAAGTTGACCCGCCGTGTGGTTTCCGCGTGAGTAGAATAGATCACCCTCATTTCTTACCGAGGTTTCGTAAACGGCGACTAAGGTAAGTTGACGTTAGGCAAGCGGTCGGTCGTAAAATACCTAACCAAAGCACGTAACAACATGTTTAAAACATGTTGTGCCGAACGAACTTAGAGTGGCCTAAGAGCAGAAGAATGATGATGGGGAAAATAAATATATATATGTCGGAAATTTTAGCCGCTAATTTATCGTTTAACTTTAAAAGCTAATTTCGCAACATTACCTCAAACACATGGCCCGTATATGATTAAATTTACCAGTTAAATGAATTTAGGAAGGCATTAATCAGATTACCACACGCCATTAAAGGCTAATCTACAGGCATCGACATTATAACTTGTTCCAACGTTCAGGCTTAACAACTATGTTCTTCCGTATTGAATCACTCAGTGGTATAAAACAATTCTTGGAATATTTATACAAGAAAAAACAATTTTTTTAGAACAACTTGAGATCATAAAGCATAACAATGGCACCCTCATTATTGATCAGATAAATTGTGGGGTTGAACCGATTACTACATAACCATGCTTGTTTGGATAATGTTTCGCTTTGCGATTTTTTCGTTGAGTCTATGATGATGCTTCGGTTGCGGGGCAAAACGATTGTTGAGTTTGTGATACTGAACGTGTGTAGTGCTTGTGTATTGTGGTGGCGGTGGTGGAGGTTTGTGCACGTGTTTAAACGAATCCTGCATGTATCGGGTATGGTAAAACGGATAGTCCACTATATATTTAGAATTATATTTATTTCCTATTTACTTTGTCGTGGATTATAACAAAATAATTTCTGTTATCACTTTTGTATAATGGATCTCGGCAAAGTAACGCCTAATTCTATAAATTACTTATCCAAGAACATGGCGAGTTGCCAGTTATAAACTATAGCTTATGAGACTGTGAACAGGTTGCAAAAAGTAAAAGAAGTCACATCTCTTATCGTGCAATTCTCATATTTACTTAGACTGCAGCTCAAATCGCCAGTACCGGCCCTAGTACGCAAAACTGGTTGCAAACTATGGGCTTTCTAAGAAAACTTTGCTTTCAAGGCAATAGAATCTACGTATGTAAGGACAATCATCATTCCCCTGCCCTTATCAAATTCATTCAAATTAAAAATATTATTTATTCAAGTAAACTTGTAAACAAGTGCTTTTGAATCGTCAACTTTACTGCTGGTTTGGGAAGCTGTTCCTAGCGAGAAGAACCAGCAAGGAACACGGCAGTTGCTCTTTTTAAAATATAAATCTTAAAACTAGTTACATTTATTTATTACTGTCTTGTACAGGGTAGAAGTGCACCTATATCCACACATCCTTATCATCTAAGTAATCTTCAATTGGCTTTCTGTATCAGACTCTTTTTAACTAAACTGGTGTAATGGCATGGCCAAAATTGATGTCGGAATTTTATTATTTTGTATCCCACTCTAAGTGGGGTCGGCACATCATGATACAAACATGTTGTCACATGATTTGGCTATTTTTTGCATGGTAAGAAAAAATCGAATAGCAGAAAAGAATCGATTCATTTCACATATCATCCCTACACACAACTCGTATATTATATATAATCTATCTGTTACAATTTCAGGGGAATCCCCTGGTGAAATATAGATGAAAATTGGTAGAATTGATCTTAACTGCAGACAGCTACGCACCAAGCTGCAACGATTAATTTGTAACCATCAATCAAATTGTAAAAAAAAATATATAAAACAATGGCCGCCGAGTTTCTTGCTGGTTCTTCTCCATAGGAGCAAACTTCCGAATCAGTGGTAACTTCTTGAAAACATTGACGATTCAAAAGTACTGTAAACAGTCTACTTGAATAAAGAATATTTTGAGTATGAGTTTGAGTTTATATACCAGGCTGTCAGCCTGTTATAAAATTAATTGTATATACTATCAAATCCCGTTCTTTCTTGAGGAATAGGAAAAAACAATATAGAATATGTTCAGTTCTGAACCGGTATTTATCTAAAGTATACAGAAGTCTGATACAGAAAGCCTATTCTGTTGACGATTACTTAGATGATAAGAATACGTAATTAGAGCTACTCTTCGGTCCTGTAAAAGACAGTAATGAATGTAACTGGTAATAAAAATTATGATTTGAAAAGAGCAACCATCGAGTTTGTTGCTGGCTCTTCTCGGTAGGAGTAGCTTTCCGAACCAGCAGTAGACTAGACGAGTCAAAAGCACGCGTTTACATGTTTATTTGAATAAAAAATATTTTGAATTTAAATTTTAATTAGTATATAGTCATCCTCCTGCCCTTAACCCACTCTAAGTGGGGTCGGCACAACATGTTACAAACATGTTGTCGCAGATTTGGCTACGTATTTTACGACCGGCCGCCTGCCTGACGTCAACTTACCTTAGTCGCCTTTTACGACACCTCGGTGAGAAATGAGGGTGGTCTATTCTATGCAGCCGGATACCACACGACATTTACCTTAGTCGCCTTTTACGACACCTCGGTAAGAAGTGAGGGTGGTCTATTCTATGCAGCCGGATACCACACGACATTTACCTTAGTCGCCTTTTACGACACCTCGGTAAGAAGTGAGGGTGGTCTATTCTATGCAGCCGGATACCACAAGGCACATACCCTAGTCGCCTCTTACGACACCTCGGTAAGAAAGGAGGGTGGTCTATTCTATTCTGCCGGACACCTCACGGCGGTTTAATTAGTATATAGTATGTATCTAAAATACATGTTTAGGTTAATATGTATTACTTTGTTTAATATAATCGTTAATCATCACTTAAATAATTATAACATAACTAGAATTCTAAAGTTGATTTCTTAACGTGGAAGACTTTTTTTAACATTTACTAGCCAAATTTTATGTGCGATTCCTAAAGTAGGTGTATTTCTTAATAATTCACTATCATCAATTTTCGCCAAAGAAAAGTATAACCACAAAAATGATATTTGAAATATCAGACCCCAATTTGTACATCGAAGTAATTTATATTTTTTTCCAAGTGGCACAGCGAAATCATTTCTGTCATAGCGATATAAGATACAAATTCGGACAATCAACGTATCCTCGTCATAAGAAACTTATAACTTCTTGTAACATGTAATACGTTACATTGATCGCCAAATTTCTATCATAATTCAAATGTCAAAGAGCAATGTAATCAGTTTCTTATATGTATATCTATACTTATAATAAATCAAAGTACCTAAAAGCTGTCTGTCTGTATGTAATCGATTTTCTCAAAATCGACTGAACGGATTTTTGTATAGTTTTCACCAAAAGATAGTGCGATACTTCCGGTTTATGCAAATAGTACATATCGGTATTATGTAAATTTTGTTAAAGAGATCGCGCAGTTGTTAAAAGACTTGCTTGCTGGGAGCTTTAAGTCGCGTGCGCTGCGTACATCAGGAGAGATACGCTAAAGTAATGTACTAGAGAATTGTAGATCTTTGAAACTACTACAAAAAAGTCCTCAATAGCATGTCCCTATCTCTTATGGTTAAATCACAATAACGACTTTTATGTTAAAAAATTGAATTCTAGAAAAAAATTGTGATACTCTAATTTTCACGCAGGCAAAGCCACTGGCACGTCTATTAGTATATAAGAAGCATTTCATCTTTTTATAATTTTTTATTATTTTACAACAATAATGTACAAGTTATGTCTATCTTAAATACCTACACGCTAGTACAATATAAATCCTGTCCACGTGGGATGGTCCCAAAAATGCTGGAAGCATTTTCGCGTTGAATCGCTAGGCTGATTCTTTGCGCGAAAAAAGAGTTAGCGCTCTTGTCACCCCAAGAGGCAATCGACCGAGATGGTAAAGCGGGAAATTTTTTTTTTGAATCCATGGCCCTAGGGTCTCAACTGCAAACGGAACAAATATATAACTATCGATGAGAGATGCATACTTTCGCCGCTTGCCGGATTCGGCCATTTCCGTCGCAGCTTCAGGTCTTGACGCCGTTTCCCTGATATGAGACGAGGCTAACGTATCAACGCAACATGCGTGTTCCAAAGAAACCCGCGTCAAACCGTTTGGTGTCTTGCCATCATCCCAACTTATCCCCGAAGGCTCGAGAAGAGCAGGAATTTTGACGGTGGCAAGAAGTCTTTTGATGGTATCATAAAGAGAACCATGACGGAAGAGTCTACCAGAGCACTTATGGCTTGAAAGCCCGTGTATGCCAAAACTGTCTACTTCGATCTTCCTTGATTTATTTGCTAAAACCTATGTGTTGTTTTGAAGATTTCAATTTTCGTTAGATCCCCGTTTTTTCTCTTATTCAACGAACAAAATGTAAGAGATTGGAATTTATAACCTAATAAAATCCGAACAACTACTATTCTATCTAAACTAACTCTGATAATAGCTTTAAGTTTAGCTTTTTATCTGTTATTTTGTATATGAGCTCCACATTAGATAATAATAAATCTCAGTCTTTTCAAGCATTCAAAAACAAAGTACTTTACTGTATCTCTATAACCTGTTATTCATTGTAGTAAGAAAAGCATCTATTCTTATATTTTACCTCATGGATGAATTTTAATACTATTTATCGAGGGATTTCACACCATACTTTCTAATTCTGCTTGGTTTAAAAGGCTCCCTACCTATACCTATCTTTTCTAGGGTTTCTCTCCCCTTAGGTCTTCAACACTATGTTTTCCATTACGTACCTATTATTTAAACACTGTAGGACTTAAACGCCCTTCGGGTCTGCTTACTTCTATCGGTTACTCAGGATTTTCTTTCAATGAACTTATTTTTAATCCTCATCAATTTCTCAGGATTTTCTTTAAATAATACTAATTTGTAGTCTATGTAATTTGTCTGATACTCGTAGGTTCCTGTAATTTTATTTCTTTGCAATTATGTTTTAGATTTCCTTTGAAAGAACCATAATTTTCAACATTAAGGTTACGCACTGCATTTAAAATTTGTGTGAACACATTGCTGTTGAGCTTATGATTGCGGCTTCCAAATAAGACCACGTCATTGCTTCTACAGTCCTGTATTTTTGAATTATATGGATTTACATGGGACAAATATATTATGCGTGTTCGTTATGTTGACTTTAAAAAAAAGAAAAAAAGTAAAGTAACAGCCTGTTAATATCCCACTGCTGGGTATAGGACTCCTCTCCCCATTTTTTTGGAGTGAAGGATAGGAGCTAAAACCTACCACGCCGCCCCAATGCGGATTGGTAGGTTACACATATCCTTAGAATTCTCTAAAGATATGCAGGTATCCTCACGATGTTTTCCGATGATTCACGATGATTAGACACATAAGTTTTAATAGAAAAACTCATTGGTGCCTGGCCGGGGTTTGAATCTATGTTCGTCTCTAGATAGTCGCACGGTCTCACCACTGGGCTATTACAGCTTCTATATGTTGACTTATATATTTTGAATTTGTTAACGACTATTGAATGATCGACACCACGTTCAAAATGGTCGGTTTGCTTTCAGGATTTGGAAGATGGCGTAAATAAATTATATTTAACATTAATATTTTTCATTTGACGTCTTAACTTTCTACTGTTTACGGGCAGGAACATCATTAACCACCACCAACATCACATCCTGTACTATGAACACTACAGCATCGGCTGAATAGGCATTTTAAAATAAATAATTTACTCTTTGTTTTCACGACTTCGTTTTCCCAAAATAAATTATCTGCGGCAATCCGGATCATTAAAATTGTTAAAACTGCGATTTGTGAAACATTGCGATTTTGTCATGGAGCCTATCCTCCTGATGATGACGAAACGATCGTCGAGATTTTGATGGTGGTTATGTGTATTGGTTGTGTGCATTGTTCCTAGTGGAGGCGTCTTGGGATGCATGTGGTGACTTGTCCTGCATGTGTAAGGTACGCGAATTTTGCATGCTTCATACACATTAGCTTTGTATGTATTCGCTTAACCCGCGCGGATTATAGCAAAGTAGTTCTGTTATAGTGTTTGTTAAAACTAGAAATACTTTATATGGATATTTTACGACAGCCAAGAATATAATCTAAAATCTTTTACCTTGATGAGTAAATGCGGTATTACGGCTAAATATTACTTCATCAAATACCCAAATTATAGGAAGCAAAGGGCATCGGCCGCCTCCAAAATTACCATATAAATTTAAGCCTTTGTTCTACAGAGTGAAAGTAATAGGATTTTGGGGTATTCTAATTTATTCTAATAGATTTATAATATTTATTCTTTGAAGTTTCTAAATCACTGAAAACCAAATGCCTCGGGGCCGGTTTATATGTAGTAATACAATTGATCTTTAAATTCTATTGTCCGTTATATAAATCAGCGGTGTTCATATTCTGCTGAATTGAGTTGCACATATAAATTAAGCGTATAAGTTTTTTAGGGATCTGTAGTTTTTTTATGGGTGTGAACTTTCAAATGCTTAGTAAGGATCTTATGCTCTAAGGTTTAAAAAAGGTGCCATAGCCATTAATTTCTTAAGAAGGGAGAGAGGAAGTATGGATTACATAGTTAAAAAATGTATTATAGCAAAGTTGGATCAATATGCATGAAATAAGGTTTGTATACTTAAAGAATTGAAATTGAAGGTATTTATAACTGAAGTTAAAACTAGGGTGCAGTGCAGGGGTCTATCCAGGCTCAACAAAATTTTGCAGGAGTACGCTGCTGATGAGGGTGTAGAAGTGATGCGTTCAGTATTCCTGTGACTTCGTCCCCAAGCAGCAAGGTGGAACACCATGACGTTTTAGCCGGTAGGAGTCCGGCATAACTGCTTTCACCCCCGCGGAAAGCAGTACCCATGAAGGGTTTCCTCATGTTTAAAAAAAAAAGGTACAACTGACTGACTTATCTTATCATCATTCTGCTGCCCTTATCCCACTCTAAGTGGGGTCGGCACAACATGTTGCAAACATGCTGTCATATGATTTGGCTACGTATTTTACGACCGGCCGCCCGCCTGACGTCAACTTACCTTAGTCGCCTCTTACGACAACTCGGTAAGAAAGGAGGGTGGTTTATTCTATGCAGCCGGATACCACACGGCATTGACTGACTTAACTTATATATAAGCAGAGATATTTTCCTTAGGGCATTAAAATCAGATCTACATTATATAAATAAAGAATTCTTTATCATTTTGGAAAATTATCTTTCACATTGAAAATGCCATTCTAATAACACGCCAAATTAAATACAAAGGGAATCGCGAATCCGTTTAGATTGTATCACAATATTATGAAAATGGTTTTCGCAATTGCATTTCATAATATAATTTACTGGGTTTCAGATTGCATATAGTTTACTTTTGTCAATTTTTTTTTAATAAGGATATTAATTATGAGAAGAAATTATGTTGATCGTACAAAAGTAATGAAAGTATTATTTTGCTATAATCCGCATTTGGTAAGAATTTATGTATTGCTACGTACATAAATTCAGTAGGAAGCAAAGCTGTTCACATACCTTATACAGATAGGATCGGTTACATATCACATGATGCCGCCACCAATAACCGTATCCATAGCACCTATCTTCAGGATAGTCTCCAAGAAAAAATCGTAATTTGCCGCATCACCCAAACAGTATTATATACAAATAGTTCAACCCCTACCATTGATTTTACCTCCAAACAGATGTTGCAAACTGGAACTACTATTAAATGCCTTGATAGTGGAGTGTGATGAGATGATGTGTGCTGTGCTAATAGCACGTATCTTGCCGAGCCAAATAGTTGCCGCGATGCTTTAAAATTTTCAATACGTGACACATTAGTTTCATGTGTCTCTTCATATACATCAAACATTCTTGGAGAAAGATCTATTCAAATAATTTTCACACCATCTAGGTCTGGACTTAATAATCTACTGGTGTTTATCAATGCTGCGTTTTGTGGTGCAAGGTCACGGAGTCAAGGACTTCATATCTAAACTTTCATCCGTTTTTTGAACTATTTTGTCAAACATTGTGATCTTAAGCTGCTTAAATCCAGCGACTCCTTGTAAACATTTCGAGGTCATATATTCACCTTGTGTAGGCATACAAAAATAGCAGTGCGCTCCAACACCATGATATCTCAACGTTCATGCATTCAAAATGCATGAACGTTGCATACGTTCAGGGGTTTGGTTTGGTTACAGAATTTGAATGAAAATACCTGGTGACTCGTTAAAAACACTTTATTCAGCTTTTCACAAAAAAATTGGTACTTACAGTTTCTATGCAGTCCGTTTTCCAATAAGAAAGCCGAGGTCATTATTATTTCACTTTTAATTCCGCTCTTGATCGCTATTCCCAAACTGAACGTCGAGGCGCATACGTCCGCTTATATATCGTACTAATCGATTTCGAGAATGCTCGCAACCGTTGGCGAGTCTTAGCGGGGATGCCGAATACGATTCGTAAACAACGTGAATGTTTCAGAGAATTAACGTCAAGCGAATTGGAACTCTATGACATATACATTTCGTATGTTCCTAACAATAGTTTGCATGATCTTCTGCTGCGAAAGACCTAGCGAATCTCTACGATTTTACAACGAGTTGAAGAACTCCAAAAGTTCAACCCTCTTCAATCAATTCAAATCCTCGTCTAGGCCAAGCTCCACAAGCGAAGAATCCTCAATAAATTTTGTTACGTCCTCGTTGAACTGAATATGTCAGTCGAATGCTCTACCGTAATGAATACTTATGTTATGGGTGACGGGCAACTGATAAACATACTACATATAATATTAAATAGATACTTAAATACAAATATACACCCAGGCATGAAGGCAGGGTCACTGCCTTCACTGCGCCAACGGGCCAGTCGGCAATACCGGAGTGCAACTCGTTGTTATATTTTTTTTTATTCAACTTTTTGTCGTTCGTTGTTGTAAATTAATTAGACGCGTAAAATATGTGTCCCTGCGACCTTCTCAAGGTAACCGTCGTGAATCCGCTAAAATAGTCGAAATTAAAACTACGTCCGACAGACTGTTACATTTTATTTGTAACGAATAAAACCAATTAGTGCTTCAATTTGTTCACAGTCCGTTCACGCTAACAGTATTAAATGTGCCTCTTTTAAAACTTTTCCGTCTAAAAAGCGACTCGCAAAAAACGTTCAAACATTTTTCCCGTAAGCCGACTGTCACGACTCTTTGTTGTTTCTCAAAGCTCGTGTTTTTGCTAACATAAAGCCGAACTGAAATGTTACAAACATCTGAAACTCGAAAGCTATGGGCTCTGACGAGATTTTGATAACGAAATCGTTTCCTCAATCTCAATCGGAAGTTCGCCGAATATTCAATATCAACATGCTTATGTCCGGTATTTTTTGAAGTTCAGCCCATTTCAGGTCAAGGTAATACAAATTGAAGAGCTTTGAATGACGAGCTTTGTCAGTAATATGTATTTAATTTATAGAATTAGGCGTTGCTTTGTGGAGATCCATAATACAAAAGTAATATTATAATAAAAATTAGTCTGCTTTAATCCACGATATAATAAATAGAAAATATATATAGTGGACTATCCGTTTATTCATACCCGATACGTGCAGTATTCGTAAAAACACATACACAAACTTCCATCACTACCACCACAATACACAAACACTACACACGTTCACTATCACAAACTCAACAATCGTTTCGCCCCGCAACCGAAGCATCATCAAGAGATAGACTCCACGACAAAATCGCAAAGCGCAAAGCTTATCCGTTATGAAAAAACGGATAGTCTATACATTTAGCACTATATATATTTTCTATTTACTTTATCGCGGATTATAGCAATATTTTTGTAGTAATATATATGTTAATTCACTCTTTAAAATAACGCTTTTGAGAACCTTCTTGGAGTTATTTAGAGCCCATTTAAAACCAAAGTAATGCAGATATGAAACCTTTAAAAGAAAAGCGTAGTCTGTAATATATCTTGAGGTCTAGTAAAAAGCTTCTCTCTCACTTTTTGATAATGCGCTTAGTAAAATACTACGGATATGTGTATTAACACTTAATTTCATTTTACAAACAACATATAAAACGACTACCTGTGCATGCGGCTAAGCCCGTGTGTAAATTATTAGTAGTAGTTATTGTGAGTTGACCATGAGAGATAGAGACATGCTATCGCGGACTTTTTTGTAGTATTTTTGTAGATCTACAATTCTCTAGTACATTACTCTGCGTATCTCTGCGGGTTTACGCAGTGCACGCGACTAAAGCTCCCAGCAAGCAAGTTTTTTAATTATCGATATGTACTATTTACTTAAACCATCCAGACGTATTGCACTATCTTTTGTTGAAAACTTTACAAAAATCCGTAAAAAAAAGTAGATTTTGAGAACATCGATAACATACAGACAGACAGCTTTTTGGGACTTTGTTTTAAAATAAGTAAAGATAATCATTTTAAAATATATACCCTGTTCAACACATAGCTAAAGTTGCAATTTTGTCCCGATTACGCCAAATAAATTATAAATCATCGTCATCCTGCTGTCCCTATCCCACTCTAAGTGGGGTCGGCACAACATGTTACAAACATGTTTCAAACATGTTTCACATGATTTTGCTACGTATTTTACCACCGGCCGCTGGCCTGACGTCAACTTATGTGGTCTATTCTATTCAATCGGATACCAAAAGGTGAGTCAACTCACCTAAGTCGCCTTGCACGACACCTCGATAAGAAATGAGGGTGGTCTATTCTATTCAGCCGGATAAAAGTTAATAATTTTTGTCCTTACACAAAATACACACGACGCTCACAAACACACAGACATATACACTCATAGTTATTCTAAACTTATAATTTTGCTTTTTTAATACCTACTCTTAAAGATGGAGTTGCTTATGGAGCAAGGACTTGACTATTGCAATGGCACTCTCGCCAATAGTTATTAGTTTTCGTATATAAACTTGCAAAAATATAATAAATCAATAACTTAGAGGTTGTTTCGAGAAACAATAATCTGCTCCGGTCGACGACCGTCATTGTAACTTTGCTGGATTGATGAATATGTACTCTGAAACTTTTGGAATTTGGTAGCACTTTACAAATTCAAATTGGGCACCTTTATTGAAAAACTTGAGCGACACTTTATGTTATTAAGATATTATTCTAATACTAGCTAACTGGGCGACATGTTGCTGTAGCACAGTCTGTTTTTCGAGTTCCCCTTCTTATATTTTAGCGCGCAAAAGTAATTATAAAATTATTTTGCTATAAACGCCGATAAAATAAATATAAAATATAAATAGTGCTAAATGTATAGTGTACTTTCCGTTTTTCATACCCGATACATGCAGGATTCGTAAAAACACATGCATAAACCTCCCCCATCGCCACCACAATACTTGTGTATTGTGGTGTAGTGCTTGTGCAGTACACACGTGCACTATCAAATACTCAACAATCGTTTCGCCCCGCAAGCGAACCATCATCAGAAGATAGACTCCACAAAAATTTCGCAAAAAAAATCTATTTACTTTATCAAATTCAAATTCAAATTCAAAATATTCTTTATTCAAGTAAACTTGTAAACAAGTGCTTTTGAATCGTCAACTTTACTGCTGGTTCGGAAAGCTGTTCCTACCGAGAAGAGCCAGCAAGAAACTCGGCGGTTGCTCTTTTTAAAATATAAATCTTAGAACTAGTTACATTTATTTATTACTGTCTTGTACAGAGTAGAAGCGCGCCTATATCCACACATCCTTATCATCTAAGTAATCTTCAACAGTATAGTAGGCTTTCTGTATCAGCCTCTTTTTAACAGTGGTTTTAAACTGCTGTAATGGCATGGCCAAAATTGATTTCGGAATTTTATTATAGAATCTTATACCCAAACCCACAAACGATTTACGTACTTTTGCTAGGCGCAAAGCAGGAGTCGCAAGCTTATGTCGGTTCCTACTTTGTCTATTATATACATCACCTATCGTTTTATAGTTCTTTATATTTTTATGTACAAAAATTATATTGTTTAAAATATTTTGTGAAGCAAGTGTAAGAATACCTATTTCCTTAAACTTCTCTCGCAGGGAATCACACGGACTTAAATTGTAGATGCCACGTATGGCTCTTTTTTGTAATACGAAAATTTTTTCACTATCCGCGCATTTACCCCATAGCAATATTCCATAAGACATAATGCTATGGAAGTAAGCAAAATAAACAAGTTTTGCTGTTTTGACATTTGTAAATTGTCTTATCTTACGAACAGCGTAGGCTGCTGAACTAAGTTTCCCTGCAAGAGTTTTTATGTGTGTGCTCCATTGGAGTTTTGAATCCAAGGTCACTCCCAAAAATACAGTTGTATTTTCTGTTTTCAGTGGTACATTATTTATGGAGAGCCTACTTGATGTTTTTGCAGCATTAGGTAATGCATATTCAATACAATTTGTTTTTTTTAGAGTTTAGTACCAAATTATTAACCCTGAACCAATGGGCTACTTGCGATAAACCAGATTTAGTATCGCGGATTATAGCAAAATAATTTTATTATTACTTTTGTATTATGGATTTCCGCAAAGAAACCACGGCCTTCAAACAGACCAAAGCAATGACGTCAATTTAAAAAATATAAATTTCATCTCAAGCTGGGAATCGAACTCACTATACCCAGTTATAAAGTAGCCCAACAACATATACTATGTAGATGTCAAATCGATACAAGAGTGTTTACTTTGATCATCAGCCAACCTAACATTCTTTAATAACATTCGACGATTCAAAAGAACTTGAAACAGAGTAGTCAATAAGAAATTTAAATTAGATCTATATATACAGACAGCAAACTGACATCATCATTCTCCTGCCCGTATCCCGCTCTAAGTGGGGTCGGCACAACATGTTACAAACATGTTGTCACATGATTTGGCTACGTATTTTACGACCGGCCGCTCGCCTGACGTCAACTTACCATAGTCGCCTTGAAAAAATGAGGGTGGTCCTTTCTACGCAGCCGAATACCACACGACACTTACCTTAGTCGCCTCTTACGAAACCTCGCTACAAAGGAGGGTGGTCTATTCTATTCTGCCAGATATCACACGGCACTTACCTTAGTCGCCTCTTACGACACCTCGGTAAGAAAGGAGGGTGGTCTATTCTATTCTGCCGGATACCACACGGCACTTACCTTAGTCGCCTCTTACGACACCTCGGTAAGAAAGGAAGGTGGTCTATTGTATTCTGCCGGATACCACACGGCACTTACCTTAGTCGCCTTTTACGACACCTCGGTACAAAGGAGGGTGGTCTATTCTATTCTGCCGGATACCACACAACACTTTCCTTAGTCGCTTCTTACGACACCTTGGTACAAAGGAGGATGGTCTATTCTATTCTGCCGGATACCACACGGCACTTACCTTAGTCGCCTTTTACGACATCTCGGTAAAAAAGGAAGGTGGTCTATTCTATTCTGCCGGATACCACACGGCACTTACCTTAGTCGCCTTTTACGACATCTCGGTAAAAAAGGAAGGTGGTCTATTCTATTCTGCCGGATACCACACGGCTGCAAACTGGCAGCAAACTAACAATGAATCCAAATATCTGACCCCTCCAATCGTAACCAGCTAATTTATATTCACATCACAAAGCTGTAACGAATCTGTTTATTCGATAACATAAAAATAAGGCAAATTGACTACTCCGCCATTATTGTCTTTATCGCTGCAACCTAAATAGAACAATTGAGATGACTGACCTTATAAAAAGAGATTAAGGATTCTGTGCCGAGAGCAATCGTATATAATAAAATTCCGCAATCAATTTTAGCCTTGCCATTAGCCAGCATTTGTCAGCAGTTTAAAAACACTGTTAGAAAGAGGCTGATACAGAAAGCCTACTATACTGTTTATTACTTAGATGATAAGAAAATGTGGATATAAATACACTTCTACCCTATACAAGACAGTATTGATTAAATGTAACTAGTTATAAGAATTATATTTTAAAAAGAGCAAACGCCGAGTTTCTTCCTGGCTCTTCTCGGTAGGTACAGCTTTCCAAACCAGCATTGGAGTTAACGTTTCAAAAACACTTGTTTACACGTTTACTGAATAAAGAATATTTAGAATTTTGAATTTGAATATAATATACATTATAAAACGAATTCCCCAAAGGCTGTCTGAATGCAATAGATTTCCTCAAATGTTCTAAGCAGATTTTTTATTTATTTTTACTAGAAGATAAGCAATTCTTGGTTAAAGACGTGCAATTTTTGAGAATAGTTTAGATTAAATGTCCATTCCCCGAACTATATATGGCTTGATTAAAAAATATCATTAACTGTCACTCTGCAAGCTCATCTTATCAGGTAATGCTAACCTGATAATTCAAAAATAATAATTAAATTATTTCGCTATAATCCGCGATAAAGTAAATAGGAAATATATATAATGCTAAATGTAGAGTGGACTATGCGTTTCCATACTTGAAACATGTAGCATTCGTTAACAAAATCGTCGAAAAAAGTTGCAAAGCTTTGCGATTTTGTCTTTTTTTTGGAGTCTATTTCCGAATGATGCTTCGGTTGCGGGGTGAAACGATTGTTGAGTTTGTGATAGTGAACGTGGGTAATGCTTGTGTACTGTGGTTGCGGTGGTGGAGGTTTGTGCATGAGTTTTTGACGAATTCTGTATGTTTCAGGTATGAGAACGGATAGTCCACTCTACATTCAGCATTATATATATGTTCTCCTGTAATTGATAATTGCAATTTATCACACGCTTTTCGGTGAAGGAAAACATCGTGAAGTAATCTGCATATCTCTAGAGAATTCTAGGGATATGTGTAGTCTACCAATCCGCATTGGACCTGGTAGGTCTTAGCTCTAACCCTTCTCACCAAGAACGGAGAGGAGAGAGAGAGAGATTTTACTATTACTTTTGTATTATGAATCTCCGCAAAGTAACGCCTAATACTATAAATTACTGATCATTGTTTCATTACCATTTCGATAAACAAGTTTATCATAAAAAATATTTCTGAGATATGGAGATCTAAAAATGGCTCAAATTCAGTTAATTTCAATTCAAAAGGAAAGCTATAAAAGGAATCGCTGAAAAGAGTCTACAAACAGTTCATTTTCTTGAATAGCTCTGAGAGCAACCTCAGTGTCAATGACATTTTTTTTTATTTTTGTGACGATGTGAATTAATGAATATCGCCCTTTTAAAACGTCAGTTTTACTAAGACCGGTGAGAAAAAAAAGCGGGCGAACTATGACTGAATACAGCATTCATCCAACTTGGCAAAACGAATTTTAACTACTATAATTAGATATTAGATGATATACATAATTATAATGAGAATATATATATATAGAAACATTGGCGATGTATATAATATGAAATGAAATGAAAACTTATTATTTCTTCCCCATGTGAATTAAAGACAAGCCACTAACATAACTAATTCTAAACTTCACATGAGAAAGAAAAGGTAAGGTGACATGCAGCACTGGTTTTCAGCCGCGGCCCTTTGAGTGTCATCACGGTTAACATTTATTAATAAACTAAAGTGTTCTAAAATTATACAAAACAAACGTACTGTACGTAAATACACTACACCATAAGTAAATAAATAAATAAATAAATAAATGAATGAATAATATAAGTTTTATCATTATTATTATTTACTTACGTACTTATTTATAATATCGACATTTCAACTTGAAATTCCTCATAAAAAATTTGATGTTGTAGTAAAAACTGTTTCAAGTTAAATTTAAAACAGGTTTTACTGCATACATCTCGAATAGGTGGTGGAATATTATTCCAGCGATGTGTGGCAGTGTATTTAAAACTGCCTCTAAAAGCAGCAAAGGAATGTCGTGGAACTCTTAATTTTTTCTTACATCTGCGTAAACGGTCCCATTCTCCATCGCCCACCCAATCAAGTTTAGAACTAAGATACATCGGCTTACCTGTCTTAATTATACCAAATAAAAGAGAAGCTAAGTGCAGCTTCCGTCTAGCTTTCATTTTTCATAAATTATGTTTATTAAGATACAGTGTAATATGGTTTCTCATTGGTATTTCAAAGCTAAAACGCATACATGCATTTTGTACTCTCTGGATGAGACGGCTAGTTCTAGATAACAGCCGTGGACCGTATACTACATCCGCATAAGCCAGTTTGGAGAGAATTAATGTTTCTATCAGCTGTATACAATAGTATATAATAGACAAAGTAGGACCGGGCATATGCTTGCGGTTCCTGCTTTGCAACTTAAAAAATAACGTAAGTCGTTTGTAGGTTTGGGTATAACATTCTATAATAAAATTCCGCAATCTACTTTAACTTTACCATTACAGCAGTTTAAAAATACTATTAAAAAAAGGCTACAAATACCCGTGACCCGCTTAGCTAAAGACATGATCACTGCCACCTGCAATCTATACTAATAAATATTATGAAGAGGAAAGATTTGTATGTTTGTAACGTTTTCACGTAAAAACTACAGGACCGATTTCAAAAATTCTTTCACCATTAGAAAGCTGCTTCTTCACTGAGCAACATAGACAAGATATTACATTAAAAAAAATAGGGATTCCTAATAAAATTGTAATAAGGTGTGAAAAATTAAGTCGTAAAAAATCATTCATCGCATGTGCTGCGGAAACAGTTGATGATAGATCAAGAAAAATGTTCTGCAGTATTATAGAACGTATCAATATCCACAAAAAAGTCCGCGATACCATATGTCTTAACTATTATAGTTATGCCAATATAACTACTTTTTTACATTGTAAAAGTTAGTAAAAGTGCCGACACTAATAGGAAACCATTTTATTTTTATCCATATTTATCCTTATCCCAAAATGATATTTTATGAAAAACTGTTTCATTAGCTGTAAAATACTTTTAAATCATAAAAATCGGACATTCCAATCAAAAGATGTAATGAATTTAAAAATGACAATCTAAAAGAAACATCATGTCTGCAACTGAGTTATTATAGGTTATATACCAATGATACCCACGGATATAGCTATACATACCTCTTAAAGAGTTCAATTTCCATTTAACACTTTATTTGCCTTAACTAATAATAAGACACAGGGCAAAACTTCTCATTTACCAAAATAACTCTATAGACCGACTTAGTAGACTTTCCACTACCACAAGATCGGTATGTGCGCGGGTGAAACCGCGGGGCATTGCTAGTAAAAAATAAATTGAATTTTCACTCTTTCACTAAAAACATTAAGTTAAATACGGTAAGGTTGCGTTTCTAACACGAACGTTATATACGGTCCTTAGTACACTACATTTTATGTGAGGCCCTAATCAGAATCCGAAACACGAGGCCCTAAAAGGGTCTAAGTAGGGTCCTAATAGACGGTAAACGGCATTTGCGGCGGTAATCTACCAGAGAACTAAAAATAACTATTTAGTACCCTCGTGGGAATTTCTAAGGAATAAAAACTGTGTTAGAAGGCGAGGTACAAATCTTAACTAGGACAAATTCAAATTAATTCATTCATAAGATAAGGGATAAGGGCAGAAGAATGATGATGATGATTTACGCAGTTCCGGCGGTCTATTTTCATTCCGTCTTACGAGTTTTCATTCAGATCATGTGTGCTAACGGGAGTTCAGCATTTCTTACCTATCACAAAAAGTGCACAAACAAAGAAGTTTTCACTCCAAAACTTACCTTTTCAACTCTTTAACTGTCTCTATATCCAAATAAACATCCATCAGTTGCTTCTTTTGAAAGTTAAAAATAGACAAACAAAAGTATAGTGCCCGGCATTAAAAAACACACATCGATGTTTAGAACGAAACAGCCAGCCAGTTCGGTTTCGTAGAGCGCTGTCTCTGTCACTTAGTATGTGACGTTTCACACGGATTCGTCAGTCTGTGCGACAATGCTCTATGAAGCAGAATCTAGCCGATTTCTCTCTCTAAGCCTCGATGCATTATTTAATGCCGTGCACTCTTTTTTTTTCGAACTGACTGTATGCTGTTAGCCCTAACGGCTTTTACAGCGTCACTGGGTGGGACGGGCGGTCGCAGAAGCATCGCCGAGGTTCCGAAATGCAGAGAGTAGAGTGCAGAAGCTCTACTAGCGTCGGGGAACGTCGTCCTAAGGGTGCCTCCTGCGAGGTCGGGCCACGGCTTAGGGCGACGCGTAGTGGAGTGCTGATGATATGACTTTGATTAGTCATTGCGATGTCGGAAGGGTGCCGAGAAGCCATGACCGACCAACGTCGAAAAACCGGGACCTCGTCTTCGCCGGTGAAGACGCTGTGTGTGTGTAATACGTGTTTCTGTGTTTGCGATCGTTATTTGATCGTCAGGGTCATATAGGACGCTTTTTGGACGCCTATATTTTCGGTGGTCAGACCTAACTGGGATGTAGGTGGCAGCAACTTAAATAAGGAGGTTCAGGTGTACCTCAGATTTCTCGAAGTAAGATTTCGAAAAACGTTGAAAGAGGTGAGTAATGGTAGGTAGGTCGAGGTCTCTATGGAGGTCAACGCATGAACCACGGACAACCAGTAGCTGTCCGCATGAATCGGTTCTATGTGCCGCGCACTATACACACTTTAGCTTATAAGATGACGAAGTTTGCAATGTTAAAAAAAGGAATATTCTGCTCCACGTAATTTGGATACTTTAAAAAATTAACTTTAGGCATATTATTTAGGCAAAGAGTAATTCCAGACGTCATTAACCTTATTTCTAGACTTTGCAGCGAACAAAAATGTACTTTATCTTCCACTTTGTTAATACTTAAGATGAAATATGTTTTCATTTAGCAGCCAAACGTGAACTACGTAATACGCCGTATTTATTTCAGACATCAAAGGAAAATGTTATATTCTTTCGTATGTAAAATATCACATAATCAGTTAAATAAAAAATAGAATATTAATTATTCATTTGATACTCTATTTCAAACAATATAAATAACTGCTATAAACTGAATTTATATGAAAGGAATATGGTATCTACAATTTAAGTCCGCGTGATTCCCTGCGAGAGAAGTTTAAGGAATTAGGTATTCTTACATATGCTTCACAGTATATTTTAAACAATGTAATTTTTGTACATAAAAATATAAAGAATTATAAAACGATAGGTGATGTATATAATAGACAAAGTAGGAACAGACATGCTTGCGACTCCTGCTTTGATAAAAAACTTGAACTTGAAACATTTATCTGATCGTTAACGAGGGTGACATAGTTATTTTTAATGATCTCATGTTGTTCATAAATGTTAAGCCGGAGGCTTTTGCTACAGGTATGCAGAATTTCGAAACAATGCTCATTAGCATTCTTCTAAATCTTACACTCATTTTTTGATAAAAACGATTTGATTCAAAAGCACAATAATAATTTCGGTATTCGTATACCGACATTATTATTATTGTAGTTCTTTTGGCTCGCGTCCTCATAATTTGACTATTACATAATTCAACAATTTTCTGTATAAAAATATATATCACAGTAAATATTTTCTGATGCGGAGGTGAGAACACGGATTTCCATAAATATCTCGTAAAAAACATCACATGGTTTTATATATACATATACTAGTCGCACCCCAAGGTTTTACCCGATGTAAAGGTTATTAAATAAATTGGAGTATAATTTACTTACTCTCTACAAATTTCATTTAAATGGATAAAGCCATTTTTTTACATGAAAAATACCTTCAAGGTAAAACCTCATGGTGTTCAACATTACTGCCTAAAAAGTAAGGGCAGAGAAATACTGAACGCATCACGTTTGCACCAGCAGCATCTTGACAGCATTAGCAGATGCAACTTCACCATGTGGGGCCTATTAGATAAGATCTGTTAAAATCACAACCGACTCATTGGGAACACTTAAAGCATCGGCCGTCTCGATAGAAATGGATGAAAAGTATAAACTATTCCTTCGGTAACGACTTACGTCACTTTTTGTATTAAATTTTTAAATCGATAAATGACGCACACACACCTATCGAAATCAAATTCTTATTCAATATATTCTATATCCAAATGAACTTTTTGCAAGAACTTTTGAAATTCTAATGTTATTAAAGAAGCTAACACTGATCTGGAGGTTTGCTCTTGCCGGGAAGAAAGCACATCGGCAGACACTTTTCTCGTTTAATATTTTTTGGATACCCGCAATATTTAACTAAAATAATATTTCAAATGGCATACATTTAAACCAGTATATTAACATTAAAATAATAGCCGGGAAAGGTCGGTTTAAACGATGTTATAAATGTCAGGAAACACAGGCCGTTTGAGATCTTTTCGCTTCTAACCTATTTGTAATGTTCAGGCAGGATTTCCTTATTATACTAATCCGTTTTTTAAACGGTGTCAGGTTATGAATATGGGTTAGTTAATGTTATTTTCGTATTATATTTTTAACGGTAAATAAATAAAAATTGATGGCATTTACCCTAATACAAAAGTAATAATAAAATTATTTTGCTATAATCCGCGATACAGTAAATAGAAAATATATACAGTGCTGAATGTATAGTGGACTATACGTTTTTTCATACCCGTTACATGCAGGATTCGTAAAAACATATGCACAAACCTCCACCACTTCCACCACAATACACAAGCACTACACAGGTTCACTATCACAAACTCAACAATCGTTTCGCCACGCAACCGAAGCATCATCAGGAGATAGACTCCACGACAAAATCGCAAAGCGAAGCGTTATGCGAACAAGCATTGTTATATAGTAATCGGTTCATCCCCACCTTTACCTCTGAACACGTGCAACAAGCTTGAACTTGAAACATTTATCTGATCGTTAATGAGGGTGCCATTGTTATGCTTAATGATTTCTAATTGTTACAAAATATTCAATTTTAAGCTCAATCATTAGTCATTAAGCATAACAATGGCACCCTCATTAACGATCAGATAAATGTTTCAAGTTCAAGCTTGTTGCACGTGTTCAGAGGTAAAGGTGGGGATGAACCGATTACTATATAACAATGCTTGTTCGCATAACGCTTCGCTTTGCGATTTTGTCGTGGAGTCTATCTCCTGATGATGCTTCGGTTGCGGGGCGAAACGATTGTTGAGTTTGTGATAGTGAACCTGTGTAGTGCTTGTGTATTGTGGTGGAAGTGGTGGAGGTTTGTGCATATGTTTTTACGAATCCTGCATGTAACGGGTATGAAAAAACGTATAGTCCACTATACATTTAGCACTATATATATTTTCTATTTACTGTATCGCGGATTATAGCAAAATAATTTTATTATTACTTTTGTATTATGGATCTCCGCAAAGTAACGCCTAATTCTATAAATTAGGCATTTACCCTATTTTCAGCTCCAGAGATCGCAAGTTCCATCACTGCGACGAATAACGTTTTCTAAAAACAGTTCTTTAGTACTGATTTGAATCTGGTAATTGTTCGGACAGAAGCTATATCCAGAATTCTTAACATTTATGAAATCCTTAATACCATAGTAGGCTTTCTATATCAGCCTGTAAATTTTTCATTATTTTTAAACTGCTGTAATACCAAAACTAAAATTGATTGCGAAATTTTATTAAAGAATTTACATTAGAAATTACATAATTTATTATTATTACCAATTTATTTATTGTATATACTTTTATGCACAAAAATTATTGTAATCATTTATCATGAAATAAAAGAAGAGTAAAGCTATTGTTTAGATTATGTCCTCCATAAAACATCATCATCCTCCTGCCCTTATCCCACTCTGTATGGGGTCGGCACAACATGCTGTCACATGATTTCGCTACGTATTTAACGAGCGGTCGCCTCCCTGATACACCTTACCTTAGTCGTATTTTACAAACCTTCGGTAAGAAAGGGGGATGGTCTATTCTACTCTACCGGATACCACACGGTAGGTCGACTTACATTAGTCGCCTTTTACGACGATAAGAAACGAGGGTGGTCTAATCTACTCAGCCGGATACCACACATAATATTGTGTCCTCAATAAAACATAACTTTAGAAATCTATACCTATTATAAAACAGTCCGTAAGTTATAAAAGCTGTGATTTTCTCAAAATCTACTGATACGATTTTTGTACGGTTTTTACTAAAATGTAGTGCAATTCTTCCAGAAGGTTTGGATTAATTAATAGTTCATTAAGGTTTTATGCAAATTGTATTGAAGAGGTCGCGTAGTTTTGGAAAGATTCGCCGGCTGAGAGCTTTAGTCGCCTACGCCGCGTAAACTATCAGAAATACACTAAAATAATGTACTGGGGAATTGAAGGTCTACAAGAATACTAGAAAAAAGTACGCGACAGAATGTCTCTATCTCTAATGGGTAACTCACAATAACTACTTTTATTTTCAAAATTTCAATTAAATAATATTCATACCCTAAGTTCCAACGCAGGCATAGTCGCAAGCATAGTTACATAATAAACAAAACATTAAGCTTAATTCAACACCCAGTAATCATAACTATCAAAGTTAAGCCGAATCGATTGTCGTATAATCAACTCCTTTTATATCAAACTCAACTTTATGCTACAGAGCTACGGTCTATTTTAACTTGAACACAAGAAAAAGGGGTTTTAACTAATAAAATTATCTTCGTTAATGTCTCGTAGAAACCAAGTGCTCAAGTATTTCATATTCCAAAATGTATTTTAGCTTTGCCCTTGCAGCAGAGTATTAAAAAAAGGCTTATACAAAAAAAGCCTATTATAATATTGAGCATTACATATTCTATATTATTCTCTTGCCCTTATCCCACTCTAAGTGGTGTCGGCTGAACACCTTATAAACATGTTATACCACACGGCGGGTCAACTTACTTTAGTCGCCTTTTACGATACCTCGGTAAAAAGAGAGTGGTCTATTCTACTCAGCTGGATATCACACGGCGGCTCAACTTACCTTAGTTGCCTTTTACGGCACCTCGATAAGAAATGAGGGTGGTCTATTCTACTCAGCCGGATACCACACGGTGATTCAACTTACCTTAGACGCCTTTTACGACACCTCGGTAAAAGGATGGTGGTCTATTCTACTCAGCTGGATATCACACGGCGGCTCAACTTACCTTAGTTGCCTTTTACGGCACCTCGATAAGAAATGAGGGTGGTCTATTCTACTCAGCCGCATACCACACGGCGGATCAACTTACCTTAGTCACCTTTTACGACACCTCGGTATGAAATAAGGGTGGTCTGTTCTACTCAGCCGGATACCACACGGCGGGTCAACTTACGTTAGTCACCTTTTACGACACCTCGGTAAAAAGAGGGTGGTCTATTCTACTCATAATAAAAATGCGTGAATTTTGGTTGGATGGAGGATCTATCCGCATAGCTATCCTACCGATTGTACATTAATTAAATTCAAAATAATTACTTTTAAAATAAACTTTACGAATAATAATAATATTTTTACGTTAAAACTTTTGTAGTTATCTTCCGAAGGTCGGAAGGAAGAATGAGCATTTATCTATACTTCTATACTAATAATATAAAGAGGAAAGATTTGTATGTTTGTTTGTATGTCTGTATGTTTGTAATGTTTTCACGCAAAAACTACTGAACCGATTTCAAAAATTCTTTCACCATTGGAAAGCTGCTTCTTCACAGAGCAACGTAGGCTATATGACATTTAAAAAAAAATAGGGATCCCTAATAAAACTGTAATAAGTTGTGAAAAATTTAGTCGTAAAGATCTTTCATCGCTTGCGCTGCGGAAACTATTGAGGATAGAACAAAAAAATGTTCTACAGTATTATAGAACATTTTAATATTCACAAAAAAGTCCGCAATACCATATGTTTAACTATTGTAATTGTTCCGCGCAAACGTGCGGGCGGATGAAACAACCTCCGAGACCTGGGCCCGCCGCCTCGGCGTCTCAACCTACCTTATGCGGCCGTCAGCTATGTGCGGTCCGGCCTCATGAATAACTGCGTGTATATGTATATGTGTGTGTGTGCGCTTGTATCTACTTGGCCGATTCCCGAATATTTTATTTAAAAATTATTTCAATATCTGTAAAATACTTCTTAAATTATTAAAATCCGACATCTCAATCAAAAGATATTACGAATTTAAGAATACAAATCGAAAGAAAATAATGCCATAACAAATTCAATGTAGTGACCGTTATAGCAGGGCCTGCATTTGGTGAGTTAGCTCTTATTCCAAGAATACTATAAATAAATCTATAGTCAGACTTCGTAAACTTTCCACTACCACGAGATCGGTATGGACGCGGGTGAAACCGCGGGATATTAACAACAAAAAGAAATATATTTCCTTATAAAGCGGAGATGACATCAAAATATGTATCCGAGATGCTAAAAACATGCAAATGATTACTGTAAGCCGTTGCATAGTATGTGGTCCAAGCGATAAGCACAGCGACTAGCGTGTTGTAATAGTTTAATTTATTTTAAACAGTAATTACAATCTAAATTTCCTCAAATCCTCCATTTAAATAACATATGTACATATGTATATGTCAATATAAACAAATATATTCGTGGGGCGCAAGGATCCATTTGAGGCAGTTCATATAATTGCTTATTTTTCTAATAATTTTTATAAAGTATTTATATTATTATGTACAAAACCTAATGACAGAAAACATCACATATAAAAGTGGAGAAGTGAAGATTAGGGGATGTTACTTATTAAATTTCTGAAAAGCCAAGCCACAAATATTTTCTCATCCCTTTTATGATGGTATAAGTAACAATATATAGTGGAAAATTTGTCGTTTAATGATCTACAGAAAATCTTTTAAAAATACAATATGTCGAAAAAAATAGACGTTAGAATGAGCGTTTCATTCGTAGCATTTTGTATAATTGAGATGATTTATTTACTGTATATAATTAGTTTTGTATAAAGCACTACAGCACTAAGCACTAGAGCACTTGTTTATTAATATATTGTCAGGATAACGAAAAGTCCTATTAGTATCACGCTTAAAAGTACTTCACATCGCTCTCTCGTCGACTCTACTCCTGGTTCAGAAAATTGCTCATTTCATAATGTAATTCTTATAACTATCACTACATTTCATAGATACACGGTTTTTATTTATTGAAAGAAATATCAATTCTTTCGCATTGATAACATTCAGAGTGGATTTGTCACTGTTCTGTGATAAATGTGATACGTGTTTTCAAAAGTCCATATTTTTTCATTTTAATGACATTATAAAAGTATGAAGTGCTAAAGCTCAGTCGTTTCATTCCAAAATTAAGGTAAATTATGAACTGCTTAAACTTAAAGTTGTAGTGAAAGTTTATTAAAAAGTAGGTGCAATAAAATATTTTAAATATTTTCTTTAAAAAGTTTCCCGACGCGGCTGACTTCTTTAAAATATAAACCTAACCGCCCTCTAGCCACATTTAAAGTTTTAAGTAGACTATAAATCGTAATATAAAAACTAAGAAAGTGACAAATTTAATTAAAATATTAACAGCTGTTTTTAATTTAAACTATCTATGAAATGAGTTCAGCAGAATAAAAATAAATTAAAGACAGAATTCAATTATCCATTCCGACATATTGTAAGCACGCAAAAAAAATGATTGCTTTCCAAAAAAAAACATTAAAGAAATGAAAGAGACATAGAGAAATGTTGTAGATACGCGTAAATCTGATTGAGAAAAATACGCCCAGACTCCGTTACTTTGCTAATTAGTAAAGGAAATTAAGTTATTAAATACAAATATAATGGGAATGTTTGATGCACTGATTTAATTGATCTTTAACTCGAAGAGAAGATTAGCACAAATGTAAATCGCATTAACACTTTATTGATTTAAATCATTTATTGATTTATTTAACAGAACAGAAAAAGGAAAAATAAAACCAAAAAACATAAAACAAAAGCAAAAAACAAAAAACAAAAAACAAAAACTAAAAAACATAAACCAAAAAACAAAAACAAACAACAAAAAACTAAAAACAAAAAACAAAAACAAAAACCAAAAAACAAAAAACAAAAAACAAAAACCAAAAATTAAAAATCAAAATCGAAAATCGAAAATTTTTATAACTTACTTATGTACCTAACCTTATTATAGTTTACAATGTTTAGTTTACTGATTAGCGGTCGTATCGCATTCGCATCGTTGTTATGGAGATTTGTCGACATTTTGACTTAAAAGACAAAGATAAAAAGACAAAAACACACAACGACAAAAGATAAAAGACGAAAACACCAAAACGCAAAAATACAAAAAGACTTTTTAGTATTTAGATGTAAAAAAGTAAAAAAGTAACGTACCGGCCTTTTACAATCCCATTGCTGGGAATAGGCCTCCTCTCTCCGTTTCTGGAGAGAAGGGTTGGAACTAAGACCTACCACGCTGCTCCAAAGCGGATTGGTAGGTTACACATATCTCCAGAATTCTCTAGAGATATGCAGGTTTCCTCACGATGTTTTCCTTCACCGCAAAGCGTGCAAATTGCAATTATCAATTAGACACATAAGTTTTATGAGAAAAACTAATTGGTGCCAGGTGCCATGATGTAGCTTGAAGGAATTGATAGAAGCTTCAGCCGTTTATGCACGTTGTTTAAAGAAAAACATATTTTTTGTTGACGTTGTCAATCAAAGTGGACCTTAGTAACCTTACTCCGTCCAAAGTATTAAAATATAAACGGATTTTCAAATTTTTAATACCAGTAAGGAAAATAATATTTGTGTGGAAAAACCTCTTTCAAAGTTAATGTTCCCACTATCCAGTGTTAAACACGAAAATGTAACTCTCGACAGTATTTTCTATATCGGTAAAATATTGTTCCGCCTGACAGCGAAGAAATAAAATATGATCCCCTTTCATCTTTTGTTATAGATAACAAAGCATTACTAAGATAGCGCATAAAAATAATTACCTGTACAAGTACGTTCTTAAAAGAATAAAGATTTTTTTGTAAAAGTAAAAAAGTAGCGGCCTGTTACCATCCCACTGCTGGGAATAGGCCTCCTCACTCCGTGGCTGGAGAGAAGGGTTGGAGCTAAGACCTACCACGCTGCTCCAATGCAGATTGGTAGGCTACACATATCTCCAGAGTTCACTAGAGGTTTCCTACTTCACCGAAAAGCGTGTGATAAATTGCAATTATCAATTAGACACATGAGTTTTAATAGAAAAACTCATTGCTGCCTGCCCGGGTTTGAACTCGTGTTCCCTCGAAAGAGTCGCACGGTCTCACCGCTGGGCTATCACAGCTCTATGGGATGAGAATGAGATTGTATTTATCATAAAATTGTGGGTAAATAAAAAATATCAACGGATGACATCCCGGAAATGCGGGCAGAAGTAAAAAACTTGAATATTCATGTTGTGCATTTGTGATATTTTGGAATGGTTAGGAAAGAATTATGCACGAATTGCTTTTATTATCAATATTAAAGTACTATCATTTATGTGATAAAATATAGATAACGTCTAAACTTTCGTTTAGCAGGCGTTGTCATGGATTTTCGCCGCAGGTCTTAGCTCCAACCCTTCTCTCCAGAAACGGAGAGAGGAGGCCTTAGCCCAGCAGTGGGATTGTAACAAGCCGCTTTAACTTTTAAAATCTCACTTAATTAAATATAATAATTTTTTCGTGAACAAATAAGTTATATAATATTGATGAAATATGGAGCAATTAGTGCTTATGCACCGTGGTGAAAATTCTCAATTTTCCCTCGGAAACAGGACAATGCGAATTGCATTATTAAGGATGCCTATATGTTTAAGTTGCCGCGAGCGATATGGGTATAGCTTTTACAATAATTTCAACTTTTTCTCGATAAAAAATATAAGCACGTACAAATAGGGGAAAAACAAAATCAAATATTCAAAATCTCGGACGTAGTTATGCATTCTCGCTAAGGAGGAAAGTTTGTTTGAAAACAAACATCTGAAGGGCTTTTGTGGCTTGTATATAGTAAGCTAAGGAAAACATTGCAGAAAATTAATTGCCCATTAGTTTTCAAGTTGTTATGCTTCTTTTATCTCATTCCTCTTCATAATGTACTCTCATATCGCATACACTATAAAAATACGCGAGACCTTTTCGTCCAAGATACCTCAGTGCCTGAAGACCAAGGTCTTGTCAGTGATGACTTAATTCAAATTCAAATTCAAAATATTCTTTATTCAAGTAAACTTGTAAAGAAGTGCTTTTGAATCGTCAACATCTACTGCTAATTCGGATAGCTGTTCCTACCGAGAAGAACCAGCAAGTTACTCGACGGTTGCTCTTTTCAAAATATTATTTTTATAATTAGTTACATTTTGTCATTATCATTGTACAAGGTCGAAGAATATCTCCACGCATTCTTAGCATTTATGTAATCCTCAATAGTATAGGCTTTCTGTAACTTCCTTTTAATAGTATTTTAAACTGCTGTAATGGTAAAGTTAAAGTAGATTTCGGATTTTATTATAGAATCTTATACCCAAACCCACAAACGACTTATTACTGCTTTGCAAGGCGCAAAGCAGGAACCATGCCACTTTCGATTTTGCCCTCATACGCGAAACATGTATGTATCCTACCAGAATCCAAAGTAGTTGGGCTGATTTTAATGAAATTGTCTGATAATCTTCAGATTGTTTCAGCGGCTAATCCTGTAAGGTTTAGACACAATAGGACCACTTCTTGTTCAATGACAGTTTAATTTCAAGGGATTCAGACTCAAAAGGGTGTGCTGCCCTACTAAGTCCGCGTAATATGTGCCTTTTAATGGAACATCAATATTGTCATATATGCTTACTTAAAACATATATGACAATATTGATAGCATTTCTGGCCTCAGTCCATAGTATTAAAAAACTAAGTTCTGAAATTTTACAATCAAATTTATTTTCTTTGTCCTATGCAACAGAGGCTTTAGATAGTTGGAAAATTAGCTGTCTCAATAATGATATCCCGAAGGAATGTACCACTCAAAAACTATGGGATGTGCCATTGGTTCAGCTTACACAAAAAATTTATACAAAATCTTTCGAGTGACCGAGACCGAGCTAGGCTTCTAGCCTTATCAGAAAAAGAATCAGGTTATTGGCTTCATGCTCTCCCGTCTAAAAATCTTGGCACATTTTTAGATAATGAAAGTTTTAGAGTGGCTTTGGGTCTCAGATTGGGAACCACATTGTGCCTTAAGCACAGATGTCCATGTGGAAAAGAGGTAGACAGTTTTGGCATACACGGGCTTTCATGCCATAGGAGCTCTGGTAGGCTTTTCCGCCATGGTTCTCTTAATGACACCATCAAAAGAGCTCTTGCCACCATCGACATTCCTGCTCTTCTCGAGCCTTCCGGGATATGTCAGGATGATGGCAAGAGACCAGACGGTCTGACGCTGGTTCCTTGGGAACGGGGACGGGCCCTAATGTGGGACGCAACATGCGTTGATACGTTAGCCTCGTCCCATATCAGGGAAACGGCGTCAAGACCTGGAGCTGCGGCGGAAATGGCCGAATCCGGCAAGCGGCGAAAGTATGCATCTCTCGTTGAGAGTTATATATTTGTGCCGTTTGCAGTTGAGACCCTAGGGCAATGGAGCCAAAGTGCAAAAAAAAAAATTATCCGTTTTAACATCTCGGTTGATCGCCTCTTCGGGTGACAAGAGGGCTGGCTCCTTTTTCGCACAAAGAATCAGCTTAGCGATTCAACGCGGAAACGCTGCCAGCATTCTTGGGACCATTCCACGTGGGCATGATTTGTATAGTAGTAGCGTGTAAGTAATTTAAGATAGATATAACTTGTACATATTTGTTATAAATAAAACAAAATAAAAAAAAACTTAAAGCATATATGACAATATTGATGTTCGTGCCTCCGTGCATCAAACTTTTGTTACACGGAGGGGACCAGATTTAAAAAATAAGTCGTATTTTACATCTACTGAAATCGATCCAATTATATATTTTAAACAGTATAGCTGTTGGTCATTGATTTGTGCTCTCCGCAAAAAAGTAAAATGTAGGTACCAAATGGTACCTACTATTAACTTTTAACAGGCTTACAATGACATAGTAGACAGATCTAATATCAATACACTCATTAATTAGACTCTATATCCAATATCCTTCCTTCAATATCCATCCTGTTTTTTATTGTAATCTATGTTAGTGTTTGACGAACTTTGTGTCACGTCTTTTAAAGTTAAAAATAATTTCCCCCCTATGTAAAATACATCACCATCCAGATCGGCACAACATGTTACAAACATGTTGTTACATTTGGCTGCGTATTTTACGACCGGCCCCCTGCCTGAGGTCAACTTACCTTAGTCGTATTTGACGACTCCCTCGGTAAGAAATAAGGGTGGCTTATTCTACACAGCCTGATACCACACGGCGGCCCTATGTAATCATACATACATGATTTTTTGTAATAAAAATTGAATTCAATTCTGACTCAAAATCACAACCAGACTGAGTCACAGCAACGCATGTCTAAACAACTAGTAAATTTGTAAAGTTTGATATCCCTAATAATGCTAAGTACGCACACATTTAAAAGTACACAAAACGGTTCGCTCGATTATGTCAAAGACTCCATCCATCCTTCATTCTTGATCGTAGATAAAACGGATGAAAAATTAGGCATCGTATAATTATGTTACCAAAGGGATGAACTTTCTCAAAAAAATGAAAGTATTCGCAAAGAAAAATATCATTATAAAGATTCTAAGAAGATTTTGGCTAACATTTTTTACCGCTTTTAACAAGTTCTGCGAGATATTGCCGAAGTGTGATTCGACAACAGGCACCACTGTTTTATTTAGATCTCTTGAGGAAAACGTGAAAAAAAGAGTTTATTTTCCCCTTTTTGTCAGCAATAGGTACGACAAAAGTTCAACAGGAACTTGCAAATGTTTTTTAAGTGACTTTTGTCTTTTCTTTATTACTGTCAAAGACGCCGTTGTATTTATCAATTTGGAAATACCTATTTTCAAATAGAAGTTTTTTGTATGTGCTTAATACATCATACTCCTACCCTTATCCCACTTTAAGTTCGGTCGGCACAACATGTTACAAACATGTCACATGATTTGGCTACGTATTCTACGACCGACCGCCTGCCTGACGTCAACTTACCTTAGTCGTATTTTACAACCCCTCGGTAAGAAAGGGGGTAGTCTATTCTACTCAACCGGATACCACACTGTGAATCAACTAATCTTAGTCGCCTTTTCGACACCTCGGTAAGAAATGAGGGTGGGCTATTCTACTCAGCCGGATACCACACGGCGGGTCGACTTACCTTAGTCGCCTTTTACGACACCTCGGTAAGAAATGAGGGTGTTTTATTCTATTCAAACGGATACCAGACGGCGGGTCGATTTACCTTAGCCGCCTTTTACGACACCTCGGTAAGAAATGAGAGTAGTCTATTCTACTCAGCCGGATACCATACGGCGCGTCGATTTACCTTAGTCGCCTTTTACGACACCTCGGTAAGAAATGAGAGTGGTCTATTCGACTCAGCCGCATACCACACGGCGGGTCAACTAACCTTACTCGCCTTTTCGACGGCTCGGTAAGAAATGAAGGTGGGCTATTCTACTCAGCCGGATAACACACAACGGGTCGACTTACCTTAGTCGCCTTTTACGACACCTCGATAAGAAATGAGGGTGATTTATTCTATTCAACCGGATACCACACGGCAGGTCAACTTACCTTAGTCGCCATTTACGACACCTCGGTAAGAAATGAGGGTGGTTTTTCTCAGCCGGATACCACACGGCATGTATGTGCTTAATTATCGAGTGTTAAATATGAATGGTTTTGTGACTAGAGGGAGGGCTAAAAGAGAGACGGATTAGGTTTAGCGCCAGAGTTGACGAATGATGATTTCATTTCTTTTTTAAACATAGTTATTCATGCCAGTCGGGGTCTGTTAAGTGGTTTTGGCCTTCTAGAAGGTAGATATATGCTATCGCGGACTTTTATTTAGAACTATTCAAGACAAGCAATACTACGATACATCATCTTTCTGTAACTCCAATGGTTTAGGCAGTGTACGCCAAGATAGCTCTCAGAGGCCAGATTTTTCTGACTTTATTGACATTTATCGTTATATTACATAAAATCATTACAAAGTGTAGCTCACAAGTTGTTCCGATGTATAGCCTATATAGCTGTACAGTTTCATCTAAATCCGTCCAATAGTTTTTCGTGAAAGAGAAACAAACATCCATCCATACTCACAAACTTTCGCATTTATAATATTACTAAGAGTGGGATTTCGCTAGATGGAAGCATATCGCTGTAAAGTAAATTTACTTCCAAGAACGCTAGAGTGTCAGATAAAACATCTGAGTCAAATTATACGGGGAGGTATTGTTATATTTTCGCCTTGCAGGATGTAAGGCACAATTTCTCTCTACCGTTCGCAACTTCAACAATTTATGTAGAATAAGATTCTTGGAGGAAAATGAGTGTATTCGAGCTACGATCGCTCCTTTCATTCGGTTTTAAAAAGTAGGTGGAAAAACAACTTTCGCATCACGTTGCAAAAAACAGATCAATACTTAGGTTGATTGTTGTGATATTAAGTGAACGGTTCTTTATAGGCGTTCTACACTTTTGTGATACGTAAAAAATATAAAACACGCCGCACGTGAGCTGTAGGCCTTTTTTTACATGAGGAAACCCTTCATGAGTACTGCTTTCAACGGGGGTGAGAGCAGCTATGCCGGACTCCTACCGGCTAAAACCTCATGGTGTTCCACCTTGCAGGTCTACCATCAACTTTTATAGAACGATTCAATTGCAATGCAATTCAAAGTCGGTACCTAAACTGAATCGCTTTCTTTTCGTACAATGGAGCGTTTTTATGTTGCGTTTGGATCACACACTTACTATATAAATAACAACAAATGAAATACGTTTGCGATCCAGTTTACGATTCAATTCGGCAACGATTTAAACTGTGCGTCTTTAACGTCATACGTCATAGTATGAAGTACGAATATATAATTCAGTTTAGGTCTTAAGTTGAGTCGCAATCATGGTTCATGGTAAGCCTGCTGATCGAAAATTCGTAAGACGGAGGGAGAGTAGACCACCGGCGCAGCGTTCGAGAGCAAGTATCCCCCTCTCTTTCTACCGCGCAGCGAAAATGTATGCTTGCGTCTGCTATTTTGTTTAGGCGGTGCAGGGTGCTTGCGCAAATGTTATTTTTGTGATCGATAGCACGATAAATGGATATTGTATATCACACTATTAATAGTATTTTTATACAGAAAACTAGCTGTGCCAGCGGCTTTACCCGCGTGAAAATCAGCGTGTCACAATTTTTTTCTAGATTTCAAATTTTAAACGAAAGTAGTTATTTGAGTTAAGCGTGAGAGATACAGACATGGTATCGCGGAGTTTTTAAGCTATTGCATAGCTTCTATCGCGGGCCTTGAGCGTGGAGACCGAATCCAAAAATTCCGTAACGAAAAAACCTAACACCCCCCACTCCGACCGGCACAGCGGTGATACTTTTCAGTAGCGATCTGTGCGCCCCGGGGCGCACACGCCAGTTGACGGGTTAATGACTTTTTGAAATATCACGCTTGTCTCTTTAGTTCAGCAACCCGCCTTAGGTGACATTGGTTGTTTTGGAAAACTACCTTTAATATCGACATGTATTGAAAGATAATAAAAATATTTCAATTTCATTTACTTAATAAAAGAAAAAAAAATGTTTTTTTAAAGGTCACCACGCTCATCGTGTAACTTGAATTAATAACAAAGAAAAAAGAAAAAAAATACTGCATAAGTAAAATAAATATATAATTGTAATTGCATAAGTTGATATAAAATGCTATGCAATAGCTTTACCGCGGCAGTCTCCGAGTGCCACACGTATTTTTGTAGTATTTTTATAGATCTACAATTCTCTACTACATTACTTTAGTGTATCTCTGCTGGTTCACGCAGCGCACGCGAGTAAAGCTCCCAGCAAGCAAGTTTTTTAACAACTGCGCGATCTCTTCAACACAATTTACTTAATACCGATATGTACTGTTTATCTAAACTATCCGGAAGTATTTCACTATCGTTTGGTGAAAACCGTACAAAAAAACGTTCAGTAAATTTTGAGAAAATCGATTACATACAGACAGACAGCCTTTTGGGACTTTGTTTTATAATAAGTATAGATAAAAGCAATTCCTGCAAAATTATTCCCTAACCATTTAAAAATATCAAAAATTGACAACGTTAATAATCAAGTTTTCACATCTGCCGGCACTCCTAGAATGCAAATTGGTTTTTTTAAGCAGCCTTAAATTCAATCAATTTACAAAAACTTTACTAAAAGATTAATTAAGCTGTCACAAACAGAAGGCTGCTTACCTGAAAACGCTTAATTACCAGGGATATTTTTGCTAAACCGAGGCTTGTATTAAGAACTAATTAAATTATATTGACAGATTAACATAGTTCTGCAATGACCCATGGATTGAGGTTTTGAAAATGATCATCTCGCACCGGAAGTGTGTCTATTACAATAAGACTAGCATCTGAATTAAAAGCAGGTTGTGGTTAACGCATATCTTCAGCAATGGTATACAAATAGCAGAGAGATATGTAAAACAGTGGACTTCTATGGGTTCTAAAAGAAGATGTTTATTAGTAAAATATGAAATATAAAAAATAATTTTGTTATTACCAGCTAAGAACATCTAAGAGCTGTGATAGCCCAGCGGTGAGACCGTCCGACGCTTTCGAGGAGAACACGAGATCAAACCCGGGCAGGCACTAATAAGTTTTTCTATTAAAACTTATGTGTCTAATTGATAATTGCAATTTATTACACGCTTTTCGGTGAAGGAAAACATCGTGAGGAAACCTGCATATCTCTAGAGAGTTCTGGAGATATGTGTAACCTACCAATCCGCATTGGAGCAGCGTGGTAGGTCTTTGCTCCAACCCTTCTCTCCAGAAACGGAGAGAGGAGGCCTATTCCCAGCAGTGGGATTGTAACAGGCTGCTACTTTACTTTTTTTTTACCCTCATTTCTTACTGAGGTGTCGTAAAAGGCGACTGAGGTAAGTTGACCCGCCGTGTGGTATCCGGGTGAGTAGAATAAACCACCCTCATTTCTTACCGAGGTGTCGTAAAAGGCGACTAAAGTAAGTTGACGTCAGGCAGCCGGCCATGTGAAAACATGTTTGTAACATGTTTGCCGACCCCACTTAGAGTGGGATAAGGGCAAGAGGATAATGAGCAATAATATAGCATCACTAAGGGTATTTAGACGCGTAAGTAGGCGCGAACGAAGTCGCGGGTAACACTAATACTTAATTTATTTTAGTTTAAGTGAAAGCTCAGTATAAAAGCTTTCATGCACGTAGCGACACTCAGCACGTACGTGTTAGGACTTCTGAAATTTCTGCGCAGACAGTTCCAGCTAAAGCTCCTACATAAAGCAGATGTGAAAGTTTTAGCCGATTCAAATCTTGTTTGAGGTCTAAATTCCTTCCGAACCCTAATTAGTCATGCATTATCTCACTATAATAACAAATATAGCCTTTTTAAAAGCTTTCATTCAACTTGCAATCTATACTAATATTATATGGAGAAAACATTTGTATGTTTGTTTGTATGTGTGTATGTTTGTAATGTTTTCACGCAAAAACTAATGGACCGATTTCAAAAATTCTTTCACCATTGGAAAGCTGCTTCTTTACCGAGCAACATAGGCTATATTACATTTTCAAATTGCATTTGGTGAGTTAGCTCTTATTCCAAGAATACGATACTCATTTTTTATTGTTTAATAATCTACAAATAAATCTATAGTCTGACTTCGTATAGACATTCCACTACCACGAGATCGGTATGGACGCGGGTGAAACCGCGGGGCATTGCTAGTGTATGTATATAAAGGTGGAATGTTCGAAGTTGATTCTGACCTTCCCGGTTAACGATTGAGCTGAAATATTACATACTGGTTCAGTCTCGATGACAATCCGTGTTTCTGATAATCATGACCTGATGCTGCAGCCCGGATTGGTTCCAGACGAGGGAACTCCTCAACGAGAATTTTATTCATAAGATATACTTATTGCAAATTCATTACGATTTGCCCATTGGTGCAGTGGGTAGTGACCCTGCATTCAGCTCCTTAATTAAATAATCTACAAATTAATCTATCTTTAGTCTGACATCGTAGACTTTCCACTACCACGAAATCGGTATGAACGCGGTTGAAACCGCGGGGCATTGCTAGTAAAAAAATAATTTTATAATTGGCCCGTTGGCGCAGCGGGTAGTGACTCTCCCTTCAGCTCCGCGGGTCGGGTTCGATTCCCGCCGAGGGCCAACATCTTCTATAATTTGTTGGTTCTTCGAGCCTATTAGTATTTATGTATTTAAAATTATATATGTAGTATATTTACCAACTGGTAAATATACTACATATATACAACTGACCGTCACCCACAATTCAAGTAATAAGTTACTTACTTTGAGGACGGACGACCGTGTGTTTTAAAAAAATATTTAAAAATATCAAAATAATTTATAGAATTAGGCGTGGTGATTGTTATAAGGTTGATTTTGTTACTAATTTTGCTGAGAATCTTTTAAATGAAAAATACGTCCTCACGTTAAACAGTTGTATTTGCGACTGACAATAAAGTTGACAATATGAACGAACATACCGCCCACCAAAAGGGCTATAAAGGCCTTTTACAATAATTTTTTTACGACAAACTTTAAATTACACAACATAGACATGATACTTCATTAATGTTAAACTTTATACAATTAGGTGCAATTTTGAAAAAAAAAATATCTTAAATATGCAATAGTAAGTACAAATGAAAAATTAATTTACAGACATCGAAAAGATAATAAATTTAGTAAAAATTAGTTACAATCAATGGGCAATGCACATAATTTAGTTATAGATCTCTTTGTAACAGAACCACTACTTTTCACACTATATACTCTAGTGAAACCATCTGCACCTGGGTGTTTATCGACTACTCGTCCTAATGACCATTTGCCTGGAGGTAAGTTTTCTGTTTTTATTAATACAATATCTCCTATTTTAAACTCCTTTTCTCTTTTCAGCCATTTAGGACGTTGCTGTAATCGTGACAGGTATTCGCCTTGCCATCGCTGCCAGAAGTCATTCAAGAGTTTTTGAGTATGCTGCCAGCGTGATAAGGTATGTATTTTAATATTTTTCATTTCAGGTGACGGAACAACAATCGGTGATTCTCCAATTAAGAAGTGTCCTGGGGTAAGTGGGTTCACATTATCTGGATCAGTATCATCTAGTGGACACAACGGACGTGAATTAAGGCAGGCTTCCACTTGGCACAAGACAGTCGTCATTTCTTCGTACGTCAGGTGAGTTTTAAGAATTCTTCTTAAATGGTACTTAATTGACTTGACTCCCGCCTCCCATAGCCCGCCAATACTTGGACTATAAGCTGGTATAAAGTGCCATTGTGTACCGCCTGTAGCTAATGTTGTAGCTATTTCTCCAGAAAATTGTAATCTTGCTTCATTCCAGGCTTCTGCGAGGTCTTTATTAGCTCCCACAAAGTTACGACCTTGATCGCTCCAAAGGTGACTACATTTGCCTCTTCTGGAAACAAAGCGTCTGAAAGCGCCGATAAATGCCTCTGAAGTGAGATCACCAACTAATTCGATATGAATTGCCTTTGTAGACATGCAAATAAATATTGCTACGTATGTTTTAACCGTTTTGTTTCCTCGCCCTTTAGACATTAGTGTTTGAAACGGTCCTGCGAAGTCTACTCCACTGTGCATGAACGGTCTTGATGGAGTAACTCTTTCTCGTGGTAAGTCACCCATAATTTGAGTTTTGGTTCTGGCATTAAGCTTAATACAAATAATGCATTTGTGTATGTATGCTTTAATTAATGATTTAGCTCTTAGAATCCAGTACCTCGATCGAAGATAGCACAACATTAATTGAATTCCTCCATGAAGAGTTTTCTGGTGTGCATCGGCAATAACCAATCGTGTAAGCAAATTTTTATTCCCCAGAATTATTGGATTCCTTTGATTATCAGGTAAGTCTGTATGTCGAAGGCGACCGCCCACCCTGAGTATATTATTCTCATCTAAATAGGGGTTCAGGGTTCGCAATTGACTTTTCTTTTTTACTTGCTTTTCTACCTTTATTCTTTCTATTTCTTCTTTATACTCTTGTTCTTGTACCTTTCTTATACAGATGTTTAGGGAATCTTCTAATTCGCTTGTTGTTATATCTTTGCTAATATCCATCAGTTTTCTCTTACTGTTTAAAAATCTTTTACAATAAATTATTGTCTTTAGTAGTTGCGTTAAATTATCAAAATCCGCGAACTGTGAAATTAAAGATTTCTCTTCTTCATTCTCCGACGTTATGGTATTAAGGTAAGTATTGATTTTAGTTGTCTTTTTTTCTAATTCTGTTTGTATTATTTCTTGTTTACTAATATCTATTTCTTTTTCAGATAAACACCGCGGTCCTTTCCACCACAGTCTACAATTCTGCAGTTCTGATAGTAACATTCCACGGGAGGTCAAATCAGCAGGATTGTCATGCGATTGAATATGATACCAGTGCTTGTTGTTAAGGTTTTCGACAATTTCCACCACTCTGTTTGCAACAAAGGGTTTCCATCTGTTGGGTTCACCACAAAGCCATGCAATAACAATTGAAAAGTCTGTCCATGCGTACATTTGGGATGTGGGTATTCTTATTGCTTGTCCTACTTGTTTCATTAACTTAGATAATAGCAGCGCACCACAGAGTTCTAAGCGTGGTAAGGATATCGTTTTCAGTGGTGCTACTCTAGTTCTAGCAGCAATTAGGTTTGTTTCAATTTTATTTCCCGTTTCAGTTCTGATATCTACAACTGCTCCATATGCACACATGGAAGCATCGCAAAACCCATGGATTTGTATATTTTCTTTGCTTTCACTAACTGTACCAAACCATCTTTGTATTTGTATATTATTAATATGAGTCAAATCTGATCTGATCCTTTTCCATTCTTCCTCCAGTGTTTCACTTACTCTTTCATCCCAGTCTACCTTTTCAACCCACAGTTTTTGTATAAGTATTTTAGCCAAAACAGTACTCGGAGCTATCCATCCAAGCGGATCAAATAGTTTTTGTAGATCAGATAAGATACCACGTTTTGTGATCGATTTATTGATATCTGGTAAACCTATATTGTACTGAAACTTATCTGTTTTTAAATTCCAAACTATTCCTAAAGTTTTTATAGTTCCATCGAGATTCAAATCTATTTGTGCACTAGCAGATTTTTTGTTTTCATCTATTGACTTCATGAACTCGATATTGTTAGATGACCATTTTGTAAGTTGAAATCCACCTTTCTTTAGTATGTCTGTGACTTCTTTAGATAATTTAATTGCATCTTCTACTGAGTCTGCTCCAGAAAGTAAATCGTCCATACAAAAATCTTCTTTTATAGTTTGTACTGCGCGAATATGATCACAACCTTCGTGGTCTACTTGGTGCAATGTTTTCACAGCCAAGTATGGCGCAGGGGCTGTTCCAAAGGTAACTCTAAGGAGACGATATTCTTCCAGGTTCTCCGACTTGTTTGATCTCCATAGAATGCGTTGATAGTTTGCATCATCTTTAGTGATCAATATTTGCCGATACATTTGTTGTATATCAGCAACAAAACAGACACGTTTCATTCTCCACCTTATCAGCAGGTTTCTCAAATCATCCTGTAGCTGAGGCCCGACAAGTAATTCATCATTCAACGACACGTTGTTTATTCCTTTACAGGAAGCATCAAATACGACGCGTGTTCGAGTGGACTCCTTATCATTACGAATTACTGCGTGATGAGGTAAGTAAACTGATTTGCTTTCTTTTTCTGTTTCAGGTACTTTCTCCATATGTCCTTCTTCTAAATAGCTGTTAATAACTTTAGTGTATTCTATTTTCAGATTTGGTGTTTTCTTCAATTTTCTCTCTAATTGTAAAAATCTCTGTGTAGCTATATCTTTCAAATTTCCATTCGGTGATTGCGGACTGTCCGTTCTGAACGGTAACTTGACTATGTATCTTCCTTCCTGATTTCTAGTAGTTGTTTTATATATGTTCTCACAAAGGTGTTCTTCTATAGTGAAATGTCTTTTATTATCAACGTCTATTTCCCATATTGATTTTAACAAATCTTCCATATCAATTTGATGATGCATTACTAATAAATTGTTAGTTTCAGGTTTTGAATAAATTTCTCCGAACAGAATCCAACCAAGAGTTGTCTTTTGGGCGCTTGGTCCCCCTGGTGGACCTCTGATAAAACCATCTTCTAATATTTGTGTATACTCTTTTACTCCTAGCAGAAGGTCTATAGATCCTGATTTGAGATAGGATGGGTCTGCTAGCTTGAGTCCTTTGATATGTGGCCAGGTTTGTGTGGCCAGTGTATTGGTAGGTATCTTTGCAGTCAACTGTTTCGACATCACATAGGCTTGTATGGGTAAACTAAAGTTGCTTGATTGGTCCCAATGTGATCTTATTTGTAGTTGCACCACATGTGTAATCTTCGCTCTCGTAGATCCTACACCTGTGACAGATCCCTTTACAGGTTGTCGTTTGAGCTTTAGTGATTGAGCCGCCTTTTCACTAATAAATGTTGCTTGAGAACCCTGGTCTATTAGCGCTCGTAGTGGAATGGTGTATCCTTGTTCGTTTGTTGCTTCCACTATCGCAGTCGCTAGTAGTGCTATTCGCTGACTAGTATTGGATTGTGACGAAATCATTGTGTTGACTTGAATTTCTTCCTCTTCTACTAAATGTGTTGACACCTGCGGTTGTGAAGTGCTCGATGAAGCCGCAGTGTCTGTGTTCATATTAACATGAAGTAGTGAATGATGACGTCTTTGACATATTCTGCAGGACACTGGTAGTTTACACTTTGAGACCAGATGTCCTGGTACCAGACAGTTGTAACATAATTGTTTGTTTTTAACAAACTCACATCTATTTACAGGTTCCATACTCGTAAATTTCTTACAATGGCATAAGGTGTGATTATCTTGGCACATAATGCACGTTTTTTCTTTCAGCGTGGCAACATGATAAGTGCGTTCTTTAATGCGATTGGTAGTTTCTTTTGAAGGTGTATTGATTAATTCCAAAGTGCGGAATTTAGACTCCAAAAACTTTTTTAATTCTCGCCAGGTAGATAATGCTTCTGATTCATCCTTGTAAGCTTGTTCTTCCCAGTCCTTATGTGTTTCAGGGTCCATTTTCTGTACCAGAAGATATATAATTATTGGATCCCATGAGCTCGTAGCAACCTCAAGGTTTTCTAGAGTGTTCAAACATTCGGTTGTGGTGTCCAATAAATTTTTGATATGAACAGACGACTGAGAATTCAATTTTTTTTGGTTAAATAATTTCTTCATAGTAGCATTTAAAATTATCCTTTTATTCCCGTATCTTGCCTTCAAAACTTCCCAAGCATGGTTATAGTTGCTCGCCGTTATTGTTATGTGCCTTAAAAGATTCTCTGCTTCTGATGTAACGCTTGACTTGAGATAGTGTAATTTCTGAACCTCGGTTAAGTATGTATTACTATGCACTAAAGAAACGAAAAGGTCATGGAATGCGGGCCAAGCCTCATAGCTTCCGCTGAATGAAGGTAATTGTATTTTGGGTAAATGTGATATATTACTTGGGGTATTTCCAATATCAAACGATGAATTCGTTGACCTCGGCTGGCTGGTAGAAGTCTCAGTTATCGCCCGAAGCATGTCACTTAAATCCCCGTACAATACGTTAAACAAATCTTCATAAATAAAAAAATCTTCATTGAGAAAATAGGGTAAAGTTTCCTTCAATTCTTTAGGAGTTATTCTCACAAGTTCAGTGTGTGTCTTCTTAAAAGTATCCCAATAGTCCTGAATTATTTTTATTCTCGCTTCTATGTATCCTTTTGTTATCCGTGCCTTAGAACATTTCTTTAAGTTAACTTGAGTTTTTCGTAATACTGTGGCAGTATCTTCCAAAATCGCCAATAATTGTGTTTGTTCTTGTGAAGCAGCCATATTTTTCGAAAACACAATTCACGAGTAATATTCTTCTGTAATATTCACGTAAACAAGACAGCAAAGTTATAAAACTTCGAATTACTAATTGCTTCAAAACGACGCGTTCTTATCTCTGATCTATTGTTCTCGAGGCGCGAGCGACGGTTCGTTTGCCGCTTGAAATTTCCGGCTGGTTGCGACCATATGGTGATTGTTATAAGGTTGATTTTGTTACTAATTTTGCTGAGAATCTTTTAAATGAAAAATACGTCCTCACGTTAAACAGTTGTATTTGCGACTGACAATAAAGTTGACAATATGAACGAACAAGGCGTTACTTTGCGGAGATCCATAATACAAAAGTAATAATAAAATTATTTTGCTATAATCCGCGATACAGTAAATAGAAAATATATATAGTGCTAAATGTATAGTAGACTATCCGTTTTTTCATACCCGTTACATGCATGATTCGTAAAAACACACGCACGAACCTCCACCACTGCCACCACAATACACTACATACGTTCACTATCACAAACTCAACAATTTTTTCGCCCCGCAACCGAAGCATCATCAGGAGGTAGACTCGCAAAGCGATTTTGTCGTAGAGTTTTTTACGACGGCGGACTTTTTACGAATCCTGCGTGTATCGGGTATGAAAAAACGGATAGTCCACTATACATTTAGCACTATATATATTTTCTATTTACTGTATCGCGGATTATAGCAAAATAATTTTACTACTACTTTTTTAATATCAAAATATTTAAATATATATATAGAATCTGCATAAATTATTCAACTTTTGAACCAAACAAAGAATTGTGGAGAGGTGTTTTAAAATGTTTACTGGAAAGTTAGTTTGTTCGCTAAATAAAGAATTATGCTTTTGTCTTTTTGTTCATTATGCGGCAGAAACTGTTGAAACTTTGTATAAAAGAACGAAAACGCTTTTAAAAAGCAATCGTTATTTATGAAGCGGCTTTATTTATTTCAATCATTAGATTTTATTTATTTCTTAGCGGTTTTCTTTATTTCAATCATTAGATGTGCGAAAATTTGAGATAAGTGCATATAAAGATTTTGCTGCAAGATTTGAAACGATCGCCAAAATATAAATAATAACATTGCCGTACATGAAATCTATAAGCTGTGATAGCCCAGCGGTGAGACCGTGCGACTCTTTCGAGGGGAACACGAGTTCAAACCCGGGCAGGCACCAATGAGTTTTTCTATTAAAACTCATGTGTGTAATTGATAATTGCAATTTATCACACGCTTTTCGGTGAAGGAAAACATCGTGAGGAAACCTGCATATCTCTAGAGAATTCTGGAGATATGTGTAACCTACCAATCCGCATTGGAGCAGCGTGGTAGGTCTTAGCTCCAACCCTTCTCTCCAGAAACGGAGAGAGGAGGCCTATTCCCAGCAGTGGGATTGTAACAGGCTGCTACTTTACTTCTTTACTTTTTTACATGTAATCGGTGGTATAGAAAAATTAAGAAATAAACTCCAATAAAGTCATTATCATCGTTATTCTCCTGTCCCCACTCTAATTAGGGTCGGCACAACATTTTTTAAATATGTTGTTACATGATTTGGCTAATTATCGGCCGGCTGCCTGTCGTCAACTTACCTTGGTCGCCTTTTACGACATCTCGGTAAGAAATGAGGGTGGTCTATTCTAATCACAGGATAGCACACGGCGGGTCAACTTACCTTGGTCGCCTATTACGACACCTCGGTAAGAAATGACGGTGGTCTATTCTACTCGGCCGGATACCACACGGCGTGACAACTTACCTTCGTCGCCTTTTACATCACGTCGTTAAAAAATGAGTGTGGTCTATTCTACTGAACCACAAGTTGGTCAAATTCTACCTAATTTAATCTTAAACAAAGTGTCTATGAAAATAATTATAGTTATTTCAAATTCAAATTTCAAATATTATTTATTCAAGTAAACTTGTACACAAGTGCTTTTGAATCGTCAACATCTACTGCTGGTTCGGAAAGCTGTTCCTACCGAGAAGAACTAGCAAGAAACTCGGCGGTTGCTCTTTTCACAGAATAATTCTTATTACTAGTTACATATAGTTATTGAAGTCTTGTACAGAGTCAACGAGTAGCTATATCCACGCATCCTTATTGTCTAAGTAATCCTGAATAGTATAGTGGGCTTTCTGTATTAGCTTTTTTTTAAATTGAGTTTTTTAATTGCAAAAATGGTAAAGTTAAAGTAGATTGCGGAATTATATTATAGAACCTTATACCCAACCCACAAATGACTTATGTACCTTTGCAAGGCGCAAATCTTCTTATAATTATGTATATTCTTATGTATAAAAATTAAATTGCGAAAAGTATGTACTGAAAATTATACTGCAATATCATGTGGTCTACACAAAAACAATTAAACATGACCACATTTGGTAATAAAATGCGGATACATCGGCTTATGGCTAAGTAGATCACTCCCAGAGAGCGTTGAAAACAATTTTCACCATTCTGAACATTTCTACTCGTGTTTTACCAATAACAAAGTACTGTGCAAATACGGAGGGCTCAAAGGTCCCAAGTCGACCCTTTATAAGGTCAAGAGGTAACGAAATATATTGCGAAATATAGTAAAAACAGATCTAGTTTTATATTTAGAGAAGCAGTTACAGAGCTTTTTATATTGTGTAGGAACCCTCAAGAGTACCCCATATCGAGGAGGTGCCCTTGAGAGCCACAGCTAGCTATGCTCAGTCAGTTTGACCAGGTTCAAATCCCGATAAATTTTCAAACCAACTGGTTTACTTAACGTACTATAACAGAACTACTTTGTTACAGTCCGCGCGGGTTAAGCGAATCGTAATTTTACGTTTTTGTCTTGGAGCCTATCCTCCTGATGATGCTCCGGTTTCGAGATGAAACAATCCTAGAGATTTTGGTGGTGGTTGTGTGTATTGCTTGTGTGCATTGTTGCTGGTAGAAGCGTCTTGGGATGCATGTGGTGACTTTCCTGCATGCTTAAGGTACGTGAATTTTGCCTGCTTCATACACATTAGCATTATATGCGTTCGCTTAACCTTAAAAGTAGTTCTGTTATAGATTCTGTAATTTGCAAATCCGCAAAGTAAACCTTCTTCTATAAATCATGTTGTCACATGATTTGGCTACGTTTTTTACGACCGGCCGCCTGCCTGACGTCAACTTACCTCAGTCGTTTTTTACTACACCTCGGTAAGAAGTGTGAATGGTCCGGCTAAATAGAACAGCCGGATACCACACGGCCAATCTGTATATTTTTAGAGGATGCCTGAGATTGTACAACCTAAAAGTTTGGATGTTGCGTTTTAACTCGGAGATTTCGCATAGTTGTTGACATTACTACAGATTTGTCGCTAAGTTTCGTGGTAAATTTGGTTTTAAATGGATCTCCATGTTTCTGATTTGATCACGTAGAGAATTTCCAAACATAGCTCTATCGCCCACCGAGGTAGAGTTAGATAGTAGATATAGAGTTGGATACTCCTCATAGAGCTCATAAGTTTTCTTATGGAACCCAAAGTCAGAGCCCAAGTTTTTATAAGCAATACGCACTATTTGAAGTCAATTCTTTATATCTTATTATAGAATTGTTAATAGTGTAGAAGTTAGTAGTTATTAGTAGTAGTTATTAGCAAGGGTGAGATACAAAGTTGCTATTCGCTAAATAATTCCTATAATAAATCACGATTGCTGAAAGAAATGAATTTATAACAAATTGTTAGAAGTACTAAACAAATTGTTGCTTTAGACATGTCTGCATAATATCAAGTTTTTCCATTCGTTACACAAGAAAAGGGCAAAAAAAGTAGTTATAGAATTTTGCATTTCACAAAGAGATCAGTCCCCTGAAGGGTCTGAAGTGCGACCTTTGTGGGCCGTGTCACGCCCACGGAATTCTGAAGAGAAATTATTATCAAGTGCTTTTATGAAAATATTTATGTAATTTAAAACTGCTCTAGAGATATTTTTATATTAAATTTTTTCTTTAAATAGAAACACCTGAAAATTTAATTTGAAACTAAAATATTGTAATATATATACGAGTAGTTTAAAAGTTACCCATATTATAGAAAATTTAAATGGAATTGACATATAATGAGAAGGGATACAAATCATGCCACCAAATGTTAAATATGTGTATGAATGTGTGATAAGAAATAAAGAGATATGTGATAAGATAAGGTGGTCAAATTTTTTTATTTATTTAATTTATCTTCCTTAAAACTAAACCACTTATATGTATATATTTCCCAGTTCCGCCGTGTGGTATCCGGCTAAATAGAATAGTAAATTATACAAAGTAGTTAGTTATAGTTTCTGTTATTTTGGTAAAATTATTTTCACCCCTCCTAATAATATATCCATACCATCTAATTAATTTAGTTTATTAAATGCGTAATTTCTTTATCTGAACTACACATGACCCGAAATTCGAAATTTGATCTAACTTTTGATATCTCAGGTTATAAAAAGAACTAAAAGAAGTAATTTAAATGTAGAAAATTTTCTCAACTAATTTTTGCAGACAAACAGATCTTATCTTACGCTATCATCAACAGAGGCAAGCTAGTTAATGTCACTGATAAAAAATAAACAAAACCCAAACACAAATGGTTGGCTTGAAAAAGAAAATTAAAAATGTTTCAAGTCAACCCTTGTCTGAAACACTTCCCAAAAAAAATCCAAGATAAAGACATCATGGAGTAAATAAATTGCAAACGGCAATCTACTGTTTCAGAAAAAAGGGTTAATTCTGTAGACTGGCAGATAATGTTCATTAATTCAAATCCTGAATATTCTTTAACTTCAAAATTAACTTTTAATTTAACTTTCAAATTAACTTTTAAACAAGTATTTTTGAATCGTCAACTCTACTAGTGGTTTGCTGAATTGTTCCTACCCTGTTTTTTTATACCCGTTACATGCAGGATTAGTAAAAACACGTGCACAAACCTCCACCACTGCCACCACAATACACAAGCACTACACTCGTTCACTATCACAAACTCAACAATCGTTTCGCCCCGCAACCGAAGCATCATCAGGAAATAGACTCCACGACAAAATCGCAAAGCGAAGCATTATCCAAACAAGCATTGTTATATACTAATTAAACCCCATTAGTTAAACCCCACCATTTATTTTATTTTACCTCTGAACACATGCAACAAGCTTGTTGCACGTGTTCAGACGTATTCGGTTGCGGGGCGAAACGATAGTTGAGTTTGTGATAGTGGACGTGTGTAGTGTTTGTGTATTGTGGTGGCAGTGGTGAAGGTTTGTGCATGTGTTTTTACGAATCCTGCGGGTATGAAAAAACAGATAGTCCACTATACATTTAGCACTATATATTTTTTCTATTTACTGTATAACGGATTATAGCAAAATAATTTTATTATTACTTTTGTATTATGGATCTCCGCAAAGTAACGCCTAATTCTATAAATTAGGTAATTTAACACAAGTTGACTCGAATGAAGTCGCTTCTAACATACAACCGTTTTAATTTTTCCATAAACTTTTCACCGCGGGTAAAACCGCAGGGTACAGGAAGTTAACATGTAACCTAACCGCAACAGACTCAATAAAGCCGATCTAATTTAATTTTCCGCCCAAAAAGGTTTGTAACGGAGAGGTAATCACGGACCTTTCTCAATCAAGAAAGTATGTACACTTTGGATGACACGGCCAACTTGACAAACATGTCCGTAAGGCCTGTAACAAATTTAATTACCGAAGAAGGCCCTGCTTTACCGTTTGGACGGTAAACATTTTCTTTTCGACAAAGCCTAATTAATAATTCCTTACTGCAATGCTGTGGCTATTTTATCACAACAAAGGTTAGTTTGGGTACCTTCAATAACTAGAATGTGTTCCACTTACTAAAAATGAAGTTCAGATAAGCTTAACACGAGAATCTCCTCATTATCATTGTCCTGCCCTTATCTTACTTCAAGTGGGGTCGGCAGCACAACATGTTTTAACATGATTTGGCTCGGTATTTTACGACCCGTCGCCTGCCTGACGTCGACTTACCTCAGAGGTAAGTCGACGTCAGGCAGGCTGCTCTACACGATGCTAATATTTCTAATTCTGAAAATTCTTCAGTACTCAAAACATCAGACCCTTGGTACCTAAACATCTACAATGGTTCTAAAAATTCCCCAACTTCATTTTTAAATTACCGAGTATCTGATAATAAGCTATTTCGCTTCGTGAAAAGCTTAAATCCTCTCACTAGAGAATTTGAGTGGAAGGAAGTTATACCTGCAGAGTTCAGAAACGATATCATTTCTAAAAACCATTCTGAACCTACTTTTAACATGTTTTAACATGATTTGGCTCGGAATTTTACGACCCGTCGCCTGCCTGACGTCGACTTACCTCAGTCGCCTCGGTGAGAAATGAGATTGGTCCATTCTTCTCAGCCAGATGCAACACGGCACTATTTTAATTTTTTGAAATTTATTTTTGTTTTAACACACACTAGAAACTACGGAATTATATTGATTAAAGCTTTCATAGTCAACTTATATATTTAAAATATTCTCAAATGTGTAAATTTACGAAGCAAAATAGCTTTTTATATAGGTTGATAATACATGACGCTTCTCAGTTAATTGAATTGAATTAAAGGGATTTCTATAGCCTGTATGTTACCCCGGAACATAAGAAATTGTGGTAAATTTCATAGATATCGGTTCAGGATTCGCCGTGTAAACGTAACAGATGGAAATATTTTCGCATTTACAATATTGATATGGATATATTAAATAATACAGTTTTTTTGCAATTTACACCAATACATGAAGTTTCACAAGTATCTGATACTGCTTTGTGGTCACTCGAGTAGTCGCTTTACGGAGAGATAGCTCTTAGTTATTTCGCACTAATAGAGAAGAGTCTCGATCGACCTCTCAAGTGACCCTCACTAAGTCGTTGGATCAAAGATCAAACGGAGAGAAGTGTTACTTAAACGATAGGTATATAGAAAAATCTTTAAGTGTTCAAACTTATTGTAGGTAAATATACATACTAATATTATACATATTGTATGCTTAGCATTAAAGTGACCTAATTCAAAATTAGCTTTTATTGAGTTAGATACATTGTAATTCTTATTTCAATGCAATCTATGACGCGCTATGGACTATTAAACAAGTTAACATTTTCTTGCTCTTCCAAGTTATTTTTTTTTGTACACTTTATTGTACACCACAATTTTCTACACCCGCCGTGTGGTATCCGGCTGAGTAGAATAGACCACCCTCATTCTTAACCGTGGTGTCGTAAAAGGCGACTAAAAAAAGTTGAGGCACCGTATGGTGTCCGGCTGAGTAGAATAGACCATCCTCATTCCTTACTGAGGTGTCGTAAAAGGCGACTAAGGGAAATCGACCCACCGTGTGGTATCCGGCTGAGTAGAATAGACCATCCTTATTCCTTACCGAGGTTTCGTAAAAGGCGACTAAGGGAAGTCGAGCCACCGTGTGGTATCCGGTTGAGTAGAATAAAACACGCTCTTTCTTACCAAGGGTTCATAAAATACGACTAAGTAAAATACGACTAAGTTAAGTTGACGTCAGGCAGGCGGCCGGTCGTAAAATACGTAGCCAAATAATGTGACAACATGTTTGTAACATGATGTGCTGACCCACTTGGTCGTTCCGAACGGGGAATCGGACGCCCAGTTGGATTAGGTCCTCGATGCATCTGGTGCTCCCGATGCATCCATTAGCGGTGGGAGGGGCCACTGCTTAGAGACGACCCGACCTGGAGGTGGCGCTCTCCGGGGTACAGAGTTGCTGCTGGCAGGGATGGTGGCAATGTGTTCAACGGTACCCTGTCCCCGCCACCAGCAGCGTGGTGGAGCACTGTCAGGTTTTTAGTCGGTGAGAGTTCAACATACCCACCCGTCGTCCCCGTCGGGCGGTGATGACCCATAATGGGTTTGCCTGACATAAAAAAAACTATGTAGGCGGTGCACTATTCTATACTCAAATATATTATATATTCAAATTATGGATCTCTTTAACAGTCAAGAGTTTCGTAGACGGTACGTCACGCTTTATTGCAATTTGCCACAAAACAACTTATGGAATACGTCACATAGTTGCTCACCAAAATATGCATCCCCTTTAAGATCGTCAGTATATCTCGTAAGAGGTCTACTGACACTTTGTTTTCTGGTGCGAGCTCATCATTCCAATACCTCAAACCCCAACGCCTATCGGTTCTCCGCTCTATATTCCTAGTCCATCACCATTTCTACGACCGCTGAGCTCTATCGAAGACTTTACTTCTTCTTTGGATCTCTTCATTTGATTTGAAAGCATAGCTGACTCCATCGTCACCTAAGTGACCGTTTTTAAATATAAAGGAAACCTATTAACGGCCCTCCCTAAATGGAGATGAGCGGTGGATATCTCAAAATCTCACCGACTAAAAATCTGTAAGTACTGCATCACGCTGCTGGTGATGGAGACAGGGTAACTGTACATATTGCCCCCATCCCCACCAACAGCGGCTTTGTACCCCCGAGAACGCCACGTTTGGTTCAAAGGTTACACAGGTGCTATAGTATTGTATACAAGTGTATATAACACATGCACAAACCTCCACCACTATCACCGCAAAGCCTTGCGATTTTGTCGTGAAGTCTATCTCCTGATGATGCTTCGGTTGCGGGGCGAAACAATTGTTGAGTTTGTGATAGTGTACGTGTGTAGTGCTTGTGTAATGTCTGTTACTGTCACCAGACAGTGGTGGAGGTTTGTGCATGTGTTTTTACGAATCCTGCATGTAACGGGTATGAAAAAACGGATAGTTTTTATACATTTAGCACTATATATATTTTCTATTTTCTGTATCGCGGATTATAGCAAAATAATTGTTATTATTACTTTTGTATTATGGATCCCCGCAAAGTAACGCCTTATACTATAAATTATATAAGAAAACTTACTTAAACGCTCGCTCGAGTTTGTCCCCGAGGCGGTCGATCGGAGGGGCCCCTGTTTAGAGAGGCTTTATAATAATAATAAATAATAATAATATTAAATTTTATTTGACATAAGGCCTAATACAAACATTTCTTAACTTATAAAAGATTTCTAATTTTTGGCTTGTATTAAGTTGCATATAAAATGGTGACCCTGACTCTCTAGCTAGGATAAACCTGTGTAACCTTTGAACCAAAAGTGGCGTTCTCGGGAATGCAGAGCCGCTGTTGGTGGGGATGGGGGCAATATCTACAACGTTACCCTGTCTCCATCACCAGCAGCGTGATGCAGTACTTACAGATTTTTAGTTGTTGAGATTCTGAGATATCCACCGCTCATCTCCGTCTAGGGAGGCCCCTCAATGGGTTTCCTTGATATTAAAAAAGGGTCACTTAGCTGACGATGGGTGAGCTATGCTTTCAGAAATGAAGAGATCCATAGAAGAACTATAGTCTTCGATAGAGCTCAGCGTGTCGTAGAAATGGTGATGGACTAGGAATATAGAGCGGCGAACCGATAGCCGTTGGGGTTTGAGGTATTGGAATGATGAGCTCGCACCAGAAAACACAATGTCTGTTGACCTCCTACAAGATCTACTGACGATCGGACATTATCAAAATCCTTTTTTACTTAGTCCTGATTCTTGTTAAACTAAATACGTTAGTTACCTTCGTTATATATCGCCGCTTTTAATAATATCTCCTTTAATTTATAACTGCTTTGTAACTCTTTGAAAGATTTATAGTAGACTCGTCGAAATTGCCACGAAAACAACGTTACATAAAATCAAATCGGTTTGTTTGGAACAAGTTTTAATAGCCTTTTTATTAGCCGAAACCGTTTTAATTAAGATATAATGGTAAATCGATTATGTGCTTGACCTTATTATAGATGAAATTTCAGCCATCAAGCCAATCTACTTTATATTTTCGAATCGTAACCGCGACTTCGTTCGCACCAACTTAAAAGTTTAATATATGTAATGTATCCTCTATAAAGCAATATTTATTTGACTGGCCCGTTGGCGCAGTTGGCAGTGACCCTGTCTTCGGCTCCGCGGGTCGCGGGTTCGATTTCCGCCGAGAACCAACATTTTCTATTTAGAATTTGTTGGTTCTTCGAGTCTGGGTGTATATATGTATTTAAGTATGTATTTAAAACTATATATGTATATATTTACCAGTTGTCTCTCACCCATAACACAAGTATTAAGTTACTTACTTTGGGGATGGAAGACCGTGTGTGTAAATGTCCCATATATTTATTTATTTATTATTATTTATTTTGTATAAACTTTAAAATTACAAAAAAAAAAACATTTTGATCTATGGGATTAACTGTGAAAACTTAACAGACAGATATACTTTCACATATGTCGATGATAAGGACCTTATGGACCTAAAGGGGCATTTACTGTGGCTAGAAGATATATTATATCTAAGAGTCAGTGCATCTAATAGTCGTATCGAGTACACGTTCAAAACGGAACTGAGTGTCAGGAAATAGTAGTTCATTAATATCCCATTCACTTGCAAATTCCTTTTCCATTTTGACTCTAGTAGCGTTAATGGACGTTGTCTTAAGCGTGATTCCTGTGAGATCGACGTTTGCGTCAACTTCAGTTTTGAAATAACCTCAGTATGATCGATGTCTCCTTTTTAACGAAGGTAAAATGGTAATGGCTTTCTTCAAGAAACAGCCCCAACGCAAGTGGACATGGAAAAGCCCCGATACTGTGACAAAAAATGAGATAGACTTCATAATGACAGACAAAAAGCGTATATTTAGAGACGTCTCCGTGATCGCTAGGTTTAACACTGGAAGTGATCACCGACTTGTACGAGGCACTCTAAATATCGAATGCAAGCTAGAACGCGCCCGTCTTATGAGGTCTACGCTCCGGCCAAACTTGCTCCAAACCGTGACTGGATCTGAAACGTTCCAGATAAAACTGGAGAACCGGTTCGCTGGCTTGGAAACCACAATTGACGTTGACATCGACCAAGAACTCGACCAAGTGGTGGAAATCCTTCGGGACGAGGGGACAAGGTTCTGTCAGACGCGAAGTACCGGTAAGAAGTCTAAACTTTCGCAAGAGACTTTGCAATTAATACAGAAGCGACGAGATAATCCTTCAGGCACTTCGTCAGATATAAATAAAAAAATCTCTAGGCTTGTAAGACGCGACCTCCGAAGCTACAATGCAAATACAATAAAAAAAGCCATTGAGCAAAATCAGGGGTCGAAAGTCTTTTTCCAACATCTTGGCCGCAGCCATCTGACGAAGCTGACCACATCAAATGGAAAAGTCGTCACTTCCAAAGCAGAGATTCTTGCGGAAGTTCAGGACTTCTACGGGAAATTATATACATCAGAAGCGTCTCGTCCCTCACCCGACCCAGAGGATCGTAGAGCCACCTTAACCCGCCATTTCACAGAGGAGCTGCCAGAAATTAGCCAAGACGAAATTGTGCTGGCTCTGGAGCAGCTTAAGAACGGAAAAGCCCCCGGAGAAGACGGAATTACAACAGAGCTGATAAAAGCAAGCGGAAAGCCTTTGCTAGAGAGGCTCCGACGCATATTCAATTCTGTCCTCTTTTCGGGGAGAACTCCTAAGGCGTGGAGCAGAGGTGCTGTCATGTTGTTCTTTAAGAAAGGAGACAAAACTCACTTGAAGAACTACCGACCTATTTCCCTCTTAAGCCATGTCTATAAGCTGTTTTCCAGAGTCATCACGAATCGCCTCGCGCGGAGACTCGATGACTTTCAGCCCCCGGAACAGGCCGGATTTCGAGGAGGATACGGCACCATAGACCACATTTTCACAGTGAGGCAGATTATACAAAAGACCCACGAGTATAATCAGCCCCTGTGCTTAGCTTTCGTGGACTATGAGAAAGCCTTCGACTCCATTGAAACCTGGTCTGTTCTAGAGTCCTTGCAACGGTGCCAAATTGATTGGCGATACATCCAAGTGTTGAGGGGTTTGTATGATGCTGCAATTATGACGGTCCAAGTACAGAATCAGCAGTCTGGACCTATCCACCTGCATCGAGGAGTGAGACAAGGGGACGTTATTTCCCCCAAATTGTTCTCTAATGCTTTGGAGGATACGTTCAAGACGCTGCACTGGAAAGGTCGAGGTATAAACATAAATGGCGAGTACCTCTCACACTTGAGATTTGCAGATGACATCGTCGTCATGGCTGAGACCGTGCAGGACTTACAATATATGCTGACCAGCCTGGCTGAGTCTTCTTCTCGCATCGGTCTCCGGATGAACTTGGATAAAACTAAAATAATGTTCAATGAGCATGTCATTCCGGAACCGATCACCCTTCATGGAGTTTCTCTCGAAGTTGTTCAAGAGTATGTCTACCTGGGACAAGTCTTGCAGCTCGGTAGAAACAACTTCGAGAAAGAGGCTCGTAGAAGAATACAGCTTGGCTGGTCTGCATATAGGAAGTTACACCGAGTTTTTTCGTCGTCAATACCACAAAGCCTGAAAACAAAGGTATTTAACGAGTGTGTACTACCTGTGTTGACATACGGGGCTGAGACGTGGACACTGACAATGCGACTGGTCCACCAATTTAAAGTCGCTCAGCGAGCTATGGAGAGGGCTATGCTCGGAGTATCTCTGAAGGATCGTATTCGAAACGAAGTGATCCGACAGAGAACTAAAGTAATCGACATAGCCCAAAGGCTTAGCAAGCTTAAGTGGCAGTGGGCTGGTCACATCTGTCGCAGAACCGACAACCGCTGGGGTAGACGTGTTCTGGAGTGGAGACCGCGCCTTGGCAAACGCAGTGTAGGACGCCCTCCGGCTAGGTGGAGTGACGACATCCGCAAAGTGGCTGGCATCGGTTGGCAACGACGAGCTGAAGACCGAGCTCAGTGGCGTGCAATAGGAGAGACCTATGTCCAGCAGTGGACGGATACGGGTTGACATGATGAAAATGGTATTTCTTTAAAGTATATTTTGGCTTAGTATATGCATCGAGCTGTGATGGTCCAGCTGTAAGACCGTGTGACTCTCTCGGGTCACGGGTTTAAAGCCGGGCAGGCCCCAATGAGTTTCTCTGTTAAAACTGATGTTTCTAATTAATAATGGCAATTTATCACACTCTGTTCTGTGAAGGCAAACATCGTGAACTTGCATATCTCTAGAGAACTTTTTAATTATGTGTAACCTACTAATCCGCATTGGAGCAGCGTGGTAGGTCTTTACTCCACCCCTTCTCTCAAAAAACGGAGAGAGGAGGACTTTGCCCAGCAGTGGGTTGGTACCAGTCTGCTACTTTACTATATAATCTTTAATTTTAGCAAATTTTATCCAAGATATATAGAATAGACAGTGTCACGAAATAGCTGCGACAATCAAAGTCTTGATTGGAGACTTTGATAAATTGCATATTTCTGCTTTAATATGCTTTGTTGGACGAAAATTCTCGAGTTTCCTATGATTTACTTTTCAAATAACTCAACGAGTGCAACGTTTTGCATAACGGACGTTCAGCTCTACTGGGCTTCGTTAAAAGAGCAGTGATAATTAACGTTTACTATTTTTAAAAGAAACACTTTATTACAAATGTCGTGGCAGACACTGCATCCATGCCTTTTTTAAACGTGAAAGTGTGTTTGTCTATCTGCTACTCTAAGATGGCTTATCTGAAAGACTGATAAAGAATTTTAAAAACGCCAAAGCAAAGTACCCAATGACCATTGTTTCGTAATTCTTCACAGCTGTGATAACAGCCTCCGACTTAACATTTTAGAACAACTTGAGATCATTAAACATAACAATGGCACATCCAGTAACGATCAGATATATGTTTTTAGTTCAAGCTCGTTACACGTGTTTAGATGCAAAATAAATGCTGGGGGTTGAACCAATTAGTATATAACTGTGCTTACTTGGGTGATGGGTCACTTTGCGGTTTTGTTGTGTAGTCTATTTTCTGAGGATGCTTGGATTGTATGTTAAACGATACAACTATCGTTTAACTACAACGTTTCACGTAGTTACGTAATGAATGTATGTATTGCTTTTGTACTGCTGGTGGCGGTGGTGGTGGTTTGTAGTGCATTCGTTTGTACAGATCCAAATGGATATGTTTGAGATATTTTGTTACCGCACGCAGAACTAGATGGCGCTGTTCCATATTACGCCGCGCTAAGTATGTTCCGTTGTAGATTGTATAAGTGCAAGCTTGTGTCATATGAAAATAAATACAAAAATACGGTTCAGAACTCTTTCGGTGTTTGATTAATAGGATGTATCAAAATATTCTTTATTCAAGTAAACTTGTAATCAAGTGCTTTTGAATCGTCAACTTTACTGCTGGTTCGGAAAGCTGTTCCTACCGAGAAGAGCCAGCAAGAAACTCGGCGGTTGCTCTTTTTAAAATATAAATCTAAGAACTAGTTACATTTATTTATTACTGTCTTGTACAGGGTAGAAGTGCACCTATATCCACACATCCTTATCATCTAAGTAATCTTCAACAGTATAGTAGGCTTTCTGTATCAGCCTCTTTTTAACAGTGTTTTTAAACTGCTGTAATGGCATGACCAAAATTGATTTCGAAATTTTATTATAGAATCTTATACCCAAACCCACAAACGATTTTCGTACTTTTGCTAGGCGCAAAGCAGGAGTCGCAAGCTTATGTCGGTTCCTACTTTGTCTATTATATACATCACCTATCGTTTTATAATTCTTTATATTTTTATGTACAAAAATTACGTTATTTAAAATATACTGTGAAGCAAATGTTAGAATACCTATTTCCTTAAACTTCTCTCGCAGGGAATCAAGCGGACTTAAATTGTAGATGCCACAATCAGATGCAAACGGATAGTTCAATCTGCATTTAGCATTATTATATATTTAGCATTATTATATTCTATTTGCTTTATCGCAAAGTATAGCAATATTATTGTATTATATTAATTAAAATTAAGCGCCGTGTGTTATCCGGCAGAATAGAATAGACCACCCTCCGTTCTTACCGAGGTGTCGTAAAAGGAGACTAAGGTAAGTTGACGTCAGGCAGGCGGCCGGTCGTAAAATACGCAGCCAAATCATGCGACAACATTATTGTGACATGTTGTCCCGACCCCGCTTAGAGTGAGATAAGGGCAGGAGAATGATGATTCATTTTGAATTAAAAAGCAATATAATTATATTTTTTTCTTTTAATGATCCTGCATAAAAGCAAATAGCGTGAAAAATTATAATTTTTCCCGATTGTTTTTAGTATATGACGTCCAAAACCTATATAATCCTCTAATTATCCAACTTCTACCATATATTTTGCAATATTACCTTCCGATATCCGCCTAATCTAACGGCGAAGCTCATTGCTTAACGTGTCTTATTTTTGCCATTATATAAACTTGGGAAAAGATGAAATAGTAATATAATTTTCAAGTAAATGTACAATTATTTAGGTTAAAATAAATAAGTCATTAATCTCCTTCTCACATTACTCTTAGTGGCGTCGTCGCAACATGTTTTTCCCCATTCTCTTCTACCATTTGTCAACTCTGGCGCTACTGCTTTTATATGAACATCACACCTCTTTTTTTTCGAACTGACTGTATGCTGTTAGCCATAACGGCTTTTACAGCGTCACCGGGCGGGACGGGCGAGCGCAGAAGCATCGTCGAAGTTGCGAAATGCAGAGAATAGAGCGCAGAAGCTCTACTAGCGGGGAACGTCGTCCTAAGGGTGCCTCCTGTAAGACCGGACCACGGCTTAGGGCGACGCGTAGTGGAGGGCTGATGTATGACTTTGATTAGTCATTGCGACGTCGGAAGGGTGGGGAGAAGCCACGACCGATCGACGTCAGAAAACTGGGACCTCGTCTTCGCCGGCGAAGACGCTGTGTATGTGTATTACATGTTTTGTGTTTGCGATCGTTATTTGATCGCAAACACAAAAACATACAAGCGTCCTATATAACCCTGAGGTCATATAGGACGCTATTTGGACGCCTATATTTTCGGTGGTCAGACCTAACTGTGATGTAGGTTAAAGCAACTGAAATAAGGGGATTCGGGTGTACCTCAGATTTCTCGAAGTATGATTTCGTTTAAAGAGAAAGACATTTAAAAAGGTGAGTAATGGTAGGAAGGTCGAGGTCTCTATGGAGGTCAAAGTTCCGCATGAACCACGGACAACCAGTGGCTGTCCGCATGAATCGATTAAACGTCATACCTCACACAATCCAACCATCTCTTTTTAGGCCTCCCTCTAGTCACATATCCATCAACATTAATATTTAACACTCTCTATATAAAACTCTTTATATGGCCATACCATTTTAATCTTGTACTTCTCATCTTTTCTATAATGGCAGCAACTCACCTTGCTGTTATTAAATTTAGTTACTCCTTAAAATAATTAAGTATTTATATATAATAAACTAGGTTGTGCCCGCGGCTTCGCTCGCGTGGAATTCGGTCTGCCACATTAAGTTTCGTGGCAGATCATTTTAGGTTTATTTATTTTTTACTTTATATTATGAAATATATTTGTTCAGTTACTGCTACATCAAAAATTTCAGATGTCTAACTTAAAAACAAAAGGATTCCATACAATCTTCGCGCCCCGCATATAAGGCACTCTATGGCGCTCCATTTAAGTCAATCATATCGTGATAACTTTTAAACTATTCGGCCAAATTACTTAGTGTAAACGACGAAGCTTATCGAAATGAAATACTGAAAGTGACAAATGCATTGATTTTTATAAGAGTATGATAAATATACTAAAATATGCCTTATAAAATAGTATCTAATTTAATTAATTTTATGATTCACAATTTTGGTCATAGTGGCTTCCACATAAAAGGTAGATATATGCTGTCGCGGACTTTTGTTTAGAACTATTCAAGACAAACAATTCAACGGTACATCATCTTTGTGTATCTCCAATGGTTTAGGTAGCGTACGCCGAGATAACTCTCAGAGGTCCGATTTTTTTCCAACTTTATTAACATGTATCGTTATATTACATTATATCATTACAAATTGTAGCCTATATGTTATTCCTATGTATAACTTATATAGCTGTAAAGTTTTATCCAAATCCCTCGAATAGTTTTTTCGTGAAAGAGTAACAAACATCCATCCATACTCACAAACTTTCGCATTTATAATATTAGTAGGATTAGTAGGATTAGTAGGAAGTAGGATAGTAGGATATGTGCTACGTTAGTATCATGATTGTTCATATAGTTTTTGTTTCTTTCTCTCAATTGTATTGTGATGCTTATGTTATTTTTTTTATTATTTTAAGTTAATCCATTTTTAATATATTTATTTTTGTCAATTTACACTCTTACCATCTCTACGCTGTGATCGCTAGAGATGTTGAATTTTGAGGTATGTTCGAGATAGGTTCTAACTGCGGGCAGACACCAATTAATCTTTATAATAAATCTTATGTTCCTAATTGATATTAGCAATTTATTCAGACACTTTTCGGGGAAGAAAAACATTGTGTGTAATCCTTCATATATCTAGAGAATTTTAGGGATATGTGCAAACTACGAGCATCATGGTAGGTCTCGACTCCAACTCTTCTCTCCAATAAAAAGGCACCTTTTGCTTGTGCCCAGCAATGGGATAATAACAAGCGGCTACATTACTTTTGCCATCTATAGTTTGAATAGCAATTGAATTGAAAAATAATTTGATATGGTTTTTGAAGATCTGTACGCCTAATATGATCTTTTAGAAAACGATTTAATTCAAAGTCAGTATCTAAACACAACCGCTTTCTTTCGTTCGTTCGTATTTTCGTATGAAGTGTGTTTAAAAAAGACGTTATATGAACTATAGTGTGCGTCTTTAAGACGTCATGGTATAAAAAAGCAAAATAATTTAGTTTATGTATTCAATTGAGTGGCAATAAGAGTTCATGGTAGGCGTGCTGTGTATTTTTTTTACTAAATAAATGTAATTTTCACACATACAAAAAAGAACTTTTCCTGTATAATCCGGATAATCAGACGTGGAAAAGAGACGTTAATCGCGCAAGACACGTGACACATTTTACTCTTTTCCGGGACTCAAAGGCTTTATTAGTACTTTTTGTGGCAAACTTTCCCAATAAAGATGAAAATCACATCGGAGTTTTCTGAGATGATTCTCGAAAAACTTTTACGAACTTTTCAAATGGACTTCTATAAGCGCTTTTGAATCGGCTGTCAGTTGATCTTAAATGTTTTTAACGAATGAAGTGAGATAAAAATTAAAATTATGGTACAACTATCAGTGTATTTATTTGAAATTGTGAAAAGTAATAATAAAAATTTAACTATAATCCCCGATAAATTTTAATCTTTTAAATAATTTATCGCGGATTATAGAAAAATAATTTAATATTACTGTTACATGGATCTCCGCAAATTAACGCCTAATTCTATAAATTATTGAAATTAGTGAAAACAAAAGTAGTTATTCGCCGAAGCACTAGTATTTGTCAAATCCCACCGTGTAAAACAAAATTTAAACAAAAACAGTATGATTTCTTATCATCATTAATGTATAGGAAATTAAACAGAAAATATACTATTTACCCCCTGAAATTGAATGAAGTAAAACGTACAATTACACACCATCTGCTAACATTAAACTATCATGAAACTGAGCAAATATTAACCATCGACATAATATGACAAACTTTAATATAACCAACATTACAATCAGCGATACATATATATATACACATTCAAGCACTTACACGCAAACACGCATTCACACAAAACAAACACACACACACACACACACACACACATACATACACACACACACAAACACATGCAAGTTCCAACAATAATATAACTTTGTATTATATATTTAAAAAAAACATGTACCTAATTTTAAGTTTAATTGTCTATTTTTTATTAGTTTTTTGATAAGTTTACTTGTCTTGGTAGATGAGCGGGGCACCCAGCAATACGGATTCACACCTAGTGCAGGGGCCCTTGCTATTAGTTTATAATGAAATTTTATATAAATAAATTATTTTCTTTATTTTTTTATTGTAAGTTAACCGTTAGAGATAGAGACACGCTGTCGCGGACTTTTTCGTAGGATTAGTTAATCTGCAGTTCTCTAGACATCACTTTAATGTATCATTATTGGTTTACGAGGTGCAAGCGTCTACAGCTGCCAGTAGGCGAGTGTTACAACTGCGCGATCTCTTCACACACAATTTACATATACCGTAATTTACTATAAACATAAACGTTCCGGTAGAATTGTATTACCTTTTAGTAAAAACCGTACAAAATTCCGTCAAGTAGATTTTGACAGACAGCTATTTGGGACTTTGTTTTTTAATAAGTATACTACTATAAAAGTAATAATGTAGAATAGTAGTATCGGTCAGCGCATCGGGCATTTATTGTTGATATCTCCACATGACGATAATCTCATAAAGGCGAAAAGGAAAAATTAACTAAATATGCGGATCTAGCTCATGAGATTACCGCTATGTGGAATATTGACTTAACAATAATTGTTCCTATATTTGTATCGGTAAACGGTTTTCTGGTGAAGAGCCTCGACCAACATCTTAAAATTCTCGCTTAGTTGTTAAGCTCTCGCTTAGTTGTTGGATTAAGGACAGGATACAGAAGGCAGTGTTGCTTGAGACGGCCCGCATTGTGAGGAGGTTCCTGACTCTGTCGTCCTAACCACCGGCAGATTGGGTCCTGACTCCGCTGCGGTCGTCAACTTATCTTATCTTACTAATATTATAAATACGAATGGTTGTGAGTATGGATGGATGTTTATTACTTTTTCAATATCGATGAAATTTAGCTCAATTGTTCCTTATATACCGTAATAACATATAGGTTATAGAAATCCTGTTAATTTTAAAGGAGGATATTTAAAAACGCCATCTATTAGCAACCTCTCAAAGTTTGTAAATTCACTATGTATCAAAGACGAGTGAAATCTGTAATCAAAATGAGGTCCTTTATCACGTTGTTCAGCTTACGTCGGAAGAGTAATTTTAAAAGAAGTTTTTATATATTTTGATTTCTGTTTACTGCATAAATTTAACTGAGCTATTATAATGTATAACACTGAAGCTACTGTTTATTCCAGAACTAAGGTTCACGCGGACGAAGTCGCCAGTAAAAGCTTGTTTTTTTTATTTTATAACGTTTTTTTTAGGAAATATTTAATAAAAATTTAATTTCAATTGAAAATAAAGGAATGAGTAAGTATAATCTCTATCTCTTATGATGAATATTACTCACAATAACCACTTTTACGTTCAAAATTTCAATTCAGGAAATATTTTGAGATTCACTATTTTCCAAGCGGCATAGATATTGTTGCAGTGATTTCTTATAATGATAGATGGCGATAGTAGTATTTCAAGTTACGTTATATAGTTGCTCTTTCTGGACAAATAAGCATGGAGGAAACATTGAGTGACTCTCTCTACTTTTGAGAGTTTTTTCAAATTCAAATTCAAAATATTCTTTATTCAAGTATACTTGTAAACAAGTGCTTTTGAATCGTCAACTTTACTGCAGGTTCGGAAAGCTGTTCCTACCGAGAAGAACCAGCAAAAAACTTGGCGGTTACTCTTTATAAAATATAAATCTTAAAACTAGTTACATTTATTAATTACTGTCTTGTACAGGGTAGAAGTGCAGCTATATCCACACATTCTTATCATCTAAGTAATCTTCAACAGTATAGTAGGCTTTCTGTATTAGTCTGTATGCAAGCTTATGTCGGTTACTACTTTGTCTATTATATACATCACCTATCGTTTTATAATTCTTTATATTTTTATGTACAAAAATTACATTGTTTAAAATATACTGTGAAGCAATTGTAAGAATACCTATTTCCTTAAACTTCTCTCATGATGATGGGAATCAAATAAAAAAATTGATTGTTGTGAGGTGATTGTAGGGTTTGATTCTTTGTTCTGCGTTGTTAATATTTTGTCGTAGAGCAATAGATCACTCGACAGCGGTGTCGAGAGTTTAGTAAGCGTTAGGCTTAATCAGATATTTAAACGATTAAACGCAGAGTTTCCTGCTCGTTCTTCTGGGTAAGAAGATCATTCGGAACCAGTGGATTGTGGAAGCTTCATTAAATCTAATTATCTTGACGATTCAAAAGTGCATGCTAGAATAAATAAAGATTATTTTGATTTCATTTGATATATTTTTTACGTTTTATAAATGCTTAGAAAACTTTTATTAAAGTCGAAATTAGATTTACGGCGGTAAAAATGTTTAAGGATTAGGTTATTAACCGTCGAAACGCTGGCGACTACGAGACGAGAGAATTACGTAAAGAAATATTGAAGTAATAAAATCTTCTAAGTTGAAATGGCCGACGATTGTAAAAGTTCTGAACGAAAGCTTTGTCTTTGAAGAATGAATTATTAAGCTCCTTTGAAAGCGTTATCGGATTAGAGGAGAATGTTGCACCTTATATTTTAGTCATACATTTATGCACTTTTCTTTCAACAATTTGTGATATTTAGTGTCTATTTATCCTTGTGACCAGTATGTGGCACCAGGATGTGACACTTACCGGAAGGTCTCAGGTTCTGCTCATGAACATCATCAAAGTTAAGGTAAGTTACCTTTTAGTTTAAATAAAAACCCTGATCAGGGTACGGGGTAGTACTCACGAAACATTAGTAAAAATAACAAGGCATAAAGATAGGTTAATTGTACCAAAAATAAAATTTACTTTATATAAAAATAACTGTTACTGTATGGCTATAACAATATTTAATAATCTACCAGTACATTTAATGTCACAATCGTTGTTAATTTTTAAGGCCAATATTCATAAGTGGCTTTTGGAAAAGTGTTTTTATACTGTTAGCGAATATTTGAATCTACCCAAACTATAAAATTGTTCACGATTTATAACAATTATGAATTTTTTATTGCGGTTGCGGTTGCGGGGCGAAACGATTGTTGAGTTTGTGATAGTGAACGTGTGTATTGCTTGTGTATTGTTGTGGCAGTGGTGGAGGTTTGTGCATGTGTTTTTACGAATCCTGCATGTACCGGGTATGAAAAAACGGATAGTCTACTATATATTAAGCACTATATATTTTTTCTATTTACTGTATAGTGGATTATATCAAAACAATTTTATTATTACTATATTATGGATCTCCGCAAAGTAACGCCTAATTCTATAAATTAATTAGTAGTGTAATATATTTATCAGCTTTAATTGTTTTTAGACAACCTAATATAAAAAAGGGACTACATATTTCATACTAAATAAAAAATAAACATAAAAAAAATAGGAGAGACGTTACTTAGCAGAATTCTATACTTCATCTATCGTGACTTCTGTACAACATATTAAGCAGCAAATTTTATATCAAATTGTAAAGCTCTGTCATAGATTCCCAACATGCAACTCTTCAGCGACGTTTTACTACGTCAGTGAACGTTAAAGCAAAGCTAGTTTTAGTATCAGCTTTTAACTAGCGTAAAGAAGAATGGCGATAAAAGTCTGCCGTTATAAAATATAGGGAAACTGAACGGTAAAGTCAGAAAGCTAACCTGATTCTAACAGCATGGATAGGGCAAAGTTTTTATTATTTCCATTACAGTGTTGACATCGCAGGTTGTAGTTAACTTCAATGTAATTCCGCTAGAAAAAGTTACTTTAAGGGTTTCTGAAACTTTTATTTATTTATTTATTTATTTATTTATTCGGATCTTCAACAGTATTACACGATAAACGTCCAACATATATCCTATATAGTTTTAAATTAAGTATGTAGTACCAATTATAGAAGAACACATCATTCTTACTCATAAAGTAACAAATTAGAAACCTAAAAATAAACACTAGAGAATAATGAACATAGAAAAAAAGGACAAAACAACAACATTAAGGCTATTATAACTAAATATTTATGTTATTATATAAATAAACGTGAGTCATATTTATTAATCACTGGATCCCAAGTCGTCGACAATCTGAAACCCTCTTCTCTGTTGAACGTATGATGCTTTTTGATTTCAACAGCTTCACGCTCCACTCTTGCATAATAGTGGGCATCAGTTGACAGGACTTTGGGATCATGAAGCTCAATCCAGTGATTGCTCCCTGGATTAAGCAGATGGCCTGCGATCGCTGATTTCGTTGGCTGGTTATGTTTAACTGCAGCTATGTGCTCTTTGACCCGCTCAGCAATGGTACGTTTTGTTTGGCCAATGTATACGCTACAAAAACTGCAGTTAATCTTATATACCGGTTTTATATTCTTTATTAATTACAGCAGTTATGATTTGAACCAGCAGTGGCGATTCAAAGCACTTGTGGACGAGTTTACTTGAATAAAGAATTATTTGATTGATTTGAAATATATTTCAGCACTAGTTGTGCCAGCGGCTTCGCCCGCGTCGATAATCAGTTGTCACAAAAATTCCAAATTGAATCTACAGTAAATTACTTATTATTTCCTTCTCAATGACAAACCATTAAACTCTTATTCTATATTCCCATAGCATTTCCATTTCATGTAGTCTATACACCATCTTAATGATAAATATTGCAACACCGATGTTGACTTATATTTCAAAACTTGTAAACAAGATATTTTGAATCGTAATCTATACTGCTGGTTCGTAAAGCTGCTTCTACCGTGAACAGCTACTAAGAAACTCAGCGGTGGATCTTTTCAAAACATAATTCATATAACTAGCTACATTTTATAACCAAGAGTAACTATATCCACGAATTCCTATCATTAATGTAATCCCCAAGTCTACAGTAGGCATTCTGTATCAGCCTTCTTATAATAGTTTTCTTCAACTGCCGTAATGGCAACGTTAAAATTGATTGAGAAATTTTGTTATAGAATCTTAAACTAGTACCCACAAACGACTTACTTACTTACTTAGTATATCATCGCACATCGTACATCGCATTTAAAAGTTAAATTTCTTCAGGACGAATATAACACCTAGTGAGATGCTACAAATTGTCGTGATAGTTATAGAAACGGCAGATATATTTCAACATACAATATTCAGTTTGTGTAAAGCTTGTTACCTAAATTGTATCCAACTTGAGAATACTCAATAGATACGAAACCAGAATATCAATGGTAGCGACATTGATATTCTGTTTTAAGTCTAGTCTAGTAGGGTTTGTGAAATATTTCAAAAGAACAAATGACGCATAATTTTTTATGTTATAGTTGTTTAATCCAACCATTCTTCCTGATCACAAGTGAAAATACAATGAAGTATCGAAGTGGGTAAATCTGGAGCTATGGTTATATATAGAAGGAACGAATGTAAACTATTAGACAAAATTATCTTATACAATTCAAGATCTAAAGCTATGATAACCCAGCGGTGAGACCGTGTGACTCTCTAGAGGCGATCATGGGTTTGAATCCCGGGCAAAACCAATGAGTTTTTCTATTAAAACTTGTGTGTCTAATTGATAATTGCAATTTATCACACGCTTTTCGGTGAAGGAAAACACCTTGAGGAAACTTGCATGTCTCTAGAGTATTCTGGGGATATGTGTAACCTACCAATCCGCATTGGAGCAGCGTGGTAGGTCTTAGCTCCAATCCTTCTCTACAAAAAGGAGAGGATAGCTATGCCCAGCAGTAATATAGTATCAGGCCGTCACTTTTTCGCCGGCAGGTTAGAAATCCTTTGTGCCCAACTCTGACCTGTATGTAATATGCGCTTGGATTTATACATACCGTCAATGCGTGTTCTGCCCCGCTACCAAATCATCATCCTTCTGGCCTTAGCCCACTCTAAGCGGAGTCGGCACCACATGTTATAAACATGTTGACGCATGATTTGGCTACGTATTTTACGACCGGCCGCCTGCCTAACGTCAACTTATCTTAGTCGTATTTTACGACCCCTCGGTCAGAATGAGGGTGGTCTATTCTACTCAACCGGATAACACACGGCGTGTCAAATTACCTTAGTCGCCTTTTACAACACCTCCGTAAGAAATGAGGGTGGGCTATTCTACTCAGCCGGATACAACACGGCGGCACCGCTACCAAATCAATCTACGGAGATAAACTACAGCAAAACCCCAATGCGACGTATTCCAGCAAAACATTTCAAATAATGCCACTTTACTGCTCATTCATTCATCTTACCCCCGCATAGAATTTGACGGGAATATGTATGATATGGTAGTTGCTTTGATATTTATTTTAGAAAAATGTTCTCAAATAACAATTTATATCTGTAAAAAAGGTTTATAAATTTACTAGAATTCGCCCGCACTTCATTGTGGCACAAAATTTGACCACATTAAAATTTTGGAACCATAAGAGAAACATATAAAACCATAAGAGATAGAGACATGCTCTCCCGGACTATTTTTGTAGAACTTTTGTAGATCTACAATTCTTCCTTACATTACCTCCGTGCTGGTTCATAATACAAAAGTATTAATCAAATAATTTTCTATTAATTTAATAAAATGATTTTATAATTGGTCCGTTGGTGCAGTGGATAGTGACCTATCCTTCAGCTCCGCGGGTCGCGGGTTCGATTCCCGCCGAGGACCAATTTCTATAAACGATTTGTTGGTTCTTCGAGCCTGGGTTTTTATACTTGAGTATGTATTTAAAATTATATATGTAGTATATCTACCAGTTGTCCGTCACCCATAACACAAGTATTAAGTTACTTACCTTTTAACAATTAACAATTGCAAATGCAATATTGTAATATTTATTTTATAAAAAGAGTGACCGCCGAGTTTCTTGCTGGTTTTTCTCGGTTAGAGCACCTTTCCGAACCAGTCGTAGCTTCATTTCAATTATAATTTTACGAATCAAAGGCCAATTTGAGTAAAGACTCATTTGTATTTGAATTTGGGGACGGACGACCTTGTGTATAAGTGTCCCATATATTTATTTATTACTTTTTCATTATGGACCTCTGCAAAGTAACGCATAATTTTATAAATTATCTAAAGAATGATAAGCAATATAACAGAACTAAGTACTTTGCTATAATCCGCACGGGTTAAGTGAATGCATGCAAGGCCAATGTGTATGAAGCAGGCAAAATCTACGCACCTTATACATGCAGGACCAGCCACCACATGCACCCCAAGGCGCAATTCACCAGCAACAACGAACACAAAAGCAGCACACACACCCACCACCACAATCTCGACGATCGTTTCGCCCCGAAACCGAAGCTAAGCTAAGCCTCGATGTGCATTATTTATTGCCGCGTACTATACACAGTTTTAGCTTGCCTGACAGTTATGGCGCTTGATCGTGGTTTAGCATTGTATACTTGCTTGTAGCAATATTGATTCCGATACACCGTAGTTGTCATTACCGAATGCTCTAATAGTTTGATCATAAATTGATAATTATGCGTAAACACGAGCATAAAATCAATAGATCGCACTGTATACCAGTACACAACTAGTTTACTTATATTTCATTACGTAGTAAAATTCAATATCCAATATTCTCACCGAACAAAGGTATTCTAGTTAAGACATTAACAGATTTATTATGTCTTGTTATACAAAGAAATACGTAAAGTAAAGCTATATAATGTAAATAAATGAATTTATAAAAAGTAAAGTAGCGGCCTGTTACAATCACACTGCTGGGAACAGGCCTCCTCTCTCTCCTATTTTTAGTAAAAAACCATACAAGAATCCGTTCGGTAGATTTTGAGAAAATCGTTCACTTACAGACATCCTTTTGGGGACTTTGTTTTAATAAGATAAGTATATAGAAATGATGTAAAATATCTGAAAAACAAAAAATTGAAGTTAACTATGAACAATTTATCTTTCATAAGTGACACGAATTTATTCTCCGGGTATAACGGGTCATCAATCTACCCGAATGCGAAATTACCCTCGCAATAGTGGACAGAGCAGATTGCACGAATTTTATAACGACAGGGTATAATTAAGGCCGCGTGGACACTGCTATCGTAAAATGGCAAGATACTAAGATGTACTATGGTGATTTATCTTTTTCTTCTGTTGTTAAAATTCAAATTGAAAATATTCTTTATTCAAGTAAACTTATAAACGAGTGCTTCTGAATCGTCAACTCTACTGCCGGTTCGGGAAGCTGTTCCTACACAGAAAAGCCAGCAAGAAACTCGGTGGTTGCTCTTTTCAAATAAAATTCTTATAACTTCTTACATCTTGTACAGGGTAGAGGAGTAGCTATTTCCACGCATTTTTATCATCTATATAATCCTCAATATTATAGTAGGCTTTTTGTATCAGCCTCCCTTTAATAGCGTTTTTAATCTGCCGTAGTGGAAAAAAAGAAAAAATCGATTGCGGAATTTTATTAGAGAATCTTATACCTATACCCACAAACGACTCATTTACTTTTGCAAGGCGCAAAGCAGGAACCGCAAGCTTATGTCGGTTCTTACCTATTATATACATCGCCAATCTTTTTATAATTATGTAGAGGACCATAATACCATAATGACAACCATTGGGTAAGAGGCTAAAAGGAGCTGTCAACACCAAGCAACCCAACACGTTCCAGAAACTAAAAATCCTGCACAGGTTCAAGGCTTCTTATAACGTCCCCAGTGAGAATTTGATAACGGTACTTGGCATATTAACCCGCAGTGGATATCGCTATCGTAAAATGGCAAACTCACAATAACTAATAAAATACACAATAAACAATAAAAATGCGTTCAGTAGATTATGAGAAAGTCGATTATATAGACACAGACAGCTTTTTCTCTCTCTTTAATTTTCTTTTTATTCGATTTGATTCTACATAAATGAGGCAGATTTCGAACATGTAATTTTGAATAGTAATCAAACGTTATCATAATTATTGCGTTGCGAACGTTCAAGTTTAATTAACCAAACCAATTTATTTTCCACTCAAATACATTCAAACATTGTTTACATTCAAAACATTAACGAGGCAGGGCGACACTCGAAATAAAATACGATATGAGAGACGCGACAAAACAGAATTACTGGGTGACATTGGTAAAATTGACTTTGGGGAATGTTATACAAGGACAGGTATAAATGTATTAATACGTGGGATAAAACTTCATATTCAAATCCAAGCCTTAATCCAAATTCAAGCGAGTTCGAGTCCAAAACCAAATTCAAATTATTATGAGTTACATGAGTCCGAATCTAAGTTTGAATACTATTGAACTCCGAGTGACTCGAACTCAATCGAGTCTAAATAAGTGCCAGTCAATGTTCGAATGAGTCCGATAGTAGCATATTTTGACTTCAGTCAGCTACGCACCAAGCTGCAACGATTAATTTGTAATCATCTATCAAATTGGAAAAAAAATATCTGAAAAGATATTTCTTCTATAATTCTCGGTAGGAGCAAACTACCGAATCAGTGGTAACTTCTTTAAAAATATTTGACTAATCAAAAGTACAGAAAACAGTCCACTTGAATAAAGAATATTTTGAATTTAAGAATTTGAATATGAGTCCACGTAAGTTCGACCTTACTTGGACTCGGGTCCAAGTCCGTTTACAAAATTATGAAAATTCACTGAGAAAAATACATACACGCAATCATTACGAAAAAACTTTATTAGCATCTCTTTTCCACTCCATATTAAAAAATTACATAATATGTATGTAGGAGAAAAAAATAAAATATTAATCATTATTCTATAAAAAAAAGTTTAAAAACTATAAAATATTGTATAGAACGGAACGTAGTGATGAGTGAGGGAATAAAAAGAATGTGTGCGAAAGAGGCGGAAGAGGAAGTGATGAAGAGACAAAATGGAAAGGCGTAAGGTGTTATGTGTTGTAAAAGACGAAAAAGCCCTTATACACGTTATAAACATGTTTCGGCTGTGTTTTTCGACCGGCCGCCTGCCTGACGTCAACTTACCTTAGTCATTTTTTACGACACTTCGGTTAGAAATGAGGGTGGCCTATTCTACTCCACCGGATGCCACACGTGGATCGACTTACCTTAGTCGTCTTTCACGACACTTTGGTAAAAAATGAGGGTGGTATATTCTACTCAACCGGATACCACACGGAGGGTCGACTTACCTTAGTCGTCTTTCACGACACTTTGGTAAGAAATGAGGGTGGTCTATTCTACTCAACCGGATACCACACGGCGGGTCGACTTACCTTAGTCGTCTTTCACGACACTTCGGTAAGAAATGAGGGTGCTCTATTCTACTCAACCGGATATCACACGGCGGGTCGACTTACCTTAGTCGTCTTTCACGACACTTCGGTAAGAAATGAGGGTGGACTATTCTACTCAAACAGATACAAGACGGTGGCGATTTTTAGCATGTTTAACGCCAATATCACCTATTTAACATGTAAATTTCGCACCAGGCTGTTTGTGTAGGTCATTTGCAATTCGCAGGCGGTACGTTTGCAAAATACATCTGTGGCCACGTGCGGGTAGTTTATCAGAGTTTATATTTAAATAACGTTAGTATTCAATTTGTTCGCCGTCCGGAACACAATGCCTTTGTACTGATGTCTGGTATAACTGAGAAGCAATTTTTCTCAAGATAGTGGATATTCTTAATGTTTATTTTTGACATTTTAAGTGGACAGTTAGATGCATTGTTTTCTTGCATATCTATACTAATATTATAAAGAGAAAAGATTTGTATGTTTGTGTGTGTGTATGTTTGTAATGTTTTCATGCAAAAACTACTGGACCGATTACAAAAATTCTTTCACCATTGGAAAGCTTCTTCACTCAGCAACATAGACTATATTACATTAAAAAAAATAGGGATCCCTAACCAATTTAAATAATTTATAGAATTAGGCGTTACTTTGCAGAGATCCATATTACAAAAGTAATAATAAAATTATTTTGCTATAATCCGCTATACAGTAAATAGAAAATATATATAGTGCTAAATGTATAGTGGACTATCCGTTATTTCATACCCGATACATGCAAGATTGTTGAGTGATAGTGAAAGTGTGTAGTGATTGTGTATTGTGGTGGCATTTGTGCATGTGTTTTTACGAATCCTGCATGTAACGGGTATGAAAAAACGGGTAGTCCACTATACATTTAGCACTATATATATTTTTTATATACTGTAAAGACAATTGCCCAGATAGTTGCGATAGCATGTCTCTATCTCTTATGCTTAACTTACAATAACTACTTTTATGTTTAAAATTTGAAATCTATAAAAAAACACGTTGTGGCACGCACATTTCCACGCGGGCGAAGCCGCTGGCGCAGCTAGTTACAACTAAATCGTGATAGTACAACCGTGCAGCTCTGTAGAGACGATTATGAGTTCAAAGTCCGGAGAGGCACCAATGAGTTCTTCTTATAAACTTGATAATTGCAATTTATCACACGCTTTTCGTTGAAGGAAAACATCGTAAGGAAACCTACATGTCTCTAGGGACTTCTGGGGATATTGTAACCTACCAATCCGCATTGAAGCAGCGTGGTGAATCTTAACTCCAGCCCTTCTATCCAGAAACGGAAGAGGAGTTCTATTCCCAGCAGTGGGATAGCAACACTTTAATTTACTATACTTAGTAGCTGCGACCAGGGCCATTTAGGTTCATGCCAGGGCAAAGTTCGCCGTACATCTGTGAAAAAAGAAGAATAATTGAAGGAAAACATCTTCTAATTTATTGGTACAGTTACTCCCTTTGTTTCGTTTTCGGCGAAATATGTTATATCACGAAAAACATTTTCCTGTTACAATTAATTACGACAGAGTTGGGCGCTGTATATCAATGCACTCTGCAATATTTCAACCTCTCTTCCTGATTACTTCTCCTCGTTTACATATTGTGTGGAATGTTTGAATATTTTAGGATGTAGATTCGCATGGTTTTAATTGTTAAACTTTTTAGGATTATATATATATACCATTTTATCAGACCATTTGTTTATATATTTACAAAACATATCACTAGAATAATTTATAATAGACTTAGGCGTCACTTTGTGACACTCTGTTCCGACTTCCGGTACCTTGGTTCGCTTTTCCAGAAGAACGGTGAAATAGATCACGATGTGAAAAATAGAATGCGGGATGGATGTAGTGGTGACAGGTCTCAGGAACAATATGTGACCCCCGAATGCCCCTTAAACTTATAGGGAAAATTTATAAATCGGTCATAAGACCTGTCGTAATGTAGGGATCAGAATGTTGGGCAATGAAAAAGATAGATGAAAGAAGAGTGGATGTAAATGAGATGAGTATTTAAAGGTGGATGTGTGGTGTGACAAGACTGGATAAAATAAGAAATGAGTATATAAGGGGAAGTCTGAATGTTGCGCCCATTATGGAAAAGACGAGTGGTGCAAGATTGGGATGGTGTGGACATGTAATGAGGAGGGATGAAACCATGCGGCTAAAAGAGTGTTGAGTATTAATGTCGATTGATATGTGAATAGAGGGAGGCCTAAAAAAAGGTGGTTGGATTGAGTGAAGTATGACATGCATATAAAAGGAGTAGAGCCAGAGTCGACGAATCATAGAAGAGAATGCAACAATTCAAGAATAAAACTCACGTAGGAATAAAAAAATGTTAGGAATATTTTAAGAATAATGAAGTCATGTAAATATCGTCTTCAGAGAATTAATTCATCCATAACCAAATTATTTTGCTGATGCTAAACAGCGGTTTGGCAAAATTGGGGAGGAAAATTGAAAAATGTGTTATTCATACTGTAGTTAGTTAATATTATATATTCAAATTCTAAAATGTTTCCCAACGTGGGCGTCACACAAAAGAAGTAGAAAGTGAATTTGAACGTACCGATGTAAGGGTTCGTATTTCGACCAATTGAATCCGTTTCAAGAGTAGTTGACCTGTACACCCACAAAATTTCGAGAAAACTTAAAAAAAACAAACGTATCACCATCACCCTCCTGCCCTTATCCCACTCTAAGTGGGGTCGGCACAACGTGTTTTAAGCATCAGTTTGCCTTATTCGTCTTTTACAACACCTCGGTAAGAAATTTACCTAATTCAATAAAATTGCCGTATCGTGTTGGTGGCGGTGTTCTGTGTTACTTTCGATATCTAATTTTGAATGTATAAGGTATGAGAACGACTTTTGCTTCCTACAACATGTTACAAGCATGTTGTCAAATGATTTGGCTACGTATTTTACGACCGGCCGCCTGCCTGACGTCAACTTACCTTAGTCGCCTTTTACGACACCTCGGTAAGAAATGAGGGTGGCATTGTACTCAGCCGGATACCACACGGTACAAAAAATTTAATAAATAAAAAAAAACAGATGTATTTAATAAGATAAAAATCTTTAAATAATTTATAGAATTAGGCGTTACTTTGCGGAGATCCATAATACAAAAGTAATAGTAAAATTATTTTGCTAAAATCCGCGATACAGTAAATAGAAAGTATAGTGCTAAATCTATAGTGGACTATCCGTTTTTTCATACCCGTTACATGAAGGATTCGTAAAACAAACAAACCACACACAAACCTCCACCACTGCCACCAAAAAAAGAGCCATACGTGGCATTTATAATTTGAATTCGCGTGAGTCCCTGCGAGAGAAGTTTAAGGAAACAGGTATTCTTACGTTAGCTTCACAGTATATTTTTAGCAATTTCATTTTTGTGCATAAAAATATACATAATTATAAAAAGATTGGCGATGTATATAATAGACAAAGTAGGAACCGACATAAGCTTGCGGCTCCTGCTTTGCGCCTTGTAAGAGTACGTAAGTCGTTTGTGGGTTTGGGTATAAGATTCTATAACAAAATTCCACAATCAATTTTAACTTTGCCATTACAGCAATTTAAAAATACTGTTAAAAAGAGGCTGATACAGAAAGCCTATTATACCGTGGAGGCTTACATTGATGATAAGAATGCGTGGATATAGCTGCTCTTTGACCTTGTGCAGGATAGCTATGACAAAATGTAATTAGTATTAAGAATCTTCTTTTTTAAAAGAGCTCCACCGAGTTTCTTGCTGGCTCTTCTCGGTAGGACGGCTTTCCGAACCAGCAGTAAAGTTGACGATTAAAAAGCACTTGTATACAATTTTACTTGAATAAAGAATATTTTTAATTTGAATTTGAATTGACCACAATACACAAGCACTACATACGATATATACTATTGCGGACGTTTTCGTCCATTGCTATATCTCAAAGAAATTAGACATTTTCGATGAAAGCTCCCAGGTGGCTTAACATTATCTGACATTTCCAACAAAGATTATCAGCCAATTTACACAAAATCAAATTATACACCTAAACCTTCCTTACAAATTACTCTGTCTTATGAGAAAACTGCGTGAAATATAATTCAGTCTTTGATTTTATCAAATTGACGGACTTGTAGACACTGTGGGGAACTTAAATATATGAATTTTAATGGGGAAAATTAATAAAATAATAAATATATGGGACACTTACACACACGGTCGTTTGTCCCCAAAGAAAGTAACTTAATACTTGTGTTATGGGTAACGGACAACTGGTAGATATACTACATATATAATTTTAAATACATACATAAATACAAATATACGCCCAGGCTTGAAGAACCAACAAATTGTTTGAAGAAAATGTTGGCCCTCGGAGGGAATCGAACCAGCGACCCGCGGAGCTGTAGGCAGGGTCACTACCTACTGCGCCACCGCTCCAGCGAATTAATGGGGTTCTTGTAGTCGACAATCCTCATACATAATTCCGATCGTGAGATATGTGAAATTTGAGTAAAGAAAATCAGTAAAATGGCTCAATAATGGGAATGGTTTCACCTGCTGACTTCCAAATTTCATTTCCAAAATGACAATAATGATGATAAAATTATGGAAAGGGAAGGAATAAATTATTCCTCAGCATTATTAAAGTAATCAAATCAAATCAAGCACAATAATTTATCTACATATGTGTATTGTATATGGCACTAACGTCCACTCTCATCCGCGGCTGTGATGTTACTGACGAGGTGCGTTTGAGACAGTGTTAGTTTCCTGTGTAGATAAGTATATTTATGTATGTATTATACGTTTGTGCATATGAATACAAGGTAATAATCAAACATCCCCACCCATATACACCGCAATATGGATTAGTCAATTAAAAATAATTCTCACTTCTTTTTCACGTCAGATTACCTTTATCACGCTAATTGATGAGGGTATTTTTGGGATCGTGAGTTAAGGGACGTTCAATGATGTGACATTTAATATACTCGTATGTCACTCGATATTCGATCGGAACACGTTACTCGTCTCTAAATTGTTTATTTATTAAGAGATGTAAACTCACGTGGAAATATACATATATTTATGTACCTTAATATTTAATAAAATAAGTCTTGTATTATCACGACCTACCATAGACCACCCTCATTTCTTTCCGAGATGTTGTCGTAAAAGGCGACTAAGGTAAGTTAACCCGCCGTGTGGTATCCGGTTGAGTAGTATAGACCACCCTCGTTCTTACCGAGGGGTCGTAAAATACGACTATGGTAAGTTGACGTCAGGCAGTCGGCCGGTTGTAAAATACGTAGCTAAATCATGTGACATCATGTTTGCCACATGTTTTTCCGACCCCGATTAGAGTGGGATAAGGGCAAGAGAATGATGATGACTGGAAACTAAACCTAGCCAAGTTTCCAGTATCAGGGAAAAACAAAGACATCCAGTACGATCAGAAACAATGTAATAGCACGTCGTTTTCCTTTTGTTCTCCCCTTGAAATTGCTTGCATGTAAGTAATTGCACCGCAAACAACTTGATAAATTATTCCGATTAAATTCAAGGCCTACTACTTTGCAAAGATTTATTTGCACAGCACTAGCCTTTGTTATATTATTTCTGAAAATAAAATTTTTTTTTTTTCGAAATTGACATTGAAATAATTCTCTCATTCTAGGATTATCTTAATCTGGCAGCGACAGTGCCTTCAGCTCCACAGGTCACGGGTTCGATTCCCGTCGATCAATTTTTTTATCAACAATATGTTGATTCTTCAAGCCTGGGTGTATATATCGTCGCCCCATCCGAAGAATAAAGTTACATTTCCTATGTTTACACATGGGGTTTTCTTTTAGGAATAGTAAAACAATGTAGTACGTATTTGACGGTATTTAAATAATTTATAGAAGTAGGCGTTGCTTTACGAAGATCTATTATACAAAAGTGATAATAAAATTATTTTGCTACCTATTTTATAAATCTGCGATAAATCTCGATATTTTGCTATAAACCGCAAGTATCGCGGATTATAGCAAAAAAAATTTATTACTTTGGTATTTAAACACTTAAATAGACGCGAACGAAATTGCGTATCAATAGCTTTTTTAATTCCAATCTTGCGATCACCTTTCTTAAGTTCTAATGCTTTATATATGGTCTGTGGTATCCGGCCGAGTAGAATAGATCACCCTCATTTCTTACCGCGGTGTCGTATCAAGCGACTAAGGTAAGTCAACCCGTCGTGTGGTATCCGATTAAGTAGAATAGACCACCCTCTTTCTTACCGAGGGGTCGTAAAATACGACTAAGGTTAGTTGACGTCAGGCAGGCGGCCTGTTATAAAATACGTAGCCAAATCATGTGACAACATGTTGGTTACATGTTGTGCCGACCCTACTTATATTGGTATAAGGGCAGGAGGAGGATGATGGTATTATGGTTTGTGCTATAACTTTTTCAGTTGAAATTAAAATCCGTTAAGTACTGAACAAGACAGTTCCAAGCAATTCATCACCGTCCTCCTGCCCTTATCCCACTCTAAGTGGGGTAGGCACAACATGTGATAAACATGTTGTCATATGATTCGGCTAAGTTTTATTACGACTGGCCGCCTGCCTGGCGTCAAGTTGCCTTAGTCGCCTCTTACGACACCTCGGTAAGAAAGAGAGTGGTCTATTCTATGCAGCCGGATACCATACGGTGGGTCAACTTACCTTAGTCGCCTTTTACGACACCTCGGTAAGAAATGAAGGTGGTCTATTCTACTCAGCCGGATACCACAGGCCATATATAAACCATAAGAACATAAGAAAGGTGATCGCAAGATTGGAATTAAAAAAGCTATTGATACCCACAATTTTGTTCGCGTCTATTTAAGTTTTTAAATACCAAAGTAATAATAAATTATTTTGCTATAATCCGCGATGCGGTTTATAACAAAACATCGAGATTTATCGCAGATTTAAGCATAATACTTTTATTATTACTTTTGTATAGATCCGGATACCACACGGCGGACAATTCCAAGCAATTAACTACAATAAATAGAATTTAGCATTTTGTCAAAATTAAAAACTCAAAAGACAAAAGTTTCAGCTTAAACATAGCACTGGCCGGAGATTGTAAAAGTTACGGCGAGCTTTGTCTTTGAAAAATAAATTAAGCCCTTCCTTTTAGCATTCCCCGGATTACTGCGACAATAAGCGAAACCGCGGGCTTTACCGCATTTTACATTTTAGTAATTAACGCAAAACCTTCTAAGAGATGAAAGGGTATTTAGCACATTTCTCGTGCGATTTTTATCACAAAACTAATGTGATCTTTACGCCGAGACAAAATTGGCAGAACAGAACTACTTTGATGACTAATGGCAGAATAGATTCCACGAAAAAATCGCGATATTTTGTCGTGTCGTTTTTTTACGAATCCTGCATGTATCGGGATAAAAAAAGGTGTAGTCCACTATACATGCATTATATATATTTCCTTTTACTTTACAGTGGATTAAACCAAAATAATTTTATTATAACTATTCTTTATTGAAATCCAGCTACGCCGTGTGGTATCCGGCAGAATAGAATAGACCACCCTCCTTTCTTACCGAGGTGTCGTAAGAGGCGACTAAGGTATGTGCCGTGTGGTATCCGGCTGCATAGAATAGACCACCCTCATTTCTTACCGAGGTGTCGTAAAAGGCTACTAAAGTAAGTTGACGTCAGGCAGGCGGCCGGTAGTAAAATAGTGTTCTTCATTGTACAAACAAAAGGCGGACTTATCCCTAAAAGGGATCTCTACCAGCCAACCTATGAGAAACAGAAAGAAAATGAAAAGAAATAAAATAAAATAAAATGGATGATGAAAATAAAAGGAAAGAAGAAAAATAAATAATAACGAAACACTATATACATAGATTAAAGTTAAAAAATGAGTGAATAAAATAATAGATAATAGTGATCATCGTGAATTAATTAAAATGTAATTTAATATTGATAATAAGCTACTAAATTTAATTTAAATGACTTGAGACAAATGTTTTCTAGTCTGTGACTTAAATTCTGATAGGGAAGGAGATTTGCGGATTGATCCAGGTAATTCATTCCACAGCTTTACACCTTGAAAGCTAAATTATCTCGAGTAAGTCTGTGAGGAGCATTTAGGGAAGGCAAGATCTAACGTAGTTAAAGATCTTAGCCGGCCACATCCAATACCCGACAAGAAGTTGTAAAGCTTTTTAAGATATATTGATTCTTATCTTATACAAATCAAAAATTATACAAAGCATTTAATTTTGCTCAGTTACAATAAATAAATAAATATTACACACACGGTCGTCCGTCCCCGAAGTAAGTAATTTAATACTTGTGTTATGGGACGGACAACTTGTAGATATACTACATAAATAATTCTAAATACATACTTAAATACAAATGTACACCTGGGCTCGAAGAACCCACAAATTGTTTATAGAAAATGTTGGCCCTCAGCGGGAATCGAACCCGAGGAGCTGATGGCAGGATCACTACCCACTGCGCCAATGGGCCAGTCAATGCTCACATAAATCAGTTACTGGATTTCCAATTCTGAATTAAATTAACGCATCCAATTTAACCTCTACAGAATTTCTTGTCTATTCAAATTCAGGTTGAGATAGCCAGGCTTTAGAATAATTTGATTTTGATGTAATATTCAACGCCGGACTCGATTTGTATATGATACATTCACATTCAAATTATTCTTTATTCAATTAAACTTAAAATAATTTAACTTAAAAAGCTGTGATAGCATAACGGTGAGACCGTCCGACTCTCTAGAGACGATCATGGGTTCAAACCCCGGGCAGGCAGCAATGACTTTTCCTATTAAAACTTATGTGTCTAATTGATAATTGCAATTTATCACACGCTTTTCGGTGAAGGAAAACATCGTTAGGAAACTTGCATATCTCTAGAGTATTCTAGGGATATGTGTAACCTACCAATTGGAGCAGCTTGGTATCTTCTCACTAAAAAATGGAGAGTGGAGGCTTTAGCCCAGCAGTGGGCATAGTAACAGGCCATTACTACTACTACTACAATGAAACTTGTAAACAAGTGCTTTTGAATCGTCAAAATCTACTGCTGATTCAGAAAGCTGTTCCTATCGAGAGGAGCCAGCAAAAAACTCGGCGGTTGCTCATTTCAAAGTATAATTCTTATTACTAGTTCGCCGTGGGGTATCCGGCAGAATAGAATAGACCACCCTCATTTCTTACCGAGGTGTCGTAAAAGGCGACTAAGGTAAGTTGACGTCAGGCAGGCGGCCGGTCGTAAAATATGTTGTCAAATCACGTGACAACATGTTTGTAACATGTTGTGCCGACCCCACTTAGAGCGGGATAAGGGCAGGAGAATGATGAATGATGAATTCTTATTACTAGTTATATTTAGTCTTATCTTGTAAAGGGAACAAGTATAGCTATATCCACTCATTCTTATCATCTATATAATCTCCAACAGTATAGTAGGCTTTATGTATCAGCCTCCCTTTAAACGTTTTTTAAAACTGCTCAACTTGCCTTAGTCACCTTTTACGACAACTCGGTAAGAAATGAGGGTGGTCTATTCTACTCAGCCGTATACCACACGGCTTGCCCTCCCTTAATATTATAGATTATTGAGTGTTAGTTTAGTTAGTAGCAGTAACTGAAAATAATTTATAAAATTAGGCGTTACTTTGCGGAGATCCATAATACAAAAGTAATAATAAAATTATTTTGCTATAATCCGCGATACTGTATCGCGGATTATAGCAAAATAATTTTATTATTACTTTTGTAACTGAAAATAGATAAGATTAGAGTTAAATTTATTTAGTACATTATTTATAACACAGTATAATTGAAATTAACTGTAAGTGTATGTAAAATTATATATTATTTATTTATTTGACATGCCATTATCTATACTTATTATAAAACAAAGTCCGCAAAGCTGTCTGTCTGTATGTGATGGATTTTTGTACAGTTTTTACTAAAAGTTAGTACAATTCCTCCGAAAGTTTTAGGTCGATAGTAAGTAACAGTTTTATGTAAATTGAGTTGAAGAGGTCGTTTTACAACAATTTTTAGTGGGGGTAGTAACAAACAAGTGTCAATTGTAGTTAAGAGGGGGGAATAGATATAAAAAGCGGTGTAGGGTATCTGAGAGCCAGTCTCTTGCTGAGACTCGAGCGACTATTACTAAACACTAATTTCCACGCGGTCGAAGCCGACGTATAGCTAGTTGGTATATATTTAATTTAACAAGTTGTATGTCATGCATAACATGTGTATATAGTTACTGTCGTATGTATAATGATTGTTATACTATAAAATTTCGTTATTATAACGAACACAATATTTTTCCATTACACTTATTCAATAAATAAGAAGAAATTTTCCAAAAGTCAACTCATTTAATCTTTTTCAACAACAAAACACATAATCAACGACAATGTTTTTTTTAATTACTGGCCAACTATATGAAGGAGGTTGTATTTAAAACACGTCGTAACAGTCGACCATCCTGACAACATTTGCGACCCCGCAAATCTAATAAGCTGACTTCTGGGAATGATTCTACCATCGATTCGGAATGCTGATTGTACTGAGAAGAATCGGCAAGATACTCAATACTTGCTCTTTTAACCCTTAAGCTCTCGCTGTCATGGCATAACACAGCACAATTAATGGCAACCAACTCAGCAGATGCATACGTAAACAGGCTTGCTAATGCTAACGCTCATCGCCATGGCTTGCTTGCTACATGCATGCTACATTTCTGCTCGCCTTTTTCTCCTGCTGTTAGAGTCGGCCATTCTGAAACAATTGCGCCGCAATTGGCGCAGGAAAGGTATTAGCTTTCTGTAAAGTCAATTATTAAATGTTACAAGCATTGCATTTATCCCCGTATACTAAATAAAGCTTCCAATCTTTTATTTCTTACGCTAAAACCCAAGCGGGAATTACATTTATGTCCACACTATTACACGTTACCGTCACTTGTTTTTTCTTCACCTTCTTAATATTACGTTTTTTAAATTTTATTTGTGGGTTATAGGTTTCCATCGCACTTCTGAATATAACGAACACAATATTTTTCCATTACACTTATTCAATAAATAAGAAGAAATTTTCCAAAAGTCAACTCATTTAATCTTTTTCAACAACAAAACACATAATCAACGACAATGTTTTTTTTTAATTACTGGCCAACTATATGAAGTTGTATTTAAAACACGTCGTAACATTATTACAAATTTTCATTTGATTTAAATTAAACAACGTCCCAAATCCAGAACATAATGTTGTGAGCAAAATGAACATTTCCTCATTTACGTCGTTTACGCGTTATCAGCGTGACGAGCCCCCAAATATATCGGTAGCACCCACCGCCTAACGACGCCTAATCTATGAATAATTTACATAATATAAGTCCTCACTCGCGAAACGTTCACAGGTACACACGCACGAAAGTGTGATTGGATTATATCATAATGACATTCTAATCCCTTTACGCTTTTCCAGTTTCATCTGTAGGTATGTTTGTATGTAACTTACTTCAGAACCGATTTATGCGGACAGCCACTGGGTGTCCGTGGTTCATGCGGAACGTTGACCTCCATAGAGACCTCGATCTCCCTACCAATGACTCACCTCTTTAAACGTTTTTCGAAATCTTACTTCGAGAAATCTGAGGTACACCCGAACCCCCTTATTTCAGTTGCTTCTACCTACATCCCAGTTAGGTCCGACCATCGAAAATATAGGCGTCCAAAAAGCGTCGTGTATGACCCCGACGATCAAATAACGATCGCCAACACAGATACACGTAATACACACACACAGCATCTTCGCCGGCGAAGACGAGGTCCCAGTTTTCTGACGTCGGTCGGTCGTGGCTTCTCGCCACCCTTCCGACGCCGCAATGACTTATCTAAGTCACACCACCAGCCCTCCACTACGCGTCGCCCTAAACCTTGGTCCGGCCTCACAGGAGGCACCCTTAGGACGACGTTCCCCGACGCTAGTAGAGCTTCTGCGCTCTACTCCCTGCATTTCGCAACCTCGGCGATGCTTCTGCGCTCGCCCGTCCCGCCCGGTGACGCTGTAAAAGCCATTAGGGCTAACAGCATACAGTTAATTCGAAAAAAAAAAATTGTATGTAACCGTTTCTTTTCTTTTGAATTTAAATTCGACCCACTTTGAACGATTCGATTTAATTCAAAATTTGTACTTTTAATTAACTAACAATAAAAGTAAACAATAAAATAATTTGATTATTATCCTTTCTTTAATGTACTCCGGATGTTTTATTTAATTATTGTGAAAAACAGTGGGGTTCTCGATACATATATCGAATCAAATCAAATCAAAATATAAAGTTTATTTAAATTTTATTTTCTAATTTAATTTTCAAATAAACCACTTCAGGCACTTTTGAATCGTCAAGCATCAATATGAATGAAGCTACAACTGGTTCGGAATGTTGCTCTTACCGAGAAGAACCAGCAAGAAACTCGGCGGTCAATCTTTTAAATATTTTCAATTATACATTATTAAACCGCTGTCTTGTATGAAGCTGAAAGGATTTTCAAATCCAGGCTTTCTTATCATCCAAATAATCTTCAGTTTTGTAATATGCTTTACGTATAAGCATATTTTTAACACTTGATTGGAATCTTTCTGTACACTGGTCTAGAATGGATTGAGGAATTTCATTATTGAAGCAAATAGCGAGACCAACAAATGAGTTGTTAACTCTGCTGAGTCAGCAGGTATCGCAAGCTGTTGGTGACCTCTCGTATGTCTATGATATACATCAAATTTTGTTATATACGTACTTATATTTTTCCGTACACATACAATATTACTATATAAATCGAAAAAGATGCTCACTATATCACTCTATCTATAAGTGAAAACCACATGAACATTCAATCAGTAGACTTAAAATTGCTTTAGGAGGAACATACGCTGAGCTGTACATCCCGCCTCTTTAAAAAAATAACGTGATATTTGTCGACGCACAACTTTACAGGAGAGCAATTTTAACAACTAAACGTTGATAAATTTAACAATATTGATAATTTACTGAGAAAAAACAATTAAACTGTTACGGAAATTGTGCTGTTTGTAAATAAGCAAGAAATAATTTAAAAAAAACGTTTTTTATAAGATATCATGTTGTTCTTGTAATGAGGCCACCCATTCAGTACGGTGTCAGAGACAGGTATGTCAAATTAGTTAAAGTTGTCTGTAACAAAGGAAAACTCTCTAAAATCTCACTAAAATTGTTGTAACACGACCGCTTCAACACAATTTACATTAAATTATAATGTGCCCTTAACCTTAACCTTATGGAAAAAATTTTACTGCCTTTTACTCGTAGTAAAACCTACATGTACCTTACCGTACCTTACTAAAATTCGTTCAGTAGATTTAAAGAAAACCGATTAGATACAGACAGCTTTTGGGGTTTTTGTTTTATAAACATAGATAGACTAGCTGTGCTTGCGGCTTCGCCCGCGTGGAATTTTTAATATAAAAATAGTTGCTGTAAGTTAATCGTGAGAGATAGAGACACGCCGTTGCGGATTTTTTTGTAGTATTTTTATAGATCTACAATTCTTTAGTACATTACTTTAGCGTATCTCTGCTGGTTTACGCAGCGCACGCACCTAAAGCTCCCAGAAAGCACGTTTTTTGATAACTGCGCGTTCTCTTCAACACAATTTACATGATACCGATATGTATTATTTCCCTTAACCATCCGGAAGTATTGCATCTTTTGGTGAGAACCGTATAAAAATCCGTTCAGAAGATTTTGAGAAAATCGATTACATACAGACAGCTTTTTGGGCCTTAATTTTATAATGAGTATAGATGTAACAAAACTAAAACAAATAAAAAAAAGAAATACCCTCTGTTATGGGAACCATTAAAAGGAGCTTGTCTAGGCAACTGATGGATACGTGATTTCTCGAACGTTTTAGGAAATTTATTCCACGCTAAGGGCATAAAGTAAAGTAAAGTAACAGCCTGTTACTATGCCCACTGCTGGGCTAAGGCCTCCTCTCTCCGTTTTTGGAGAGAAGGATTGGAGCTAAGACCTACCACGCTGCTCCAATGCGGATTGGTAGGTTACACATATCCCTAGAATTCTCTAGAGATATGCAGGTTTCCTCACGATGTTTTCCTTCACCGAAAAGCGTGTGATAAATTGCAATTATCAATTAGACACATAAGTTTTAATAGAAAAACCCATTGGTGCCTGCCCGGGTTTGAACCTATGTCGTCTCTAGAGAGTCGCACGGTGTCACCGCTAGGCTATCACAGCTTTAAGGGCATATAATAATATAATATAATAATAATACGTACGAGTTGGCGATAAAACCAAATTAACTGTCGGCACTAACAAACAGTAACCTGTCACATAATATTAAATTTTTTATCACATATGAACTCAATCGTAAAATATTTAATGTTGTTTGAAGAAGGTAAATCTTGACACTAATAAGGATTTACCTAATACAAAAGTAATAATAAAATTATTTTGCTATAATCCAAATAGCAGTATAATTTTATTATTACTTTTGTATTACGGCCGCTGTATGGTATCCGGCTGCGTAGAATAGATCACCTTCATTTCTTACCGAGGTGTCATAAAAGGCGACTAAGGTAAGTTGACGTCAGGCAGGCGGCCAGTCGTAAAATACGTAGCCAAATCATGTGACGACATGTTTGTAACATGTTGTGCCGACCTCGCTTATAGTGGGATAAGGGCAGGAGGATGATGATGACTTTTGTATTACGGATCTTAGCAAAGTAACGCCAAATTCTATAAATTATTTAAGGATTTAACATTAACCAATATTATATAATATAAACCAGTATTTAAAATAATGGAATATACTGCTTAAGACTAAAACTCGAATAAGCTTGCGTAGATGTATGATTAGCATCAAGTGCATATAAAAAAAGTTGTTAATAGTTTGTAGTTTTTACGATGCTATTTTATTGGAAGCTTACTAATTCTAATTGAAAATATTATTTATTCAAGTAAACTTGTAAGGTGCTCTTGAATAGTCAATTCTAGCACAAAATTGCTTCTACCGAAGAAAGCTAGCAAGAAAATCGGCGATTGCTCTTTTCAAAATATAATTCTTAGTACTAGTTACATTTGTTATTGATATCTGTTGATAATTTACGTGGTTTATGTATTAAATAAACTGTTTAGAACACTGAATAAAAAGATAATATTTTAGGCGTAGGTTTTAATAACACGGACATCAAAAAGGAAGAGAGAAAGTTATATCAGTTACAGACTAATAAAGTAACAAAGTCAGAACAAATACAGACTATATAATAGCATTGTCACAGATAAAGTTGCGTTCTTAATTACCAACACTCCCTCCAGAACGCAAACCCATTTTGTTTAAACAAAACATATGTTTTTCAAATGTTACACCTTTTGTTAAATTATCAGCAACCATGTCGCAACCATTTACAAATAAGAAATTTATTTTAGAATTAACAATATTCTCTCGGATAAAATGTAATCTAATATCTATATGCTTAGTTTTAGGTTTATAACAGTCTGTTGATGCCAGTCTTATTGCACTCTGATTATCACTATAAATATTTAACGCACTATCCAAGCCTTGACCGAGTTCAGTTTGCAGTTGTTGAAGCCACAAGGCCTCTTGTGTTGCTGATGCCATCGCCATATATTCGGCCTCTGCTGTGGAGAGTGCCACAGTCTGCTGTTTACAGGAATTCCATGTTATACAACCATTCTGAAAAATAAAAGTGTAACCAGTGCAGGATCTCCGGTCATGTGGGTCACTTGCCCAGTCTGCATCGCAGTACCCTGTTATATCTTTAGCATCTTCCTTGACATAACATATCTTTAGGCTTTTAGTTCCTTGGAGATATCTCATGACTCGTTTTACACCAAGCCAATGCTGAATTCCTGCACCATTACAGAACTGACTCAACTTATTTACCGCATAGGTAATATCAGGTCTTGTTACCTGTGACAGATATAAAAGACAGCCTACCGCTTCTCTGTATGGGAAATTACTGGCTTCATCCTCAGGTACCTTATCAAATTTAGTATTTACCTCTATTGGAGTGCGTACTGGTTTACATTCAGACATGCCAAAGCGTTTCAACACTAGGTTAATGTACTTCTCTTGGTCTATCATGATCACACCTGCTTTACGATTTCTACTAATATTAATGCCTATACATTGATGTGCCTCACCCATATCTTTCATACAGAGTTCCTCCTTTAACTTTTCTTTGACATGGGCTGCTGTTTTCGGATTATTTGTAAAAAACAAGAAGTCATCTACCCATACTGCAATAAAAAACATTATTGACTCATTCACTAAATAATAAATACATGGATCAATTCTTGATCTTTCCAATCCAATTTTAATTAAAATACTATTCAGTTTTAAATTCCATTGACGACTAGCTTGCTTGAGTCCATAAATAGATTTATGCAGAAGACACACTTTAAAATCTTTATTATAACATTCTGGTTGTGACATGTATATCTCACTGTCTATGTCACCCTGAAGAAATGCACTTACAGCATCCATCTGGGCTATATCTAGGTCATACTTAGCAGCTAAAGCAAGCAAGAATCGAACTGAGGTATACCTTACCACTGGAGCATAGACCTCATGATAATCGTTTCCTTTCTTCTGAGCACAACCCTTAATCACCAATCTAGCCTTAAAACGAACAATGTCTGCGTTCTCATTGGTTTTACTCTTAAATACCCATTTACAGGGCAAAGCTCTTTTGTTTGATGGCAACTCAACCAGTGACCAAGTTTTGTTATGTAGTAATGAATCATATTCCTCTTGCATAGCCTTTTTCCATTGTTCGGCATGTGAAGATGATAGAGCCTCATCTAGAGTCTGGGGGTCGCTCAGATTAATTATAGGACAAAAATAACTCACGTCATGTTTACCCCTCTCTGCATACTGGACAGCTCTGCGTGGACGTAGGTTAATATTACGCTCTGGTGTTGACAGGTCAATAGATTTATCTGGTATGTAGGATGAATCATCATTGTCGCCTGACAGATCTTCACTTGAAGGATGCACAGAGTCATTTTCTAATTCTGGTTCACAGGATTCTTTAGAAGTTTGTATTACAGGTTCGCTGGGTAAGCAAGGTAAGTACACATTATTGTCAAATTTTTGCATTTTTTCTAAAAACATTACATCTCTACTCTTGATTATTTTATTTGTGTTTAGATCAAGTAACCGATATCCCTTGCTAGATTCACAATATCCAACGAACACTAATTTTCTAGATTTAGTATCCCATTTTTGACGTTTTTCTTTAGGTACTTGTACCATAGCTTCAGAGCCAAAAATTCTTATATTAGATAAGTTAGGTTTCTTACCCGTCCACATCTCAATAGGGGTTTTTCCATCAATAGATTTAGTAGGAGATCTATTAATTATAAAAGCTGCTGTTGCTATTGCCTCGCCCCAGAATTGCTTTGACAATTGAGCATCAAACAACATACATTTAGCTCTTTCCACTAGTGTCCTGTTCATTATCTCAGCTAGTCCATTTTGCTGAGGTGAATATGGAGTGCTTGTTTGATGTTCAATTCCATGTCTATTTAGGAAACTTTCAAATTCTTTGTTACAGTATTCCTTGCCATTGTCTGACCGAACAATTTTAATAGTTTTCCCTAGTTCATTCTCTACTTTTGATTTATAATCTTTAAATACTTCAAGAACACTCAATTTGTCTTTTAAAAGATAAACATGAACTCTTTTGGTAAAGTCATCAATAAAAGTAATGAAATATTTCATACCTCCCAGTGATACTTGTTCCATCGGTCCACATAAGTCTGTGTGGATGAGCTGCAGTGGGTGTGATGCTCTTGATCCAATACTATTAAATGGTAGTCGGCTTTGTTTACCTTCCAGGCAGGTAGTGCAAGTGATCACATTCTTATTCTTAGCTGGTAATGGATGAACTCCCTCTGCATACTCCGGCAGCTTGCTAACATCAGAGAAGTTCAGATGTCCCATGCGTCTATGCCATAAAACAATATCATTTAAATCATTTGAACATGTTAAGTTTGTAACAACTTCTCTATGGGTATTTAACTGATACAAGTTGTTTAATAATGTAGCTGAACACAGAAGTTTGTTATTCTGGTCATAAATATCACAACCTTTATCTCTGAAATTTACTTTGCAGCCATTTTTTACAATAGCACTCACGGATAAGAGGTTAGCAGCAAGTTTTGGTATGTATAGAACTTCTCTTACCTGAATTTTATTTTGTTCACTATCATTTATTAATAAATTAACCTTTCCCATACTTTCCACAGGTAGCGGTGTTCTACTGGCAACTGTTATAGCAGGTATTGGTGGGCTTGTTACATCATACAGCCAGTCACATCTATTGGTCATGTGCATGGAGGCACCAGAGTCCACATACCACAGGTCCGAATTCATTGTCTGTGAAGATGCTGAAAAAGCTGCAATAAAACTTTTATTATCTTCTGCTTTCAATGTGTTTTTCTTCCTCGGAGCACGACAGTTCTTAGCCATATGGCCGTGCTTGTTACAATTGAAACATCGGGGCCCTCTGTAAGCCTTAGTTGTACTCTGATTCACTTGAATGGCAGGTTTTCTAGTGAAGAATGCTGTACTCTCTGAATGCTGAACTTCCTGTAGAAGTTTTGTTTTAATTGAGTCGGCGCTGATCTTCATTCCTGAGCTCTCTAGACCCATTATCATTGGCTTATAGGTTTCCGGTAAGCCAGCTAACATTAATGTCCCAAGCCATTCATCATCTATTTCAAAGTGAATATTCCTAAGCTTGTGCGCGGTCGACATAATCTTAGTCACATAGTCATCTACGTCTCGTGAATTGTCCAATGTAGTTGTAATAAGGTCTCTCAGTAAGGCTACTTTCCTGTACAACCCGCTGTCATCAAACGCATGTTGTAAACTCTACCAAACTTCTTTACATGTAGTAGCACTCTGTACATGTACGTAGTTTATGGGATCGAGCAATAATATGAGTTTTGAATGTGCCTTAGTTTCCTTTTTCTTATCGACATTAGATCCGTCAATACAATCCCACAATTCTTCCAACTTGAAATAAGCTTCCACGGCGAATTTCCAAGTCGCGTAATTGTCTCTTCCGACAAGTCTATCAATGTGAAATGGATTGTGGCTTGTATTGGCCATTTTCTACGAGAGCTTGATAAGTTTTCACAAACTTTTCTAACTAACCACGCCGTTTTTTTTTTTTTACTTAGGCGGGAATCTCAATACGCCAGTCGGATTTTTATTTGTTCTAACTGCGTTTATTTATTTATTTCTTTTTTTAATCAACCACGCTCTGCTACCATGTTGATAATTTACGTGGTTTATGTATTAAATAAACTGTTTAGAACACTGAATAAAAAGATAATATTTTAGGCGTAGGTTTTAATAACACGGACATCAAAAAGGAAGAGAGAAAGTTATATCAGTTACAGACTAATAAAGTAACAAAGTCAGAACAAATACAGACTATATAATAGCATTGTCACAGATAAAGTTGCGTTCTTAATTACCAACAATATCATTTACGAAGTCAAGGAGTAGCTATACCCACGCATTCTTGTCATTTATATAGTCCTTAATAGTATAAAAGGCTTTTTGTATCAGCCTCTTTTTAATATTTTTTGAATGGCAATGCATAATTAATTGTGCAATTTTCTTTGGAATCGTATACCAAATCACGCAAACGTTTCACATATTTTTGTAGAAAGCTTAAATCGATCTGTTTATTATACATATCGCTAATTTTATTAAAATATTTTAGTGCACACAAAAATGTTAAAAATATACTTTGAAACTAATGTAAGAACAACCATTTTCTTAATACTTTTCTCGCAGCAAAAAAACTAAATAATTTCCAAACCATTGTTTCATATCTAAAAGTAGCTATCAAGTTACCTTTTGGTGTTAATATGGTTTCAAAAATGACTAAAATGATTTAATTTAAAATTTATACATATATTAGATATATTATATTTGTAAGATATGCCCTTTTCGAAATTAACTGCAATTGAGTTAATAAATTAAACGAAAAAATGTTACAAACTTGTGTTTCTTTTACTTTAGGCATCTAAAATAAAACATATAGCAATCACACAAAATCGGTGAAGAAAAAGATCGTGAGGAGGAAGGGCACGTCTTGGGGAGTTGTGACCTTTTCGAAATTGTTTCTGGACAGACCATGACGTTGATAGACGAATGAATAAAGAGATGACCTCATTTCAATCATAATGGGCAAGCATTTACACCAGATTTATACAAAAAAACGGTTTGGCATGCCACATTGCTTTTTTGCAGTTCCAACAGTGAAAGTACGCCTTTATCGAGACGTGAACAAAATAAGGGACGACTTTCGTGCAAGATTGTAGCAATTGGACTCCATTAAGACGCTCTGGGACCCTTGATTCAATTCCATAGATCATTGGGACGCGTAGCGCCTAAGAGCGCTTTATTTTAAGATATTCTCCACCTAATATCTCAGAAGTGCTGTGAATATTGTTTAAGATTTACATATTGGAGTGCATCAACAAGTTTCTCTTGTTTCCGTTACTTGAAATTGTTTCCGATTGTTATTTTGTCTCGTGTTTTTTTACTTAAATATATGAGATGAAACAAACGATCGTCCGTCCCCAAGGTAAGCAACTTAATACTTTTATTATAGGCGACAGACAACCGCTAAATATATACATATCTAATTCCAAAAACACATCTTAAAATTTAAATTTAAGTTATCTTGATTAGTATTCATAGTTAATGTAGACACCGGTTATACTCACGTCTAATTTTATCGGGTTTGCCCGGCGGGAATTGATCAGTTCCCACCGCGATAATGTCGTGCTCATGAATAAGTGCCCCGGATGGGCTCGAAACTTGTCGGGCTAACCTAATAAAAATAGGCGCGAGTATAGCAGTAACACGTTAACCATATCTCAATTCATACCGCTCATGTGCCGCAATACTGGTAAAACTCAAAAACACTTGATTTGGACTAAATACAAATTCTTTTCAGCAACAATACCAGCAGAACTATATTTCAGTATAAAACCGTTCGTTTAAGCAAACTAAAGCATATTAGTGCATTGTCGTTAGCAATGAAACTTTAAACCCATTTATCTCAATCATTTTTTTTGAGTTGTGGTACTATTGCAGTCTATGAGAGATATATACACTCAAACTAAAAGAACCGGTAAATTGTTTTAGAAAATGATGGCCCTTGTCGGGAAACGAAACTGTATACAGCGGAATTCAAGGCAGGGCCCATCCCACCTACGCTAAGGCCAGTTATACAATAGAGCTTTAAAACAATGGGGGTATGTGCAGCCAAGTTTCTTGCTGGCTCTTCTCGGTAGGAGCAGCAGAATTTGAATTTGAATGAAATGTAATTGTTTTACATAAAATGTATTATTTTTCTGTAATAAACCTACTACACATTAAACTAAGCATGACAAATTAGTCTTCTCTCGAGATAAATAATTTATAAATGAAAATTCGTTAGGAATACGTAATTCTTTTCGTCAAAGAAGCATTCCCGAGTGTTCGTTTTCAAATCTACTTAATTATACGATGGGAAAATAATATAAAGAAAATATTGTGAAGCGAAAGGCATATCTCGAGATATTATGCGCAGGACGCCAATCCGGTATCGCAAATTTGGTAAAGAGCGGTAAGCTGACGTAAATATATTTTCTGATACAATATTGTATTTTCGCCGTACTGTACTGTTATTAATAGGCTACGATATTTATTCTGTGAATGTGAAAACTCTTTATAATATTTATTCAGTTGTCAACTGAATTAAAATCAGGTGATTATAGGCTAACCGTTTAACTCAGACTTAGCACCCTTAGCAGTTAACATGATGTACAAGAGGCCCGCACCTACCTCAGTCCCCGTTGTGTGGTGTGTTGAAGTCTGAGTTAAGCAGTTAGCCTATAGTTGTTAGGTATTTTACCAGATATTTACGGGTTCCTGAAACATCATATGATTAAATTTCCCAAGTAGCTTGTATTTTTCGAAAATTCCAAAAAGTATACAACTTAACTTTTGTGTATTTATTTATTAAAGAAGAAAGAACTTTATTAAGGTTACAAATAAAATAAACAATTTGTTGGTTCTTCGAGCCTGGGTGTGTATTTGTATTTAAGTATGTATTTAAAATTATATATGTATATATCTACCAGTTGTCTATCACCCATAACACAAGTATTAAGTTACTTTGGGGATAGACGACCGTGTGTGTAAGTGTCCCACATATTTATATTTATTTATTAAGGTTAATCTGCCCAACGATCTGGTATCCTGAATCTCCATGTTGGCCCTCGGAGGAAATCGAACCCACGACCCGCGGAGCTGAAGGCAGGGTAACTACCCACTGCACTAACGGGCCAGTCAAAGGCCATTCGTAATCCACCTACTAGTCCGTTTAGTACTTTTTGAGTTTATCGCAAACAAACAGACGCGTCATTTTCTTATAGAGCAGTACGGTATTTTATGTTTTAACGAACATACGTCATACGTTTCAAGTTGATGTTGGTCCAATAATTCAATTTCCCCATTAGATTCCCCATGCGCCCGCTTGCGTCCTGTCAGGGGACTTAGCGTAAATTGATTTATATTCAAGTACAACTGACAGTCCCGTATTATCTCGTATCAGACTGATCAAATAAAATCAACCAACGAAATTCAAATTCATTTTCTAATTTTTATGAATAAGAATTGTTGGATTAAAGAAAAGTGCATGCAAATGAGATGAGAATGTTAAGGTGGATATGTGGTGTGACAAGACTGGATAAAATACGAAAATCAAATAAAATAGGAACAATATTAGTAATATTATAAATGCGTACGTCTGTCTGTCTGTAACGTTTTCACAACGAATCCGCTTAACCAATATCGCTTAAATTTGGCACAATTATTTCTTATACACATAGCCTATAATCCTGTAAATTTAAAAGGAATAGGATGATAAAAAACGCCACCTCAGAATGTTTACGAAAGACTTGTTTACGATTTCCCCAAGGTCTCGCGAACATTCTCGAAAATCGGTTCGTTCGATATATAAGCAGACGTATAGTGCGCCTCGACATTTAGTTTGTAAATAGCGATCAAGAGCGAATTACGAAGTGAAAATAAAAGTTAAATAATAGTGACCTCGGCTTTCTTATTGGATGACGGACTGTATAGAGACTGTAAGTACTAATTGTTTTCGTGAAAAGATGAATAAAGTGTTTTTAAAGAGTCACCAAGTATTTTCATCCAAATCCACGAACCGTAATAATAATGTACGTAACAATTTGATATGAGTATTAATGTTTACAGCCTAGTGCGTTGCTGATTTAGTTAAAATGTGTAATTATCACTTGAATAACTTGATTGTATAGCTACATTGATTTCTAATTGTTGATCGATTGTAGTAGCATAAATTTAAGATATTTGTTAGCTTATGTAAAGGCAAATTTAGATATTCTTACGGAACTATGTTGTTGAAAAGTATACGCAGACGCTTAAATGATACGAAAAAGTAATGATGATTGGAAAAGATTACAGCTTAAAGTGTATAAAATTGAACATTTAGTACACTTTAAACTTATAGGATGTGCTAACGTATAGCGTCTGTATTACTTATAAGTCATAGCCAGGGTCATACTTTTAATTTACAAAGATAAATCTTTAGCCCGACTTAGTAGCCTTTTCACGTGATCGGTATGTACGCGAGTGAAACTGCAGGGCATTGGTAGTATGCAATAAAGAATGTTGTAGTCCAAGTGTTTTTAGGAACCCTGCATATATCAGGTATGAAAATGGATAGTCCACTCTACATTTAGCATTATTTATTATCACTTTTCTATTTATTCGTGCGGAAATCCATGAATGCTCTTTCAAAGGGTGCTTAATAGAAAACTGATCGTGAGATGTAGACATTCATTTTCGTGCAAAAGAAATGGGATTTATTTTGATTTAAGCTTTTCCCCTCCGATCTTTCATGTCGACCTGCTGATTGATAGTCCGGATTTGTGGATAGAATCGGCCAGTTTCTTGACAAGAGGGCATGTCAATAAATAAATCAACCTTTTTCCCAAATGAAATATCATAGTTTGTCAGAAATGTAAGTAAAAGAAATGTAATTTTTTGTGCTTTGCTACTTTACCAAACTTGGGTCTGACTTTGTCTCCCTTACTTGAAGATGGAAATAACATCTATCGGGAGCGAACATGTTAACAAATGTATCCCTAAAAGTAAGTAAAGTAACGGCCTGTTACTATCTCACTGCTGGGCATAATCCTCCTCTCTCCGTTTTTGGAGAGAAGGGTTGGAGCTAAAACCAATCACGCTGCTCCAATTCGGATTGTTAGGTTACACATATCCCCAGAGATTCTCTAGAGCTATGCAGGTTTCCTCACGACGTTTTCCTTCACCAAAAAGCGTTTGATAAATTGTAATTATCAATTAGACACAAGTATTTTAATAGAAAAACTTTTTGGTGCCTGCCCGGGATTTGGACTTGTCTCTAAAGAGTCCGCTGAAAATAAATGAAATGTAACCAGATTCTTCATTGTTCTTCTGAAACAACGATATAAAAACATGCTGAATCGATAATATGATTCAGGCTGAATTCAATATTTCTGATAGCTGGCTATCAATCCAAGCACGTATTTAATATGGGCTGACGTGAATTTTTTCCGGAAAGCGTTCAAAATACTATAAATAATGGATTTATTCGACAGACACGACTATGCGAAATCAATATATGTATCATATAGTTATTATACTTTTAGTATCTAACGTTAAGAATGCGTGGATATAACTACTCTTCGACCCTGTACATGCATTAATAACTATATGTAACTAGTAAAAAGAATTTTTCTTTGCAAAAAGCAACCGCCGAGTTTCTTGCTGGCTCTTCTAGTTGGGAAGGGCTTGCCGAACCAGCAGTAGATTCGACAATTCAAAAGCACTTGTTTACAAATTTACTTTTATAAAGAATTATTTCAATTTGTATTAGAATATATATATATATATATATATATATATATATATATATATATATATATATATATATAGAATATATTCCCCTGACTTCTTAAACTGAGATCTGTGAAAAGGATAAATCTAATAATACTTATACAAATTCTATTTTGTTCCAGAAAGTGGAGATGGTGGAAAATGATCTACACGATTTCATATCCCGGAACGCACCTGGAACCGAAACCGCCCAATCAATTAAGTATCGACAATGATTCCGAGGGAGCGGCGAAAAATTGAAATGGAGACGAAATTATGCGCGAACCAATGCAGGAACATAACGAAGATAAACATACGACCGCCTGATCCCGGGATCATAATAAATAGAACAATTGAACACGACAATGGCACGTATTTCAACTATTTCGGTGCCAACTTCAGTGAATCGTTCGACGAAACTTTTCTCAATTTCTCATTAAAGAACGGAACGTCTAGTGATGTGCAATATAACTTTTGGGCGTTGTCGTTAATCGTTTTTCCGTTACTGACGTTGTTTGGGAACGTGCTCGTTATAATGAGTGTGGCTAAAGAACGCAGCCTACAAACAGCTACCAACTACTTCATAGTGAGCTTGGCGGTGGCTGACTTATTAGTCGCCGTGGTGGTTATGCCGTTCGGAGTTTATTATTTGGTAAGTCTTTCTTCTGTTTTTTCTTGATTTATAGAAGCAGAACTTGCGGAACTTCACAGTACAGAAGCTATTTATTTATTTACTTTTACAAAATCTTCATCTCTTAATAAATTAATTTACAAAATATTACTTAATTTTTACATACAGCCAATTACGGATTTTAATATTGTTAACAGTATTCTTATTATAATAAGGACGTCAGAGAAGTGTGTGTATGTAGATGTGTTGCATGTGAGGCGAAGTCCGATACTAAATGTACATATAATAATGATTGTCTTGCATTTAAGTCGTTAGTTAAAAATATACATTGCAACTATAAGCACGTCGTTTCAATTCAAACTTGATATACAAAGAGAATCTTAGCGTCATATAAATAAACAGCAGTATGGTTGAGTGCATGTATGATATGCGTGGAAATGCTTCAATTTGTCTATACATTTCATTAATGTATATAATATAATAGAATTATTTCGCTATAATCTGCGTTTGTTAAGAGCACGCTAGGAAAGCTACTGCGCTTTACTCCCATGAAACACCCTCGAAAGTGCTTCTGCACTAAGCAGATGACTCTGTAAAAGTAAAAACTAACTCATTGAAAAAAATTACAATCTACAATGCTTTCGCTCTCTCCGTTTCGGACGCTATCATTATATGTTAACAGTATGTAGCCAAAGTAGTAATAAAGGCCTGTTACTATCCCACTACTGGGAATAGGCCTCCTCTCTCGATTATTGGAGAAGAGGGTTGGTTGGTTGTTAGACCTACCACGCTGCTCCAACGCGGATTGGTAGGTTACACATATCCCCAGAACTCTCTAGAGATATGCAGGTTTCCTCACCGCACGATTTCCTTCATCGAAGATAGTAATGACAAAATGTAACTAGTTATAAGAATTATATTTAAAAACAGCAACCGCCGAGTTTCTTGACGGCTCTTCTCGGTAGGAACAGCTTTCCGAACCAGCAGTAGAGTTGACGATTCAAAAGCACTTGCTTACTAGTTTACTTGAATTAAGAATATTTTGAATTTCAATTTAAAAAGCGCGTGCTAAATTGCAATTATCATTTTTTTTTAAATGATAAACAGAAATATTTAGTTTGAATAATAATCAGACTAGAATACTGAATCTTTAAGGTACAAATTAAAATTTATATACCCCGCAAACTGGGTGGGTTAAGCCAACAAATTACCTTGGCAAAGATAAAGGGAATGTGAGGTGCTTAAATATGCTTATTGTATTGAATTAGTGCCGTCGAATTTAGCTTTGAAAATTCGTGTATATCTGATTGGAATAGGGTTGACACAATATCTATACGCCTTAAATCAATTACTTTTGCTTAAATTAATTACTGAATCTGGTTATATACACAGTGGACATAGCTACTCTTTGACCCTGTACAAGACAGTAATGACTAAATGTAGCCAGTGATAAGAATTTATACTTTAAAAAGAGCAACCACCTAGTTTCTTTCTAGCTCTTCTCGTTAGGAACAGCTTTCCGAACCAGTAGTAAAGTTGACGATTCAAAAGCACTTGTTTATAAGTTTACTTGAAGAAGAGTATTTTGAATTTTATATACTTTTCAATGTTTTTGTGAAGCTAAATACGCTTTCTTTATTGTATACATGCTGAAGACCACGGTTTTGTCCGCGCTAACTTAAATTTCCTTAGGTTTAGAATATTATTTTTATGCTTTTCTTCAGGTTACTTCGACTAAATTATACAAGAATTTCGAATGTTTTAAGCTGATATGTAAGTTTTAAGGACACATATGATGTGATGTTGACAGTACAGAGTAGATGCTGACGATTCAAAAGCACTTGTTTACAAGTTTACTTGAATAAAGAATATTTTGAATTTGAATTTTATGAAACACTACTTATAATGATGAATAAATTGCTTGTCATAATCATAATCTCTATTTGCTATATTGTGGTAGATACAGTAAGATGTTGAGAATATTATTAGTTACCTTAAATTAAACTAACTTAATATTAGGTATACAAATAATTTGAATTTCGTTAACATAACATTGTCAAATTTACAAAGTTTTGAATAAAAGTCATAACTTTTAAATTTTATGATAGCAGGATGATAACATAATTTATTTATGGAACAAGTTTATTGAAAAGTATTGTAATAATAAATTAATCTTGTCTTCTTGGTAAACTGTTATTGTATTGGTTTAGAACAGTGATTCCCAAAGTGGTCTATATCAACCCCTAGGGCTCTATGAAAACCTGCAAAGGGTCTATGTCAGGAAAAAAAAATTGGGGGTCGATGAAATGAAAATGAGGGTCGACGATAGTGGATCTCAACACTTATAATATCAAAACATATACAATATTTATAAAAGTACCTATGAAGTAAAAAAAAATATTATATATGTTTATAAAATTTTGTAAGTTGTAGGATGTTGGTATTCGCTTTGTGGTCACCATACATTTTGTATTAAAAACATGAGAGTCGCAGTCTCAGAGCCTACTTACCTTGCACAAAATTTTATTTTGAGTAGTTTTAATTTAAATTCAATTAATAAATGTATAAATTAACACGCGTTTTTAATTTAAGTTTTTAACACTAAACTTCTCTACAGTTAAAAATTTACAGGAAATCAATATCAGGTAAGTAGCGGGTCTACCCAACACGGAAAAACATGGCAACGGGTCTAAGACACAAAAAACTGGGGAACTCTGGTTTAGAATAGAGTTCTAATATTTGCTACAGGCAGCCCTATTAGTGAACTATCTCGAATGCGGGTGACAGGTGATCGTGTGGAGTGTACTAATTGGAAGGGAGAGTTGTACTTGGTTGTACTTGTTAATAACAGTGTTACTGGCTACGGGATAGAGTAAGGACTGAGTAGGTGATACATGCAATATATTCTTATCTTTACGAATATTATCATCACAAATACCTATAATGAGTGTGTAAAAATGTTCATCATCATCCTCCTACCCTTATCCCACTCTAAGAGGGGTCCGCACACCATGTTACAAACATAATGTCATATGATTTGGCTACCTGTTTTATGAACGGCCTGCCTGACGTCAACTTACCTTTGTCGTATTTTACGACCCCTCGGTAAGAAACAGGGTGGTCTATTCTACTCAACCGGATACCACATGGTGGGTCAACTTACTTTAGTCGCCTTTTACGACACCACGGTAAGAAACTGAGGGTGCTCTATTCTACTCAGCCGGATACCACACAGCGGTTCGACTTACCTTAGTCGCCTTTTACGACACCTCGGTAAGAAATGAGGGTGGTCTATTCTACTTAGTCAGATACCACACGGCATAAGAGAGTAAAAATGTTATAGCATAATTTTCTTACCCTTATCCTGCACTAACTGCATTTTTTCTATAAGGGGTGGAGTTGCACCTTAGGGGAAGTCTGAAAGTTTTCTGACTTCAGTGTTTGCAGGGAAGTCTGAAAGTTTTCTTACCTCAGTGTTTGCTAGGGAAGTCTGAAAGTTTTTAGATTTCCCCTAATATACTCATTTCATATCCCATTAAATCTTGTCACACCACACATCTACCTTAAAATTCTCATTTCATTTGCATGCACCTTCCTTTCATCCTTTTGTTTTATAGTGACCCATACATTACGCTTTTGTTCAAAACAAGCAAGCATATTTTATCATCACTCACATTGTTTTTTTTTCAATATCTTTTACTATCTAGTTGAAGTAATCTATAAAGCAGGTATTTTGTCTAACTGTAAGCCTACACTATCTCGTTAACTGTTTACCAGACACCTGTGTGGTTCCATAATAAGGCTGGAGTTGTGTTATTACTGTTAGGTTTGTTCCCTAACAAGCAAACTTCTGAGTGTTAAATTACCAAGCGAACTTCAAAATATTCGTTACTAACTTACCGTCGCAACTTTGTCCTCTTTGTCCCAATCCTTTAAATATCCTTGCTAAATCTTATTCAAGTACAAATTCATCATATTTTTCTTCTAGTAAACTTGTAAACAATTGCTTTTAAAGCGTACTGCTGGTTCGGAAAGCTGTTCCTACCGAGAAGAGCCAGCAAGAAACTCGGCGTTTGCGGCGACACCGTGCGACTCGTTCGAGGGGAACACGAGTTCAAACCCGGGCAGGCACCAATGAGTTTTTCTATTAAAACTCATGTGTCTAATTGATAATTGCAATTAATCACACGCTTTTCTGTATACGAAAACATCGTGAGAAAACCTGCATATCTCTAGAGAATTCTGGAGATATGTGTAACCTACCAATCCGCATTGGAGCAGCGTGGTAGGTCTTAGCTCCAACCCTTCTCTCCAGAAACGGAGAGAGGAGGCCTATTCGCAGTGGTGGGATTGTATCAGGCCGCTACTTTACTTTTTACTTTTATGTTCTAAAAGCTTGAGCCATTTTTCTGTTCCAACCTAAAAGAATAACAAAAAAAATCGCATTAGCAATATTATATTATGAATACAAATAGAATCAACGATACTTAAATACATAGTACCTTTTAGTAGAAACCGTACAAAAATCGGTTCAGTTGAATTTGAGAAAATCACACACAGCCAGATAACTCTAGTTTCCCATCAAAACGTATAAATCTTTCGCCTTTTACAGCCAGACAGATTTTAGGGACGTTGTTTTATACTATGTATAGATGGTGTCAAGGTAAGTTGACATTCAAATAAGTAAATCTGAAGTTCTATCTGTCGTTCGTAGTCTGTATCTCGGTCCATACTTCAAACGATTCTACAAGTAAGCTCTGCGGACTCGCTGAGAGCCTCTTACTCTACTAACTCTCCGAGTGTTTGCCGAGATAAAAGTTTTCATATCCATTTTCACACAACTTCATGATTTATCTTTATTCGATTACTTACTGCGGTAATATTATTGGGGCAAACGTTATAAGGAGAGGACTGTAACCATCAGTGCGATATCAAGAGGCCGTCACTTTACTTTTTTACTTTATTTATTTTAAAAGGCCATCAACAATATACACACCATGCAGTGCTGCATGACACAATATAGAATAACTGCTATATTAGTTATAGATAGCAACGAAATGCGCAATTCGACAACAATATGGACATTTCATATACACATTTGCTGTCAAACTAAAATATGAGATGAAAAAGTAAAAATCAATAATCTACTTTAAAAAAAAATTAAAAATAAAAGAAAACAAAATATCTTTACCTTATGTGCTATTCAAATTTTAAACCATTATGTATTCAAATGTTGGAATAATCTGTCACTGCCACAACGTAATGATATCTCTGCAAGTAATTTTAAACTTAACTTAAGGCTCGCCCTCTTATTATTATTATACATTATTATTAATATACAGTATCAACCTTAGTTATCCTTTTAATTACAGATCGATTCTTTACTTGCAATGCAAACTATTTAGTCACTATTTCTAAACTAATGAAACAGCCATCCTTTCTGTCTTGAAAATGTCTATGCTGCTGCTTAGTTCTGCTGAAACAATATAACTATACATCATTCTCCTGCCCCTATCCCACTCTAAGTGGGGTCGGCCCAACATGTTACAACATGTTGTCACATGATTCGGCTAGGTATTTTAGGACCGGCCTGACGTCAAATTAACTTAGTCGTATTTTAAGACCCCACGGTAAGAAAGAGGGTGGTCTATTCTACTCAACCGGATACCACTCGGCGGGTCAACTGACCTTAGTCGCCTTTTACTACAGCTCGGTAAGAAAGGAGGGTGGTCTATTTTACTCAGCCGGATACCACACGGCATAAATATATAATTCAAAATACATACTTAAATTTACAAGTACTACCAGAATTGAACAATCAGCAAATTGAACTTGTTGAATAATGTTTGACCTCGACGGGTATCGAACCTGCGATCCATGGAGCTTAAGCCACTGCCACTTGCGCAATCGGGCCAGTCGATTATTATATGTAGAGATAGATTATAGGTGAAGTAAACCCTGTTACACCGAGAACCACATAGTTATCAAACTGTTGAGAACTGATGAGCCAAGAAATTTGCATAACCGCACCTTGTGTTTATTTTGGTACTGATGACAGAATAGGGCTGTGCGTACACTGAGCTAATGATTAATCGAGACTGTAATTTTTCCTTGACGACGTCATCAAAGAGATGGGTTAAATCATACGAAAATGTTGTCGTCGAGTCTATCTCAAGGTTATGCTTCTGTTACAGGCTGAAACAATCGTTGAAATTGTCATAGTGAATGTGTGTAATGTGTTGGTGGTGATGTTATGTAGTACGTGCAGTAACTAATCCCGCATATATAAGATATGAGATATATACAATTAGTATTACATAGATTTTCTTGGCAAATGCTGATTATAGGAAAACAATTCTATTGTTACTTTTGTCTTTCGACTTTTACAGAGTCACGTTACATAGGGCGAGTGCAGAAGCGTTGTTGATATAATGAAATTTCGGAAATAAAGCGCAAAAGCTTTACTGGGATCTGATCAAGGTTGTACTAAGAGTGCCCCCTGTGAGGACATCGGCTTAGCGTAAAAATGGGCTTGTGGTATGACTACCACTATACATTGGTGTTCTGGTGCAATGTCTAGAAACTGTAATAAGTTTTTGGCAAAATTTGGCACATGTTACTAATAATAGGGGATAATTCAATATATTCAAGAGGTTCAAGAGGTCACAAAAAGCTTGTGATTCCTGTGTCGCGACTCAACAAAGTTAGCGACTCATTGGTTGGTCTCGCTTCTACACTAAAATTCTGCAATCCATACTAGACCAGTCTACAGATAGGTTTAGATTAAGTCTAAGAGATATGCTTATACGTAAAGCATATTACAAAATTGAAGATTATTTGGATGATGAAATTGCCTGGATTTGTAGCTTCATTAATCATATTGATCCTTGACGATTCAAGAGTGTTTGAAAGAGCTTATTTGAACAAAGATTATTTTGATTTGATTTAATTCATAAGCCGTATCCGGCCTTTTGATCTTTTGATATATTAAAAGTATGTAGGTCGTAAATCACTATGATTTTTATTTTAATCCCGTTACACAAATCACATCTTACGGTGCGTCCCCTACCTTATAAGCCGCAGCAAGTTTACCACACTTCAAATACAAAACCAACCATTTCCAAAGTTACAATTAGTTTGAACATTTCCCATACGCCTTACGCATGGAAATTAAGGTGATTGTAGCAAGTACTTAAACTCAACACGTACCCGCAACTTTATGCGCGTAAACTTAAAAGTTCAACAGATTCTATATTATGTACCGTGTTCCTTGAGGACAAGCGGTTTATTTTTCGCCGAATTTAACCTGATAAGTACGGGAACCTTAATTCTCTTGTACCGAATTTGAATAATATTCATGGAGCAGATTTCCGCCGTGTGTTATCCGGCTGAGTAGAATAGACCACCCTCATTTCTTACCGAGGTATCGTAACAGGCGACTAAGGTAAGTTGGCGTCAGGCCGGTCGTAAAATACGTAGCCAAATCATGTGACATTGTGTTTGTAACATGTTGTGCCGACCCCACTTAGAGTGGGATAAGGATGATGATGATGATTCTTGGAGTAGATTTATTCCTTATCGACTTAAATAAGTCAATTACGTTATATATATTTTGCCTAACTTAAATGCCTTGTGGTATCCGGCAGAATAGAATAGACCACCCTCCCTTCTTACCGAGGTGTCGTAAGAGGTGACTAAGGTAAATGCCGTGTGGTATCCGGCAGAATAGAATAGACCCCCATCCTTTCTTACCGAGGTGTCGTAAGAGGCGACTAAGGTAAATGCCGTGTGGTATCCGGCTGCATAGAATAGACCACCCTCCCTTTTTACCGAGGTGTCGTAAGAGGCGACTAAGGAAATGCCGTGTGGTATCCGGCAGAATAGAATAGACCCCCATCCTTTCTTACCGAGGTGTCGTAAGACGCGACTAAGGAAATGCCGTGTGGTATCCGGCAGAATAGAATAGACCCCCATCCTTTCTTACCGAGGTGTCGTAAGACGCGACTAAGGAAATGCCGTGTGGTATCCGGCAGAATAGAATAGACCCCCATCCTTTCTTACCGAGGTGTCGTAAGACGCGACTAAGGTAAATGCCGTGTGGTATCCGGCTGCATAGAATAGACCACCCCACTTAGAGTGGGATAAGGGCAGGTGAATGATGATGATGATGATATTTTGCCTAACTTAACACCGTATAGTTTATATGTATAACTATCATATTTACGTACGAACAATACCAAAACCATGAGGGTTGCCTAGTCCTCCACGAGTATAATAATTATAAAACAAAGTCCCAAAAAGGCTATCTGCTTGTACATGATCGATTTTCTCAAATCTACTAGACAGGTTTTTGAACGGTTTTCACTAAAAAGTACTACAATTTTTACGGTTTAATGTAAACTGTGTTATAGAGGTCGCGAGGTTCTTAAAAAGCTCGCCTACTAGGAGCTTTACTGGCATCCGCCGCGTAAACAAACGGAGATACACTAAAGAAATGTATTAGAGTATTGTAGATCTACAAAAATACTACAAAAATGTCTGCGACAGTATGTCTCTGTCTTTTTTTTATACAGGAAAAAAAAACCCCTTATGGGTACCGCCGCCCGACGGGGACAGACGGCGGTTATGTCGGACTCGCACCGACTATTGCCTCTATCCCCGCAGACAGCAGCTCTGATCCCAGAGAACACGTCTGGGAAGGGACTCCTTGAAACAGAAGTCCCCCTCCGCTAACCGGTTGATCAGGAGCACCAGATGCACCGACCGCCTCGGGGACCTGTAAGCCAGGCGTCCGATATACTCCGTTCGGAACGCCCGAAGGTCTCCGTCAGGGTGGTAGACCATGGGCTTAGGCAAGTTGCTACTACCTAGACTCGCCAGCGGCAGATTGGATCCAGAACAAAAGTTCCCGGAACCGCTCCGCCGCCGCCATCCGCAGAGCAGAAGGAGGCCATTGCTGCCCGCGATCGCTCCCTGCCCACCGAAGTTTCATGTTACGGTGAATAAGGAGAGATCGTGCCCCAAATAGGGACCCCTACACCTTGGTGGGCGTTACCACCCCCAACGGGTAATTTTTAATAGAGATTTCTTTCCTCGCAACCCGAAGGAACCCATTCCCATTGCTGGGCTTCCGGGCTTGCCGACGGTGGCCGAAAACCATGTTCGGTGAGACTTAAAGCAAGCCCAACTGAACCCGTCGCTTTGTCGTCGTCGTCGTTTTGTGATACACTGATTTCCACGTGGATGTAGCCGCTGGCATAGCTAGTATATTATATGTTATAATAAATTTCATTATGTTAACACGTGTGTATACAGTATCTATAATTATACTGCCTTAGATCGTGATCTAAGGCAGTATAATTATAGATACTGTATAATTAGTAATGAGGTTCTAATTAAGTGATGGTAGGGCTTAAATAATGGTATGTGCTTAATTATGTAGTATCGGATCAAAGGGTATCAGACGAGTGAGCGAGCATCATGTTTTGTGTGGATGTTTGTTCATGTAATGGAATGGGTTTGATAATTGCACGTTGATTAATGACTTCCGATTCCATGATGACTTACAAAATTTGGTGAAATCGAGCGAAGTTGTTTTAATATATAACTTACTAGCTTTTGCCCGCGATATCGCTCGCGTGGAATTTGGTCTGGCACATTAGGTTTCGATACATATCATTTGCTGTGATAGTCCAGCGGTGAGCCCGTGCGACTTTTTCGAGAGGAACACGAGTTCATACCCGGGCAGGTACCAATGAGTTTTTCTATTAAAACTCATGTGTCTAATTGATAATTGCAATTTATCACACGCTTTTCGGTGAAGGAAAACATCGCGAGGAAACCTGCATATCTCTAGAGAATGGAGATATGTGTAACCTACCAATGCGCATTGGAGCAGCGTAGTAGGTCTTAGCTCCAACCCTTCTCTCCAGAAACGGAGAGAGGAGGCCTATTCCCAGCAGTGGGATTGTAAGAGGCCGCTACTTTTTTTACATATCATTTTAGATTAAACTTTTTTTAACTATATATATATATATATATATATATATATATATATAATATAATATATATAATATATATATATATATATATATATACACATATATATATATTACTTACAACTATATCGATTGTTAACAATACTTTCGTGATACCGCCGTGTGTTATCCGACTCAATAAAATAAAGCGCCCTCATTTCTTACCGAGGTGTCGTAAATAGCGAGTTAACAAAGGTAAGTTGACCCGCCGTGTGATTTCCGGTTGAGTAGAATAGACCACTCTTTTTTTTTTACCGAGGGGTCGTAAAATACGACTAAGGCAAGTTTACCCGCGGTGCAGTATCCAGCTACTGGTAAAATATTGATGAATATTGGTACAATTGAAGCTTAATACCAAGTTTAGCAACACAGTAGGGTAATTTATACAAAAGAAATAATAAAAATTATTTTGCTATAATCCGCGATACAGTAAATAGAAATATAGTAAATGTATAGTGGATTCTTAAAAACACATGCACAAACCTCCATCACTGCCACCACAATACACAAGCACTACACACGCCTGGATGTACCAGGTATGAAAAACCGGATAGTCCACTATACATTTAACACTTTATATATTTTCAATTTACTGTATCGCGGATTACAGCAAAATATATATTTTACTTTATTACTTTATTATTATTATTACTTTTCTAACCCAGGACAGGATAAAAAACCTGTTTCTCCTTCGAGTACAGGAAAAAATACATATAAAACATGAGTAAGGATATTTTAACATTAGAGAGAAGTGAAAAAAAATGTTTTAGGTGCTGAAAGTTTCTCTGTAGAGGGAGAATAGGGGAAATCAATAGAAAATTGGACACAACCCACTGATTCGCGCTTACATTCACTTTGAACAATCAGAGTGTAATGTCGTGTGAATAATGAATTCGTAAACAACACTAGAATTTTTTGCTAGAACGATTCTATTGTTACCAAATTGATGCATTGATTCGGTAGAATAACTCAATAGTGCTTAAAGTAACGGCCTATTACTATCCCACTGCTGGGCATTGGCCTCCTATCTCCGTTTTTTGAGAGTACGATTGGAGCTAAGACCTACTGCGCTGCTCCAATGCGAATTGGTAGGTTACACATATCCCTAGAATTCTCTAGAGATATGCAGGTTTCCTCACGATGTTTTCTGTCACCGAAAAGCGTGTGATAAATTGCAATTATCAATTAGACACATAAGACAGAAAACTCATTAGTGCCCGGAGTTTGAACACGTGACCCCCTTGAAAGAGTCGCACTGTCTCGCCGCCGGGCTATCACAGCCTGCCACTAGTACTTATCCAAATATTATTCTTAACATCGTAGAATTCGGAACGCATTGACTCCTTCTTAGTATATTTCCAATCTTGTAAATTACTTTACGGCCGAATTTAAGCATAATTTCAGTCTATACATTGTAAGATACTTCAATTCTCTTCTCTTGACCGTAATTTTTTAAAATTGACCCCACAAATTCTTACGCAGCTAGTCATAGCTTAATATATAATGCGAATAAGAGTGAAGTCATGGTCTTTGAAGCCAGTGGTAAGGACGTGCCTCATATACCATCTATTAAAATCTGCGAGATACCTTTGAAAAGAGTATCCCTATTCAAATATCTAGGACACGTTGTTACCAATGACCTCAAGGACAATGACTATCTGGAAAGAGAGAGAAGGGCGTTGTCGGTAAGAACTAATATGATCGCCCGTAGGTTTGCTCGTGGTTAAAAAAAAGGTAAAATTACGCTCTTTAGAGCTTACTGTACTTCATTATACACGAGCAGCCTTCGGGAAATTTCTTCCAAAAGGTCATACAACGCCCTTCGAAATCAATATAATAATGCATTCAGACTGCTGCTGGGGCTGCCACGTTTCTGCAGTGAAGCACGAGTAGATTGTTTTTACACAACTTTACGTAAAAGATGTACTTCCCTGATTCGCAGACTGAGGGCAAGCAGCAACAGCATCCTGAAGATGATAGCTTAGAGGCTAGACTGTCCGTATGTGAACCGCTGCTGTAGGATTCAAATCGAGTATAGTAATAAGTAATAAATATGTCGTATAAGTAAATAAGTAGTATAAGTTACTAACATTAGTTTTTAAATATCATTGTATTACTAACATTTTGAGTCATTGTAACTTGCAGTAATAAAAATATTACTATTATTATTATTACAAACCGTCATCTTTCTACGCAACCTTCATCAGCGTTGCTAACACAAATTATCTTATAACATAATATATCCCAAAAAAGATAGAGTCTATTTATTAAAACACTAGCTTTTATCCGCGACTTCGTCCACGTGGACCGTTGAGTCTTGCAATAAATAGTAGCGTCTGTAACTCACCAACCCTGCGAATATCTCCATCACAAAAGTCAGATCGATCCGGGGGGTTAAATTGCAATTACTATTTAGTAACAATTTACTAATATTTAATTCAGAATATATCATTTGCTCTGGAAAAAATTAAAAAAACAATGACAAAAATTGTAAAAACCTTTCTTAAACTATTTCATGTGATGTGAGAGGTCATCAGGTCTCATATAAAATCTCTTTAACTTAAAACTTGATTTTCAAAAAACTTTCATAAGTTTATAATAGATGGCGTTTTTAATGTCATCCTATTCCTTTCAATTTACAGGATTTCTTTAGCCTGTGTGTTACCCCGGTGTATAAAGAATAATTATGCCAAATTTGGTTGATATTGGTTCAGCGGATTCGCCGTAAAGACGTAACAGACAGACTTCCGAATTTATAATATTAGTAAGGATACGTACCAAATATTTATCCAATAAATATCTCTTGATATTAACAAAGATATATTCTTTGTTAAATTACAAAGGGTTGACATAAATCACCGCCCGAATGGTTCCCAAATGGTAAGGAATAAATTTACAAAAAATATTCCGAAACAAAGGGATTGAAATATATAATACAAATCCATTAATTTGTAATTTTGCTTTGAAAAACTTTAATTCAAACTCAACATAAATAACAAATGCAAAAGTGAAACGAAAGTAGCTGCCAATTACTATGCACTGCTGGCCATAGGCCGCCTCTCTCCGGTTTTTTGAAGAAAAGGATTGGAGCTGAAGGTGGAATTCCACCAGTGTGCAGAACTGTGCAGCACAGTGTGCGGCACAAACGAATGAACATGTTCGCGCATGTGTGTGCTTCACTGTGCGCTTGCACACACACAACATTGCCGGTGGAGACAGAAGCTAAATGCGACTTAGTACGTGCAGTGCGAGAACTTTGCACACAATCTTTGTAAACAAATGTACTGCTCACTATTTTAGTGGAATCCGGACCTTAAGACCTACCACGCTGCTTCACTAAAACCGTTTGATAATTGCAATTGTCAATTCGACATAAGTCTCAATAGAAAAGCTTATTGCCTCAATAAGATCAATCAGAAATTATAACAGAACTACTTTGGTATAATCCGCGTGTGTTAAGCGAATGCATGCAATGCCAAGTGTATGAAGCAGGCAAAATTCACGTACCTTAAAAAGTCACCACACCTATCCCAAAACGCCTCCACCAGCAACAATGCACACAAGCAGTACACACAACCGCCACTAAAATCTCTACGATCGTTTCAGACCAAAACCCAAGCATCATCAGGAGGATAGGCTTCATGAAAAAATTGTAATGCATCACGATTATCGCTGTAATTATACGACTATTAATCGTATTACGATTTTGTCGTAAAAATTTTGGTGGTGGTTGTGTCTATTGCTAGTGTGCATTGCTGCAGTTGCTGGTGGTGTTTTGGGATACGCGTGGTGACTTGTTCTGCATGTGGAAGGTACGGGAATTTTGCCCGCTTCATACACTTAACATTGCATGCATTCGCTTAACACACGTGGATTATACCAAAGTAGTTCTGGAATAATTTCTGATTGATCTTATTGGGGCAATAAGATTTTCTATTGAAACTTATGTCTAATTGACAATTGCAATTTATCAAACGGTTTTAGTGAATGCATTATAGCAAAGTAGTTCTGTTATATTCTCTGTAAAAATTCCGCAAAGTAACGCCTGCTTCTATAAATCATTTAAAGGGTCTATCACTTTTGCACAACGTATTCCCAAAGTGATTCGTAGTCTATAAATTAAATATTTAAGCACGCACACACGTCGGTTCGCTTTGTTAACGTTCAATTAACTCCCAACCGGGTTATTCAAAGGCGACAATAGCTTTAGCTACCGAAGCTCCCCGAATCACGACACGGTCATTAAACCATTTGAATTCACAATAACCTTCACTCATACGGGAAACTCCATAAAATTCTCACCTCGTATGTATTTTTGAGAACGAATTCGTAACGAGATTTTCTTACGCTCAATAGAATTTTCTCACTTCGATAACCTTATTTCTATATTATTGTCCATAATAGAGGTCCAAATATAATACAAAAGTAATAATAAAATTATTTTGCTGTAATCCGCGATACAGTAAATAGAAAATATATATGGTGTTAAATGTATAGTGGACTATCCGTTTTTTCATACCGGATACATGCAGGATTCGTAAAAACACATGCATAAACCACTTCCACCACAATACACAAGCACTACACACGTTCACTAACTCAATAATCGTTTCGCCCGGCAACCGAAGCATCATCAGGAGATAGACCTCACGACAAAATCGCAAAGCGAAGCATTATCCGAACAAGCATTGTTATATAGTAATTGGTTCATCCCCACCTTTGATTTTACCTCTGAACACGGGCAACAAGCTTGAACTAGAAACATTTATCTGCTCGTTAAGGGTGCCATTGTTACGCTTAATGATTTCTAATTGTTCCAAAATATTTAATTTCAAGCTTTTTTCACAGGTGTGCAGGATTTCTATAAATAATCTAATTTATTACTATAAATTATATAAATTATCCAAATTTAATACTTGTCACATTCGAAAACATTATAATAAGCGACAGTTTTAGGTAAGAGAGTTTAGATGAAGAGATGGCGTGTGGTATCCGGCTTAGTAGAATAGACCACCCTCGTTTCTTATCGAGGTGTCTGTCGTAAAAGTAAACTTACGACCAACGTAAGTTGCCGCCAGCAGGCGGTGGGTAGAAAAATACGTAGCCAAATCATGTAACAACATGTTTTGACATGTTCGTGGGATCGCCACACCACACGATCTTGCGCCGCCTGGATCCAGTGGCTCCCTGCGACCTTTTTGAGGTCGTCTGTCCACCTCGCAGGGGTTCTATCGACGCTGCACTTTCCGGTGCGGTGTCGCCATTCCAGCACCTTAAGACCCCAGCGCCCATCGGTTCTACGCACTATGTACCCCGTCCAGCGCCACTTCAGCTTCGCGACACACTGAGCTATGTCGGTGACTCTAGTTCTTCTAAGGATCTCCTTATTCCTGATTTGATCTCGTAGAGACACTCCGAGCATAGCTCGCTCCATCGCCCGCTGAGCGACTCCGAGCTTTCTTATAAGGCCCATAGTGAGCGACTTTTAATGTTTACGCAATTATAATTGTTTGTTTACTAATCGCACCTCATAAGATTTTCGGTTTATCCTAACATTAAATAGTAGGGAACGTTTAATTTAGTAGCAACAATAAGTATAAACTATTTAAGTATAAACGAGGTGTCATTTAGCAAGGACTTTAATAGATTCAAATATTCTCTTTCAATAGACACTTTTGCTATAATAATTATAATGAAATTGGTATTTCATTTAACGAATTTATGTGGCGCCCTTCATTTATCCTAATGTTCATCGCCCTCCATTTGCAATCGTCAAAGGAAATTGGAGAACGTAAGCGAAATAAAACTCAGTGCCAAAAATAATTCGCTTTTTAGATTTTTGTTGATAGGAACTTTATAGTCCTATACGTCTTGTTTACGTCGATTTTTTTTAGAAACGTGTTGCATGTAGATGTCATAAAAATAAGGTTCTATTCTTATGACATCTAATACAGTTAAAACAAATTAACTAAATCCTTAATAGTTGATTTACCGTTGATGTGATGTTGGTACGGTGTTTTGGAAAAGTCAAGGAAACCGTGTCAGACGATGACTTGATGGTGAATGGTTTATATCGCCAAGGTCATGAGAAAGTCAAGTCACTAATAAGAGACAACAAAGCTTAACTGGTCGATGTCTTGATGATGCCGTGTGGTATAACCACATTAGAGTGGGATAAGAGCGGGATTATGAGGACAGAATCGCAAGAAAATTAAAAATTTCTGAGAAAAATAATTTTTAAACTGAAATCTGCTACGAAGTAAGTCGTGAGTTAAATCTTTACCACAAAAAGTGAAAGGATATTAAGATTTTATATTCTTATTTAGTTTTTACGGTCACCGGCTCGTTGGTCTAGGGGTATGATTTTCGCTTAGGGTGCGAGAGGTCCCGGGTTCAAATTCCGGACGAGCCCAGACATTTTTTTCTTTAAAATTTTACAATGTAATTATACGTATCATTCGGTCAATAAACTTTCTACAACCTCTATCTTTCAGTGGACGTCCCATAAAATCGGTTTACCTGTTTTGAAGAATATAATATCAACCTAATCTTCCTTAAAAATTCCACCATTTCTTAGTAAAACCTTACGAAAATCCGTTGAGTACATTTTGAGAAAATCGATCGCATCCAAACAAACAAACTTTGGGACTTAGTTTTATAATATGTACAAATATGTCTCAATGTATAAGCTTTAATAGTGCCAAATTTCATCATTAATCCAGCTGATTAGACATAAAAGCGTAAAAGACAGACAGATTTCGAAAATTTTTGTAAATTTAGAAGCTTTTAAAAGAAAATTTAAAGAAGTAAAAGGCGACTAAGGGAAGTTGACCCACCGTGTGATATCCGGATGAGTAGAATAGATCACCCTCATTTCTTACCCAGGTGACGTAAAAGGCGACTCAGGTAAGTCGAAGTCAGGCAGGTGGACGGTTGTAAAATATGTAGCCCAATCATCATATAAAGCAAAGTACTAAAGAAGCGGCCTGTTACGATCCCACTGCTGGGAATAGGCCTCCTCTCTCCGTTTCTGTAGAGAAGAGTTGTAGCTAAGACCTACCACGCTGCTCCAATGCGGATTGGTAGTTTACACATATCTCCAGAATTCTTTAGAGATATGCAGTTTTCCTCACGATGTTTTCCTTCACCGAAAAGCGTGCGATAAATTGCAATTATCAATTAGACACATGAGTTTTAATAGAAAAACTCTTTGGTACCTGCTCGTGTTCCCCTCGAAAGAGTCGCACGGTCTCGCCGCTGGGCTATCACAGCTCTCAATCATCATATAGTGTGTATCATATTGTGCCGACCCCATTTAGAGTGGGATAAGGGCAAGAGGATGATGGTTGATGTCGTCAAGTTTTTGAGAAACCCAAGTTGCCAATTATAGGCAATAAGTCCTAATAAGACTAGTTAATGTCCTGATGGTGATGATTGGTGTCTTCTTGGGAAAATCAAGTTAAAGGCAATAAATGAGGAGTCTATTCTTTTCAGACACGATCACTTTAGAGTCTATTCTTTTCAGTTCAACGGAGTGTGGGGACTTCCGGCAGTGGTGTGCGACTGCTACATCGCGATGGACGTCACTTGTTCCACGTCCAGCATATTCAACCTCGTAGCTATCTCCGTTGACAGGTAAGGTAAATTATGAAGGAGAGTGCCAGAATTTCATACACCTTTGGGCCCAGACGTTACAGTATTAATTTTTGTGTTGTAAGATAGAAAAATATTTGTCAGCTGGGGATCAATTATTATTTTATTTTGCAAGATTTAACCTTCAGAAACATGCATTGCATGTTGGATGAAATCATGAAAAATATCACGATTTTAAACATGAAATGATAAATATAGCTACAGTATTTAATATGGTAACGATTAATACTATAAAAGTAATAATAAAATTATTTTGCTATAATCTGCGATACAGTAAATAGAAAATATATATAGTGCTGAATGTATAGTGGACTATCCGTTTTATGATACCCGATACATGCGTATTCGCGATTCGTAAAAACACATGCACAAACCTCCACCACTGCCACCACAATTCACAAGCACTACACACGTTCCCTATCACAAATTCAACAATCGTTTCGTCCCGCAACCGAAGCATCATCGGGAGATAGACTCCACGAAAAAATCGCAAAGATTTTGTCGTCGAATCTATAGTGTGATAGTGATACATGATGAACGCGCCTATCTATAAATTGATTAATATAATATAATACTATTTCCGTCAATGTAGCTTTCTACATAGGTTACAATTTTCAACAAACTTAAAAGTAAACGTTTTATTGTTTTCGTTTGTGTTGATCCATGCCCATATGAATTGAAAGTGTTTAAAAGATTGATCTCTGAGTTTCTTGTTTGTTCTTCTCCGTAAGAGAAACATTCCAAACCAAGTTATATCTTTATTAAATCTTATTGACCCTTGACGATTCAAAATTGCTTAATTATTGCAAAATGACGCCAAGGTTGCGTTTCCAAAAAGTCTGAAAATCATTTGTCGGTCTCGATACACATTTTTATAATAAAAATTCCTCAACATTATCTAGACTTTCCTATCAATAAGTTTAGAAATTATCTTAAAACGATGCATCGATAAAGCTTACTATACAATTGAAGATTATTTGAGTGATAACATATCTTAACTGCAGTCAGCTACGCACCAAGCTGCAACGATTAATCTGTAACCATCAATCAAATTATAAAAAATTTTGTTTTTTAAAATGACCGCCTAGTTTCTTGCTGGTTCTTCTCGGTAGGAGCAAACTTCCGAATCAGTGGTAGCTTCTTGAAAACATTTGACGATTCAAAAGTACTGTAAAAAGTCTACTTTAATAAAGAATATTTGAGTTTGAGTTTGAGAATTGAATAAAGATTATTTTAATTTCATTTGATTTTATCAAAGACAAATACCGCCTTTAATATTCGTCCATACGGTCTATTACTTACGTTAATCACGGAATATTTAAAATTATTATACAGATCTACTTGTTTCGTACGCACCAGCTTATATTGCGGTCTGCAAAACATTACACGCTCCAGTTAACGGTAGATTTGCTCTAGATATCCAATGAGAGATGAGGCATGAAACGAAATCCTGACTTCAGGGCAACGGATAAATGTATTTTAAATAAACTACACAAGCTGTGCTCGCAATTTCATTGATGTCAATTTAAATGTTAAAATATCTATAATTATGTACCATGTCTTTTTACCTGTTTTCAAACAGAAAATCGGCAATTTTTAAGACTATGTTAGCCGGGTATTTTGACACTAATCAGCTGTTCAGCCGTTTAGCTGTGACAGACAGACTGATTTACATATTTATAACGTTATAAAAATAAGCTGTGATAGCCCAGCGGTGACACCGTACAAGTTTGTAGAACCAATCATGAGTTCGAGCCCCGGGCAGGCACCAATAACTTATCTTTTAAAAACTTCAATCCCTTGCCGTTATCCCACTGTAAAACCCACTGGGTCGGCACAACATGTTACAAACATGTTGTCACATGATTGGGCTAAATATTTTACGATACCTCGGTAAGAAATAAGGGTAATCTATTCTACTCATCCGAATACCACACGGCATTTTCTATTAAAAACTTTTTGTCTAATTGATAATTGCAATTTATCACACGCTGTTCGGTGAAGAATTCTCGAGATATTTGTAACCTACCCATCCGCATTGGAGCAGCGTGGTAGATCTTAGCTCCAATCCTTCTCTCCAAAAACGCAAAGAGTAGCCCTATGCCCAGCAGTGGGATAGTAACAGGCCGTTACTTCACTTCTTCAAATGCGAATGTCTGTCTTTTACGCTTACGGTTTACCCGCTGGAACAATATTGATGTAATCTAGTAAAATTAAAGCTCATTCGCCGGACTCAAAATGTGGTCATATTAATGGTACTTAATGATTAAGTTAGCATACACGGAGTCAAGGGTCAATTAGTCCAAGCCATTCAAGTCATTAGTAGAATATTCGTTAATTCCAAATCTACCGAAGGCAGGATATTTTTACGTACTGGGGTACGTAGATTTGAATAAAAACACCTTGTGATTCATTCAGAAACTTTATTACAAATCTCAGTACATACTTATTATCAAATAACAGCAGGCCTTCCATGAACTCTTATTGCGACTCAATTGAAGACGTAAACGACGACCGCGAACCGCTTTCTTTTCGTACCATGAAGTGTGGATTGCATTGGAGTCGTAATGTTTGAAAAGGATAACGTTATATGAACTATAGATAACTCTGTATCTTTTACTCACATGTTCTTAGGACGAATTCTGAACGCTCATTCGGCAACGAGTTAAAGTGTGCGTCTTTAAGACGTCATGGTACGAAAACGCAAAACAATTTCGTTTACGTTTTCAATTGAATCGCAATAAGATTTCAAGGTAGGCCTGCAGGTGTGTAATTGAACGTAGCCGAAGTCACTATTACTTCACTTATATCGCTTCGGGGTTCTTTCTTGGTCGTTGTTCGCAAACTGAATTCCCGAGGCGCTATACGCCCGCTTATATAGTGAACTAATCGGTCGAGAAAGTTCTCCTTCTCGATTACTCGTAAGCAGTTAGTACAGTGGTGGGGATACGTAGCTCGATGACAAGCGAACTTTGAACTCTATTTATTAGTAGTTACGGATTATTTTTGCATGTTCGTAAAAATATAAACAAGACTTTTGTTTTCAGGTACATAGCAGTGACACAACCGATCAAGTACGCGAAACACAAAAGCAACGCTCGCGTTTGGGTCATGATCACTGTAGCCTGGTTGGTTTCCGGCGCCATCGGCTCCCCGGTGGTGCTGGGCCTCAACAACACCCCGGACCGGAGTCCTGACCAGTGCTTGTTCAACAACACCGATTACGTCATCTACTCATCACTAGGCTCCTTCTACATACCTTGCATCATCATGATGTTTTTGTATTATAAGATCTTTAAGGTAAGTTTATTCAAATTCATAATTTTATTTATTCAAGTAAGCTTGTACCAGTACTTTTGCATCGTCAACTTGCTTTCTTGCTGCGTCTTCTCTGTAGAAGAAGTTTTCAAAAGCAGCAATAGAATCAAAAGTCCCTTTTAACGAGTTTGTTAAAATAAAGGGTACATTAAATTTTACTATAATAATTGATATCTGTGGTTTTATGTATGTATTTATAGTGGTTTTTTTAGTTAATGGCCTCAAATCAAGTCCTTTAAGGCCTATTTATAGAGTAAGAGATACCTAGTATAAACAAAAATCTATTTTTTTTATCTACACTGGAACCGTCGATTTCGATAGGATAATAAATCTATATGCATTCCCATAGAGTTATTATACTTAGCGCCAGGAGGAGGATTATAGGAGCGCCATAGGCCTATACGCGGGAAACGCAACACGATTTTGTCGTGGAGCCTATCCTCCTGCTTCGGTTTCGGGGCGAAACGATCGTAGAGGTTTTGGTGGTGGTTGTGTGTATTGCTTGTGTGCATTGTTGCTGATTGAGGCATCTTTGGATACTTGTGGTGGCTTGTCCTGCATGTGTAAGGTACGTGAATTTTTCCTGCTTCATACACATTAGCTTTGCATGCATTCGTTCAACCCGCGCGGATTATATCAAAGTAGTTTTTTTATACACATAGGAAGTTTCATTTCTCTTTATTTTCAATCGATAAATTTTAGGCTGACTCCCCTAAGTAACGGCCTGTTGCTATGCCCACTGCTGGGCTAAGGCCTCCTCTCTCCGTTTTTGGAGAGAAGGATTGGAGCTAAGACCTACCACGCTGCTCCAATGCGGATTGGTAGGTTACACATATCCCTAGAATTTTCTAGAGATTGCATATCTCTAGAGAATTCTAGGGATTAATTATTCTACATATATTAGAAACATGAGTTTTAATAGAAAAACTCATTGGTACCTGCCCGGGTTTGAAACCATGTCGTCTCTAGAGAGTCGCACGGTCTCACCGCTAGGCTATCACAGCTTTCAGGCTCCCCTATTCTGGTATAATAACTTTATGGGGTTTACCCATAAGTATAGAGTAAATTAGCCGCATGTAGACGGTCTTCTCTGGAATCATAGAACAAAATGTCTATGGGTTATTCAAGGTCTGACAACCAAAAAACGGTTGATGCGGTGCAAACACAGACACTCACACACAAAAACATTTGACTTTCTTCCTATCGACAGGATTCTGTTCTTTCGCCTTACATCAGTAGGATGTTTTTTACGTTTCATTTTTTATTATTGGTACCAATATGTATTAAATTTGAGTATACTCTAAGATTTCCCGATATCCCGGATTGGGTCTCTTTTATTGCAATATTCGACGAGGTCACGTCGCGATACGGCATTTAGTTTGAATTTTCTATCAGAGATATAAGTTTAAGATATGAAATTTGATAAGATCTGGGACAGTAAGTAACTTCTTGTCAGGAATAAGTTTTTCAAAATAACATTTGGGATTTTCCTTATAAAATGCTCTTTAGTTTTATTGGAAACTGATACGGCTAGGCTAAGTGATAACCAAAAGCAAGGATAACGTGAAACCTTACCAAAGCTCTATGATTTAAAATTTACTATGGTTTACAATAATAAAAATAATATTATAAATATTTTGCTATGAAAGAAAATATGTGTAAAGCTAAATCTAGACCTTACAACTCGTTTTCATACTTTATACATGCAGGATTCGTAAAAACGCATCCACTAAACATAAAGTGGTGGAGACCACTAGAAGTGCACACATTCTATATCACAATCTCAACACTAGTTTCGCCCAGACCTGGTATTTGTACCTGATACGGGCATGAAAACGAATTGTTAACTACTTTTAGTGCTGTTACTACATTTAGTATTACATATATTTTCTTTTATAGCGGATTATAATAATATTATTATAATCTTTTATTTCTCTTAAAACTAACTTTTTACATTTTTAAATATTTCTAAATAATAAAAAAAAAAAAAAAAAACATTTAAAAATATAAAAAATCGTCGACCGCCGGAAGCGGGGTAATACCCAAGCTACCGGTGGCTAGGGCTCCAGAGTGAGGAACTTCCTCACGATGCGTGCCGTTTCGAGTAATACCGCCTTCTGTATCCGACTCTTGATCCAACCATTAAGCGAAAGCCTCTGAAGATGTTGATCGAGGCTTTTCGCAATCAGACCGTTAACCGAAACAACAATAGGAACAATTATTGTTGAGTCAACATTCCACATGGCGGTTATCTCATAAGAAAGGTCTAAATATTTTGTTAATTTTTCTTTTTCCGCCTTTATGAGATTATCGTCATGTGGAATGGTGACATCAACAATAATTGCACGGCGCGCTAACCGGTCTAGTAACACTATATCAGGTTTATTGGCAGCAATAAACCTGTCAGTGATAATAGACCGATCCCAGTAGAGCAAAGCACGGCTATTTTCCAGAACTGACGCAGGGTCATACCTGTAGTATGGTACCTCCTCATCCACCAGAGCATATTGAAGAGCAATTTGTTGATGTATTATCCTGGCTACTTGGTTATGTCTGTGCAAATATTCACCATTAGCAAGATGAGAACAACCGGAAATAATATGTCTTAGGGACTCCCCAGGACGATGACACGCTCGACATACGTCTACAGTGCCATCTTTCATAATGTATTTCCGGTAGTTCTTCGTCTTGATAACTTCGTCCATAATTGCACAAACAAAACCTTCAGTTTCTCCAAAGAGATCGCCAAATTGTAGCCAGGATATAGAAGCAGTCTGGTCTATTTCTTGCCCCATTAAAGCTTTGTAAAATCTACCATGCAACTCCTTGCTCTTCCATATGTTGATGCGATCAGAAATACCCACTACCAAAGGTTTGCGCCAGTTCTGTTTGCCTAAGGCAAGCGGAGTAAAGCCCTTATCAACTGCGACAACATCCTTATGCACATCACTGTCCATCTTGAGGAAATGATCTTTGAGGTTGTACACCTCACGGTTATGAAGGTTCTTGGCGTTTAAAAATCCACGTCCCCCACACTTCCGTGGGATGTACAACCTCATAACAGATGAACGTGGGTGATGCATACGGTATGTTGTCAGCAGTTTTCGGACGTCTCGATCCAGGGAGTCCAGTTCAGTTTGAGTCCACCTTAAAATGCCGAAAGTATAGATGAGGATAGGCATAACCCAACCATTAAAAGATCGAACCTTGTTACCACCCGACAAAAGACTGTTAAGTACCTTTTTCAAGCGATAAAAGAATCGTTCTTTTACTGTTTGTTTCATGCTTTTATCCTCAATACCTAATGCTTCAGACATTCCAAGGTACTTGTAAGTTTCACCTTCACATAGAGTTTTGAGAGTCAAAGCATCTGATATGGCTGTTCGTTCAGAGCTTATAACCCTACCTCGCTCTATATGTATGACTGCACACTTGTCAACACCAAATTCCATACCTATGTCGCTACTAAAGCTCTGAGTGATCTTTAGTAGCCGCACAAGATCAGGACGTTTTGATGCATACAACTTTAAGTCATCCATATATAGCAAGTGGGATATAGCCTCACCCCCTCTGCGAAGGCAGAAACCTAGCCCCGAGTCCTTCAGTAGATCACTGAGTGGATTTAGGGCTAAGCAAAACCACAAAGGACTCAAACTATCTCCTTGAAAAATACCCCGCTTAATCCTTATCGGTTCAGCTAGTTCAGAAAAATCCGTATCTCCTGGTTGACAAAGAATTGTCATCCACTGTCCCATACATGTATCAAGAAAAGAGTATAGAGTTATATCGACCTTATACAGCTCCATAATCCTCTTGAGCCACGTATGAGGCACTGAATCATAAGCCTTTTTATAGTCAATCCAAGCAGATACAAGATTTTTTCTATTTCGCCGAACCTGTTGGCATATAGCCATGTCAATGAGGAGGAGCTCTTTCGTACCGCGAGACCCAGTCCTACATCCATTCTGAACTGGGGCCAAAATATTGTTAGCATCAATATGCTGAATAATTTTTGAAGTCAGAATAGATGTAAGAAGCTTATAGATGGTTGGTAAGCAAGTAATCGGGCGGTAGTTTTTTGGGTCCGCAGTATCACCGGATTTGTGTAATAGAAAGGTGACACCAGTTGTCATAAATGTCGGTAGTGACCTGGAATCGAGAGCATCTTGAAATTGTCTTGCCAAAAGAGAATGTGCACTACGGAACCACTTTAACCAAAAATTGTGCAATCCGTCCGGGCCTGGGGATTTCCAATTCGAAGCTGACCGGATTGCACACTTCACATTATCTGTGCTAATACTAACTGGTAGCATTTCTTTAATAGATGCACATTTCTCCCTGACAAGATTTATCCAATGTCCCTCACTGTGACTGATGGAAGTCGACCAGATGCTATGCCAAAAATTTGACATCTCATCTGCAGTAGGCTTTCCACCAATCTCACAAATTCCAGATTGCTCCCACTTTCTATACACCTTCCGTTGATCACTTTGAAACATGCGATTTTGTCTGAATCTATCCACACGCACTCTATAGCGCCGAATGCGTTTTGCCCATGCATAGATTTTCTGCTTCAGAAAGTCTATACGCTCTGTGACCAAGGTTGGATAGTCAGATTGTTTAGCATTTGTTCCAGCAAATGCCTTGTTCACAAAGCGCATTACTCTGGGTCGACTATTACCCGCTCTGAAGCAGATTAGCTTGGCAATAAGGGTTCTAGTCAAAGAGATGCGCTCTTCAATTCTAGCCTGCCAAGCCGGTACGACATTGGCTCTAACTGGAGGTCTATTATATTCTGCAAACTTTACAGAAGCCATACGACACGCCGCCACGGCTGCACAGTATAGAATTGAATGCGTATCACTAAGGTCGTGCGAAGTTTCAAAATATGGTGTTAACATTTGATCTAGAACCCCAACCAACGCCATATTACGTCTATGCACAGGAAATCGAGGTAATTTTGGTCTTAAATTAAACTGCATGTGTCTAAATTCAGAAATCGCATCCTCCAAAGTCCTCCTCAATAGCTCATTGTTCTGGGTACTTACTAGCAAATCACAACTGTCATGGAACTCATCCTGGGTATGTATGATGTTATTACTCGGGCTATGTTCAGCCTGATGAGCACCATCAGCAGCAGTATTTTGCCGTAATTCAGAGCGCAGCCGCTCAAGCACAGCCTCATCCAGCAGATGACGGCGCTGGATAGCTCTTACTTGATCCGACAATCGTTGTGCGGTTACGGTCAGTGTTGGTTCAAGTGCCTGAAACAGAGACAGCATTTTTAAACGGTACGCAGTGAGGTTAATTCCCCCATCTGTTGCCCCATAGTACGCCCGCATGACACTCTCATTCATTTTGGGAGACCATCTCATGCGGCGCACTACTCCACCGGCGGCGGGAGCCCGTGTAGGAACGCGTCGCCCGCGCCCCCTCGACTCCAAGCCATCCTGTGGTGGGTTCACGGCTCGTCGGCGTCTGGATGTTATTGCCGGCGAGACGGCGTCGTGGTGTTCCGACTCAGCAGCCGATGGCGGTGTCAAATATTCTTCACTTGAAGACGTCGACTGCGAATCGGAACTCAACGAGTTGCCCAAAGTTGGAAGCCGTAGTGTATGTCGTCCTCTAGCACCGTTCAAACGCCGCATTTTATTGCATATTTTGATGTGCACAGGTGTTCGTCACTTTAATTTACAGTATTTCTTCATTTTTACTGTGTTTTCCAGAAGAAAATTATTAAATTAAGTAAAAATTTTGATGACATTGAAAAAATACGTCATGCTTGTTTATATGCGGTTGCTAGGTTATTATTATTATTATTATTATTATAATATATTAGCAATATTATTATTATAATATCTGTATAGATCTTTGCAAAGTAACGTCTAATATTATAAATTATTCCATTGTTTTATTTAATTTATTTTTCCTACTAATATTATAAATGCGAAAGTTTGTGAGTATGAATGGATGTTTGTTACTCTTACGCAAAAAAACTATTCGACGGATTTGGATGAAACTTTACAGCTATATAGGTTATACATCAGAATAACATATAGGCTACAATTTGTAATGATTTTATGTAATATAACGATACATATCAATAAAGTTGGAAAAAATCTGGCCTCTGAGAGCTATCTTGGCGTACGCTGCCTAAACCATTGGAGTTATACAAAGATGATGTACCGTAGTATTGATCGTCTTGAATAGTTCTAAATAAAAGTCCGCGACACCATATATATATACCTTTTATGTGGAAGCCACTTTGACCAAAACTGTGAATCATAAAGTTAATTAAATTAGATACTATTTTATAATGCATATTTTAGTATATTTATCATACTCTTATAAAAATCAATGCATTTGTCACTTTCAGTATTTCATTTCGATAAACTTTGTCGTTTACACTAAGTAATTCGGCCGAATAGTTTAAAAGTTATCACGATATGATTGACTTAAATGGAGCGCCATAGAGTGCCATATATGCTGGGCGCGAAGATTGTATGGAATCCTTTTGTTTTTAAGTTAGACATCTGAAATTTTGGATGTAGTAACTAAATAATTATAAGTATATATTTTTAATATAAAGTAAAATAAAATTAAACCTAAAATGATCTGCCTCGAAACTTAATGTGGCAGCCCCAAATTCCACGCGAGCGAAGCCGCGGGCACAACCTAGTATATTTATAATAAGAAGTCGATTATTGTGATAAAATAATTGATTAATATAAAAATCGATTCTATTTAACATCCCTAGCTGGCTGGCATCGTAGTGGTTCCATCTCTTAGCAGCTTATTACAAATAAATAAATACACAATAGACACACACACGGTCGTCTGTCCGCAAAGTAACTTAATACTTGTGTTATGGGTGACGGACAACTGGTAAATATACTACATATATAATTTTAAATACATACTTAAATACAAATATACACCCAGGCTCGGAGAACCAACAAATTGTTTATATAAAATGTTGGCTTTCGGCGGGAATAGAACCCGCTACCTTCGGAGCTGAAGGCAAGGTCACCCACTTCACCAACGTGCCAGTCAAATACTTTACTTTCCCTTATCTTCCCATTTTCTTAATCTCAGATATAATTAAAAAAATCATCCTAACACACTGGAAAATATTTACAAAAAAAGGAATCTAATAAAGAAGGAGTAATAAAGGAATAAAATTAAATATTAAACGAGATTCTACTTCATCCCGTCATCTTAATTTCTGAATCGTTTAAGGGATCCGTTTAATATCTTAATTGACATTTAACTAGGTCTCCAAAATTCTTAAGGCAAAATTAGATTCATTTGAATGAGTAAATTGGGTATTAGAAACATTACTCTAATACTTGACATTGAGTTGGCAGACTTTCGCAGCATCATCTAGAGTATGTTATGGCATCTATTTCATCTTGCCCAGTATGGGTTGTTCGCGCCTACTGCGTGCCTTTCGATACCCTCAGTTGGAGAATGTAATTAGGATAGGCATACAACCGGCAATTTCTCCATCCCGAATAATCAAAGGATACTGACCTTTCACTGGGAGGCTTCTCTATAGGTTATGGCGTGCACGCCGCTCCGTCCGGAGTATAACAAAGCCACTTTTATTCGTGGAATCACTGATGTTTTGATATTATGTTTTATTAATTTCCACAGACACCGAATTATCTCTAATATTTGTTGCATATTTGTAATAAAGGTCTACCGAACAACGATATTAACAATAATTGACCGCGAGTACCGAGTTCACAGTGTTGCGCGGCCGACCGATCTCTCTTTTTTCTCTTGTGACATTTTTGTGCCACCTACCCGCACCGCCTCAGGTGCAGTAAGCCCCGATTACCCTCAGCGGAAAAAAATGTCCGAACATAGGTAACTGCACACTCTGTTGTCCGTCCCCCAAGTTACTTAATACTTGTGTTATGGGTGACAGACGACTGATATATATACATAATTTTAAATAAATTAAATACATATATACACCCAGACCGTCGTATTAACGGCTGAGTAGAATACACCACCCTCATTTCTTACTGAGGTGTCGTAAAAGGCGATTAAGGTAAGTTGACCCGCCGTGTGGTATCCGACTGAATAGAATAGATCACCCTCATTTCTTACTGAGGTGTCGTAAAAGGCGACTAAGGTAAGTTGACGCGCCGTGTGGTATCTGACTGAATAGAATAGATCACCCTCATTTCTTACTGAGGTGTCGTAGAAGGCGACTAAGGTAAGTTGACCCGCCGTGTGGTATCCGGCTGAGTAGAATAGATCACCCTCATTTCTTACTGAGGTGTCGTAAAAGGCGACTAAGGTAAGTTGACCCGCCGTGTGGTATCTGACTGAATAGAATAGATCACCCTCATTTCTTACTGAGGTGTCGTAGAAGGCGACTAAGGTAAGTTGACCCGCCGTGTGGTATCCGGCTGAGTAGAATAGATCACCCTCATTTCTTACTGAGATGTCGTAAAAGGCGACTAAGGTAAGTTGACCCGCCGTGTGGTATCCGGCTGAGTAGAATAGATCACCCTCATTTCTTACTGAGGTGTCGTAAAAGGCGACTAAGGTAAGTTGACCCGCCGTGTGGTATCCGGCTGAGTAGAATAGATCACCCTCATCACTTACTGAGGTTTCGTAAAATACGATTAATGTAAGTTGACGTCAGACAGGTGGCCAGTTGTCAAATAACTTGGCAAAACATGTGACATATTGTGCCGACCCACTTAGAGTTAGATATGGGTAGAAGGACGATATACACCCAGACTCGACGAACCAAAATATTTATAGAAAATCTTTGCCCTCGGAGCTGAAGGATCTCCACTTGCTCCAACGCGCCCGTACATACTTCTTAATTAAGGATATTTTAATGCTTAATTTGACGCGAACAAAGTCTCAGGTAAATGTAAGTAATATTAAAAATATATGATTTTTACAAGCACTCTTGTATCATGCCGTTAAATCCGGTAAATCCGTTGGGACAGAAAATGTTGAGAGAAACCAGTAAAGATTTGGTCGTTGCCCTTCAAAAAACATTATTCTTAATACACTAGACAAGCATATAATGTTACATTTCGCCTTTACTTTCTCGTATATGGCTAAAGTATAATTAATTCCCCACAGTTTTATTATTTACGTTACCTTCAGTGGTATAATAGAATTTTGAAGTTATGGCACATTTGGGATATTAATGTTTATTACCAAGCTTTTACTATCCCACCGTTGGGCAGGTACTCTTTCTTTACATAAAAGGTCATGCTTCTATCTAAGGAAATAGGAGTGTATAAATCGTTTACAATCATGTATAAATCTATAAATCATTTAAATAGGAATGTGTTTGGGTTAACAGCAGTATGTCGTTAATTTGTATCCCATAAATTTTCTATGTATATCCCCGTTTCATTATGAAATATCTTATATCTTAAAGCTTTGATGCCGTGTGGTATCCAGCTGAGTAGAATGGACCATCCTCATTTATTTCCGAGGTGTCGTAAAAGGCGACTTAGTTAAGTTGACCCACCAGTTTTAAGAGAAAACTAAACAAATGCATCTTTTCCATTCACTTCTCAATCTAATGATGACGAATGACGACGATGATGGGATAAGCACAACATGTTAGGAACATGTTGTCACGTGATTTGGCTACTTATTTTACGACCGGCCACCTGCCTGACATCAACTTACGTTAATCTTATTTCACGACCCTTTCGTAAGTAAGAGGGTGGTCTATTCTACTCAACCGGATACCACACGGTGGGTCAACTTACCTTAGTCGCATTTTACGACACCTCGGTAAGAATGAGGGTGGTCTATTTACTCAACCGGATACCACACGGTGGGTCAACTTACCTTAGTCGCCTTTTACGACCCCTCGGTAAGAATGAGGGTGGTCTATTCTACTCAACCGGATACCACACGGTGGGTCAACTTACCTTAGTCGCCTTTTACGACACATAGGTAAGAAATAAAGGTGGTCTATTCTACTCACCCGGATACCACACGACATTTTCCATTCACTTCTCAATATGTAGTGAAAACTATATGTATGTCATAAATTTATTATCTCAATCAATTTTCTGTAATGTACTATTGACTTAATATAACAGTCATAGCAGAAACCGACATAAACTTGCGGTTTCAATTGAATTGGATATACCTATAAAGTAAAGCAAAGTAGCAGCCTGTTACAATCCCACTGCTGGGAATAGGCCTCTTCTCTCCGTTTTTGTAGAGAAGGGTTCCAGCTAAGACCTACCACGCTGCTCCAATGCGGATTAGTAGGTTACAAATATCTCCAGAACTCTCTAGAGATACATATGCAGGTTACCTCACGATTTTTTCCCTCGCCGAAAATCGTATGATAAATCGCAATTATCAATTAGACACATAATTTTTAATAGAAAAACTCATTGGTGCCTGCCCGGGGTTGAACTCGGGACCCCCTCGGAAGAGTCGCACGATTTCACCGCTGGGCTACCACAACTCGCATATATCTATATATCTATAGAATGTTGTTAATGTACTGCTGTCTTCAACAGGCCATCCGCCAACGAGCTAAGAAACAGAGGGTTGCGAAGAAGACTTCATCAGCACTCAGCTCAGCAGTGTGCAGTGGAACTGCAGCCGTTGTTATAGAGAACTTTGCTGAGACCAATAAATTTGTGGACGTCCCAGAAGATAAGCCCACCAACACGGCATCAGGAAGCATTGAAGACGACGACGATAAGTATGTCACGACATTCATCACTCTCCAACCCCACTCTCATACACCTTTTCATTACAAAATTAGTACTTACAATCACTATACAGTCCGATAACAACGCCGAGTTCACTATTATTACACATTATTTTCGGTTCTTAAGTCATTAGTTGATCGCGGCGATCGAGAAACTGAATCTCCGAGGCGCGCGATACGATCGCTTATATAGTGAACGAAACATTCTCGAATGTTCTGCTTCTCGATAACTCGCAAGTCAAATTTCATAGATATTTCAAGCAGTTTTTCTGTAAAAGCGGAACACAGACAAATTTATGCGAAAGATATATGCTTACGTATATTGACAAAGCTTTTAAGTTACAAAAACGTAATCCCATGAACAGCCGCGGCTTATTTTTTCCATAAGCGTGCATTATAGCGGCTTACTCACAATTTATTACAGCCTTGTAGACTCCGTTCGCCCATTTATATTGTAGCCAGTATTTGCGGAAAAACTTATTTATTTGAGTATTTTTTCATGGTCAAATCATAATTCTTATCCCGTTTCTTGTCTTCTTATATCGCACGCTTATTATTAAAGTGACTGAATTCAAAATTAAGCTTAGTTGAGTTAAATAAATTATAATCCTTATTTCGATACCGTGTGGTATCCGGCTGAGTAGAATAGACCACCCGCATTCTTACCTAGGTGTCCTAAAACATGACTAAGGCAAGTTGACCCACCGTGTGGTATCCGGTGGAGTAGAATAGACAACCCTCTTTCTTACCAAGGGGTCGTAAAGTACGACCAAGGTAAGTTGACATCAGGCAGGCGGCCGGTCGTAAAATACGTAGCCAAATCATGTGACAACATGTTTGTAATATGTTGTGCCAACCCCGCTTATAGTTGGATAAGGGCAGGAGGATGATGTATGCCATCTATAACATCATGCTACGAATTATCAAAAAAGTTAGTGTTTTCTTGGTCTTCCAAGTTAAGAGTCTCTTTATCACACGAGTTTTGTAGCCGATGCGTTTTCCTAATGCGAAATGGTAGGTTAGATTTATCACAACTGGCCGTGCCCGTGGCTTCGCCCACGTTTAAATCAATGTGTAACAAAGTAATTCCCGATAAATCCCGGCCCTGCAGGAATTCTATGTAATGTTCTATTAATATAAAGAATCCGCAAGAATTGCGCTATCTTTAAGTAAAAACTGTCAAAAATCCGTTAAGCAGATTTTGTAAAATTTGAACACAAATAAACACACTAAGCGCACTAGAATTGAACACGTGTACGCCTAGTAGAGTTACTATAGGATATTTAATTCAATCCAAATTCAAAATATTCTTTATTCAAGTAAACTTGTAAACAAGTGCTTTTGAATCGTCAACTTTACTGCTGGTTCGGAAAGCTGTTCCTACAGAGAAGAGCCAGCAAGAAACTCGGTGGTTGCTCTTTTCAAATAAAATTCTTTTAACAAGTTACGTTTAGTCATTACAATCTTGTTAAAATTGCTATCTGTTACTATAGCTATATTCTATTACTATCTTATTAAAATATTCTACGCGATGAGGATAAAACAGAGTATATATAATAAGAGTGTATTTTAACACTTAAATTCACACGAACGCAGTAGCTTGTGTTTGTATAATTTGGCTGGCCCGTTGGCGCAGTGGGTAGTGACCCTGCCTTTAGCTCCGCGGGTCGCGGGCTCGATTCCTACGCATGGCCAACATTTTATATAAAAAAATTGATGGTTCTTCGATTCTAGGTGCGTATTTGTATTTCAGTATGTATTTAAAATTATATATGTAGCATATCTATCTGTGGTCCGTCTCCCTTAACACAAGTATTAAGTTACTTACTTTGGGGACGGACGACCATGTGTGTAATTCTCTCATATATTAATTTATTTAATTCTTGTCTCAGTTTCGATAGGTCAGAGATGGGAGTCTATGCTGATGACCTCGCTAACACCAGATCCGCGAGGTTCATGCTTGCAGCCGTCGTTGAAGAAACTGGCCTGTAAGTAATAATGGTTAATTTTAGGTTTTTGGTAAACTAAATTGTCATAATGACATCTTAAAATTATAGTTTCGGTACTTACCACCCTCTGTTCTTACCGAGGTATCGTCAAAGGCGACTAAGGTAAGTTGACGTAAGGCAGGCGGCCGGTCGCAAAATACGTAGGCAAATCATGTGACAACATGTTTGTAACATGTTGTGCCGACCCCGCTTAGAGTGGGATAAGGGCAGGAGGATGATGATGAGTTTCGTAATTACCATCGTGTGTAAGATCGAAGAGTGGTAAAATCCACACATGCTTTATGTAATCCAAAAGCATGGAAAAAACGGATAGTCCACTATACATTTAATATTATATATATTTTCTATTTACTTTATCGCGGATTATAGCAAAATAATTTTATTATGAATCTCCGCAAAGTAGCGCCTTAAATTATTTATGTAATCCCCAATAATAATATGGTAGGCTTTCTATGTCAGTCCTCTTTTGATAGTTATTTATACAACTATAATTAAGTAAACTATAGTTATATAAACTACTGTTATGACAGGATTAAAATTGATTGTTTAAATGGATTAAATTATAGAATCGTTAACCAAAACCTGCAATAGATATTAAAATAGAAAATCATCATCATCCTCCTGCCCTTATCCTACTCTAAGCGGGGTCGGTACAACATGTTAGAAACACATTTTCACATGATTTGGCTAGGTATTTTACGACCGGCCGCCTGCCTGCCGTCAACTTACCATAGTCACCTATTACGACGCCTACGGTAAGAAATGATGGTGGTCTATTCTACTCAGCCGGATACCACACGACGGCATCATCCTCCTGCCATTATCCCAATCACTTGACAACATGTTTGTCACATGTTGTCAAGTGATTTGGCTACGTATTTTACGACTGGCCGCCTGCCTAACGTCAACTTACCTTAGTCGCCTTGAACGACGCCTACTGTAAGAAATGAGGGTGGTCTATTCCACTCAGCTGGATGCGACACGACGGCATCATCCTCTTGCCTTTATCGCACTCCAAGCGGCGTCGGCACAACATGTTACAAACATGTTGTCAAGTGATTTGGCTACGTACTTTACGACCGGCCGCCTATCTGACAACTTACCTTAGTCGCCTTTAACGACACCTACGGTAAGAAATGAGGGTGGTCTATTCTACTCAGCCGGATACCTCGGCGGGATATTAAAATAGAAAATATCAAACGAAATTTAAAAGTAAGTTATTATTTCAGCATTATGGCAAATCTAGCATCACCCATCCCCATGATGGATCCTAATACCAACAACGACTCAGGATACGCGCCTTCCAACATGGACGCCGACAAAGAGCACACACCACCACCCTCGCCTAAAGAAGATAAAAAGAATGATAGAGAGTTACCCAGGAAACCCGAATTAAAGTGAGTAAAGTTCTTTATTTTTGATAACTTTACCCATGAATTTATCTATTAAAACTTATGAGACACATTAGTTTTAATTCTTATGTGGAGTTGAAATCTAGTAAGTTTATAACGTTAGCTCAGGAGTTCTTTTAAGTGCTAAAGTTTACTTCACCTACCAGTACCTCTTGATAGTACGATGCAAGTATTTGCACATGCTAACTACATTAAAAAGTAATGGCCTTTTACTATCCCATAGGCATTGGCCTCCTCTCTCTGTTTTTGGAGAGAAGGGTTGGAGCTAAGACCTACCACGCTGCTCCAATGCGGATTGGTAGGTTACACATATCCCTAGAATTCTCTAGAGATATGCAGGTTTCTTCACGATATTTTCCTTCACCGAAAAGCGTGTGATAAATTGCAATTATCAATTAGACACATGAGTTTTAACAGAAAAACTCATTGGTGCCTGCCCGGGTTTGAAGTCGTGTTTGCCTTGAAAGAGTCGCACGGTCTCACAGCAGGGCTATCACAGCTCTCTCTCAGTAAATTATGTGAATAATTAATACCAGTAATTTAGAAATATATAGGAAAGACATGTTGAATGATCATTTAGGCGCTTTAAATTAATTGTATGGGTAATGTTTTGGCACATCCCACCTGAACATAAAAGCCTTTATGAATAATGTAGAATTAGGCGTTACTTTGCGGAGATCCATAATACAAAAGTAATAGTAAAATTATTTTGCTATAATCCGCGATAAATTAAAGCTTGCTATTTTGTCGTGGAGTCTATCTCCTGATGATGCTTCGGTTGCGGGGAGAAACAATTGTTGAGTTTGCTTTTGTATTGTGGCAGCGGTGGTGGAGTTTCGTGCATGTGTTTTTACGAATCCTGCGTGTATCAGGTATGAAATAAAAGTCCACTGTACATTGAGCATTATATATTTTTTCTAATTACTTATTATAGCAAAATAATTTTATTATTACTTTTGTATGGATCTCCGCAAAGAAACGCCTAATTCTATAAATTATTTAAAAATAACATTAACTTTGCAATGTGAAAAAAAAACATGTTCACTTTATTTCCATAAAATTGAGATGAAACATTTGCAAAAGGCTTAGTAAGTGGACATTTTGTGGAGAAACCGTCAATTATGGATGAATTTATTCGTAAAATGGTCCCTAGAAGGCGAACGTATTTTCCTTAAGCCACTCGCCAGATGTAGATAATATTACCGACCAGACTTACCAGGGTTGAAATACAACTTTACTTTACTATACCAGATGCCTAGTAATCTTATAACAATAAAACAACCAAATTTATCAAGTCACCCTGTAACGATAGTCTAATAACTTATGAGATTAATTTAATTATATATAACTAGCAATGCCCCGCGGTTTTACTCGCGCACATACCGATCTCGTGGTAGTAGATTATTTTCTTTAGATCGACATTTTTAAATTCGTTACATTTTATTAGAATGTCCGTTTAAATAGTTTTAAAAGTATTTTACACGTATAGTAATATTTTTTAATTAAATTAATGGGATAATGATTAATAGGGAGATATGAATAAAATGGTTTGAGTATTGTTGGCACTTTTATCTACTTTTACAATGTAAAAAAGTAGTTCTATTTGCATAGCTATAATAGTTAGACATATGATGTCGCGGACTTTTTTGTAAATATTAATACGTTCTATAATAATGTTGAACATTTATTTGTCCATCATCAATAGTTTGATTTTGATTCGCACGTGATGAAAGATTTTTATGACTAATTTTTCACACGTTCTTACATTTTTGTTAGGGATCCCTATTTATTAAATTTAATATAGCCTATGTTGCTCAGTGAAGAAGCAGCTTTCCAATGGAGAAATAATTTTTGAGTTCAGTCCGGTATTTTTTGCGTGAAAACATTACAAACATACACACATACATTTAAATCTCTCCTCTTTATAATATTAATATAGATAGACCTTTTTTTATATGAGGAAAACACTTTATCGGTTACCACCGTCCCATGAAGAAGGACGAACGGTATATCGCACTCCCACAGACTAAACACCTGTACCCGGAGTACTGTGGGGGGACAGTACTCCGGGCAACGTGTACAACGGTACTCCGTTGTACAGGTTTCCCCCATTTCCGGAGTCTCTCTAAGCAGTGGTCATTTCCCTCGTAAATCCGATGTTTCGGGGACACGAGATTCATCGACTGCTTGGGGACATAAACCATGTGGGCGTCTGATTCCGCATGATGAACGCCCAAAGTTCAGCATTAGGGAGACATGCATTTTTCGTTTGTATTTTGCAATTTATTGAACGCTTTTCGGCGAAAGATAACATCGTCATGAAATCTGAATATTTCTGGAGGACTTGTAGGTAGGATTGGTAGGTTACACATACCAATCCTTCAAACCTTCTCCCAAAAGGAGAGAGAAGTTCTACGCACAGCACTGAGTTAGTAACAGGCAGTTTTTTAGATTATCGTTATTTATTATTATTGTAGTGGTGCGGTTCCATGTACAAAATCTTTTTTTTTATTCAACAAAAAATAAAAAATATGATTTAAGTCAGTTTTATAATAGTGTTTTGTTTTTGAAGAAAGAAACTCAGCCGTCTCAGCAACAGCTCTTTTATCTCGACGCCCCGACGGAGATTCCGATCTGCAGCGTCCGCAGCGAGATTCACGATATTCCGCGCGAACAGAGCGGGCAAACTCCGAGCCAAATCGTTTGCGAAAAAGGAGAAGAAAGCAACACAGACATTGGCTATTGTTTTAGGTAAAAAATAAACTAAGTACAATTTATGGGAGCAGACTTCAAATTGATCCTCCTATGAAATGCTGTTAAATGAATGTTTCTTATACAAGACTCGCAATACGTGCGGCCTACCCCGCGCGAAATTCGGTATTTAGCATGTTTAATCGCTCGAATCTCGGCAGGAGTCTGGCTCTCTGATACCCTACACGGCTTTTTATACCTATTTCCCCCTCTAAACTACAATCGACACCGGTTTGTTACTACCCCTACTAAAAATTGTCGAATAACGACCTCTTCAACTCAAATTACATAAAACCGTTATGTACTATTAACCTAAACATTTCGGAGGAATTGTACTACATTATAGTAAAAGCCATACTAAAATCCGTTCAGTAGGTTTTGAGAAAATCGATTACATACAGACAGACAGCTTTGGGGACTTTATTTTATAATAAGTAAAGATTAGTAAGCAAGCAAGCAAGCAGATAATTTTTGTGAAAAAGAGTTCACATAAATGTTAACTAAAACATGTTTTACACTTCCATTCCTTTTAAGCTTGCGGTTCCTGCTTTGCGCCTTGCAAAAGTTCATAAGTCGTTTGTGGGTTTGGGTAATTGATTCTATAATAAAATTCCACAATCTACTTTACAGCAGTGTAAAAACACTGTTTAAAAAAAGGCTATGAGGCCTATGAGGATTACCTAGATGATAATAATGCGTGGATATAGCTTCTCTTCAACCCAGTACAAGACATTAATAACGATATGTAACTAGTGATAAGAATTATTGTTTGAAAAGAGCAACCGCCGAGTTTCTTGCTGGTTCTTCTCGGTAGGTACAGCTTTCCGAACCAGCAGTAGATGGTGTTGATTCAAAAGCACTTGTTTACAAGTTTCCTTGAATAAATAATATTTTGAATTTGAATTTATATACACTTTACACAGTCCAACTACTACTTTTTACAGAAACTATAACAGAACTACTTTGTTATAATCCGTGTGTGTTAAACGATATTTAATGTAAAGAGTCATACTCTTTACATTAAATATCGTTTAACACACACGGCAAAATTCACTTACAACATGCATGACAAGTCACCACACGTATCCCAAGATGCCTCAACCACCACCAAAATCTCTAAGATCGTTCCGCCCCAAAACCGAAGCATCACCAGGAGGCTCCACAACAAAATCGCAGTCCGATTTTCCCAATCTTAAAGATTTTGGTGGTGGCTGTTGCTTGTGTGCATTGTTGCTGGTGGAAGCGCCTTGGGAAACTTGTGGTGATTTGTCCTTCATGTGTAAGGTACGTAAATTTTGTCTGCTTCATACACTTAGCATTACATACATTCGCTTAACAAGCGCGGATTATAGCAAGGTAGTTCTGTTATAGTTTCAGTAATATGGAATTCAGCAAAGTAACGCCTGCTTCTCTAAATCAATTTTTCTTTTTAGGCCTCCCTCTAGTCACATATCCATCCACATTCATATTTGAAACTCTTTTGGTCACATGATTTTCATCTCTCCTTTATTACGTGACTATACCAACTTACTCATACTTCTCATCTTTTCTTTAACAGGCACAACTTTCAAACTTCTCACAAATATACTAATTTCGTATTCTACCAAATCTAGTCACATCACACGTCCATATTATCATTCTCATCTCATTTGCACGCATATTTCTTTCATCTATTTCTTTTGCCCACAGCAAGTCTAATGATGGTTTTATTATTTTCTGCTTGTGAACTGTCGCCATTTCCTCCATCGTACGTTCATTCTTTTTCTTCCATAATGTTTGCAAAAGTAATAATAAAATTATTTTGCCATAATCCGCGATTAAGTAAATAGAAAATATATATACAAATTTTATAATGCTTTGCGATTTTTTCGTGGAGTCGGTCTGCTGATGATGCTTCGGTTGCGGGGCGAAACGATTGTTGATTTTGTGATAGTGAACGTGTGTAGTGCTTGTGTATTGTGGTGGCGGTGGTGGCGATTTGTGTATGTATTTTTACGAATCCTGCATATCAGATAACGGATAGTCGACTTTATATTTAGCACTATATATTCTTATTTGGTTTATCCCGGATTATAGCAAAATAATTTCATTATTACTTTTGTATTATGGGTCTCCGCAAAGTAACGCCTAATTCTATAAATTATAAATCATAATGTATACCATTTACAATTATTTACATTATTTTGTTGGTTACAGGAGTGTTCCTTTTCTGCTGGGCGCCGTTTTTCACATGTTCAGTGTTAGACGCCATCTGTATTAAATTTGGCATCAACTACTCCCCCGGAGTCACGATCTTCATCCTGACTACCTGGCTCGGCTACATCAACTCCTTCCTCAACCCAGTGATTTACACCATCTTTAACCCTGAGTTCAGGAAGGCGTTTCGCAAGATCCTTCGCTGTTCGTAGCCTTTAGATTTTTATAAGATTCACACATTATAAAATACCCATAGATACACAGTTCCATACGAATATCAGATCAAAAATTTATTCTCTTTTCAGATTTTTATTCATTTCAACGAACACATGTTGCGTTCAATGAAAAACTCAAAAGTAAATTTACCATTTGCTTACCGAAGAATTTTGTCGAAGATATCTTGTCCGTTTTTAATACTTTTAAAATCACATTTTAAAAGTTTTTAAAGGGAAATATTGGCATTCCTGACATGAGTGGTTTTAAGAACGGCCGAAACTGTACTGTTCCTTATTACTTCTTATTAGAAAGAATGCACAATTTCAAGTCGTGCGTTTATTTCTTGAAAACACTTTGAACGCCTAACTTTGTATCTTGGGTAATTTTTATCAATGGATTCCCACGTAATCCTTTATTATATCAAGGGCTTGCGAAAACTAAAATACCATGTGTAATGTAAGACTGCCTTGTATCAAAATATTGAGTGCGAGTTACGTTTTAATTTTCATCTGAAGCCGATTCTCTAAATTTGTATTTTTAAGCCTTAATACGGGTAATATTATATTGGTTGTGTCTTTAGTGATAATTGCATTGTTTAAATATTCTATTGTAAATAATAGATTTTAATACTGTAATACGCTTATACTGTTGTTATTTAGGTTATGAATGTGCGTGATAGAGATTGCTTGATACTTATTTAATACCTGCTTATACAGTGTGGCTCGTCGGCATGTGACCTGTGTCAACAATGTTTTGTGAGTTTGTAGTAATAATGTAGTAGATTAATAATTATTAATAAAAAAGCTACAATAGTTGGACATTTTAAGGACAAATAACTTAGAAAATTACGTCAATCATTCATTCAAATCATTGTTCAATTTTTTCTCGAAAAATTTGCATTTTGCAATTTGAAAATTTTATTTATTTCGAACAGAATCGAAATCGAGCCAATAATATTAAAGATATGTCACCGACGGTATTAAAAAAATTCAAAGTTAAATAAAAAAAAGTATTAAACTAAGGTTTTTTTTCATAAATTCAGAATATTTCGGGCGGTCACATGCCGACGAGCCACACTGTATATCTATGCTCAAACTGTTAATCTATGAAGATATATTTGAGATGAAAAGAGATCCGAAAAGAACCATTAAATTAGCATAAGCATTAATCGTTTATATATTCAGTATTTATACTTATTCTAAAACAAAGTCCCCTAAAACTGTGATGTGAGAAAATTTCTCAAAATTTACTGATCAGATTTTTGTACGGTTTTCACTAAAAAGTAGTGAAGTTCTTCCAGTAGGTTTAAGTTACTAGTTTATTATAAAACGAATTCTCTTGCCATGTCTGTTTGTATGTTTTCGCCAATAGATAATTATTCAATATAATGGAAAATCAAGTTGCCTTCATCAAGGTCGCTTTTAACGAAAATGCTGCCTTAGGATTAATTTATTTATTTTATTACTAGTATTTATCGAATGACTGAAAAATGATATACCTCAAAATCAGCAGTTTAAAACCACTGTTAAAAAGAGGCTGATACAGAAAGCCTACTATACTGTTGAAGATTACTTAGATGATAAGGATGTGTGGATATAGGTGCGCTTCTACCCTGTACAAGACAGTAATAAATAAATGTAATTAGTTCTAAGATTTATATTTTAAAAAGAGCAACCGCCGAGTTTCTTGCTGGTTCTTCTCGGTAGGAACAGCTTTCCGAACCAGCAGTAAAGTTGACGATTCAAAAGCACTTGTTTACAAGTTTACTTGAATAAAGAATATTTTGAATTTGAATTTGAATTTGAATCATAACCATGCAATTTAGGCATATTTAGCTTCTAAAGAAATGCTATAAAATTATATTTTTAATCTCATTACCTTATCGATGAAATTAATTACATTACATTAAATACATTATATCAACCCTAAGTATCCTATTAGTACCTCGCTTACGTATCTCAAATGCCACCACCACTAAACTACACAAGCACTGCACACATTAACTAGGACAATCATACTTACAACGATACTTTTCGCTCATAACCGTAATATGAAGTATGAGAACGGATTATGCTTCTTATGCCTACATTACACAGATTTGCTTGAAAAGCGCGGATATACAGAAAGCAGGAAATCGAATCAGATAATATTTTTTTTATGAAGTAACCGTTCTTAAAGCCTCTAAATTCAAATTCATTCATTCAAGTAAACTTGTAAACAAGTGCTTTTGAATCGTAAACTTTACTGCTGGTTCGGAAAGCTGTTGAATGCTTGAAAATTTTTGACACACTGTTTTGACGGTGCAGGACTACGAAAAAGCTAAGATGGAAAGAGGCGCCTAAGGTAAATGCCGTGTAGTATCCGGCTGCATAGAATAGACCACCTTCATTTCTTACCGAGGTGTCGTAAAAGGCGACTAAGGTAAGTTGACGTCAGGTCGGCGGCCGGTCGTAAAATACATAGCCAAATCATATGACAACATGTTTGTAACATGTTGTGCCGACCCCGCTTAGAGTGGGATAAGGGCAGGAGAAAAAAATACTTTTGTATTATTGAAGAGAATTTATAAAAAAAAAGAAAAAATAAAGATGGTGTACGAAATTATGGATTTTTTGTCTGTCGTTTTCCGACAAAAAACTCTACTGCTGGTATGTACCTCTCGGATACATTACGCCTGCTTTGTATTAAAATGACTAAATTCAAAAAAGTCATTTTGTCGCAAATTGCAATTAAGCGCAACATAGTGTCTTGAACGTTAAAAAGAGTCATAACTTGGCAGAGCAAGAAAACACTAGTTTTTCTAATAGTTCGCAGTGTTATTTTCTTTATACTATAAACATTTTAAAATTCGTTACATCTTTTCATTGGAATGTCCGATTATGAATAATTTAAAAAGTATTTTACAGGTATCGAAACAGTTTTTACTAAAATATCATTTAGCGGGATTAATACGGAGATATGAATAAAATGGTTTGATTATTGTCGTCACTTTTATCAACTTTTACAAACTAAATATAACTAATATTGGTATAACTATAATAAATAGTAAGAGATATGGAATCGTGGACTTTTTTGTGGATATTGATACGTTCTATAATACTGTAGAACATTTTTTTGTTCTATCATCAATAGTTTTCGGAGCGCACACGATGAAAGATTTTTATGACTAAATTTTTTACACCTTACTACAATTTTATTAGGGATCCCTATTTTTTTGAAAATGTAATATATCTTATGTCACTCAGTAAAGGAGCAGCTTTCCAACGGTGAAAAATATTTTGATATCGGTCCAGTGGTTTTTGCGTGAAAACATTACAAACATACATACATACAAGCATACAAATATTGCCTCATTATAATATTAGTATAGATTAGAAGAGCGCCAATTACTTAATATTTGTCGTTTTCTGTAAATTGAGCCAAAAGTTGGAAACTTTAGACAGTTTGCTGTACTAACTGGAAACTTCAAAGATATGATTGATTTATAATTACTTTAGATAGATCAAACGCGAACTCCAAATATACTTTGCAGACGCAGACTTTGGTAAACTTGGACATAACAGACTTGGGTATAGATTTGTTACAAATATTATTCAAACACACGATTACAGGGGCTCGTGGTACCTGGTGACTCTTTAAAAACACTATATTCAGCTTTTCACTACAAAATTAGTACTAACAGTCTCTATGCAGTCCGTTGTCTAATAACAAAACCGAGGTCACTATTATTTCACTTTTATTTTTGCTTCTTAATTCACCCTTGATCGCTATTCGCAAACTGAACGTCGAGGCGCACGATACGTCCTCTTATATATCGAACGAACCGATATCGAGAATGTACGTGAACGTTCTCGAGTCCTAGCGGGCATACCGAGCACGATTCGTAAACAAAGTGAATGTTCCAAAGAAATAGCGTCAAGTGATTTTGAACTCTATTACATAAAGATTACGAACTCTTTTTTGCATGTTCGTAAACTGCCCCCGTCCAATTTGAACTCTTCGCACGTTCCTAACACTATGTTCCTTCTTGCTTCTGAAAAATGGAACATTTATTATGTTAGTCGGGTATATAAGCTTTAATTTTTCACATCATCGTCAAACTCGTGCCCTTATGTAAACATCAATTTGTTCATATTTAATCATAATCATAAATTTAACATCAATATTGCTAGAGCTTAGCCGTGACAGCGCAACAGACGGACTTGCGCTTTATAATATTAAATAATTAATTAAAATGTATTTTATTAATTAACCTTCGTTAAAATGAACATTAATAATCAACTTGGATAATTTTACAAAAGTAATAAAATTATTTTGCTTATATATTTATAGCATACTTATATATATTATAGCAAAATAATTTTATTATTACTTTTGTATTATGGATCTCGTACAAAAGTTACAAAGTAACGGCTAATTCTATAAATTATTTCAGCTTTAATTAATTGCAGGCATTTATTTATACTCCGTATTCGATTTTTTTTTATATAGATTATGTATAATTTTGTATATAATGTTAAGTAGTTAACTTATTTAAAAACGTAGGTGCGGTTTGTGTAAAAATGTGGCAGCTGTAAATATTCTTAAAACAAAAACGTGATTGATGTTGAAATAAAATGTATTTAAAACTAATTTATTTTTATTATTCTTACCTTGACAATGTTTGCCTACAGTTGTCTCCTAATCGTTATGCCGTGTGGTATCCGGCTGAGTAGAATAGACCACCGTCATTTCTTACCGAGGTGTCGTAAGAGGCGACTAAGGTAAGTCGACCCGCCGTGTGGTATCCGGCTGAGTAATATAGACCACCCTCATTTCTTACCGAGGTGTCGTAAAAGGCGACTAAAGTAATTTGACCCACCGTGTGGTATCCGGTTAAGTAGAATAGACCACCCTCTTTCTTACCGAGGGGTCGTAAATTAATCGTATGATTAAGGTAAGTTGACGTCAAGCAGGCGGCCGGTCGTAAAATACGTAGCCGAATCATGTGACAGCATGTTAGTAACATGTTGTGCCGACCCCACTTAGAGTGGGATAAGGGTAGGAGGATGATGAGTTGTCTCCTAATCGTCAGAAACGTACGGTTTATCTATTAAAAACAAATTTATATCCCTGTCACAAATTATAAACCAATAGTTTATAATTTTATAATAAGGAAATATTTTCGTTAATAGATACAGAATCACATAAAAATTTGTAATAGAATGAATGCAGGATGAATCAGAAACGCTGAATGTCTCTTAAAATTAAGGGGAAATGTTATAAAACAGTCATAAGACTTGACGTATTGTGTGGATCAGAATGTTAGGCAATGAAAAAGACTGATGAAAGAAAAGTGCATGCAAATGAGACGAGAATGTTAAGGTGGATGTGTGGTGTGACAAGGTTGGATAAAATACGAAACGAGTATATAAGGGGGAGTCTGAAGTTGCGCCCAAGATTAAGATGCTATGGACATGTGATGAGAGGGGAGGAAAATCATGTGACCAAACGAGTGTTAAATATGAATATTGATGGATATGTGACTAGAGGGAGGCCTAAAGAGAGGTGGATGGACTGTGAGGTATGACATGCATATAAAACGAGTAGTGCCTGAGTTGACGAATGACCCACCTGGGGCGCGGTCTCTCCTTGTCCACCGTAACATGAAACATTGGTGGGCAGGGAGCGATCGCGTTCACGAAGGCCTCCTTCTGCTTTGCGGTCGGAGGTGGCGGAGCGAACTTTCCGAGTTCCGAGAACTTTTGTTCTGGATCCAATCTGCTGCTGGCGAGTCCAGATGGTAGCGACTTGCTCAAGCCCATCGTTAGCCGCCCTGATGGGGACCTTCGGGTGTTCCGAACGGGTTATATCGGACGCCTGGCTTACAGGTCCCCGATGCACCGGTTAGCGGAGGGGGACTTCTCTTTCGAGGAGTCCCTAACTAGAGGAGGTGTTCTCTGGGATCAGAGCTATCGGCGGGGATGGGGGCAATGTGTATAACGATACCCTGCTCTTGCCACCGGCAGCGTGATGGAGCACGCAGGTCGTTTTAGTCGGTGCGAGTCCGACATAACCATCGCCTGTCCCCGTCGGGCGGCAGTACCCATAAGGGGTTTTTTCCTGTATAAAAAAAAGAGTTGGCGAATGATAGAAGAGAATGGAAGAGAAAACATGTGCTGACCACATTTAGAGTGGGATAAGGGCGGTAGAATGTGACAAAATCGCATAGAAAATTAAAAATTTCTGAGAAAAAACATTTTTAAACCGAAAACTGCTACGAAGTAAATCGCGTGTTAAATCTTTAACACAAAAAGTGAAAGGTATATCGATATTAAGATTTTATATTTTTATTTAGGTACAACGGTCACCGGCTCGTTGGTCTAGGGGTATAATTTTCGCTTAGGGTGCGAGAGGTCCCGGGTTCAAATCCCGGACGAGCCCAAATAGTTTTTTTTGCTTTAAAATTTTACAACGTAATACGTATCATTTGGTCAATAAACTTTCTACAACCTCTATCTTTCAATGAAAGTCCAATAAAATCGGTTTACCTGTTTTGAAGAATATAATATCAACCTAACCTTCCTAAAAAATTTCACCATTTCTAAGTAAAACCGTACAAAAATCCGTTGAGTACATTTTGAGAAAATCGATCGCATCCAAACAAACAACCTTCGGAACTTTGTTTTATAATATGTACAGATATATCCGAGACCGCGACCGCGCGATTCTTTCGAGGGCATCACGGGTTCAAACCCGGACAGACGCAGACACCAATGAGTTTTCTTTTAAAACTTGTGTCTAATTGATAATTGCAATTTATCATACGCTTTTCGGTGAAGGAAAACATCGTGAGGAAACCTGCATATCTGTAGAGAGTTCTTTAGATATGTGTAACCTACCAATCCGCATTGGAGCAGCGTGGTAGGTCTTAGCTCCAACCAGACCGTTTTACTTTACTTTTTATTTTAAGCTTCATATATTTGTAAAAGGAAATTGAACTTTACCCCATAAGATTGAGAAGGTCGGCTTAGTTTTTTTTTTTACTCAACTTTTTTACTCAGCTTAGTTACTTTTACTCAACTTGCAATGTATGTATGTGAAACGGAATCTTGCAAATTATATTTAACTTCTTGGTGTCCGATTGAGCTGAAATTTTATATGCTGGATTCTCGATGACAATGCATATTTATGACTAGCATGACCTGATGCTGCTGCCAGGATTGGCTCCAGACGGGGGAACTCTTTAACGGTTAACAATTTTCTTCTTCTTCTTCGTCAGCCGATGGACGTCCACTGCTGGACATAGGCCTCTTCATGAGATCGCCACACCACACGAGTGGGGGTGTAAGGGGGAGGCTCGTCCCAGTCAGTCTCCTCAATTGTCAACCTCACCTGCACACGGTGCACCCTGCAGATCAACCGACAAAACTCTGGCGACCGATAAATGGCGGTATAACCATTTTCATTTTGCTGACCTAAATACCAGACCGACAGTGGGCAGCAGCGCTGTCGGTGCAAAACGGTCAACACTGCGATCACCAACCCGCATGCCAATCGTAGTAATTACCGGCAATACTCTTCATGGCAGTACAAACGGTTAACAATAGGCACGTGAAATTTTGTTAAAAGCTTTTTAACAGCATTTTTAACTTAACTTGTTAATATTAGTATAGAGAAAAATGGATTTAGTACCTAAGTGATACCAAGACATCTCTTTTTCAATCCAAGGTTTTATTATTTTTTTATAATACATAAATCGATTTTTGTGACAGATATCTTTTGACAGACACTATTTTTATTTTTATTTATTTACTTTTATTTATTTATTTATATATACATACATATGTTAAAGACATTTTAAAATTAACTAAGACATTGCATTGCCAGACATGCAAGGATGGCATTGCGATAGTATAAAACTGTGTTGCATATGCCATCCTCACGGTCAAAAATGATTAAATTAATATTATAAAAACAAAAATGAAATATTACAATATAGAAAGTGTGCATGTCTGTGAGTGAGTGTGGTTATGTACTATTATGTTGAATGTATGAGTGTATTAAACGGAAAGTCATTAAGTTATTGGCATTAAGTCTTCAGTCTGTTGATAATTCATTTGATTTAACTATAACAGAACTACTTTGCACGGGTTAAGCGAATGCCTGCAAAGCTAATGTGTATGAAGCAGGCAAGTCACCACATGATATCTATCGATACTCGCACTAGGTCGCTTTGTATCGCGAGCATCAACCTTCCAAAATAGTACAATAAAGTAAATAAAAAATAAGCAATATAACAGAACTAACTACTTTGCTATAATCCGCACGGGCTAAGCGAATGCATGCAAAGCCAATGTGTATGAAGCAGGCAAAATCTACGCACCTTATACATGCAGGACAAGCCACCACATGCACCCCAAGGCGCAATTCACCAGCAACAACGCACACAAAAGCAGCACACACACCCACCACCACAATCTCGACGATCGTTTCGCCCCGAAACCGAAGCATCATTAGGAGGATAGGCTCCACGACAAAAATCGTACTGCGCCGCGCTACCCATACAAGCAGTCTTAAATAGTTCAACTCCCATCAATACCCTCCCCTCCGAACACATGTAGCAAAACGGAATTAGATACATTTACTTGCTCGTTAATTAAGTGACCATTGTTATTTTTTATTATCTCAAGTTGCTCTAACGTATTAAGTCGGAGTCCCTTATCACAAGTGTGGAGAATATGAAATGAATGGTCATTAGGCACTTTATGACCGCTTTCCAGCAAATGTTATGCAAAATTAGAATTTTGTGGTTTATTATTCCTAAACGCAGCCATATGTTCCCGGAATCGAACCGCAAAACTTCGGCCAGTCTGACCTACATATGTACCGTTGCACTCAGGACAATCTATTTTATAAACCCCAGATTTTTTACCCTTATCTAATATATCTTTATTTTTACACAACAAATTACGAAGCGATTGGTTAGTTTTAAAAAAAGAGTTTCTATAAATCAAACGCCTGCTTCTATAAATCAAATAAAAAATAATTATTCGAAAGTGCCTTTTTTAAAGTTTACTTGTCAGTAATCAAAACTTGGTGCTTGCTTTAAGCTGTGATAGCCCAGCGGTGAGACCGTGCGACTCTTTCGAGGGGAGTACGAGTTCAAACCCGGGCAGGCACCAATGAGTTTCTCTATTAAAACTCATGTATCTAATTGATAATTGCAATTTATCACACGATTTATAGAAGCAGGCGTTACTTTGCGGAATTCCATATTACAAGCAATGTAACAGAACTAACTACTTTGCTATAATCCGCACGGGTTAAGTGAATGCATGCAAAGCCAATGTGTATGAAGCAGGCAAAATCTACGCACCTTATACATGCAAGACCAGCCACCACATGCACCCCAAGGCGCAATTCACCAGCAACAACGCACACAAAAGCAGCACACACACCCACCACCACAATCTCGACGATCGTTTCGCCCTGAAACCGAAGCATCATCAGGAGGATAGGCTCCACGACAAAAATCGTAGCATGTATAAGGTGCGTAGATTTTGCCTGCTACACATTGGCTTTGCATGCATTCACTTAACCCGTGCGGATTATAGCAAAGTAGTTAGTTCTGTTATATTGCTTAATTTATCACACGCTTTTCGGTGAAGGAAAACTTCGTGAGGCAACCTGCATATCTCTAGAGACTTCTATTGATATGTGTAACCTACCTATCCGCATTGGAGCAGCGTGGTCTTAGCTCCAACCCTCTCTCCAGAAACGGAGAGAGGAGGCCTATTCCCAGCAGTGGGATTGTAAAAGGCCGCTTTTAATCAAAACTTGAACACTTAAAACAATTAAAACTTATTCCTATCAACTATGCAAATGAACGTTAGAATAACTAGTTTATATTCCCGCCTACGTTCTGAAACTCTCGTATAAGTCGCAGGCATTCAGTCCACGTTAAAACTAAAACGACAAGAACTAACTAATCTGATCCGCTTGCGAGATCTCACTAACTAGCTATTGTTACATATGCGGAAGTTCGAGCTTTGATTTATAATAAACTTAAAACCCGGTCTGGCTTATCACGTGTATATTTTGATTTTGCATTCATTTCAAAGATATTCTTTTCAATTTTCAATTTATTATGGCATCATCCTCCTGCCCTTATCCCACTCTAAGTGTGGTCGGCACAAACATGTTGTCACATAATTTGGCTCCGTATTTTACGATCGGCAAAAGGCCTCGAGGACGTAGTCCTAAAAGATGGTCAGACCAGGTTACGGAACAGCTTAAGGTGCTAATCAGTTGCGCATTTCACCAGGCAGCTGAGCGGAACGTTTGGAAGCAGCTGGTAGCCGAGGTGAACTGGAGTCACGATCCTCAGCAGTGAGGGAACGATGAAGAAGAATTTTACGATCGGCCGCCTGTCTGACGTCCACTCACCTGAGTCGCCTTTTACGACACCTCGGTAATGAGGGTGGTCTATTCTACTCACCGGGATACCACACGGCGGAATTTTTTTTTGTAAAAAACCATAATTTTTAAACATGACTTACTTAAGGTAAAGATAATTTCCAATTATCGTAATGTAAGTGGCCTTCTTTTTGAGACAATAAAAGGATTAAAGAATAGTTAGGTCGTCTTTAAAAGGAAGACTAATCGCGGCTACTAAAACTTAAAAATTAAACATTTTATTTGTCAGATACTGAGCTGACTCTGTACAAATACAAATAAACACAAATCTTACTTCCCATCACAAAAAAATGATGGAGGTCGTATTGTTACGGTTTTTAACTATGAGACTTAATATCTTTGATGATCAATCCATCTTATTTCCATCGACCTGAGATCATCAAATACATAGGTTAGGTTGATATATATACCTTATTTAATCAGATGCAAATATTTGCAACAATAATAGATGCGACCAGCGACGCATAAATTAATGAAATAGATAGGTTGAATTAAATACTCTAGTGGAATGTGCAAATGTAAAACGTTGCTAGAAAAGGATTGCATATTATATGATGCAATAAATTAATGATCAGTTAGAATTACAATAAAAATGATTATTCTAGAAATTAGACTCATTAGATATTTTGCAATGATTTCAATATTTATCTAATTAGCTTTTTATAAAACTGATATTTTTCATAATAAACTTATTTCTATCATAAATATTTCTTTATTAAGTACTAAAAAAAGCTGTGATAGCCTAGTGGTGTGACCGTGCGACTCTCTAGAGACGACATAGGTTCAAACCCCGGGCAGGCACCAATGAGTTTTTCTATTAAAACTTATGTGTCTAATTGATAATTGCAATTTATCACACGCTTTTCGGTGAAGGAAAACATCGTGAGGAAACCTGCATATCTCTAGAGTATTCTAGGGATATGTGTAACCTACCAATCCGCATTGGAGCAGCGTGGTAGGTCTAGCTCCAATCCTTCTCTCCAAAAAAACGGAGAGAGGAGGCCTTAGCCCAGCAGTGGGCATAGTAACAGGCTGTTACTTTACTTTTTTTTTAAGTACTAAAGTCGAGAAATAAGATAACATTCGGATTTTGAACTACAGCCGCCATCTAGTAAAAGCTTGCAAACCGACTCATAACGTATTAGTTTGAAAAACATATCACTTATATAATATTCAGAATATTTGTCCATGTACCAATATACATGAAATAAATATGATTATTTACCTAAATATTATATTGAGTAAAGTAAAAGCGTAAATGTTTGAACCAAGTGTATGTACATATTTCTGCCATATCCTGTAAGATGGCGTTGCGACGTTGTAAAAATGTAAACTTTAGATTCGTCACGCCCAAAGATACCTAACAAAACTGTACTACCTAATAGGATTACAAGATGTTGTGAAATAGAATAATATCTTCTGGAATACTACAACGGTTTTCAATTCATCACTTCAAAAGAAAACTATACTAGACTGTATTTTTCTTTCGCAATATTATTGTAACGAGAAAATGACATTTGTTTCCAGACCGTTTCAATTAATTACATTGTTGTTGTCATCTCGCTCTCTCCATTGCATCGATCGCCCATGTTAAAACGAGAGCAACGTAAGCTTCAGTTGCGCTTGAAGCAGAACATTAATTCGTATCAGCTGACAACCAAAGCAAAACAGTCGGTGCGCGACCATCTTGTCAAAACTGGAGTCAGTGACAACAAATAAATATTTTAAAATGTCCTAAATCGGTAGTAATGACTTAACGAGTTCTGTATCCATTAAAGTATAGTGTTCAGGTGATCCCTGTGTTGTTTTCGACTCGGTTACTATACATTTCGCTCAAAAATTCGGGTTTGTGCTGCGTCAAATGACGTCATGTGTGTGATACACGTATCGCTGCCGAGTTCGTAAGTATTTTCTTTTATTACTCTATTAATTTATTGAATTGAGGACTTATAATGAATAGATGAGTGTTCGCCCGATACAGGTTTCATTCATGATTCGTGGGGAAACTGCATACAGAAGCTGCAGGCAGTCCATACTGTTTGAGAAGTTGGCAGCTTATAATGCCCTTGAAAATTATGCAGCAAAATTCATATAGTTCATATATTCGCCGAGTAAATTGAGTGATTAGCGATACCATCACTTTCTATTCTGATCTAGGGTGTTAAACTCAGTTATCAGACAGGAATTTGCCTACATTCCGCCTAGCAACCGAAACACCATCGCACGCACTTGACTATAAATGGAACTCTCTCGAGTCTTAGAAAGTATTATTTTGTATTAAACATTCGTTGTTGTTTTCATTTGCTTTGATATTTGCGAAAATTGATTAAGTAGCTTTATATACAACATTGCTTACACGTTTTAAATATGGGTATTTGTTGTTTTAGTCAAGTTTAGTCGATTCGCGCTGGCGTTCTCGTTTTTATATGAGTTGCATTTATAGAATTTAGTTACGAGCGTTGTTCTATATATAATTCTATATATAATTACCATTATATATGTTAATATTTTGGTCGTGAAACAATATCCAAAATTCTCGTATTCTAAATTCGAAATTCAATTAATCATAGATAAGCAACAAGTAGGATTGTAATTTTTTCCGTGGCCGCACACTCAGGCAAACGTTCACCGATATACCTACTTACCTTGATGAAGCCTAATTATTTCTTTGTTCGACGCTAATAGATATCGTTAATTAATCAACAAGAACTCGTTTAACAAATACTTCACTGCTGTTTTGTTTTGCGACTATTTACTGTACACATATGTGCGAGTTACATTTTTATTGGTCACGTGCTTTAAAATGGCGTACATATATTTCTAGTTTCTACATATGCCATCCGATTGTAATTAAGCGATCGCTAGCCTTATGGCTATCTTGAATTGTATTTATATTGATGATATATTTGCGCTAAGGCCGTTTTCTCACCTGGGAAGACAAAAATATACTATACAGTTAATTTTGAACACTAGTGCACTTAAGAAATGTTTATTGCATAATTTATTTCCAGAGAAAACCGTACTTTATTATAAATGCGAAAGTATGTTACGCTATGACGGATTATCGTGTGGTATCAGGCTGAGTAACATAGACCACTCTTATTTCTTATCGAGGTGTCGTAAAATGCGACTAAGGTAAGTTGACGTCAGGCAGGCGGCCGGTCGTAAAATATGTAGCCAAATAATGTGACAACTAGGATAAGTTGACCTCAGACAGGACAGGCGTATAATAAATAAATCCAAATCCTCTAACAACATTTCTAAACATGTTGTGTCGACTCCAATTACAGTGGGTTAAGTTCAGGAGAATAATGATGTAAAGTTACAATACAATATTACCAGTGCAGCAGCCTCGGTCTAACCACACACATATCAACCTATTAACAATTTGGTTATAATTACAGATAACGATTAGGTGAAATGACGTAACTGATGGTCGCAGTTTAACCGCAAGCGTAACTGTACTATGTCTAAAAAAATTTAATGATTATTGATACCTAAACTGCAATAGTATAGGTACATTTTTCCGCCTTCTGGTATCCGGCTGAGTAGAATAGACCATCCTCTTTCTTACCAAGGGGTCGTAAAATACGGCTAAAGTAAGCTGACGTCAAGCACGCGGCCAGTCGTAAAATACGTAGCTAAATCATGTGACAACATGTTTGAAACATGTTGCACCCACCCCGTTTAGAGTGTGATAAGTGCAAGAAGATGGTGATGTAATGTATCAAATTTTAATAGTGGTTTTGTATTCCATAATAGAAATGGCTAAAATAAAAATTCTTCGAACAATGCCCGTCATAAAAATAGTTTTCGTAAAAAAGTTCGCTATTTTAGAACGCTCGCTCTCGTTGTTGTCAAAATGAGTAGATATTTATTGGGAACTAATATTTCAGTGTACGCCTTGATGGTACATCAGTTACCCCACGCACGAGCATTAAAAATACGTCGCGTAAAAATTCCGTAATATGCGTTATAAGAAGTTTCATATAGCATATGGGGCTTAACCCCCTATGCGCCAAGATCGAGGGCAAAGTGGGCGCCGCTCTGTCCGCATGGTTAGAGGCCGGTGAAACCCTCGCATGCAAATACAAATTGGATTCGTACTGCACTGTGTATCAGGCTGAGCTTCTGGCCTTGTGTCGGGCTACTGCTCTGGCTGCCGTAAGGAATGAAGTGTCCTTTGGGATTTTTAGCGACTCCAGGGCGGCCCTAGAATCGGCGAGTAGCGGTTTTTCCCATCATCCCTTGGTACAAGAAATTCGTGACAACCTAAGAATCTGTCAGGCCCAGAACAAAGAAGTATCCTTGTTCTGGGTTAAAGCTCATGCAGGGATTGATGGGAACGAACGTGCGGATACGCTAGCCAAAGAGGCCGCCTTGGGTCTTAAACGTAGACCCGATTATGACCTGTGCCCTGTCTCATTCGCCAAGAGACAACTCCGTCTGGAGTCTCTTGACGAATGGAACAAGAGGTACGTGTCAGGTGACACAGCGTCGGTCACGAGGAAATTTTTCCCAGATATTTACGCCGCGTACAGTACAATGAGAGGTATTGACATAAAACCGCTGCTCACTCAAATCCTTACAGGGCACGGTGGGCTCTCTGAGTATTTGCATAGATTCAAGTGCAAAGGGGACTCATCGTGCGCCTGCGAACCAGGTGTCAAAGAATCGGTAGATCACTTGATTGTTGAGTGTCCGATCTTCGGAGCTGCACGAATAAACTTCGAAATCGGACACTCAATAAAAATAAGTAAGGAAAACTTGCCGGTGCTCATAGGGGATGATAGATATAGTAAAAAGTTCATAGAATATTGTGTAAAAATCATAAAGATTGTAAATAAAAGAAATAAAACTTAAATAGATTTATAATTTCTTAATTATATTAAAATATAGATTACAGGAAAAGATTTGTAAATATTGGATAATAAGGGATTGTAAATAATTAGCGTAATTAATAAGTATAAGATATAAGTAACACCTAACTTAACTAGATTATAAATATTAGACAATAAGAAACTATATTTAGTAAGAGTAATCCAGGTTTCTGTTCACACGACAGCGCATTTAAAACGTGACGTATTTTTATCGAGCAGTGTTCAATTTTAGATATTAGGCGTAGGGCGGAAAAGCCCAATATACCATACGAAACTTCTTATAACGCCTATTGCGGTATTTTAACGCGACGTATTTTAACGCATGTGCGTACGAGGCGTAAAATGGAACACTGTGTTATAAAAATATGTCGTGTTTTAAATGCGCTGTTGTGTGAACAGATAACTGGATACCCATTTGTTTAATTTCGACGTATTTTTAACGCACGATAAAAAACCTCTCGTACGAATGAGGGGTTAAATGCGAAACCCTTCCAAAGGTTCACGGCTAAGTACTCCGGGTAGTTTTTTAAGAATTGTAATTAAATTACAATGAATTATGCGCTTTATGATGAATGAAAGTATGTCACAAACTGTTTATCTACTTTTTAGCAGGGACTTGGGTCAAAGCTCGAATCCAGCAGTGCAAGCAAATATCTACAAATATCTATACTTTATACTACATACTTAATATATAAAGCTGAATAGTTTGTTTATATGTTTGTTTGAACGCGCTAATCTCAGGAACTAGTGGACCGATTTGAAAACTTCTTCGTGTATAAGATAGTCCATTTATCGAGGAAGGCTATAGACTATAACATCACGCTAAGATGAATAGAAGAGGAGCAGCAACAATAAAATATTTCTAAAATGGTAAAATTTAAAGCTGTCCTTGCGTGCGTTGAGTCCCTAAGTAAAAGGTATAAGTTATTCAAAAATAATTTATTAAATTGATCCCCTCTGAATGTTCTAAATAAAAGTCCGCGACAGTATATGTCTAGCTTTTAAGGTTAACCCGCTTAAAGCATAATTAATATAAGTATTACTGTTTACTCAAATAATAAGACTGCAACCGAAGTTGCGTTTAAAAGCTAGTTATAAATATATGGGACAAATAAACACGGTCGTCCGTCCCCAAAGCACTTTAAAACTTCTGTTATAGGTGGCAGACAACCGATAAATTTGTACATATAACATTTTGAATAAATACATAAATATACCAAAATTTGTTAATAGAAAAAATTGGCCCTCGGTGGTAATCGAACCCGCGACTGGAGTTAAAGGCAAGGTCACTATCACTTGCGTCAATATTAGTTCAATACTCTGTAAGATTAATAAGGATGTGTTTGCTAAGACATGCGCAGATGATGCAGTTATTTGTGGTTTCATGGGTTATACCAATGAAATCCCAGACATGACGTGTATGTGGTTTAACTAAACTGGCGGGTAACCGAGCTTTGCTCGAATTTTTTTTGTATAAACTGTTTTTAGAAAAAACAATTGCCGTGTGGTATCCGGCCAAGTAGAATAGACCACCCTCATTTCTTACCGACATGTCGTAAAAGGGGACTAAGGTAAGTTGACCCGCCGTGTGGTATCCAGCTGAGAAAAATAGACCAGCCTCCTTTCTTACCGAGGTGTCGTAAAACGCGACTAAGTTAAGTTGACCCGCAGTGTGGTATCCAGGTGAGGAGAAAAGACCACCCTCATTTCTTACCGAGATTTCGTAAAAGGTGACTAAATGAAGTTGACCCACCGTGTGGTATCCGTTTGAATAGAATAGACCAACGTAATTTCTTACCGAGGTGTCGTGAAAGGCGACTAAGGTAAGTTGACCCACCGTGTGGTACCCGGTTGAGTAGATTAGACCACCCTCATTTCTTACCGAGGTGTCGTAAAAGGCGACTAAGGTAAGTTGACCCACCGTGTGGTACCCGGTTGAGTAGATTAGACCACCCTCATTTCTTACCGAGGTGTCGTAAAAGGCGACTAAGGTAAGTTGACGTCAGGCATGTGGTCGGTCGTTAAATACGTAGCTAAATCATCGTCACAACGTGTTAATAATACGTTATGCCGGCCCCACTTAGAGTAGGATAAGGGCAGGAGAATGATGAATGATGATATATTTAAACTAAGATACGAATTGTAATCGTTTTTCTCTGAAAAAAACGGAAGTTAAAAATTCGTATTGGAGACATCTGGGCTCCTGATCTTTTGGGACCTCGGACAGCCCGATTTCCCACCTCAGCTATAATACCTTGGAGATGGTGGTGAAATTTACCTTCGTATTCTAGTGATATTGTAAAAGCTTTTCATTGCCCAAAAATTCTTATAAAACTACTTTTTCTAAAGATTATTAAATGCCAGAATTGGCCCTAATTATTACGAAATATACATAAAAAAAATTCTTAGTTTTTTTCTTTTTAAATATCACAATTAATATTAAAAACTTTCAATGGGACTATGTTAGAAAACTTATTTAATAATGATATTTATAATGATATTAAATCAGTTAATGCCTTAAACGGAACATATCATTGTCAACTTGTTACTATTTATTTGCTTAAACAGCGCTGGATTCCAGCGTTTTTAGTATAAATACACCAAAAAAAATTATCAAGATTATTTAATTACGTTTTTGTAAACATAATTTAAAATATTTATATAAAAATATATTAGCTTCATTTTATTCACAATAATTACTTTCCAGATATTAAACATGGTGTTTACAATAAAATATTCTTCTCATTGGCTGTATGGCTTACGATCTTAATCTCTGTGGGATCAAATAAAAAATAATACAATATATGCTAATTATTAGTAATCTTTTAGTACATGTTGCCAAAGACTAATAACTAAAATATACGTTACGCTTGTGAACGTGTTTTCTCGAAATGTTTGTTTTTCTGACGACAATAAAATGATTTATCAACTTTTACTTCAATGATGATAACTTATTCTTATATTTTTATCACAAATCCTATCGTTTTTATTATGTTCTTATGGTGTTTAGCATGTACTTGGAGTTGTCCTTAACCTCAGGCTATAACTCTTATTTTATAGGTCCCCCATAGAAGTTAAATAAAATAATAATTCATCCTAAGGTAACAAATTCAAATTCAAATTCAAATTCAAAATATTCTTTATTCAAGTAAACTTGTAAACAAGTGCTTTTGAATCGTCAACTTTACTGCTGGTTCGGAAAGCCGTCCTACCGAGAAGAGCCAGCAAGAAACTCGGTGGAGCTCTTTTAAAAAAGAAGATTCTTAATACTAATTACATTTTGTCATAGCTATCCTGCACAAGGTCAAAGAGCAGCTATATCCACGCATTCTTATCATCAATGTAAGCCTCCACGGTATAATAGGCTTTCTGTATCAGCCTCTTTTTAACAGTATTTTTGAATTGCAAATATTTTTCTGTCTTACAACACAAAAATTAATACTGTAACATCTGGGCCCAAAGGTGTACGAAATTCTGGCACTCTCCTTTAGTGATAAGTATTTGGCGCCGTTTGCGAAATTCAGATTATAATTTATATAAAAGAATCATTTTAAAGTATGAGATAAAGCGGTTTGTAACGCCTTATTTGCATCGTTGTTGACATAGCTGCGTTGCCAAGCGTCGACGAGCCTTAAGCCAAAAATTGAAGTTTAAAATAATACATAGTACATTAACAACACATTTATCTGCTACTTCTTTTAGTTTTGCCTATCGCTTTGCCTTTATAGTTACTTTTCAATTAGGGGAGATTCCACACCGTGACGGCACTTATCGATTTATCAACAAGAAAACAAATCTAAATACCTTAGGTTACGTGTTTAATATTCAAATTCAAAATACTCTTTATTCAAGTAAACTTTTAAACAAGTGCTTTTGAATCGTCAACATCTACTGCTGGTTCGGAAATCTGTTCCTACTGAGAAGAGCCAGCAAGAAACTCGGTAGTTCATCATCATCATCATCACGAGTAGCTATATCCTCGCATTTTTATCATCTCTATAATCCCCAATAGTTTAGTGGCTTTCTGTATCAGCCTCCCTTTAACTTCTTTTTGAAGAAAATAAATATATATTAATTGAGAGCTGGCTTTGTTAGTAATGGTCAACTAAGATGGCGCGGCGCGCTTGTGCAAACGACGGCAGAAAACAATAACCTATTTGTTTTTCCTCCTTCTCACCAGGCTATTTACTTTTTTGGTCAAGGTTATTTTTTGTTTCGTGTGTCGTTGATCACTATAAATCATGTTTAGATTTTAAAAATCGTAAAATAACACCTGTTGCTAAAATATTTCGCTGAATTAACTGATTTTTTATGTAGGATGCTAAGGTGTGTAAGTAATTAAAATTAATGTCATATGATCGGTAGCACTCTGTATACGGGCCTAACGTATGGGAAAAGAAAATTCAAAATTTTCCTTCAGGAAATGGAAAAAAAACATAGTTGAGTGTGTTTTAACAATTATTTTGACGCGATCTAAGTCGCAGGCAGCAGTAGCTTCCCATGAACACCACTAAATAGAAATATAATATTTGTTTAATGGTTATCGCGTTAATTAAAATAAGATGCGATAAACTGTTTTATTTGATAACGCTCTTAATTAAAAATTTCTAGTCCATTGTTACCTTATCACTAAGCGTAGCTGTGATGGCTAAATAGTCATTAGTCAGCGAGTTCAAATCTTGGAGAAGCTTAGGTTTTTTAAGGATGAGAAAAACCTAAAACTCTTCATGTAAGCAGAAGAAGATCTTAATTCGCCTTTCACATTATATAAATTATTATTTATACTTAAAAGTAAATTTTACCGCCGTAAGAAATAAGCATAGAATACCTCGGTAAGAAATTGAATGGAAAAATTGATTGAATTGACTGGCCCGTAGGCGCAGTGAGTAGCGACCCTACGTTCAGCTCCGCGGTTCGTGGGTTCGATTCCCACCGAGGCCCAACATTTGCTATCAACAATTTGTTGGTTCTTCGAGCCTGGGTGTGTATTTGTATTCAAGTATGTATTTAAAATTATATATGTAGTATATTTACCCGTTGTCCGTCACCCATAACACAAGTATTAAGTTACTTACTTTGGGAATGGACAACCGTGTGTGTAAGTGTCCCATATATAAAAAAAGGGTGGTCTATTCTACTCTACCGGATACCACACGGTGGATCAACTAACCTTAGTCGCCTTTTAAGACACCTGGGTAAGAAACGAGAGTGGTCTATTCTACTCAACCGGATACCACACGGTGGGTCATTTTACCTCAGTCGCCTTTTACGACACCTCGGTAAATGAGGGTGGTCTATTCTACTCAGCCGGATAGCGCACGGCATCTAGGGAATCTCTATCTAGTGTACATTATAAACACTAGGATATCTGTAAACGTATGAGAATTTAATCAGTACTTTTTGCGTTAATCGCGAACAGACAGACGCGGCGGGGCACTTTGATTTATTATAAAACTAACTAAAATGTAAGGAAGTATAGAAATACGTTTTCATATTTCAATCACTCGCATACCTAGCATGTTCTGATAACTGACTAACCGGTTTCCTCTTTGATAACAAAAAACAATGAAAACTTTTGTGTTACATTGAATTAATTTTAGTTTATTATTACTCTGTAAATATTTCACAAGCTATATTTGTATGCGGGCGCCATTTATTTGCAGTGTTTTGTATTTTTGCACGCTTTGTATGGATCAGAATGTTAGGCAATGAAAAAGACGGATGAAAGAAGAGTGCATGCAAATGAGATGATAATGTCAAGATGTAATGGGCGGAATAGTCAGTAACAGTTTACCCCGAGCTTAAATAGAAAGATAAGGTGGATGTGTCGTGTGGCAAGACTGGATTATCATCATCATCCTCCTGCCTTTATCCCACCTAAGTGGGGTCGGCACAACATGTTCATGTTGTCACATGAATTGGCTACGTATTTTACGACCGGCCGCCTGCCTGACGGTAACTTACCTTTGTTGTATTTTACGACACATCGGTATGAAAGAGGATGGTCTTTCCTACTCAACCGGATACCAAACGTCGGGTCGACTAACCTCAGTCGCCGTATATGACACCTCGGTAAGAAATGAGGGTGGTCTATTCTACTCAGCTGGTTACCACACGGCGGGTCGATTAATCTTAATTGCATTTTACGACACCCCGGTAAGAAATAACGGCGGTCTATTCTACTCAACCGGATACCAAACGGCGGGTCGACTTACATTAGTCGCCTTTAACGACACCTCGGTAAGAATTGAGGGTGGTCTATTCTACTCAGCCGGATACAACACGGCGGGTCGATTTACTTTAGTCGCCTTTTACGAAACCTCGGTAAGAAGTAAGGGTGATCTATTCTACTCAGCCGGATACCACACGGCATGATATCAAGACTGGATAAAGTACGAAATAAATATATTAGAGGAAATCTAAAAGTTGCGCCCATTATAGATAAATGAGAAATGGAAGATTAAGATGATAATAAGATCCGATGAAAATCATGTGACCACTTCTCCTCGCGTCTTATTAGGTTGCAGACTTTGACTAAGACTTCCTTCCATCTGTTCCTGTCTTTGGCTATGTGGAGTGCGTCGTGGAGTTTGGTGTCCAGAATGGAGCGGATCTGGTCAGACCATCTAATGGGGCTGCGGCCTCTTGGCCGTTTCCCATCCACATTGCCGGTGACCAAGAGCTGCTCCAGATTATGGCCGTCTTTCCTGGCGATGTGTCTAAAGAACTCCATGACCCTTCGCAGACATATTGTGGATAGTCTGTCCTTGACTTTTAATTTACGAAGGATAGACTGGTTCGTTCGGAAGGTGACCAAACGACTGTTAAATATGAATGTGGATGGATATCTGACTAGAGTGAGGCAGAAAAAGAGATGGCTGGAATGTGTGATGTATGACATCCATATAAAAAGAGTAGCGTCCGAGTTGACGAATGATAGGAGAGAATGAAACATAAATATGTGCCGACCACACTCAAAATGGGATATGAGTAGGAGAATGTGATATATTTTTGAACTCAAAGTTGACCCACTTTTAGCGAAAAGATTTAATTGAAATTTGTACACTTATCAAGAACCGTTAACAGTACAATCCTTTATATAAAATTCTCGTGTCACAGCGTTATTTACGAAACTCCTCCGAAACGGCTTGACGGATTTTTATGAAATTTTATATGCATATTCAATAGGTCTGAAAATCGGCTACTATCTATTTTTCATATCCCTAAAGGTTATCCACCCTTAGGTAGGTTTTAAAATTTCGCGATTCATACTAATTATTATATAAATAAACGGGTCACTTCGTGACAACATCGAATTACCTTCATACAAGGTTCGACGTTTCGGCAGAGTTGCATCCACCGTGGTCACGAACTGACTGGAGCGCTGCGACGTCTTCGTTCCCGTGTACTACAGTCATTATTATAGCCAACTACCCTCACTTGAATTGCATAATCCACATAAAAGAAAATGTTAAATGTTAGCAAACCTCGTGTTTAGTTTATAGATACAACTTGTGTATTTTCCCTACGATGGCGTAATCAAACCATTACGTCCATTAAATTACTTTTACATGTTTCACGTTGTGTCCAAATTGTGTTAAAAATATCTAATACGATATGCAGCATGTTCCCTGATACGGCGCGTGTGACATGACATAATTGTGAAAGAGCCCGATAAAATGAAGCTATTTTAAACAAGCTTTAACTGCGACTTCGTTCTCGTCGGCTAAAATTTCGAAATATCCTCCATTATTTATTGTGTTTTCTTCCTATACCTGAAGGATAAACGATTCTTTTGATTTTTTATATAGCCCGGTATTTAAGTAAGTTTTATCAAGATTTATGAGGCCTATAGTTAGCGATCACGTTTCAGATCCGTATATTATCACTCACAACACGCACTGTTCGAAGATCGTGGTCTTCAGGTACTGAGGTATTTTGGATGAAAAAATCTCGCGTAGCTTCCCAAACGCTGCCCATCCGAGTTGGATTCGGCGATTGACTTCTTTTTCAAAATTGACCTACCTAGCCGGGCCGTATGTCCCAAGTATATACTCGTCTACAATTTCGAGTGCGGAGTTCTTTTTAAGATGTTAGATTTTCATCTTACTCATTTTATTTTAAGGTCCACCTCTTGAGAGACTCCGCTGAGGTCGGTATACGTTCCAATCCGAAAGCTTAAAGACGTCCACCAATGCAGCGGTAAACAGCTTCGTGGAAATGATATCTTTCTATCACACACTGTATTTGGTTATTTCTGTCTTGGAGTCAGACATACTTTGTTGCGTTTTCGTACAAACTTAACACTTAGATGTACCGATACTCAATTCGGTATCTCTGGAGCGATCTTAACACAGTCCATGTGTCCAGCGAATCAAAGGCCTTTTCATAGTCCACAAATGCCAAGCAATGCGGCTGGTTATACTAGCTGGTTATTTTGTAAAACTTCTCATTTATTATCATACTATCTCATTGCTCCCAAAAAAATACGTTGTACATTTTTATTCAAGTGTTAATTTTTATATATAATAACACCTAAAATTACTGGTATTTATATAATAAATATTACATTGTATAATTAAACAAAAAACGGATGACCTTCTCGCGTGTTTTTCGCACGGTCACAGCGAGCGGGCTGGTTTCGAATCGGCAACACAGCCTTGGCATCGACATCGGGTTTTGGTGCGACCTAAGCAGCCAGCGCATACAGACAGTTTCGCGTCTATAATGCTATAACACAAGACATGCTACGCCGATGTCTTAACATTGTTTCCCTGTTGATTACTGGTAAAGATTGGCTGACTTACAAGGATATCAACATCGTTTTTTGGTGCGACTTTAGCGACAGACAAACAGACACCATACATGTACGTATATACATCCGTAGCGTACTGGTAATTAACGTCTGACTTGAAAAGACATTGATATAAGATTTCTGCATGACATTTTCGGGTCAGCGGTGCTACAAGACACCACATAAGCAGATGTAACATTATTTCAATCTTTACTAGTACTCAAGGTACTGGTAAAGATTGTCTGACTTACAAGGATATCGACATCGTGTTTTGGTGCGACTTCAGCAACCACCATATACAGACATACAACATATACGTAGCGTACATACATACGCAGCGTTACTGGTGAGGAATGTCTGACTTGAAAAGACAAGATTTGACATGACTTTAACAGCCAAACATTTTCGCGTCAGCAGTGTTACAAGACACCACATGCTACGCCGATGTCTTAATATTGTTTCCCCATTTATAACTGGTAAAGATTGTCTGATTTATACGGAAATCGAAATAAGGTTTCGGCATGACGTTAGCAGCTAAATATCACGTAGCAGCGATGATACAAGACATCACATGCTACGCTGATGTCTTAACATTGTTTCCTCATTAAGTACTGGCAAGGAGTGTCTGACTTACACGGAAGTTTACATAAAGTTTCGGCATGACTTTAGCAGGCAGAAATTTTCGCGTCAGCGGTACTACAAGACACCACATGCTACTCAGATGTCTTAACACTGTTTCCTCGTTAAGTTTACTGGTAAGAATTGACTTACACGGAAATCGGCATCGGATTTTGACAGAGCTCGCACAGAGTTTTGCGTCGCCGATGCTATAAGATGCAACATGCGTCGCAGATATCTTAACTTTTTTGTCCCCTGTTTGGGAGGAATGAAAGAGTCCCTGAAGGAGAAGGTCAGACTTTCATGCCACGACATTCTTGTACCTTCTGTTTACTTTCAGTTATACTTACTCATCATTGTAATGCTTCTTGTAGACAACTTACAGACATGTGACATAGATAAGGTTGAGAAAACCCCTAACCTTAGCCAATCTATACTTATTATAAAACAAAGTCCCAAAAAGCTGTCTTTCTGTATGTAATCGATTTTCTTAAAATCTACTGAACGGATTTTGTACGGTTTTCACCAAAAGATAGTGCAATACTTCTGGATGGTTTAGGTAAATAGTACATATCGGTATTATGTAAATTGTGTTAAAGAGAGCGCGCAGTTGTGAAAAAACTTGCTTGCTGGGAGCTTTATTCGCGTGCGCTGCGTAAACCAGCAGAGTTACGCTAGAGTAATGCACTAGAGAATTGTAGATCTATAAAAATACCAGAAAAAAGTCCGCGATAGCATATTTCTATCTCTTATGGTTAACTCACATAACTACTTTTATGTTCAAGATTTCAATGTAGTTTTTTTTTGTAGCAACTGGTTTTCGACGCGGGCGAAGCCGCTGGCACAACTAGTATAAACTAAACGTCTATACTCTGCTTACAGTTCATAAGTTAACAATATTCTTATGCCGCCGCTTCCCTGAATTTTGGCTTCAATTCGCAATATCGTGGATATATTGATCTTCCAAGATTGCGGATCGTTTGAAGTTAAATCAAGCCATACTTTTTGTTTTCTTTACAAGAAAAGCTTTCTCTACTTTCCTTACCAAGGTCGCTTATGTACAAGATCAATAAATAACATATTATATTGTATACCCGATTACTTTCGTCCTTGATAACATGTCCTTAATTATTTTGTGAAATTATTCTATAATCATCAAGGGAAATAAAACAATCTATATCCTTATGCTTAAGAAAAGGAGTATTCCATTGAAAAATATTTACATTAAGAGGCGAGATTTTTTTTGTATGGTGTATTGTTTATTGTATTTTAACAGAGGGTTCAAAAATATATATTTTGAACTCTCGATCGCATTATTTACTATAATACTATTAAATTTTGAGCGCAACTTCGTTCGCGTGGATTGCAGTCTTATTATTTGAGTAAACCCTTATACTTATATTAATTATG